>CAWUFW010000993.1:2334495-2934495 GCA_963921515.1 Calotriton arnoldi | reverse complement strand
TTCACTTCCAAGTCTTTTACACCTTCACAAAATTCTTTTGTTAGTGTCCTTTTCACCCATCATGTTCTAGCTTTAGCGTATTTACATGGAACGCCCAAAGACAGTACCATTCCGAGAGCCACATCATCGGTACCATTGTAGACATTGGAATAAGTCCCATTGGACAGAAAGAAAAACCCTGGATGTGCATATATCGGCCCCTCATAATTCACTGCATCATATCTGGTATTCATTCCTGAAGTGCTTGAATCTTTTTTATTGACTAGAGAAAGGATGTTTTTATACATTATGGTCCCTGAACAATTGATGTACAAAAAGGTATCTGTACTGTTTACTATGGGGCAACAAGCAGGGTAATAACCAGCCTCTCTGGGTACTGTCAACTCTTTGTAATGCCAACCCACTAGTGTTATATTCTGCGCTTCCATATAAAAATTATCACAATATGTATTGTTATCACAACCCAGATAACCCTTACCCTGTGGGTTTTGGTGATACAGACATGGTCCAGGATAACCAAATCCGAACATTCCCTTTACTTCCACAAACTGAGGTGGCCGAGTGTATGTGTAGTTAACAAGAGACAATGGGTATGCAGTCCAAAGGCTAGTGACAGATCGGGTGGGATAGCAGGCGTCCCTTTTCCAACAAATCTCCTGTGCGTTTCTACAAACACATTGTGTGGCAGCCCTCTTATTGCGTCCTGGGGAAATGTGTTCACCTACATTAAGTGTGGGTACACTACGTGCACGTTCCAGAAACCACAACACCCCACATATTATTATTGCCGCATTTACAAGAACAATGGCACACACAATTTTAATTTGTATAGACCAAATCATACTGCGTTGAATAGGGGCAGTTGGCTGATCCTCCTCAGTAACTTGCCTACCAAAAGGATGCATAATAAACAAGGGGGAAAAAGGAATCAAGAAATGTGAGTGTTCCCACTATCCGTCAGAGCCTCACTGGTACAGGCTCCTATCGTCCATCAATCAGTTGGCGCTCTTGAGCACCGGCGGTGGAGCTTGCTCTGTCTTAAGCTCTTTCTTAATCTATCCCACGCTGATAAAGGTGGTATACTTTCAAAGTATACTTTCCTGACTAATGTTCAAACAACAAGAGCAAAACAGATGCAACTTTCATTGATTCCACTTCCTCGTTGGTACTGCTACTCAGTACTTTCCTACCTTATGCAGTCCATCCCTAGTCTTTCTTTTTCCCAGACTTGGTGGTCCTCGTCCGAGGATGTAAATTGTACCTGGCAGCTCCAGGTACTGTGTAATCACTGAACAGAGGCTCCTGGATAGCTCGTATTTCTGGTGGGGCAGCCTCATTCAGAACAACGTCGTTCTCTTTGTCAGTTTGCGTCCAAACCAGCTTTGCGTAACTAAAAGGCACGAATCTGGGCACCTGTTCACATTCAACGTCTCCTATGCCCTCCTTGACCCACTGATCGTAAGGCAACAGCAAAGGTATTCTTTTGCAGTGGGTCGCATGGACCCAATTCTTTCGCAACCTTTACAGCCGTCTGTGTAGCCAGAAGGACTTGCTCCGGACCTTTCCACCTGGGTTCCAAATTCTTCTTCCTCTGAAAATTCTTTATCAGGACAAAGTCCCCAGGTTGGATGCTGTGGCCAGGTCCCTCTGGTTTAGGAGGTAAGGAGGCTCGCACCTGTTGGTGAATAGAACGCAAACTTTCTGTCAGTTGTCCAAGATAATCAAGCATTACAGGATATTCAATGTCTGAATATTTTTTCGGTCTTGGGACACCCCAGACATTTGCTGGGCGGCCGAAAACTACTTCATAGGGTGATAAGCCAGTTCTAAAATGTGCTGTAGTCCTAGTTGACAAAAGAGCCAACGGAAGAGCATCTGGCCATCTCAACCCTGTCATCTCTTGAATTTTTGCCAATTTCAGTTTGAGTGTACCATTGTACTTCTCAAACAGACCCGCTGACTGCGGGTGATTGGCGGCGTGGAATTTCTGTTTAATATGCAAGCCTTCACATATTAGCCTAATCACTTCCCCATTAAAATGAGATCCGTTCTCACTCCAGATAATTCTAGGCATTCCGAATCGTGGGAAGTACTCTTTTATGAGCACCTTCGCTGTTGTGGTGGCCTTATTGTCTTTAGTGGGTAAGCCTCAACCCATTTACTGAACGTGCATATAACCACTAGGGCATACTTGAGATTGTTACAACACAACGTTCTAGCTCAATGAAGTCCATCTGGAGGACTTCGAAGGGAAATATAGGTGGTGGAAAGTTACCGGATGGTGTGGGGGGTACCTTTTCCTGAATTGTGCCTCATGCAAATCATGCAACTTTTCACTAAATGTGTAGCGGTCTTGGAAATATCATTACACCAAACCGGGGCCAATAATTTTCAAATACCTTTTGCACTGATATGAGCTGGACTATGAGCCATAGTAACCACAGGGAGTACATATGCATCGGGTAACATCCATTTCTGTTCTCCAGACAAATCAATCCAACACCCTTCGTCATCTAAACGTGGTGTACTCTCTTGCCACACTGCTAATTCTTCTATCATGGCCTCACTTTGTATCTCTTTCACACTCTCAACCGTGTTTTCAAACATGGCGTTCACGGGAACCCATCTAGCTGGGCCTGCAACAAACATTCTCTTCATCTTACTCTGAGCCGTTTCCTTGGCTGTCTGATCTGCAAACGCATTCCCTCTGCCTACGTCATCTGTCACTTTCTTGTGGGCACTGCACTTTACAATAGCCATTTTCTTAGGAAGTGTTAGTGCAGATCACAATCGTAGTATCAGATGTCCATGTTGTTTCTTAGTACCATGGGAGGTAAGGAACCCTCTCTCTGCCCACAGGCGCCCAAAATTGTGTGCCACCCTAAATGCATACTGACTGTATAAATATTATCAACTAATCCCTCGCTCAATTCACAAGCTTGTATAAGGGCAACGAGTTCTGCTGCCTGCGCGGATTGATAAGGGACTCGTGATGTCTCGACTACTGTACGCAATGTAGTGATAGCATAAGCTGCAGTGGTGGTGCCATCTGGTAATTTAAAACAAGAGCCATCGACATATAGTTCTCCTTGGGAATCAGATAAGGGAACATCAGTCAAGTCTACCCGTCCTTTCGTCTCTTCCTCTGTTCGGAAAATACAGTTATGTTTGTCGATGGCATCGTTCTCCGAAGTGAGGGGTAGTAACGTGGCTGGATTCAGAGTGGCACATCTTTTAATCGTGATATGTTTAGCAAACAATGTAAATTCATAGCCGGTAAGACGTGCACTGGTGAGGTGCTGTGTCCTTGTTTTATTCAAAAGTGTATCCACAGCATGGTGTACCATAACTGTGAGGTCAGTATCAAGTACGAGTCCAACTGATTGTCTGATAGAAGTGGCCACTGCCGCGACTGCTTGCAGGCAGCTTGGGAGGGCCCTTGCGACAGGATCAAGCACAGCAGAGAAATAAGCACAAGGTCTCTGTCTATCGCCAAATTTTTGAGTCCAGCCAGAAAGAGCACAAACCGCCATCTCGTGGACCTACAACACAAACGGTTTCCTATAATCAGGTGTGCCTAGCACTGGAGCAGAGCAAAGCGCAGCTTTCAATTATTCAAAAGATTGCTGACAGTCTGGCGTCCAAGGCAAAGGCTCATGCAATGCTTTCGTTGTTTATGCAAGCAGAGGTTTGATTAGTAAGGAACAATTAGGAATCCACTGCCGGCAGTAGGAAGTGATGCCTATAAAAGCACGGACTTCTTTTTGAGTTTGCAGACAGGGCATTTTATCAATGGTACTGATGCGTTCTGGCGTTAACCTTCTACCCTCCTTTGACAGAAGGTGACCTAAATAGGTGACCTCCTGCCGACAGTATTGAAGCTTCGAAAGGGAAACCTTATGACCATGATGTGCCAAGTGTAACAACAACTTCACCGTACTATCCCTGCAGCCTTGTTCCGTATCAGAAGCAATCAACAAATCATCGACATACTGCACCAATGCATTACCTGGAGAAAGTGAGAGTGAATCCAACTGACCTTTCAATGCTTGACTGTAGATGCTAGGACTTTCAGTATAGCCTTGAGGAGCGCGACAGAATCGGAAACTTTTATCAGGTAGCGAAAATCCGAACAAATACCTGCTGTCTGAATATATAGGAATGCCAAAAAATACATTTTTTAAATCAATACCAGAGAAAAACTTAGCAGGAGATGGAATCATTGTTAAAAGTGTAGTGATATCAGGAACCACTGGGAATTGCGGGACCACAATTTTATTGACCTCGCGCAAATCAATCACAAAACGATATACATCATTAGCACTATTAGGAGAATCTAGAGGTGCCCTTTTCAACACTGGAAGAATAGGACTATTGCATATATTACCTGTAGTCTCTTCGACAACTCCCTTGGATATTAAGTCCTGAACAATATCAAGAAGAGCTCTTCTCCTGCCTGTGGTATTTTATACTGAGGAATATGGGGCAATATGGCATTGTCCTTGACCTGTGTAGAAACTGGTGGTATATGCAACAAGCCTATATCAGTGTCACCAGTGGCCCATAACGTGGGTGGTACTTGATCAAATTCAGGTGGAAGGGGACCATCCTTAGATAGACATTGTCTGGTACCCACGTCCAGGCCCATGATAATATAGACGCCATCAGACGAACAATATATGGTAGCATGCAACTTCTTTAGTAGGTCCAAGCCCATCAAATTCTCACCACAATTGGAAGTCAAAAGAAATGGGGAATCCATGATAAAAGGGCCAACAGTAAGGGCAAGGGGGCGTGAGATCGGGCTTACAACCGGTACTCCTGAAAAACCAACAGAAACATTATTATGGCCAGACAGGGGCGCCCCAAGGGCCAGGTGTCGGGGAAAAAAAGCTTTTTGTGGCACCTGTATCCACCAAGAACTCCTTAGGACATCCTTGCAGGTCTATCTTGACATAACGGTCACGCTGGTCTACAGGTATGTGAACTGATCCCGTACCCTTTCCCTGGCTGTCCTAGCTGAAAGACATCCCTGTCACGTCATCAACGTCACAGTCGTCATTGTAGTATTGCCTATCCCTAGCGTCATCAAAATAATTGTCAGAACCGTCTACAGGGGCAGTAGTTTGTTGCTACCTATTGAGCCCACAGCCCCTATTTTCAGGACCTCTTCCTCTAGTGGACGAAGCATTGCGCAAAAGTCCAGGGCAGTGGCTATGCCAGTGACCTTCTTCCTTGAGGTAAGCACACTGATTCTGCCCCAAAGGTGTCATAAGTGGCTGTCTAGCGCGGAAGAGTTGCTGTTGGAGTCCCCGTCCCCTAGTGTTACCTCGATATGCTTGTTGCAGTAATACCTTTGTCTTCAGATCCTTATGTTTCTTATCAGTTTTGTCTTTCTCTTCATTATCCCTATGCTCGTAATATTGGGCCAGATTTAAAATCACGGAGGGGGAAGGCGTGGACCAAGTACTCTCAGCTGCTTGAAGTTTAGACATTATTTCGGGAAGGAGATTAGTAACAAACCTATCAACAAATAGACGGACTCCTCCATCTGTAGACCTATCCTGCCCACTGTAATCCAGAAACGACTCTTCAAACCTAGTGAAAAAATCAGAAACACTTTCGTCTTTCTTCTGCCGACAGGCAGTCAATCTGTCCCAACTTACTTTCTTGGTAGGAATAAGTGTATGCATATATGTTATTATGCGACCGGGCAAGGCGAGTAACTCCGCACATGGCTTGTCTCCTGGATTCCTATCTCGGTCCCAACCCTTAATCACATCCCACTTTCCGCCTAACTCGGCGACATGATCTTGGGTATACACTGGTCGCCAAATATCAACTGGAACTAGTAGGCCAAAAAACATTTCAATATCAGCAAGGGTCATCACAGTGGAAGAGGCAGCCTCTGTCAATTCTTTATAGTAAGCAGTAGGATTTTTCCTAGGGTCAGGCAACGTAGCCTTAAGGGCCAAAACTTCACTCCTTTTCCATGGAGTATAAACCCATTGTTCCTGAAAGCGGGCAGCCACAGCTGGTCTGGTAACTGCTCCATGTTGATCCATCACTTCAGGAATTTCCGGGTGATAAACGGGGTTTACCTCTCGCATTGGGAATTGAGTTATTTTAGTGGGACTCTTATCATGCAGTCTACCTCTATAAGTCAGTAGTGTTGAAACATTCCTATACAGAGAGGCCGGCCCCAAATTATTTATATAAGTGCCTTCATTAATATCAAATAGTATTTGAGGTGCTTCCATTTCGATGTGTGCACGCCAGAGGTCAATTAGGGTGGAGGACAAGTGTTTAAGGGCATGTTGCTGCAGAAAAGGGTCGAAGTCTCGCATTACCTGCCAGATATCCTCGAGACTGTAAATTGGGTTGCGAGCCCACCGTATTGCCTGGTCCGCTATTACTTTCTTCTCCTCATCCCCCACTCCAGATCGCATTAACTGACCTAATCGTTCTCTGAATCCGGTCAAAACTCTATCTTCCGGACCGCGCACTGGTGTGTCAGTATTAGTGACAATGGAGGATGAATGACTGGAACTGGTGTAACAGGTATTGCTGCAGTCAGATTGTAATGAAAGAGAAGAAGTAGGGGGTACGTTAACAGGGGCGGTAGGTGTAACAGCTGTAGAGACGGTGCACCTTGTGCAGGTTGTTGTTGTTGATGGGGAACAACAGGGTATATCTGTTCTGGGATATATGGTGGTGGGGGTCGGGCAACTAATATGGTCTCCATAAAAGTATCCCCGTCCACCTGAGTCATATAGGACCTATCAATTTGCAACTGAAATCTCCTGTCCGCACATTCTATCCCTGTTTCCTGCTTCTCCTTATCATAAGCGACAGACTTCTGTGTAAGGGTCTACATACCTCGCTTTCTAGCATCCTTTTCCATTTTTAATCACCTCTGTTTGGCCTCCTTCTGCCAAGTACGGAGGGAGTCAAACATAGACTGTCTACTGCATCTTTTAAACAACTGTTCTTGAAGAAATCCCATCTTTTTTTCATCAAAGGAGCCTGTCAAAGGCCACTGTAACTCTGCATTGTCCCTCGTATATTTGTGCCATAACTTACTAAACATAATAGGGCCAAGGCCATTTTTTATCTACATATCAAAATTAGGACTGCCCTCAGGAGGTGCAGGCTGGGATTCTGCCAACTGTACATCTGTAGAACAACAACCACAACACAAACTCCGAATTTTGCTGAAACCAGGCATTGCAAAGAAAAGAAAAACAAAGTCGTTATTTTACCTGGCAAAGTATTTACAAACACTTTTCACCAAAACAGCTCTTAGACTGAAACAAAACCAATTTACAGTGGAACCACATCCACATAAACTGAAACAGACTCACCTGGTATCAGGCGCATGGATAGGCCAGTTCTCCACTGCCGACTCTTCGGACCAAAAAGTCAGATCGCGGGTTCGCCATTCAGGACTCCAGTCGGGATGACTGCTGGGCGAGGCACCCTCCGGTGGGACAGAGGCAGCAGCTGCGAGAAACGGATCTCTTCGTGCAGGGATCCCCGAGCCGTCAGTCTGACCTGTTTGTGTTCTCGTCCTCCTCTCCTTTTGTGGAAAATGGATGGGTCATTCCACGATGGAGTCCCTGTTCGGGCGCCAAATGAAGGAAGTGACCTGCTTAGGGCCACCCGGGTCACCACAGACCACCTCTCAGCCTTCCATACCAAATGAAGTCAGAGAAACAGTGGAGAATATACACCAATAATCGTTTATTAGTATACGCTCGGAGCGGGGCTCCATCTGCACAGTCTCGTAAGAGTACTACAGAGGGAACTGAGGAACAGCAAGCATAAAGATACATTATGTACATTGCATGGTTAGCTAAGAGCTCGCCCACAGTGGAATTTTCCAAACAGATGTGGCCGGACAGCGAAAGACAAAAAAAAGGTTTCTACTCTCATATCTTGCACAGTTCAGGACACTCTCAAGGCTGTTCTATCCCGTGCTGCGATAAAACTACCAGACAGGTGGGAGAGGTTCTTTATCTAGGGAAAACTATGCACTGGTACAAGCAGTTCTTCGTTACAGAAACGAAACTTAGCAAAGGTTATTTCTCGGAACAGTGAAGGATTAGTTTCGAACCTCACACAAAATGGAGTCTGAAAAAGAAAATGGTTCAGCGAATGCTAACTTATACATGGCACTACAAGAGCATCAACAAGCATAATCTAACAAGTACCAGCCACTATTACTTTAGTTCACCATATAAAACTGAAATGGAATGGTTTGCTTAGAGCATACTTTTTTAAAATGATGAATGTATGTTTTTAAATATAAATGGTTTTATTTATTTTGCATAAACATTTGATAACATAAACTATACAACTATTTGAATAAAAGATAATTGAAAATACATTCCTTCGAATATTCATTTTTATGTTTGAATTTTCATTATAGATTTTTTTTGCACATGACTGTAATATTTAGCAACCTGGGAAAAAATTGCTTTGGTTTATGTAATTTCTGTTTATGGCCTTGACTAATGAAATGAATAGGATCTAGATGTCCTTTTTTTTAGAACAAAAGGAAAAGGGAATTCTGTTTGTGGTTTTAACTATAAAACAAACACACTCATTGGATGATGTCATCAGTGATGACATCTCAAATGACATAATTTATTACATCACTGATGCCATCAATGATGTCATAGAACATGTCATGAGTGATGTAATATGCGAGGTCATAAGCGGTGCATGGCGAGGGTGCAAGTTATTTTTAAATCTGCTAACTTTAACTGGTGAATTTCTGGGTTTCTTTCAGTTCGAAACGTTAATGTTGTCACTGACTTATTCACCTAACTATAACATCACTTGAACCTTTCTTTTTTCAGTGGAGCACTATTTTTTAAGGATAGATGTTATTTCCTCTGAATTGGCTTTAGCCCATGTGCGATGCGGTAATGAAGGCTTAAGCCCTCTACTTCTCGGGTCTTGCTCCAGGGCCCTGCAGAAGTAGATTGTTGAATGGTCCGACCAGATATTACTCAGAACTTCAGTGACGTCAATACAGCCATTAGAAAAGATTGGATCAAGCAGGTGGCCTGCAGATTGGGTAGGTTTGTCCACAAATTGTCTTAAATTCCAAACGGACATAGTATCCAAAAGGGAGCGAGCATGGAGGTCATCCATGTTGACTAAATGAACATTCACGTCTCCTAAGATGGAGAAATTGGAGTATTTTAATAAATGACTTGAAAGACCGTCGTCTAACGAGGACAGGAATTCAGTGACATAGCCTGGGGGACGATACATTAAAATTCCAGCAAAGAACCTATTTGCTAAAGGAGAAAAGTAAACCGACTCCACAGTTCTTTTGAAAAGAAAAAAATGCTTTTCACTGTCCGTGTTAAGTTTGGAAAAAGAACCTTGCCTCACTTCTCGAATACCATTCTGTTGTTTTAAATACAGAAGAATATCAACAATTAGAGATGACAATGTGCTCTTTGTCTCAGGTGTAACTAGACTGAAAACAATATAACAGACGAATTCATAACAATCAAGCACAAAAAAAGTGTTGCATGACGTCTGAAATAGTTTTATAGCGTAAAACACGAAAAACAAAGTTGCTTCTGTCTTTTGGTATATTTTAAGGCGGTGGAAAACGCATATGAGTGACAAATGCACATCTCATTTTCCTTGCAAATAAGCTAGTTGACTTCTTCATTTCATGCTTTGTGAATATTCGAAGTAGTATATAATTAGGGTGTGCTGTGCCTGTTTGAGCCAATTCCTTGGTGTTCCTGTGGCTTCCAGTCATCTCATTGGGTTTGCTTACTGTAGAGGCGAGGAGCGGTTTCACTGTACACACGAGAGCGCGTCCTATCTACGGTGTCTTCGGTTCAAGGACGGATTGCTCTTCTCAACTGCTATGGTGAGATGAACGAATGCAAATAGCTTTGGCTGTGTGCAGTCTTCAATTTCAATTGTAAGTGATCAAAAATGATCTTCTCTGCAGCACCCCTGTGTGGATTGGGTTTTACTACCGGTCTCAGATCGTACTGAAACCTTAGGGATGGTGCCTTATAACTGCTGAATGTAGATTTTATTTGAAGGGAAAGCATTGAGCGCTATATTTCATCCGATGTTTCGTGCGATTTGTCTTGTTTTTTGAAAGCTGATTGATGTTATTTAAGTGTCTGAATGTATTTGGGAAACCAGTGGTTTACAAATTAAATTCTCTTTCACCTCTTTGCAGCAAAGAAGATGGGTTGGGTTAAGAGAGGATGTAGATGTGCAAAATGGTTAACTCGTTAAAGCTGCTCTAATGCTGTTAGGCTGTGCTTCGCCACAGTGTGGGGAAGGTTTTTGGTGCACCAACACCTGCTCCAGAGTGCCGGTGTGCGAGCCTTGTATACTAGTCTCCCTGACTTATCTAAGGAACAGTCGCTGCACTAGAGATGTGTGGAAAGCCTTGCCTCTCCTTCAGCCTAGCTCCAGTATGCCGGTGTGCGAGCCTTGTATACTAGTCTCCCTGACTTATCTAAGGAACAGTGGCTGCACTAGAGATGTGTGGAAAGCTTTGCCTCTCCCCCAGCCTAGCTCCAGGGTGCCTGTGTGCGAGCCTTGTATACTAAACTCCCTGACTTATCTAAGGAACAGTCGCTGCACTAGAGATGTGTGGAAAGCCTTGCCTCTCCTTCAGCCTAGCTCCAGTATGCCGGTGTGCGAGCCTTGTATACTAGACTCCCTGACTTATCTAAGGAACAGTGGCTGCACTAGAGATGTGTGGAAAGCTTTGCCTCTCCCCAGCCTAGCTCCAGTATGCCTGTGTGCGAGCCTTGTATACTAGTCTCCCTGACTTATCTAAGGAACAGTGGCTGCACTAGAGATGTGTGGAAAGCTTTGCCTCTCCCCCAGCCTAGCTCCAGGGTGCCTGTGTGCTAGCCTTGTATACTAAACTCCCTGACTTATCTAAGGAACAGTGGCTGCACTAGAGATGTGTGGAAAGCTTTGCCTCTCCCCCAGCCTAGCTCCAGGGTGCCTGTGTGCTAGCCTTGTATACTAGTCTCCCTGACTTATCTAAGGAACAGTGGCTGCACTAGAGATGTGTGGAAAGCTTTGCCTCTCCCCCAGCCTAGCTCCAGGGTGCCTGTGTGCGAGCCTTGTATACTAAACTCCCTGACTTATCTAAGGAACAGTCGCTACACTAGAGATGTGTGGAAAGCCTTGCCTCTCCTTCAGCCTAGCTCCAGTATGCCGGTGTGCGAGCCTTGTATACTAGACTCCCTGACTTATCTAAGGAACAGTCGCTGCACTAGAGATGTGTGGAAAGCCTTGCCTCTCCTTCAGCCTAGCTCCAGTATGCCGGTGTGCGAGCCTTGTATACTAGACTCCCTGACTTATCTAAGGAACAGTGGCTGCACTAGAGATGTGTGGAAAGCCTTGCCTCTCCTTCAGCCTAGCTCCAGTATGCCGGTGTGCGAGCCTTGTATACTAGACTCCCTGACTTATCTAAGGAACAGTGGCTGCACTAGAGATGTGTGGAAAGCCTTGCCTCTCCTTCAGCCTAGCTCCAGGGTGCCTGTGTGCGAGCCTTGTATACTAGACTCCCTGACTTATCTAAGGAACAGTGGCTGCACTAGAGATGTGTGGAAAGCCTTGCCTCTCCTTCAGCCTAGCTCCAGGGTGCCGGTGTGCGAGCCTTGTATACTAAACTCCCTGACTTATCTAAGGAACAGTGGCTGCACTAGAGATGTGTGGAAAGCCTTGCCTCTCCTTCAGCCTAGCTCCAGTATGCCTGTGTGCGAGCCTTGTATACTAGACTCCCTGACTTATCTAAGGAACAGTGGCTGCACTAGAGATGTGTGGAAAGCTTTGCCTCTCCCCCAGCCTAGCTCCAGGGTGCCTGTGTGCGAGCCTTGTATACTAGACTCCCTGACTTATCTAAGGAACAGTGGCTGCACTAGAGATGTGTGGAAAGCTTTGCCTCTCCCCCAGCCTAGCTCCAGGGTGCCTGTGTGCGAGCCTTGTATACTAAACTCCCTGACTTATCTAAGGAACAGTCGCTACACTAGAGATGTGTGGAAAGCCTTGCCTCTCCTTCAGCCTAGCTCCAGGGTGCTGGTGTGCGAGCCTTGTATACTAGACTCCCTGACTTTTCTAAGGAACAGTCGCTGCACTAGAGATGTGTGGAAAGCTTTGCCTCTCCCCAGCCTAGCTCCAGTATGCCTGTGTGCGAGCCTTGTATACTAGTCTCCCTGACTTATCTAAGGAACAGTGGCTGCACTAGAGATGTGTGGAAAGCCTTTCCTCTCCTTCAGCCTAGCTCCAGGGTGCCTGTGTGCGAGCCTTGTATACTAGACTCCCTGACTTATCTAAGGAACAGTGGCTGCACTAGAGATGTGTGGAAAGCTTTGCCTCTCCCCCAGCCTAGCTCCAGGGTGCCTGTGTGCGAGCCTTGTATACTAAACTCCCTGACTTATCTAAGGAACAGTCGCTACACTAGAGATGTGTGGAAAGCCTTGCCTCTCCTTCAGCCTAGCTCCAGGGTGCTGGTGTGCGAGCCTTGTATACTAGACTCCCTGACTTTTCTAAGGAACAGTCGCTGCACTAGAGATGTGTGGAAAGCTTTGCCTCTCCCCAGCCTAGCTCCAGTATGCCTGTGTGCGAGCCTTGTATACTAGTCTCCCTGACTTATCTAAGGAACAGTGGCTGCACTAGAGATGTGTGGAAAGCCTTTCCTCTCCTTCAGCCTAGCTCCAGGGTGCCTGTGTGCGAGCCTTGTATACTAAACTCCCTGACTTATCTAAGGAACAGTGGCTGCACTAGAGATGTGTGGAAAGCTTTGCCTCTCCCCCAGCCTAGCTCCAGGGTGCCTGTGTGCGAGCCTTGTATACTAAACTCCCTGACTTATCTAAGGAAAAGTCGCTACACTAGAGATGTGTGGAAAGCTTTGCCTCTCCTTCAGCCTAGCTCCAGGGTGCCTGTGTGCGAGCCTTGTATACTAAACTCCCTGACTTATCTAAGGAACAGTCGCTACACTAGAGATGTGTGGAAAGCCTTGCCTCTCCTTCAGCCTAGCTCCAGGGTGCTGGTGTGCGAGCCTTGTATACTAGACTCCCTGACTTTTCTAAGGAACAGTCGCTGCACTAGAGATGTGTGGAAAGCTTTGCCTCTCCCCAGCCTAGCTCCAGTATGCCTGTGTGCGAGCCTTGTATACTAGTCTCCTGACTTATCTAAGGAACAGTGGCTGCACTAGAGATGTGTGGAAAGCCTTTCCTCTCCTTCAGCCTAGCTCCAGGGTGCCTGTGTGCGAGCCTTGTATACTAGACTCCCTGACTTATCTAAGGAACAGTGGCTGCACTAGAGATGTGTGGAAAGCTTTGCCTCTCCCCCAGCCTAGCTCCAGGGTGCCTGTGTGCGAGCCTTGTATACTAAACTCCCTGACTTATCTAAGGAAAAGTCGCTACACTAGAGATGTGTGGAAAGCCTTGCCTCTCCTTCAGCCTAGCTCCAGGGGAGGGTTCAACATGTCTCTGGAGATTGCTCCACTTTGAGGTATTATATTTCACACCTCAGAAGCGGGTTCAACTCTTCCTCTACCACTGAAGATGTGGTCAGAACTGCAAACTCTGTACCACCCTTTTACTGCCTCAAGACTAGTTCCCTTAGGAATTCATTCATTTGTTTTTCGAAACGTTTCAAGGTTCTTCCGGTCACTCAATACAGTCTTTTTTTGTTCATTTACTGTAATCAAGTAGGCAAAATCATAAACATGACTTTTTCACGTTCTGTAGAGAAAATGACTACAGTATTGGCTGACTGTTAAAAAAATCTCTTAAACTTCCGTCACACAAAACTTTTCTAAGCCGCCTAATTGTCTTCAATGGGTTTTAGTCATAGTAGGTCGCTTGTCTACAATCACAATGGCATGCATGTTAACTCAGGAGGCATTTAGCACTTTATCATACCATAGCTACTGCTCTGTCTGTTGTACTGGTTTAACAGATAAATATTGAAAACATTCAGAAAGACATTCTGGTTGTCTGAACTGAGGGGTGTAGTTCTTTAGCTTGGCTGTAGTGCATACAAGCACTAGCAAAACAAACCGGTCTTCCTTTTAAAAACGAGTCGCAGGCTTTTGGATTGACTAATCCTTGTCTCATTTGGAAGAGGCAGTAAAATAAAATATGGCCACTGTGGCATGCTCATGTTGTGACGTCATGGCATATGCAATGGCGACCCTCTTTGATGGATTTTTTCTGACCTTTGTGTTGCAGGGGAAACAGGCAAGGATATTGACAACCGTATTAAAGCAGCTATCATTCAAGGGTGGACGGGGCTTTCTGGACATAAGACACTACTACAGTACTTTGCAACTCAGTCATAGGGGGGTGGATTCAAAGGTACTCTACTAAACACTGGGTTCATATGAACTTACCAGTGACGGACAGACCGCTGCGGGAGGTACTGTGGCTGGTACTGTGGCTGCTGACCAATTCTAGCCAAGAAGAGGGAATGCAAGTAATCTAATGGGGGCTTTATTAAATATATGGGACTCCCTGGCCCCACGCTATTGTTTTATAACATACCTGTTATCATACACACCTATACATAATAGTCGAGAGGTTACACCTGGGCGGATGTCAGATTCTTCTGGGCCCTGGCAAGAAGGAGATTTCAGAATCTTGGCTGATGTGTATAAACATGGAGAGAGCAGAACATTTGGAAGTTGTAAAAAAAAGAAACAAAGCATATATGGTAGTCACAACCAAATAATTCCGATATCAACAGCTGAGGCAGTGGCTGTCAGAACACTGATGGAAAGCTGCTGCTTGGTTTTACTATAATCTGTACTCAGGAGGCATATCTCAGCCTGAGCACCAACCCAAGCACTGATCCATGCAGACGAGCTACCGCTGGAAAGCGAACAAGGTCTTCAAGCAGGGATCCAACCACTAGGCTCCTGGACTTGTGGGTCAGCCCCCAAGCATGGGCAAGTCCCCCCCACTTAACAAAAAAAGTCTTTCTGCCCCTCTTGGAGTGCAGAAAGCTAGATGCCAGGGGATAAAAAATAAGTCAGGGGTGTGGGGGCAGTTTGCCCTGGCTTTGGCCTGTGATACACCCCAACAGTCTTTGTGAGGGTTTATGCCCAACCTTTCCTACTTCCTGGGGTGGGTGATGCAAAAGAACCATTAGACACAGAAAAATGGAGTGAAGGCTGCTCATCCAGGCACTGTGCTGTCCCCCTCCCACATAATGAGCTAAGCAGTCTTTCTTCTTCCCTGGGGCATAGAGCATTATGAAAGTTGGATTGTTTTGGGCATATGGGCCAGCAGAAAGTGGTAAATCTCAATTTCCTCTCATTTGCCTTGGTGAATGGCTGCCATGTTTGGGCACTGTGCAGGCCAGCAGCCAGGGAACCCTAGAAACCATGAGCATTTCTGAACTGAGAGACCCAGGTGAATCCAGGGCAGTGTGGCTTGCCTGGTTCCCACTACTTTTCCTTTACCAGATTTTTCCTATTACCATCACACATTTTCCTTACATTTTGTGAGGAGTGTGAGAATTCTGGGTGGTAAGAATTTTGTGGATCCCTGAAATTCCTTCACAGAAATGTGAGGAAAATACATGATTTTAGCCAAAGTTTAAGGTTGGAAGGGCATTATGGGTGCGAAAACGTAGTGGGATCCACACTAGTCACACCACCCTATAATCCTCTAGGTGCCTTGTTTTCTGAAGTGTCTCAGTTAAACAGGTTTCCTTGGGTGGCTGCTGAGCCCATGTCCAAAATACAGCAGCTACCCACATCGCCAAAAAGAATGAAGTTTCATGGTGAAAACTTTGATGCATCTTCGGAATTTTAGGGCCTATTGTGTTGCAGTCGGTAGGCCCTGCCACACAAGTGGGGTACAGTTTTTATTGAGAGAGGTTTAGGAATACAAAATAGTAGAACATTTGGCATTATGAAAGGAAGTGTTCTCCATTTTTGGCTTCTAAATCTAAGTCAGTGTTAAAGAAAAAACACATTTCGCAAAATGCCCTCTGAGTCGCGATACTATGGGTCGCTCCAAATTCAGAGTTATATGACTAACTACTATTTTTTTTCCCAAACTCTCTTTATTAAAACCATGCTCATCACATAAATGTTTAAATAAAGATATGATGAATATCCCATTACATACATGGCATTTGGAAAATGGCAGTATCAAAGCAGAACTTTAATCATATCTGTAGGGGAGCTTTTACGGCTCATCACAAATAGCATGGCAGTCGCCCACCCCTCCTTTAGCACCCAGAGTCGTCTATCCCTCTGTATCTTGATTCCTGCCCATAAACCCCCCCTGTAGGCTTGCCACTTCTTGGGACAGCCCCGGCTTTGATAAACAACCTTTTCTGCTCTCAGGCACCATTCTAGATGAGATTTACGGTTTGGTACACTGGGCTGATCTGCACTTACCCATGCTCTCACTGTATTTTGTTTGGCCACTCCTGCAGCTGAAGATTAGAGAGCGCAGTTCACGGTCTCCCCCCCCCCCCACACACACACAGCATTGTACGCACTTCACTTTCAATTATCTGGAAGAACTCCTGCAGGACAGGGAGTATTTTGGAGCACAAAGATCAACTGTGGGAGTGTCATCATTTTGTATAAGGTTGCTCTACCTATCAGGGAGAGCGGTAGCGTGCCCAATGCTTCACATCCCTTCTCAGTCCCTCTAGCTGTGGGAGCTGGTTTTTGCTAATAAATTCCTGGGGGTCTCTAGTTACATGGATCCCCAGGTATTGAAAACTCCCTGTCACAAGAGGCGCCATACAGGATTGGGGGAGCCTCACGTTATCCCTCACTAGCGGGAAGACCAGCGACTTTGACCAGTTAATGCAATACCCCAAGTAGCTGTCAAAAAGATCAAAGATATGCAAGACCCTATCAATGGAGAAGGCCGGATTGGACAGATATAGTATGATGTCATTGGCGTATAGCGAGATACGCTCCTTCCAGTCCCCATCACACCTCTCCCCCTGCAGTAGCGGGTCCTGCCGGATCCAGGCAGCAAGTTGTTCAAGGGCCAGGGCAAATATGGGGGAGAGGGGGTAGGCCTGCCTTATGCCTTCTTGCAGGGCAAAGACTCAGGAGACCGCTCCATTGACTCAAACCCTTGCCATTGGTTTCTGGTAAAAGAGCCGGGCCAAGCCACAAAATTTCGGGCCAAGGCCAAATCGGGTCAGCGCGGCAAACTGATAGTTTCACTCAATACTATCGAATGCCATTTTGGCATCTAGTGACATTCCCACCGCCGGGTCCCTGCCCGGATGTCCAGTTTCATGCATCACGCCGATTGAACCGGATGTATAATTGATGTAATGACTGTAAGTAATCTGGACACCAGTATTTTAGCCTGCACCTTGACTTCTACATTTAGCAAGGATATAAGCCTATATGAGCTACATTCCGTCAGTGGTTTGCTCTTTTTATGGATGACTTGTATCGTGGCCGTCCGCTGGTCTTGTGGTAGACATCCTTCCTCCCGCGCTCCCTGAAACATGGCCATCATATGTGGGGCTACCTTGTCAACCATCCTTTTGTATAATTTAACTGGGAGGCCGTTTGGCCCCACTGCCTTCCCTGACGGTAGGTCTCTGATCGCTGCTACGAGCTCCTCCTCGGTTAGGTCAGCCTCCAACGCCTCTTTCTCTTCCCTAGTGAGCATACCTAATGTCAGGTCCCCAGGAGATCTGCACACTCAGAAGCAGACCTGGATGTGATGGATCTGTAGAGATCCTCGTAATAGTCTGCAAACGTATCTGCAATAGCTGATCTGGTTGTTTGGAGCGTATCCTCTCGGTCAAGCACTTCTAAAAACCCAGGCCCAGATCTGTCTCTTTTCTCAAGCCAGGCTAATAGCTTATTTGCCTTGTCTCCAATATCATACAACTGATGTTGCGTCGCCAGCGCATGGCTCCGTGCCTGCTGTTCCGCCAGCATCCTTAGATCCTGTTGCCTGAGGTGTAGCTGGTGTTTTAGTTCCACCGGCCCTTCAGTCAACACTCTGGCTTCCAGTTCTGCAATATCCTTCTCGACAGCAGAGCAGCTGAGTCAGTGCACTTTCTTAACACAGCAAAACCAAAGGGGATGATGGACGGAGTGTTGAACATTGCAAGCACTCACCCCCAGTCAACTGATCTGGGTTTAATCCATCATCATTCTTTAGCTCACTCCGCCACCCCAGTTCAGACATGGCCATATGCAAATCAGTCTGACCCTGTGCCTCATGGGAACAGTCCAGCCCGAACTGCCAAGCCATGTCTTCCCTGGACCGGAAACAAGCATCCTGGGACCGGTTTCTGGCTTACAGCCGTCATCAGCCAGGCTATCTTGAATCCAGTGGCAAAGTGAGCAAGGGACCCACGTCTGGGCATACCCTGCCAACTTAGTGCGAACATAGCAAAACCAAAGGGGATGATGGACGGAGTGTTGAACATTGCAAGCACTCTGAACTGGGGTGGCGGAGTGAGCTAAAGAATGATGATGGATTAAACCCAGATCAGTTGACTGGGGGTGACTGATTTGCATATGGCCATGTCTGAACTGGGGTGGCGGAGTGAGCTAAAGAATGATGATGGATTAAACCCAGATCAGTTGACTGGGGGTGAGTACTTGCAATGTTCAACACTCCGTCCATCATCCCCTTTGGTTTCACTTTCTTAACACCCCCTTTCGGCGCTTGGACTTGACCCCGTAGAACCATTTTAAATGCCTCTCAGAAGACACACACAGAGTCCACCTTCCCCAGATTGTCAACAAAGTACGTCTCGACTCCCTCTCTGAGCTTCTCCCTAAGACCTCTATCTTTTAAATACCATGGGTCTACCTTGGCGGGTAGCACTAACTGCCTTTTGGGTCCCTCCAATATCACTCCGACTGGGGAGTGGTCTGAAATGCCCCTCGCATAATGCGTCGCTGCTCGAAATCTACCTGCGTTCCTGTAGTGAGTGCATATATAATCTAAACGGGAGAAACTCCTGCGGGTTGGAGAGAAATATGTGTATTGCCTCAGCTGCGGGTGGTGTAGCTGCAAAAGTCCACCATCCCAACTCCTCCAGGAAGGGCTGCAGGGAGCCCGGTTCGTCCAGTATGGCCGCCCTAGTCTCCCTATCTAAACCTGGTTCCACCACCGCATTCATGTCGCCTCCCAGGACCCAAATCCTTCAGGCATGACTAGCAGTATGGCGCTTACTTCCGGTAGTGTGACCGAATTGAGACGCAGTGGACTATATAGTGAGCAATTGTTGAGGATATGTCCTTCCCACGTTCCGGATATTGTGGCCTAACTACTATTCTTCAACTTTATATCGTGGGCCTATTTAAAAAATACATGGGTTTCCCGCATATCCATCATTATATTTTGCCATATAAATTGCTGCATGGCCGTACACAATGAAGTATCCTTATATGCTGTTGCTCTGTTGGTGGCTCAGAGTAGTACGTGTTTTTGGACAACCAACATACTCCTTGCGACCACAAGTGTCTGACAGATGCAACAGTATATTACTTTTTAAAATCTGCCATTAGAGCAAAAGTAACAGAATGAAACATTGTCACCAATTGCTATTCTTTTAACTTCTTTTCATTTTTTTATTTTTATTTCAGCAATTTAATTTATTTGGGAAAACTGTGAGTGATCTACAAATGCTTCCTTGCTCTGAATAAAAATTCTAAATGTTGTTTACTTTTCAGCACTCTGAAGCTTTATGGGTTCACCCATGGGTTCCATACCTATTTCTGCCACAATCTACAGGTTGGTAAAAAAATAGAAAAAGTGACTACCACTTAGTAAAGTGTAAAATCTGTGGTTACATTTTTTTAAATATACTACTGTGCTTATTCCTGAATGGTGGGAAGCAGTAATCTTACCGCAGCAAACCTATTGTTGATGGCATTTTTAGAAAAGTATGCCTTGTTGCAAGTTAGCTTTTCTCAATTTTTTTTTAAAATCCAACTGTTATATTTTGACTATTTTCTCTGTTCCCTCTGGGGGAATCCACAATCCTTGGGTAACTTTAGAATCTCTGAAGTTTGGGGGTGGGGGTCTGCTTTAATATTTTTCTGTCTTGTATTGTTCACATTGCGATGTGCCAGCACTTGGTAAAACTGTTCTGTTTTTGGTATACGGATGCTTTGTCTGTGTTGTTGGCGAGCACTGCATATTCTCCTAGTTGGATACTTCGATCCTCCCGAATTATAGAGTTTTGAAGGGAGAATGAATGTGCTAGTACACGGTATCTGACAACATTCTGAACAAATACGATTTAACTGTATCTGACTTACTTCCTCTTCTGTGGAGTGTTGTTGTGTACCAGATTTGGTCCTGTTTCATATGTCATCGAAACAGAAATGTAATAAAGATATTTACAGCAAAAAAACAACAACTTTAGAATCTCTGAAAAAACACAGATTTTGCCTGGATACCTTTTGTGGAAAGAAAGTTATGAAGACTTAAGTGTGAAGTGATCCAAACATCAAAAAATGGCTGAACACTTGGTTTTAGGCGGGGATGAGTGTTTGGGGAGGGAGGGGGATTTTCAGAAGCCTTAACAGCTATGGGGTTAAAGGTTGGGTGTTAGGGGGGTTCGGAAGCCTCAACAGCTTGGCTCATTTTGCTCCTAGGCTTAGGCCTCAGGAGCATTTACATCAGGCCTTCTAGTCTCTAAATGGGTGCATTTTGCAGGGTGCTGGATTTTGGCTATCTGTGCCAGCTCTCTCCTCTGCCTGACTCATGGTGCTCTTCTCTTGTTGATGGAATCATCTTACACAGCCCCTCTGTTACCAGCCAGCAGAAAACCCTACAGCCTGCACTCCCCAGGCCCCATAGCCTTCTCAGCTGTCTTGTAGGGCGCATGTGTGGGGGGGTAGTGGATTGGAGGCCAGGTCCTTTTCTCCAGCTAGTTCTCAGGGGGCGGCATAAAAGAGCCAGCACCGCTGGCCCTGGAGACACCCACCGTAATCCTGGGGGTCAGCAGGAGTCAAAGTCCTCAGTCCATCTTTGCAGAGCATCATGTGGCTTCTCTTTACAGCTGGGCATTATTCCACTTTCGTTACCCAGGTCCAGGGTCTTTTCAACTGTCTCTCCGTTGTGCAGGGGTTTTTAAGTCTGGTTCGAAAGTTTTAGGGTCCAAGAACCCCTGGCCTATCCTAGGATGTCACATCTTCCGTTCACCGCTCCTGCCCATCATTCTGCTGCGACAAACCAAAATGGTGACTTTGTTTTCTAAGGAAGAGCTCCGAGGGCCTCAGCTCCACCCCTTGCTGATATACTGCCTAATCCATTCCCACCAAAACTTCAAAGGCGAGCCACTCCTGTGTTGGCTCCAGAGGTCTGATCCTTCTCCTTTGTTCTCGTGGGCCTTCCCAACCCAGGTGCAGAGTAACAAGCATATTATCTGATGCAGTTTTCCTCACCACCCCTTCTAGGGATTGAACATTTTTAAATCTGCTTGTTCAAGGTACAAAATACAATAGAAATCAACATGTCTTGCAGAACAATCAATTTGTCCCCACCTACTTGTTACAGTAATTATGTGAACTGACAGACATTCATGGATTTTTGGTTCACTAAACTGACCAACGATCTCATTGCTTTGCAAAAATGCAAAATTGAGCTTGATTTTATTACTGAGAAAAGTTATGTTTTTATACACCCAAAAAGCACTGAGACGATATAAATGCTCTTGAATCACTGACTTCAGGTACTGTAGTTTGGACATCCAAGTCCACAAAACAAGCATCAACCCATTTGCATCTCCATCCATCTTGGTTGTATGTCAAAATATCGACTAGAGAAATAACGCAGTACCAGAATATTGTGGACAAGATATCGAGGACCAAATTAACGAGCAGGTAAGTGCATATAAGTACAGATTGACTAAACTCCACGTATATGCACCATGGCTATATATGTCTTCAGGGTATCTAAATATGGAGTTGATTATAATAAATCTTTGCTTACCTATCTTCACGTACCTTCTCAATAGTTTGTCCACAATATTCTGGAGTCGCTATTAAGACGGAATATCTCAAAGTTGCAGTAAAACCAAAAACGATCAGAAAGACTGCGATTGGAGAAGTGTTGCCTGTTAGCAGATGCCGGAGATATTTATATACATTTAAGTTTTGCACAGATCTTACAAAATGCATGCTAATATTGGTGTTGCACGGTATTCCAGGCTCAGCTTTTCATCCTTCCAGAGATACTGCTCAAGTACCACAACAGGAGAGCTATCCAGATATTTCAAAGTTTGATGCCAGCATCACTTTCCAAATGATCATCTTCTGGTGCTAGAGTTTTGTTTTGTGTTTGCCTTTGTTAAAAATAAAAACGATTGGCCGTGCCAAATGTGCATGTGCTCCAGTCAACACATTGCCCAGAATGACAGAGAGAGTAGTTCAATGGCACATCTAAAGATCAGTTGTTTGGGGATGAGAAACAATTGGCATGGCGATGTGTTTTTTGAGTAGGGCAAACCTGAAACTTAAGAATTCCTTGATGATCTTTCTGAGCAGGGGAACACATGTGAAGTTGGTATGGTAATCAACTCAGATTTCTGCACATTTAGTTGTCTTCAGCAAGTCACTGGCTATCTGAAAAAACAGTTAACAGATTAATTTTATTACCTCGTGTCTGCCACACCTGGAACAGCAGGAGCAATTATTGCTTTGAAAGGTGCACTCAGCAGTTAACACTAAATGATCTACCATGCACCAACTTCACTTACCCGATGGATGATCTTAATGAAGCACACGGCCTTGACTTCAAATCTGCTATTGAGCCTTTTGTATCTACTTTGATTTCGCTTCCAGCATCGGCATTTGTTTCTTTCTTCACCAGTTGTCAGTCAAAACTGTTTGTAGGAATGTTGTTGTTGATTTTGATATCCTACTAGCTCAGACCGCGAATTTCACTAGTCTCTCTTTTTGCTTACATCCCAATTGGTTCTTGCCCTTAGCCTTCCCTTACTGGCCTACCTACTGCACACCTACACACTGAAACTGCAGTGACACACCTCCAGCACAGACAAACGCATCCACTTGCATAGGCATACAATCTGACGCACACACCCCTGCACACCACTCATAAGGCACACACCATTCAAGACATACTCCCTCATGCACAGACACACCCTCCCACTCTAGATAGACGTATTCATATCCTATTGACGTCACACACAACCCAGATAGACAGAGAAACAACGTTCCGCAGGCACACATCCCCCTGCACAGACACACACATCCCCCTGCACAGACACACACATCCCCCTGCACAGACACACACATCCCCCTGCACAGACACACACATCCCCCTGCACAGACACACACATCCCCCTGCACAGACACACATCCCCCTGCACAGACACACACATCCCCCTGCACAGACACACACATCCCCCTGCACAGACACACACATCCCCCTGTACACACACACATCCCCCTGCACAGACACACACATCCCCTGTACACACACACATCCCCCTGTACACACACACACATCCCCCTGTACACACACACATCCCCCTGTACACACACACATCCCACCCCCAGCACTGACACACATCCCCCAGCACTGACACACATCCCCCAGCACTGACACACATCCCCCAGCACTGACACACATCCCCCAGCACTGACACACATCCCCCAGCACTGACACACATCCCCCAGCACTGACACACATCCCCCAGCACTGACACACATCCCCCAGCACTGACACACATCCCCCAGCACTGACACACATCCCCCTGCACTGACACACATCCCCCTGCACTGACACACATCCCCCTGCACTGACACACATCCCCCTGCACTGACACACATCCCCCTGCACTGACACACATCCCCCTGCACTGACACATCCCCCTGCACTGACACACATCCCCCTGCACTGACACACATCCCCCTGCACTGACACACATCCCCCTGCACTGACACAGTCCCTCTGAATAGACACACATACATCATGCACAGACCTCCTGTAGACAGACACAAATAGGCACCCCTAGCAGAGAGATGCATCATCCCTCCAGATAAACCACTCGCACACTAATCAGAGACACGCAGACCCTTAAGGCATACATTATACACACTTTGAACAACAATTACCTGCAGCAGGCCTACCCTCATGTAATTTTTACACTCAAAGAGAAGTTGGAGTAATAAAATGTCGCTTTTTAGAAGAGGTTAAGAGACAACACACACAGGTTAGAAAAACTGCCCTCACCCACAAAAATGTGTGGCATGCTTCTTCATAGGGCTGCTAAACACACCTCCTCCGCACAAGCCAACGACAGAGGTGGAGCAATAGGGTGGGGGAGACAATACAAACATAAAGGATAACGGATCCAGAACAAAGTGCAGAAACACACTGTTAAAACTAACTTGGGGATCTCCAAGTGCTCCTTTATTAATGGACTCCCTGGTTAGGGTTAAAATGGTTTCTATCAACCAGTGGATGTTGGTCTATAATGGACCTTCTACCCCTCCACTCTGCAAGACTGTCGACATGTTTCAGCCGGATGCTGCGTCTTTACTGGCTTTCATCAGGACTAGATAGATCCCTAAATTTCTCACCCGATCTCCTACCTTAAGGAGTAGATCGGAGTCACAGCCTGTGTCAGTACGCAGGTCGTGCAGCTCTTGTAACCACACTACGTGAAATCACCTGTAACCAAGAGAATATATGTACACGTAAACACATAACACACAGTGAACATAATAGTGCATGATAGTCAAAAAGTTAAAAAACTACTTGTGAACAAGTGTGTTGTCCCTCTAAACTAGTTAAGTGCGACACAGTGGTTACAATTGTGATTTTAAGAACACACCGTCTGGTAGGACAAATCGTTCTTAATGAGCGTGAAACCATTACTCAATATCATTAAAAAACGTGGGCTACCATTACTCGGTACACTCTCGTGAGCGTGATCTCGGTATCTCTTACCGAGTTCCACTGGAAATCGTGTTCGACCTGGCGGGGGAGTGAGAACGGCTCTCTGTAGTCACACACTATATATAATAGATGGAAGAGATAAAATAATAATACATTGATAGTTCAATCAAGGTACTACCCTACCCCAGAGATTAGGAAGGATATAGCCACCTTGGTTGAGGAAGGAATAAACAATGACTGGATCACAGAGAAAGAAGGGAGCTTCCTTTGTCAAGGGGACGCTGTGATACCTTATTTCTATACCCTCCCGAAGGTACATAAACCAACCAGACCTCCCCCTGGCAGACCCATTGTGTCCAGGATCGGTTCGATTTTTGAGCGATTGTCGCAGTTCTGCAACTTTTACCTTAAACCTTTGGTTCAGAGTAGAACGGCCTACTTGAAGGACACTACCGATGTCCTCAACCTGATCAATGACATCGAGTTTGACCCTACAAAAGAATTTCTGGTGGGCCTGGATATTGAGTCCCTCTATACAAACATACCCCAGAGGGAAACCCTGAGGGTCATAGAGGAGACTCTGTTTGACCAGGATTGGTCATATTGTACCCCTAGGGCGTTCATCTTGCACCTTGCAGAGATAGCATTGACTAGAAATTTCTTTGAATTTCAAGGCACATACTATCTGCAGACCCATGGTACTTCCATGGGTAGTGCCTTTGCTCCCAACTTGGCTGGACTCTATGTAGCATCCTTTGAAGAACAATTCATCTTCGCTCCTACCAGCTCCTGGAGTAACAACATCAAATTATGGAAACGTTTCATAGTTGACGTGCTCCTGATTTGGTAGGTGATGCACAATCCATCACCTACTTCTTGCACTGGCTCAACGGACGGAACCCCCTCCTACACTTTACATCAACAGTGACGAGGGAATGCCTTCCCTTTTTGGATCTGGAAATTATCCAGAGGGATGGCAAACTGCAGACACAGGTTTTTCATAAACCCACAGACAGGAACAGCCTCCTCTTATTCAAGAGCATCCACCCAAATTTTTTAAGGGAAAACCTGCCGGTGGGCCAGTTTCTACGTCTCCGGAGGAATTGCTCGGACACAGGGGACTTCAAAGAGGAGTCGAATACTCTGGCAGGGAAATTACAGAACAGAAAGTACCCATGGAGAATCATCAGAAGAGGGCACTGAACCTCAACAGGAAGGCCCTCCTGGAAACAGTGGACAAGCCACAAACAAACAGCGCCATCTGTGTGACGACCTTTAACACAGAATCCAACAGCATTAAACGCATCATAATGCGGAACTGGAGGATCTTAAACTCAAATGGACTGAACCTGGACAAGCCGCTCCTCTCCTTTAAAAGGAGCAAGAACATACAGGACCACCTGGTGCACACTTGAACTCAGACCAAACACACAGAGAGACCAAGAAAACCTTTGGGACCTCCCTCCGGTGACAGGGCACACAAGGTGCGGATCATGTGACGTGTGTAATCTCACGGAAAACACCAAGAGCATTGACATAGGGCTTACCCCTTGGGAACAGCGTAGGCACACCAACTGTAATTCCAACAATGTCATTTACATGATTAGGTGTCCTTGTGCTTTAATATATATTGGGATGACAACCCGGAAAGTAAAGGTCAGAATTATGGAACACAGATCTACCATCAGGTGCTAGAAAACGATGACACGTTTCGCCACTCATTATGCAGAAAAGAAACATTCAGTCAATGACCTCTTTTGGACGGTACTAGATAAACCTTGCATCCCTACCACTGCCCGTAATCCAGACAGGACCTTATTTCTAAGGGAACAAAAGTGGATATACAGGGTACGTAGCCATGAGATTGGCTTGAATGATGACATCCCCGGGTATACCCTTAACAGATAATAATGAAACCCTATTGGTCCAGGCCACTCTGGCAACTTGATGGGTATAGTTGCACCCGGAGGTTGACATGACATACTTTTTACTTATATTCACTGATACAGCCTTGAATTCAACCATGTTGTTGTACTGCACTATCAATCTCATACCATCTGAGTACACGCACAGAAATATCTAGAATATAAACCCCCTTCTTTTTATACAACACTCGTGACCTGGGCAGTTACCATAGACCTGGGTCCATACACTTTCGCCCAAGAGACACATACAAAAATAATGAGGACCGCTGGAGTAGAAGGCGCACTTGCAGGGTTACCCAAGCTACATGCAAATTGCACTATCGCCACAAGGGTAGAGAGGGTATTATCTTGGCTGATGTTGTAGCATCCTCTTTTTGAAGCAACCACTGAGTGTACATACCCCTTGATTTTGATCATTCCCTATTGTGAAGTCGAAATGACCAATATTCCGGGAATTATATACAAATTTATGGAATACATATAAAATATAATAAAGGTGCCCGCTCCGATTCTTAATGACACCTCTGTGTGGATGCATTGGCAGTCTGCACGCCGCCACATGCGCACTCGCACCACTTCACGATGGTGGCGCGGGTTAGCAGTCCAGCTTTCCTCTGGGCGTACCCAGGTCGCGTGGCTCACGTATGTGATCACGTGACGGGGCACGCCGGCTGTATGAAGAAGGTAGCGAGAGGGTCTTCCTGTACCTACGCGACGCTGGGAGGGACACCGTTTCCGAGACGGACTCACCTTGATGAAGTAAGCTGGGGGGACGGGAGGTATGGATCCATGAGCAAATGGGGGTTACCGTGTGCCCGTTCTCTGAAACTTCACGATTGAAGGCCATTTAATCACGATATACAGTGTGGCATGACGAGGCACAACTCTGAGTATAGATGCACGTGAGACTAATTCGACAGAGGTGGTTGACAGAGTATGGTGTACGATCGACAGTGCTATCAGATCGTACCTTGATTCAACCATCAATGTTTTATTATTTTATCTCTTCCATCTACTTATATAGTGTGTGACTACAGGGAGCCGTTCTCGCTCCCCCGCCAGGTCGAACACGATTTCCAGTGGAACTCAGTAAGAGATACCGAGATCACGCTCACAAGAGTGGACCGAGTAATGTTAGCCCACGTTTTTTAATGATATTGAGTGATGGTTTCACGCTCATTAAAGACGATTTGTCCTACCAGACGGTGTGTTCTTAAAATCACAATTTGTAACCACTGTGTCGCACTTAACTAGTTTAGAGGGACAAGACCACTTGTTCACGAGTAGTTTTTTCACTTTTTGACTATCATGCACTATTATGTTCACTGTGTGTTATGTGTTTACGTGTAAATATATTCTCTTGGTTACAGGTGATTTCACGTAGTGTGGTTACAAGAGCTGCACGACCTGCGTACTGACACAAGCTGTGACTCCGATCTACTCCTTAAGGTAGGAGATAGGGGGAGAAATTTAGGGATCTATCTAGTCCTGATGAAAGCCGGTAAAGACGCAGCATCCGGCTGAAACATGTCGACAGTCTTGCAGAGTGGAGGGATAGAAGGTCCATTATAGACCAACATACCACCATCCACTGGTTGATAGAAACCATTTTAACCCTAACCAGGGAGTCCATTAATAAATGAGCACTTGGAGATCCCTGAGTTAGTTTTAACAGTGTGTTTCTGCACTTTGTTCTGGATCCTGTTGTTCTTTATGTTTGTATTGTCTCCCCCACCCTATTGCTCCACCTCTGTCGTTGGCTTGCGTGGAGGTGTGTTTAGCAGCTCTATGATGAAGCATGCCACAAATTTTTGTGGGTGAGGGCAGTTTTTCTAACCTGTGTGTGTTGTCTCTTAACCTCTTCTAAAAAGCGACATTTTATTACTCCTACTTCTCTTTGTGTGTAAAGTCTATGATATAGGAGGTTGAAGTAGGACTGTCCTCCTTCCCCTATTATTGTGTATGGAACTACCCTCAATTAAACCAACTTCCAAAACAGTAGATATTGCTGCCTGAGTGAGGGGAGAACATGAAACAGTTGCAGGAAGTGTTACAAAGTTGGGCTGGCCTGCCAGAAAGGTGAAGACTCAATCTAAGCCCCTCACTGCCATTGGTGGACTGACCATTAACTCATTCTAGCAAATGTGGAATGGGCCAGCATGCACTAAAGGTTTTGCTGCCAGTTCTACTGGATGATGTTGGGCACTTTGCTAATGGAGGGTTTCTGGACTCTGTGTTCACATTCCTCCTTTTCTGCATGTGCTTCTAAAGCTGCTTTAAGCAGTAACCTGTGCTTTAGCTTCGCCATCCCATAAACCATGTAAACAAACAGCCCCCTTGCACACACCTCTGTATAGCTCCTGTAAAAAGTGTACATTGTCGCAGGCGACATCTCACCCTGCCTATTCAAGGCATTACGCCACCAAGGAGGGATGCAAACCTTCTCAAGCTTCTTTGCGGATAAGGTTGCAAAGATTCATTGGTATATAGCTTGCTTCTGAATACCAGAACCTCTGGATCTCCTCCAATATGGTGTTATCAACTGTAGGATCACAACACACCACCATGCATCACCAATCACGAAAAAAACAGCTCTTTGAACATGAACAAATTTAGTGTCCTCCTAGAAGAACTATCCAAAATCATGAGCAGCCCCTACCCCACAGCTCACACCTTTGAACCTTCCCGTTATACCTAATCAAGGAACTCTGTCACCTCTTAACACCCTTCTGGAAGAATATTATAAATTCATCGCTGGCACAAAGTACAGTCCGAGAATGTGTAAAAGTAGGACAGGTCACACCTCTCATCAAAAAACCAGGGACAAGCCCTGAAAACATCAACTCCTTTCACCCAATCTCTAATCTCCCCTTCCTAGCAAAGGTCTTCAAAAAGTGTGTGCTGAAACAACGCAACTAAAACATTTATGACTTCAAACTTCTAAACACTTTCCAATCAGGCTTTAGGACAGGCTCAAGAATGGAAATGGCCATCCTTAATGTCACGGACGTTATAGTTACTGAATGCTGGGCACAGGTGATGCTTGTCTTCTCATCCTACTCTACTGATCATCGGCATTCGACACGATTAACCATGGCACCCTTATAAATAACCTGAAAAGGTGCATGGGGATCAGAAGCACAGTTCTAAAATGGTCCTCCTCAGTAACCGCTCTCAACCAATCAAATTGAAAGGCTCTAGATACATCCCAGCCCCCATCAACCAAAGAGTTTGAGAAGGATCCTCCTGCCCCTACCCTCTTTAATTTATACTTCGAACCCTTAACTGCTTTTCTTCAGCAAAGCGACCTAGCATACCACCTATACATAGACGACACACAACTGTACATCAGACTATCCTCACTGGAGGGAATATGCCACCGAAACCATAGACTAAAGAATGCACAGAGAGGACTAGCCCAGAACCACTTGAAGTTCAACCCTCTAAAAACGTAATTCCTCCTAATATCTCCACAAGACAACCCACCAACAATACATAACTGGATAGCACACGTTGATGCCGTAAACTCCTAAACTGCTCCCACAAAATTATCAACCATGCCAAATCACCAGGAATAATTCAACAGCACAAATAAACATGTCCACTAAAAGCGCCTGCTCAACCTAGGGCTCCTCAGAAACAAACCCTGCAATCTCGAACGTGATCTCAAAAGGTTGTGCAACCATTTGTCATAACCAGATTAGATTGTGGAAATCCTATCTTCACAGGAACCCCAAAGACCCTCCTGTCACCCATGGAAGCTGCTCTCCGTGCAGAAGCCAGGCTCGTCTATGGAACATTGTGGTTCGATTACATCCCTCCCACACTCCCCACTCTAAACTGGTTCCCGGCTGAAGCCAGATGCATGCTCAAAACTGCCTGCATCAATAACAAAATTATACTCTCCGACTCTCCAAAATACCTGGCCCCAAAACGCACCAAATTGGGGAAATTGGATGGAAGGGAGGGGGAGGCAACACTGTTTGTGCAGCTCTGATTCCTTACTAGTGGAACCTCCTAGATTCATAAAAGAAAAATATTCAGGCCTGTTCATTCTCAGGAAATGCCCCTAGTATCTGGAATTCCCTTGCACCCGAAATACGTGCAAATCACTCCAAATCTGCCTTCAAGAAGAGTCTAAACACTGCTACTTGCAAAATACCTACCATTTCCTGAATCACTCTGAGCACATTTTGACAAGTCCCATTGGCTATAATGCTTACACATCTAAATCGTTATTGCACACCATAAAGGAAAGTTGTGTGCAATGAGCAACTGAGGATATGCCTCTCTTTAGCAGACCCACATAGACTAGAAACTAATGCCCATACCAGGCTAACCACTTCCACAGAAGAACTTGTATTTCATGTATTTTTGATAACTATTTAGTTTTTTTGCATGCTCATTCATTCACCTATGTTATATGTAAACGCCATCCTAGGATGACGATTGTTTTGCTTTCCTATACAGCACTCTGATACCCATGGGTCATGTTCACGCTTAATAAAGCTTTCTAAATAATTTAAATAAATAAATAAATTAGTCTGCTCTGGCCAGTTTAAACCGAAGTAGTCTGAGATCAGTCTGCTTACAGAAAAATCATATGGGCAGGTGCCCCTGAACCACAACATGGGCAAAGGTGTTTATGCATCAGGCAGAACCTAACATGCACTGACTCTGAAAGGTTTGCATAACACATGCCTAACTCGGGCATGACTGGAGCAGAGACAGTGGCCTGCCAAGAAATCCACAGATTTCCAAAAAGGCCTCGAAGAAGCAACTTATGATAAAGCCTCTGATGTGCTGCACAGCACTGACAGCCTTGGAACATACACAGCGCATAGTGTAGGACCAATGAGAGAACTTGAAACCGGTGGATTCTATGCATTGTGGAACACACAGAGACGGGCAGACTAAATGGACATGGCAAGCCTTATCTATGAGCAGTGCAGGGTCAGTTCAAGGATATGTGACCTTTAAGCAAAGTGACATTTACCTATCCATCTTCCCTTTCAATTGGGATATGCCTGAGATTTCTCAGCAAATCTTGTGTCATTGTAAGCACCTGCCTAGCCTAGTCATTACACAGCACCAGCTCTGTATCAATGCAGTTTGGGCAAATAAAGAACTGGAGAACAGTGCACTTCCTATAGTCAATATCTATGCATTTATAAACAAGCTCTGCTAGAAACCCTCATCTAGCTGAGGTAGCCAACGATGAAAGTTATCACATTCTTGAATGCTATATCATACTGGGGTTTGGGCCACATTGCTTCACGGAGGGTTGAGCTTAGACGTGTTTTATTTCTGAGCTGCCTCTTTTTCACCGTAAGAGTAGCAAATGAAGTGAACCCCTGGCAGCTTACCTTACACCAGTTTAAACTGTTGCAGCACCAGAGCAGAGCACCGGAAGGCACAGTTTTAAAGTGAATGGTCAAAACGCACTATCAGTCTGTTCCAAATCTGCTGTCCGGACTGAGCATTACTTAATCTAAAGTTCTAGATAGTCAGATAAGTCAAAGCCATAGAGCTGCATTAAAGGCTCTAGTCTTCTACTACTTTAGAACCTGTGTTTGCGCAGCCTGCTTTGTAATGGACACAAAATATGTTTCCAAAGGAATTGTTTTTTTGCATAAGAGAACAAGTGGGGAGTGGCGTGGGAGCAGTAATGAGAGGCCCAGGGGAGGCCCAGGACCCAGCAAGTTCACATTTCAGAAGCCCTTTTAATGCCCACACCCAAACTCTTACCAGATACTACTGGAGGTATGGTTTAGGAGCTGCATTGGCCTTCCTCCCTCATGTAGCTGCTCTGAGCTACAGTGTGTATGTTGGCCCTGGAGAAACACCGGCTACTTTCAGCAATTCTATGTCAGGACCGGAGGCACAGATTATGCTTTACTCTTCCTTATTTTATTACTCAGCAGCCTTAAGAGAACAAATAACAAAAGACTACAAATCCCATGAATCTTTGTAATGTTCGCATAACAACCATAGAGGCAGTCCCATATAAACAATATCAAAGGACAGCACTTCTTCTTTCTTCGCTGCTCAGCAGCCAGATAAGTGCCTTTCTTTGATCTTGTTTATTTCTTGTGGGCCCTAATTCTTAAAAGGGTGATTTGTGGATATTTGAAGTGTGATTTGTTGCTTCTTAATTAATTCTTTGGTCACACGGCAAGCGCTAGCTGCGGCCGCCTTCCTGTCTGGAGTGCTCTCAGCGGAAGCTTGCGGCCGTGCTGACGAGCGGGAGCAGCTGTTGGGGCACTGAACGCTTCCTTCGCGCTTGGCTTGCTGTACAGGCGCTTTGCCCCTTTCTTGCTTTTTTTCCTAACAGGGCACTCGACTATGCTCGTAAGTGCCGGCCGCTCTGGTCGTGGAGCGGTGTTTCCCCCAGAAGTTGGTTCCCTCCGGTCCGCGGCACGGTGCATCGGCAACCTCGATAGAGGGTGCTGTGCACGCACGCTAATAGGTGGAGAGAGGGGAAATTCCAACCGCATTCTTGACGTGCCTCGGCTCCCGTCCGAATGCGCGAGTGACAGTTTCCAGCCTTTGGCGGTCTGTCAGATCTTCGCGCGCAGGATGGGAGACGGAGGCTTCTTTCCCTTGCTTGCATCATTGACTTTTGTAGCTCCAGTGCAGCGGTTCTCCAGCGGAGCGTTAATTCACTGTGTCATTTGAAGTGTGGCTCGATTTCACACAAGTCTTGGCTCATCTTTTCCCACCATATAATTATAATATTATCCTGTTTGAGACGCTCTAGGGGCACGGCACCTTTGCTATCTAGTGGGGTAAGAGTTGTTCTTGATCCTCTTTACCATGGTGGGTGAATTAGATTCATGGGAACCCGCGGAGGAGGAGCAACCTCTTCTCCCCATTCTCATGGGTCTGGTGAATGCTATTGATGCATCCCTGGACAGGGCGGTATCCTCAGCCCTAGAACCCTTGCGCCGCTGTATTATTGAACTCACGGTTCGGCGCAGGGTGGTCACCTCTACTGAGGGGGACTGGAGGGAGCCCCGCACGAAAGGCCCCTCCAAGGGCAAAGGAAAGGCCAAGGCTCAGAGGGCTGCTTCCTCTCCAGATGCCTTTGAGAGGCTGCGCCAGGCATTTCTTAAGAGACGCCTGGATTCTGGTGAGGTGCTCGAGGATTCCCAGCTGGAGAGGACCCCCGATGACCATTCCTGTCCTCAAGGTGGGGCAGATGACGGTACCGGGGAAGACACGGATGTCCCAGACGGAGACTCAGACGTAGAGCCTGGTCCGAGCAGACCCTGGCGACCGGAAGGCAGCGCCAAAAAACCCCAGCTGGATGTACCTCAAACCCAGGACTCCGCCGACATCTCGGGTATGCTGAACCCGGAGGATATATATCACCCCCACTCTGCGGACTGGATACCGGCGCCCCTCGTGGCATCTTATGTGGCTAGCCGAATTCAGAAGCCGATGGACCAGGAGGTCCGTGGTTGCCTTAGGTCGGAGTGCTCCCGGCCATCCATGCCAAATAAAGTGGCTTGCACCCCAGAAATTGACACCAGAATGGCCACTTTTATCAGCAAGTTTATCAAAGATCTTAAGAAGGGTCTGGACCGCTCTTGGCGGTCCTGCCAAGATAAGATCTTGGATATGTTGGGACCACTTACCAAGATATTGGACGTGGCAGAGGATGCCAAGGAGACAGGCCATTTGATAGACCCAGCGATCCTTATGTTTCCTTGGCAATGCGAATTGCGCTTTATCTACTGAGCGCAGACGCTCGCTATTAATTAAGATTGAGCCTAGACTTGGCAAGCAGGCTTCTACTGAGGCCGGGCCTGTAGCGAACGGTGGTCTCTTTGGAGATCCGTTTATTAAAGAATTGTCTCGCTTTGTGAATAACTTCTCCTCCCTGGACAAGGCACAGCAATCGATTAAGAAAGTATTCAGCCAGCACATTTTTTGGATGGGCCGGAGAGGTAGGGGGCGCTCCTCCGGCCGTCCTTCCAACGCCAACCCCCACATGTCTCAGACCAGGCGATCCATGCAGTGGCAGGACCAACGAAAGTTCAGAGGGTTTTACCCGTCAAGAGGTCGCGGCAGAGGTCACGGGGGAAGAGGCAACCCCCAAGGAGCCAACAATGCACCTGGTGGACCCACCGGTAAGGACTACCCCTTTTTTCCTACCAGAGGTGGGCGGAAGACTGCAGTGTTTCAGACACAATTGGGCAGCAATTACAGGGGATGCTTGGGTTTTACAAACGGTGACAGGCTTCCATATAGAGTTCCATGGAACTCCGCACCAACTTTCTCGCCCCAGACCTCTAGTTTTCTCCCACGAGAGTGCGCAGGTGGTAGACAGAGATACGAGATCTCCTGCGAAAAGGGGCCATTGTGAGCACAACCCTTCATCCCGACGGTTTCCTGAGCAATATCTTCCTTGTCGAGAAGAAGACAATGGGTTCAGGCCGGTGATCAACCTCAGAGATTTCAACCAGTGGGTGGTGTATCGCCACTTCAAAATGGAAGGTATTCATCTTCTCAGAGATGTGCTTCTGCCAAACGATTGGTTGGTTCGGCTCGACCTGAAGGACGCCTATCTTACGGTCTCTATATTTCCACCCCACAGACGGTTCCTGCAGTTTCAATGGGGCAAACTCATATACGAGTTCACTTGTCTACCGTTCGGTCTGTCATCGGCTCCTTGGTGCTTCACCAAGGTGTTGAGGCCAGTCATGGAATGGCTCCGGGCTTGAGGCGTGCGCCTCATAATATACCTGGGCGACATTCTTTTGATGCACTAGGTGGAGAGCACCTTGATTTCTCAACTCCGACTGGCTCACGTTAGAGTACCTTCCAGGGTGTCTCAACCAGACGGCGGACTGGCACTCCAGACACCTTCAGGATTACAGTGCCTGGAAACTGGATCCGGCTATCTTTCAGAGCCTGATGATCCGGTGGGGTCCTTGCCAAGTGGATCTCTTTGCGTCACGCCTCAACTACCAGATTCCCCGATTTTTCAGCTGGCGCCCGGACCCTCTGGCGGAGACAACAGATGCCTTCCTGCAAGACTGGAACCTGTTTCGGTGGTATGTGTTTCCCCTGTTTGCCATGATACACAGGCTCACGGATCTGGTTTGGAGACCGAAGGGAGAGGTCATACTGGTGACACCGCGTTGGAAATCTCAAGTCTGGTATCCAGTTCTTCTGAAACTTTCTATGGATTTCCCAATCCAACGTCCCCAGACTCCTCTTCTGCTGACGGATTCTCAGGCCAACTTGCACCCTCTGGTTCGAGGGGGCAGCCTCAACCTTATGGGTTGGAGGATTACAGGGGACGTTGGGAAGTCCCAGGCCTTTCGGCGAGGGCTTCCTCCCTTATCAGGAAGGCATGGGCAGAGTCTAAAGTCAGCGGTATAGATCTTCCTGGAGGAAGTGTCACACTGGTGTATGAGAAGGGGTTTGGATCCCGTGGGGGCCGATGTAGTCCATGTAGTCCACTACCCGTCTGAGTTAGTAGACAAGGGATTGGCCTATTGTTCGATTAATGCGAGTCGGCCGGCAATATCTGCAGGTCAGATGCCCAGTCAGGAAGTCCCTGTAGGGGAGCACCCTTTGGTATGCCGATTGTTGAGAGGCATACGCCTTTCCTTTCCGCATCTGCCAAAGTACTTCTCCTTGTGGGACCTTAATTCGGTGCTGCGTTTGCTGCAATCTTGGTAGGACAACTCTTACCTTTCCTGTAAGGAGCTAACAGGTAAGCTAACAATGCTCCTTTGTCTTTGTAAACGGGTATCGGATGTCCGGGCCTTGGATTTTACGGCACGGGTGTTCACACCGAACAGGTTGTCATTTACATTGGCTCGACGTACAAAGTCTAACACTAGAGTGGTTCACTATCTGGCTTTCACGGATCACCCACGGAGGCTTCGATACAGCGGCTCGGCTGGAGAGCTGTGCCTTCGGGGCACATTCAACAAGGGGAGCCATATCTTCCAAAGCCTTTGCCCTTGGAGGGCGACTAGAGGACATCCTTAGAGCAGCGGATTGGTCCTCGGACTCCACCTTTAAGGCCTTCTGTTTCAAACTCATTTTGGGCATGGCTTCTCTGGTGGTCGATCAGCTTTGAACTAGCATAATCTGAGCATCCGGTCCTGACATAGAATATAACATTTTCTAGCTCTCGTGAAGGAAAGTTTCAGTTCTATTAAGGACGCGGAGGCGAGGATTATCCCACCCAATGGATTTGTTTTCCGTCCCTCCGTTGCAGTTTGCAGTCTACATGTTGGCTGAGTATCATAACTCAGGAGGGTTTCAGGGTAAAAGTCTAGATACGGCTATTGCGCTTTGTGAATCTATGATTACTGTTGGTTGCTTAACCTGCCTCTTTAACGTTGTTATAGGGATGCCAAATGTTTATAATTTTCTGATGCTGACTTCTTGTTCTTTGCAGGATCTGAGCAGAAACAAGATTACTAATGGAGAAGCGGGATCTGCTGTTTCGCCCGAAGAAAGAGGAAGTGCTGTCCTTTGATATTGTTTATATGGGACTGCCTCTATGGTTGTTTTGTGAACATTGCAAAGACTCATGGGATTTATAGTCTTTTATTGTTATTTGTTCTCTTAAGGCTGCTGAGCAATAAAATAAGGAAGAGTAAAGCATAATCCTCGCCTCTGTGTCCTTAATAGAATGAAACTTTCCTTCACGATAGCCGGGAAATTTTATATTCTCCCTCTAATAGCCAGTCGCAGCACAGAGCTGTCCTGAGCCCACCCCCCATGTTGTGTTCCCCAACATCAAGACATGCTTAAACTGGCGGTGGGCTCAGGACTTCAAAGGCTAGAGTCCATTATGGGCTTCTAGGCAATAAAAGACCTACACACTTTTCCCCATGTTGATGGTATTTTTTTAGCCTTTCTGAATGTATGTGAGCACGTAAGTGCCACAGCTTTGCCCCTGTATACTTTGATTTAATGTCTAGTTTTCCATGGGACAAAATAGTAGATCTTCTTGCACTTGACAGAAATCAACGTGTCTCTGGAGTTGAGTTATAGCAATCCCCTTTCCCTGTCATCCTTCTCAGGAATTGTCAATCACTGACAATTGCCCCCCCCCCCCCTTTTGTGTGGAGAGGCCTTTGTCCCCTCTGCTGGGTAGCAAACTAACTTGGCGTAGTAGGGGGCCAGGAAGGAGGGGGGGGGGAGGCCTGAAATCTAAATATGAGCTAAGCCAGAAAATAGGACAAATTTTGTAGTCTCATGAACTGTGGATGTGTGCTATTGGGAACTGCAAATTCAAACTCTGCATACCTGTTTTACCCCCGTTTGACACCTTGCTGTGCTCTGTATGCCTAAGTGGAGGAAAGATGTAATTTTAGGCAGATTTTGCCCATATGTATAATACAATGAAAGCACCACAAATCTTCTAGTAAGCACTACAGACCTACACCATTATTGCCCACTCTTATCATAAGGCCTACCTCAGGTTAGTGCCAATTTTTGCAGAGTCCCTTCTGCGACAGGCTACCTGTGTGCAGTTACTCGGCTTCGCATAATGGTAGTCTCATATGTGCAGCCCGCACATGTGCGCACCTGCTTGTGCACTTGTTCACCTGTTACTAGACCAGTGCCCCATACAGCAGACTTATCGTAAAAGGCAGACACTGGCGCTTAGCACGCTCAGTCCAATTACCATGAATTTACTGTGAGTGAGACTCTGGTATTGACAATTGCTCACAGTTAAAAATCCAATAACCAGGCAGTCATTTGTGAAAATTCCTGGTGGACTAAATAGGCGAATCACATTTGCTACAATATTATTGACCAAATTAAACCATGTTACAATACCAAATGTTCAGTTATACAAACACACATGGAAGTAAGCAGTAACTCTATAAGCACATCTCTAATTTCCATATTGCAATGTAGTTGTAACATGGTTATTTACCTGTAATATAATGATAAAACGTGGTACAGTTTAGTTTTAACGTCACAGCCAACAGATGGTGTGAAAAAAACCGTAACTAAGCTTACAACTAGCTCTTCAGTTCTCTTTGTTCTAAAGTGTCACCCACCCCCAACAATAAGGAGACGTTTATGGCACTTCTCATTGCACGAAATGAGGAGGCTGGGTACTTTATCTCCCGTTCCAATCTACAGCCGATTTTGAAACGGCTTATGTTATACCGTGGTAGAAATATGTTTACAGTAAGTTTAAAACTGCCTACTGGCGTCTTTGATCTCAGATCACATATTCCACATGTATTCAATGTCTGCAAACATGCTCTCCTTCACAAGACTGAATGAGAGACCGAGGATTTATACCGCGTCAGTAGAAAGGTGAGATTGTAACTAAGCATTTATTCCAAGTAATAAATAATACCTCACCCAGAATTATGAGAATATTGTAAGGAAGGATGTTTTTTTACAATCTTTTCTAAAATCTGGGGAAAACTGTAACTTTGCAAAAGTTAGAGTGACTTTTCTAATAAAATATGCTGAACATATTCTTATTTAGCATTCAGGGTGGTTCTGCATTAGATATAAGTTGCAGAAAACAATGTACTTCTCGTGTGCAATGCTGTTGCGCATCCAGAAAACCCACTAAAGAAAACTGTTAACATTTTCGAGCATGACTGCGTTGCGGTAAAATCATCTTATTATTCGGTAACAATTATCTTGCAGTGTGATGACAAACTTCACATATGCAAAGCCAACAATTAAGCGGGAAACTGCGCAAGGCTTGCAAAAGGTAAACATTGTAAACTGAAGAATTTTGCAGGCGAATCCAAACTTCTGACAGCACTTTTGTAAGTCGCCTGGGAATTTCTTGGACTTCATTAAGCAACTCCTCGTAGGACACCTTCATCAGTCTATGCCGAGGAGACAGACTTCACTGCCTATTTCTTACTCCCTGCCTATGACGTTGGGCATGTGTGTATGCACAAACCCATCAATGAGGCTACGATTACGGCCTTTAAATCTACTACAGTTGAGTTTTATTTCTTACATTTCCTTAGCAAAGACGGATTTAACTCATTGTGATAAATAAGTGAGTGATTGTTGTTCACCCTGGGGACTATCGTTTTGGAATGGGGTTTAACAACTGCTTTTGCTTTTATGCCCAGTTCCTAGCTAGACTTAAACACTGGATTTTAAAACTGTATTGGCTCATAAGGCAGAAGACGTTCCAGAAAGTAAAACCTTGTTCATGTACTCTCTCCCCTTTCTCGTGGTCATGCAACCCTTTGATACCGATTGCCTTAAGGCTTTCTGGAAGAAGGCACATTGACCCCGTTCCCTCCCCTATAGATGTCTCCTTCTATCCTTGCATCTGACCCCACTTCCGCGGTGCCGTGCGCCTCCAGGATACCTTGCTTTGCATGCTTTGTTGAAGTGCTAGTCACTGCCCTGAGGATCTGTGGAGGTAGAGGCAGTAGTTACTGCTAGAAGCAAGTGCTGAAGGAAACGTTAATATCTGTATCAGATGGGAACACCATGGCAACGTGCAGAGCTGCTGCATCGAAGCCTCCATGGGTGCACAGCTCTGCCCTTTAACGTACGTGAGGGAGCACAGCTCTCCAGCAGAGCCGCTGCATCGAAGCCTCCATGGGTGCACAGCTCTGCCTTTGTATGTGAAGGAGCACAGCTCTCCAGCAGAGCCGCTTCATCGAAGCCTCCATGCGTGCACAGCTCTGCCCTTTAACGTATGTGAGGGAGCACAGCTCTCCAGCAGAGCCGCTGCATCGAAGCCTCCATGGGTGCACTGCTCTGCCCTTTAACGTACGTGAGGGAGCACAGCTCTCCAGCAGAGCCGCTGCATCGACACTTCCATGGGTGCACAGCTCTGACCTTTAACGTACATGAGGGAGCACAGCTCTCCAGCTGAGCCGCTGCATCGAAGCCTCCATGGGTGCACAGCTCTGCCCTTGTATGTGAGGAAGCACAGCTCTCCAGCAGAGCCGCTGCATCGAAGCCTCCATGGGTGCACTGCTCTGCCCTTTAACGTACGTGAGGGAGCACAGCTCTCCAGCAGAGCCGCTGCATCAAAGCCTCCATGGGTGCACAGCTCTGCCCTTTAACGTACGTGAGGGAGCACAGCTCTCCAGCAGAGCCGCTGCATCGAAGCCTCCATGGGTGCACAGCTCTGCCCTTGTATGTGAGGGAGCACAGCTCTCCAGCAGAGCCGCTGCATCGAAGCCTCCATGGGTGCACTGCTCTGCCCTTTAACGTACGTGAGGGAGCACAGCTCTCCAGCAGAGCAGCTGCATCGACACTTCCATGAGTGCACAGCTCTGACCTTTAACGTACATGAGGGAGCACAGCTGTCCAGCTGAGCCGCTGCATCGAAGCCTCCATGGGTGCACAGCTCTGCCCTTGTATGTGAGGGAGCACAGCTCTCCAGCAGAGCCGCTTCATCGAAGCCTCCATGCGTGCACAGCTCTGCCCTTTAATGTACATGAGGGAGCACAGCTCTCCAGCAGAGCCGCTGCATCGAAGCCTCCATGGGTGCACAGCTCGGCCCTTGTATGTGAAGGAGCACAGCTCTCCAGCAGAGCCGCTTCATCGAAGCCTCCATGCGTGCACAGCTCTGCCCTTTAATGTACATGAGGGAGCACAGCTCTCCAGCAGAGCCGCTGCATCGAAGCCTCCATGGGTGCACAGCTCGGCCCTTGTATGTGAAGGAGCACAGCTCTCCAGCAGAGCCGCTTCATCGAAGCCTCCGTGCGTGCACAGCTCTGCCCTTGTATGTGAAGGAGCACAGCTCTCCAGCAGAGCCGCTTCATCGAAGCCTCCATGCGTGCATAGCTCTGCCCTTGTATGTGAAGGAGCACAGCTCTCCAGCAGAGCCGCTTCATCGAAGCCTCCATGCGTGCACAGCTCTGCCCTTTAATGTACATGAGGGAGCACAACTCTCCAGCAGAGCTGCTGCATCGACACTTCCATGGGTGCACAGCTCTGACCGTTAACGTACATGAGGGAGCACAGCTCTCCAGCTGAGCCGCTGCATCGAAGCCTCCATGGGTGCACAGCTCTGCCCTTGTATGTGAAGGAGCACAGCTCTCCAGCAGAGCCACTGCATCGACGCCTCCATGGGTGCACAGCTCTGACCTTGTATGTGAAGGAGCACAGCTCTCCAGCAGAGCCACTGCATCGAAGCCTCCATGGGTGCACAGCTCTGCCCTTTAATGTACATGAGGGAGCACAGCTCTCCAGCAGAGCCACTGCATCGAAGCCTCGATGGGTGCACAGCTCTGCCCTTTAATGTACATGAGGGAGCACAGCTCTCCAGCAGAGCTGCTGCATCGACACTTCCATGGGTGCACAGCTCTGACCTTTAACGTACATGAGGGAGCACAGCTCTCCAGCTGAGCCGCTGCATCGAAGCCTCCATGGGTGCACAGCTCTGCCCTTGTATGTGAAGGAGCACAGCTCTCCAGCAGAGCCACTGCATCGACACTTCCTTGGGTGCACAGCTCTGCCCTTGTATGTGAAGGAGCACAGCTCTCCAGCAGAGCCGCTTCATCGAAGCCTCCGTGGGTGCACAGCTCTGCCTTTAATGTACATGAGGGAGCACAACTCTCCAGCAGAGCTGCTGCATCGACACTTCCATGGGTGCACAGCTCTGACCTTTAACATACATGAGGGAGCACAGCTATCCAGCCGAGCCGCTGCATCGAGAACTCCATGGCTGCACAGCTCTGCACTTTAAGGTACGTAAGCACAGCTCTCCAGCAGAGCCACTGCATCGAAGCCTCCATGGGTGCACAGCTCTGCCCTTTAACATACATGAGGGAGCACAGCTCTCCAGCAGAGCCGCTGCATCGAAGCCTCCATGGGTGCACAGCTCTGCCCTTTAACATAGTGCCAATATCGGCAACACTCACCACCCCTCATGCAGCATCATACCGAATAAATAAACAGACAAGACACCTTTTTCGTGGAGAAAATTGCTGCAGGTTTATTAGCATACCAACTATGCCAACATGGTGGGTTATCTTACAGGCGATCCAAAGGCAAGCCGCCCCTCGCACTCCTTTATTCAAGCACTAGGCATGATAAAATATAGCGCTATAAAGGAGCCCCAGTTGAAAGAAACGTGAATGTTTAACTTTCAAGGCTCAGGAAAACAACGCCTTCGGCACTGACACAAAAGAAATACTAAATCATTGCTTCTTCAAGCAACCGAGGTAGTAGAAACAAAGGAATGTTGGCCCGGGACCCCTGCAACACCGGTAAGGGCGAGGCATGTTTGGCGGGAAGGGAGGTGTAGCGCCGCAGGGCTCGTGCACTCGGCGCAGTCCACCCCAAAGAATAGGAGGCCGTAGCACAGGACAACACCGGGTCACATGCTGTCAGCCACTAAATACATTCTCAACCCCAGCAGTGACCGGGACAGGCCGCAACGACACGGTGCCGCCCGAGTGAAGCCCGCTGGCCACCCCGCTCCACCGCGCTGTGGGAAAGGTAGCACCTTTCAACCCAGCCCGGGTCTCTCGGAACGTGCGCATGTGGTACGTCAGAGAATCCTGTCTTAATTATTTGGGCGTCACCTGGTTTGGAACAGCCCCATATCCTAACTGGTATCTTGCATGGCCACCGGTGACAACGCACACGGCAAGCCGCCCCTCCGCGGCCTGATGTCCGAGGGAAGCAGGTGTGCTTCGGACCACGACATCTCGCCGATGATAATTTACCATCTGGGGATAGCCGACCGGAGCACCCGACCATCATCCCTAGGCTGCATACTCGGAGCCGTTCGGCTTCCCCAGCTTCCCAGGCAGCATGCCCACGTGGGCAGATGCCCCCGTAGGACCTAGGCTGGCCCACCCTCCGCTACGGTGGGGGGACGCCTCTAATTCCACCACCCAGACGGGCAAAATGCCAAGACGCCGCTGGATCCCCCTTCCTCCAAACCAGGCACCCCCAGGGCCCACGCGGGGCCGGGGGCAGCCCGGCGGAGAAGCCCGTGTTCAACTGGAAGCTGACCGAACACCTCCCTCCCCCCCCCCCACCAAGGCGGCCCGAACCAGGCCATGCCGCCCTGCCCTGATACAACCCCCGAAAGGGGGGACCGGGCGGGGGGGGGAGGTTAAAGGGTCTGCACTCACCATGCAATCCAGATCGGCAGCTCCCGGGAACACAACCAAACGGCGTCAGGGGTGAGGAGAAAGAGGCCGCTAGGTGGGCGGGGGAGGAACTTATACCTCTCCCCTTCCCCCACCTGGGCCGGAAATGACGAGCGGGACCCCAAAGGGGTCTCACGACGCTGGGCTGTCTCGTGTGCCATCCTGTGGCACTAAAGGGGCCGCCCTCTTAGGAGGGTCCCCTTCGTGGACGTCGGGCAGCCCACATACATGAGGGAGCACAGCTCTCCAGCAGAGCCGCTGCATCAAGGACTCCATGGGTGCACAGCTCTGCACTTCAGCATACGTGAGGGAGCACAGCTATCCAGCAGAGCCGCTGCATCGAGGACACCATGGGTGCACACCCCTAAAGTTTGACATTTTTGTGGTAACTGCTCACGTACGTTAATCTGCTGATAGTATTTCTTCCGTTTCCAAACAGTGCCTCACATTCCGCCAAGTAAACGGGGTTAACTTCTAAATGCTGCTTGAGATGACGTCGGTTTTCAATTTCTTCAGTTGTGGCTGTCACTGTTATGTTGAGGCTCGCGAGACTGTATCTGGATTCAAATCTGGCATTACATATAGTGGCAATATAGGCAACCTCACCCACATGAAGAACATAGCATGCACAGCAATAAAATAAACACACAAGATCTGTTTGTTGGAAAACATTTTGCTGCAGGTTTATTTCATATAAGAAATATGCCAGCGTGGTGGTTCAACTTACAGGCGATCCAAGGGCAGGTAGTGGTGACTAACCTAAGCTGCCCTGCCCACCTAATGAGCCAACTGCACCGTGGCCAACCCAATCGGTGCTACCATTTTGTGGGGATTAGCCCCCTTAAATACCGTGGACCACCAGTCCATCCCTTTACTCACACTTTTTTAGGGGTGGAGCGTGTCAAGGCAAGCCCCCGGTTGCTCAGGCATACAACCGCCCAAAGGACTACCGGGGCGCCATCGTTTTCCTCCAGGGTCCTGCCGTAAAGACTCCTAGGGTTTGCCATAGGCGCGCCTATTGTGCTCCTGAATAGGGTACCCCTGTGTACCTTTCAGCCTCCGGATCGCCCTGTAACTCTGCCACTGCTCTGGATGTGGCAGCTGTCACATCCAGGGCCCCCCCACCAAGGCAGGCAACTTTCTTCACTTACAACCCGCTGTCTCCAAGGCTTTGCCCAGGTCCAACAAGAACAGGTCCAAGCCCACCTTTGACAGGTGAACACCATCATCCTCCAAATACCCTGTGTCATTGGCATGTATGAGTCCATGTCTTATGAAGCCAAAACCCCTCTGCTCCGTGAACTTGCGCATGGTGCGGTTTACCCTTCAACGAGAATGTTCAATGGCCTCCCCTGACCTGGCCCCGTGCCAGACCCTCCACGGGGTGATCTCGGACCACCATAACTCACATTGCCCATTGTAATTACTAATCTCGCCCATCGTGGACTTCATAGCCTGTAAAAGTGCCCTTCTACTCATAAACGTCAGGTCGTTGCCCCCAAGGTGAATGACCAAAATGTTGGGGGGGTCCGCCCCCTGCTAGTCTCTGCTGCAGCTTATTGAGCAAGCTGTGCCATCTTATGCCCGGGAACCCCAACCAGGCTATCTGTGTGTGGGAGAACCCATGCCTCCAACTCCTGCTTTCTGCCCATTGCGCCACCCTAGCAATGCCTGAATGGCCAATCACCCACATCTTGGATCCTGGCGAAATAAAGAAATGCGAAGTTGCAATCACCATTTAATTTTACATACACAATACACTCTTGTGAAATCTCAGTAACACGAAATAACTGGCAAACTCTATGTGATAATACGAACACTGCAAGCTAATAATACACATCTATAGCCACACTGATTTACATTGCGCCCCCCTTTTGAGCCTTTATGGGCAAATGTAGCGCTTGTAGCACTGTGACTCCCACCACCCCACTTTCTTGGTGCGATCAGGAGGCAGGCCAACCTTAAATGCTGTGGTGGCCGCCCCTATCCAGAAGGAATGGCTGGAAAAATGCTTTCCCGGCCCAGAATTTCCTGACAACTCCAGCCAAGACCTCATAACCTGCTCCACTTGGTACTCGGTGAGAGGCATGAGATCTGCATGTATTAGCAGGTAGCCTCCTGTGTTGGGGTGGAGGGCTACATAGTTAGAGACCAGTCCCACAGGGCAGTACCTCTTGTCACCCAGAGGTTGTAGCAAAATTACTTTCCCCAGCTCTGCCTGGTCAGTTTTGGATCTTCTCACATGTATTGTTAGGGAGTTTCTTATGAGCTGAATGTCCTGTCTGCCTATAGCATCCCCAGACCCATCCTTCTTTGATCTGGCCACTAACTCGCTTATCTGAAGGCCCCAAAGAATGCCAAGCTGAATGCCGCAACTAAGAGGCTGGCTTCAAAAGGCGAATATGTGGCCCTGTGCACTTCCTCTATCATACCCTTTAGTGTGAGGAATTCAATGGGGGACCTAGAATCCGGTACTCCTGTCTCCCCTCTAGCCCATCCCTTAAGCGCCGCCGTAATGTGGAATGCCCTTGCAGGATCCTGTTGCCCCCTGAATTTGGCATGGTGGCTCACAGCGGCTAGGTGGCCCGTGGTCCAGGAGTGGCTCTTGTCCTGGTCCTTGGCCCACAAAACAAATAGTTGCACCTGGTGCTCCAGTGTTGTATCCCTGCCCCAAGACCCTACCACCTTGCAGAAAGTGGAGACACAGGCCTTGTACCGCCTCCTGGTCCCCGGTGCTAGAGATAGTTCGCCCAGTTCCATTAACCGCTGGTCCACTGTAGAAGGTGCCAAAGGTGTGACGGGAAGGGGGTCATCTCTGCTCTCGCTCACGGCCACGCCTCCCGGAAATGGAGCCACTGAAAACGAGAGAGAGCGTCAGCTGCCACGTTCTTGACCCCTTGGATGTGCCTAGCCCTAAACTCCACTTTGTTATGCAGGCAAGCCCGCACCAGTTCCCTCAGTAAGCAGAGCACCAGTGGACACTTTGCTGATTGTGCGTTTATGGCCTGTACCACTGCCATATTGTCAGACCAAAACAGAACCCTTCTAAACGCCAAAGCCTCCGGCCATAGATGAAGGGCTGCCACTATGGGGAACAGTTCCAGGACTGTAACGTTGGCTGTGATATTTTTGCGCCACGCGTTAGGCCATTTCTCTGCACACCACTCGCTCCCCATGATTGCGCCGATGCCTTCCCTGCCTGATGCATCTGTGAACAGGCACAGTTCGGGGCTGCCTGCCCAGGGTGCTCTCCAGATAAGAGTGCCATTGAAGTCGGCCAAGAATTCGGCCAACATTCTGAGGTCCTGTTTCAGTCCCTTGCTCAGTCTAACCAGGTGGTGTTTCTTTCTTACGTTGGCCGTGGGCCTGGCCAACCTTCTGGCAAAAACCCTCCCCGCTGGGATCACCCTTGCCGCAAAATTTAATTTACCCAGGATGCTCTGAATGGTGCCCAAGGTTGCTTTTTCCTTCGCCAGCGTTGCCTGGATGTCTTGAATCAGGGCCTGCACCTTTCCCACCGGTAGTCTGGACACGCCCTCCACTGTGTCTAGCTCAATGCCCAGGAATGTCAGGACCTTCGCTGGGACCTCAGTTTTCCCTGGTGTCAGAGGGACCCCTAAGTGGTCAGTTAATCCTTGGAAATTCTGCAGTGCCACCCTGCAATCTTGAGTCCCCTCCTCCCCAATGAACAAGAAATTGTCCAGATAGTGTCACCCATTTTACACCGTAGGTCCATTGGAGTGCCCATTGTAAGAAACAGCTGAATGCCTCAAAGTAAGCACATGACACTGCGCAACCCATGGGCATGCACCTGTCGTAGTAGAACTGCCCATCTAGCTTGAAACCCAGCAAGTGGTGGCTGCCCGTGTGGACTGGCAGCAAGCGGAAAGCCGATTCAATGTCTGCCTTTGCTAACCAAGCCCCTTTGCCCGCCCTCCTGACCATGTCCACTGCCACGTTAAAAGAGCAATAAGACACCGAACAGATTCCACCCTCCAACCCATGGTTCACTGAATTCCCTCTGGGTGTGACAGGTGGTGTATCAGTCTAAAGCTCCCTGGCTCTTTCTTAGGGACCAAACCCAAGGGGAAACAATAAAGTTGTTGAGCGGAGGGTGAGGGAATGGCCCTACCACCCTCCCTAATGTCAATTCTTTCGCGACCTTATCCTGTACTACTGCTGGGAGATCTTTCGCAGACCTGAGATTGTCCGCATCACTGCTTCCCAGTGGGCCTACATAAGGGATCCTTAAGCCTTCTACAAAACCATTCGCCAGCAGTTGTCTGTCTTTTGCGTTGGGGTATTCTCTGAGTAGTGGGAGGAGGTTGCGCAAGAGTATTAGTGACCGGCCCTTGTCTGCGCAGGTATTGGCTAGGGAGCTGTCCGCATTGTGGGGGAGTCCAATGTCTGAGTTGGTGGCCGCTGAATTCCAATTTGTGCTGTGAGGGGTGGCTAAGGTGGAGGGTTGATGTTCGCCTGTCGCAGCTCAACTGTCCTGCCTATTGTTGTTTGGCGTGTGGGTCTCCTGCTTGCTGTTACAGGCCGCCCCTGGGTGAGGCGCCCCACATTTGTTGCAGCTGTGAGCGATATTGCAGGCTCTACCCCAGGAGCAGGACCCGGCGTTGAACAGCCTGCAAGTGCCCGTGGGTAGCCGTTTGTAACCCTCCCCCCCCCCCTTCTGGCCAGCTCCTCCGTGCGCGCCTCAAAAGGGCTGCTTGAAGTGGCGTCTCCCAAATTGGTACTGACCTTTAAATGATGATTGCCCATTCTGATTTTTGTTGAAAGATTCCTTCTGCTGCGGGGTGAATTTGCCCATGTGCTCCATCCAGAGCTGGACTTCTTTTTGATCCCAGCCCAGTTCGGGGCACATGGCCATCTTCTTTCTGAACTCCCTATCATAATTGTACCACCCCATGCCCCCCACTTTAGGGCCTCATTATGAATGGTACGAGAATATTGGAATAGCTCCGGGCCCTGTTCAGGATGTTTTTCCGTCACTACAGGTGACAGGATGGAAAATGCCTCTAGCCAGTTTTCTATAGTTTTTTCCGGCCATGCTTGATATTTCACCTTCTTGTCCTGATCCTTCCCGCCCATCTTTCTTGTGTCGACCCATCCAAACCGTGCATCAGTAATGTGAATATATCAACAAATTCCCGTCGCCAAATCCCCTCCTTCGCTGCCAACGAGACCTGCCACGCCAGTGAGCAGCGACCGGATACCAGGGGGGCAACTGTTACCAGCGGCAACCTGTCCGTTGCCATGGGCTTTACCTTTGGTGGCTCTGTCGGTCTAGAGGACAGGGCTGTACCTTGTGTATCTACTGGGTGGCCTGCCTCCCTGAACTGTGCTTCAGTTCCCAATGCACCGCCGGTAGGACAGGGGGGGACAGCGAGGTGGGAGGTGGGCTGGTAGGTGCTAGCGTGCTGCTGCTTGCTAAGGAAGTGCCTGTGGCCTCTTTGGAATCCAACTGCCTCTCCACCTGTGTCATAGATGTCGACGCCTTTGTGAGGGAAGCTGCGCCCTGTGTCTGCTTTTCATTGGTTTGATTCACCCACACATTCACAATCGCCTTGACCACCTCCCCCTGATGGTTGAGTCATTGTGTGAAGGCAAGGGCCCCGGGCTGGCGAGACGGGTTATGAAGTCTGCCATAAAACTCATCATGGTGTCCATCAGCTTAGCCATTTTCTCCATGGACTCTGAGTTTGCTGGTGCTGTGCTAATGGTTGGTGTTGCCACAGTCTCTGCCTCGCGCTGAATCGCCGGTGTTCTTGCTCTCGGTGCGGGGACCTCGGCAGGGAATTTCTTATTTGGCGGCCTGCGGGCCCTTTACGGCCTCAAGGGCCCAGCGTCCGCATCGGCCAACTGTTCAGGGCCGGATCTGTCGACTTCGACCCCAGAGTCTGCGGGTTCTCGCTCATTCATTATACCCCTTGCCCAAACGGATGGTCAACGGTTACTTCAACAAATGCAACTCTGGAGGGAGGGGGGATGAAAGATAAGACATCACAAACTGTAACTCCTAACATGTGCCGCAGATTAACTGGTCAGGCGCCTTTTGCTGTCCCCTGAAGTGCCCCGCATTTCCTGCCAGCCTGACCCTGCAGGTGCCCTGCTCTTTTATCCTCAAAGAGAAGTTCAGGAAGTAGAACGTTCCCCCCCCCCCCACCACTAATCTTGAGACCTCGTGAGCACAAGTGTTTCGCAAACCTGGTGATAGCTCGGCGATCCCTATTGCCCCTTGTTCTGTTCGCAGCGTTTTTGTACCCGGTGATTCGTTCCACATGCATTTGAGTCGTTGTCTAGGATTAAATGAAACCAGTTACTTTTGTGCCCTCTCCCTGGCCCTCGTCTCACCGCACTGAGGAGCCCAACATTGTTACACTTTCACCCGTGCCGACTGGTGGCAGCCATAGGTATGTCACCTCGTACCTGCTTACCGGCCTGCTCCTGTGCAGTGCAAAGCTTCCCCCGTTACTGACTCATATTTTTCTTCCTGCGGACGGTGACGACTCAGCTGCAGACATAAAAGAAAAATTAATCCACATCTCCCCCCACCCCCAAGCAGAACTTCATTGCCTTAGTTTCCTGCTCGGGATGTGCCCAGCACCCCGTGACGGTAACCACAGCTGGGCGCACTATCTGACAATCAAATTCACTCGGCTACAGTTGCCTTTAAATTCAATTAACATAAAATTTTTCTCCTGCCAGACTCATCACACATGCTGTGCCCAATGCACCTCCACCCCTCAGTGGCACGCGTGCTTCATTCAGCTCCCACTTGGGTGTGGGGAAACATATGCACTTAGGGGCCTGTATGCCGCCCCCAGCATTGCTGTGTTGCTGGGGAGGTGCGCCAACAGCAACTGGTGCCAGACAGGAGGGCCCGATCCTTCTTACGGCCCCTTTGAGTCGGCCGTGCGGTCGGCTGCTTTGCCGAGCACCCAGTCGACCTAGTATGCCGCCCAGCATTGCCGATTTGCTGGGGCTGTGCGCTGCCACACTCTGTGGCCAAACGGGAGGGCCCGAGCAATCTTGCGGCCCCGCCGCATCAGCCGTACGGTCGGGTTCCCACGCACCCGATCGACCCACAACCTTGTGTGCCACCCCAGCGTTGCGGGCGGTGCGCTGCCAAAGCCAAGCCCCTTCAAGACATACCAGCGGTCACAGGACAAACGGCCGCCCGGTACGCCCAAAACACTGCTGGGCGACGCGTTCAGGGAGCTGCGGCGGGCACGCAGCCCCCTCGCTGCACCTTCCGGGGGCCCAGGACCTGAGCAGCCGTAACCACCCTGTCGTGCCAGGCCGAGGTAAGCCCAAGGCCCCCTCGGCCATTGGGCAGGCCCCCACCTTACTGCGACACTCTATGCGGCAGCCCGGTGTGCACCATGCAGCTGGGGCAAAGGCAGTCCCAACCCTGGACCGGAAAAGGCCGCCCCCTCCCCTCCCAATGGGATGCCAGCCAGGTATTGTGACCAACTCTTTGTGCCCGGACGGTGCATTTGACCGAGATGTGGCCGTTAGGGGGCTCCGGGTGTCCCACACGGGGACAACGGGGCATGGTGCCAAACTTACCGCCAACTCGTTGGAACCAGCTCCAGACCCGACATGATGGACACTTCCAGACGGCGTGACCAGAAGGACAAAAAGGAAGGACCAATGGATGGGGGCAGATATAAGTACCTGGCCCCCACCCTCTGCTGTGCTGGAAGTGACACGTAGCCAGCGCCGGACTTGGGGACTCCCAGGGGTCCCCACCACTAGACATGTTGATGTGCCTAATGTGGCACTAGGGTGGCCGCCCTCTTGAGTGGGCACACTGTGTGTGCAGCGGGCAGCCTCATTTGCTGTCTATAAACAATCCGGTGCTCGCTCCATGATTTGACGAATGTAGGACCTGTTCTCGATTTTTCAGGATGAAGTGTTGAATTTTGCTATAAAAGTTACTTTCAGCAAATGCAGCAACATATCTGACATTTCAGGAATTTAAATAAGTCTTTAGTCGCTGCTTCCACCAGTAAAGGTGCTACTCCCATACTGCCCGGCTGTAATCCTGACACCGCTAGACAGCGCGTTGATCCCCTTCATTGAACCTGCTCTGCCTCGCACACATCAACTCCTGCCTTATAACCGGTCTGTGGCTAACAAAGCCACTGTCCTGCTGTGTCCCTGCTTCTGCCTCACACAGATCAGCTCCTGTCCTTGTAACCGGTCTGTGGCTAACCAAGCCACTGTCCTCCTGTTTCTCTGCTCCTGCCTCACGCAGATCAGCTCCTGTCCATGGAACCGGTCTGTGGCTCACAAAGCCACTGTCCTCCTGTGTCCCTGCTTCTGCCTCACACACATCAGCACCTGCCTTGTAACCGGTCCTTGGCTAACAAAGCCACTGTCCTGCTGCGTACCTGCTTCTACCTCACAGATTAGCTCCTGTCCTTTTAACCGGTCTGTGACTAACAGAGTCACTGTCCTGCTGTGTACCTGCTTCTGCCTCACACATATCCCCTCCTGTCCTTGTAACCGGTCTGTTGCTAACAAAGCCACTGTCCTTCTGTATCCCTGCTCTGCCTCACACACATCAACTCCTGCCTTATACCCGGTCTGTGACTAACAATGCCACTGTCCTGCGGTGTCCCTGCGTCTACCTCACACAGATCAGCTCCTGTCCTTGCAACCGGTCTGTGGCTAACAAAGCCATTGTCCTGCTGTGTACCTGCGTCTGCCTCTCACAGATCGGCTCCTGTCCTTGTAACCTGCCTGTGGCTAACCAAGCCACTGCCCTGCTGTGTCCTTGCTCCTGCCTCACACACATCAACTCCTGCCTTATAACCGGTCTGTGGCTAACAAAGCCACTGTCCTGCTGTGTACCTGCGTCTACCTCACAGAAATCGGCTCCTGTCCTTGTAACTTGCCTGTGGCTAACAAAGCCACTGCCCTGCTGTGTCCCTGCTCCTGCCTCACACACATCAACTCCTGCCTTATAACCGGTCTGTTGCTAACAAAGCCACTGTCCTGCTGTGTCCCTGCTTCTGCCTCACACAGATCAACTCCTGCCTTATACCCGGTCTGTGACTAAGAAAGCCACCGTCCTGCTGTGTCCCTGCTCCTGCCTCACATAGATCAGCTCCTGTCCTCATAACCGGTCTGTAGCTAACAAAGCAAATGTCCTGCTGCGTACCTGCGTCTGCCTCACACAGAATAACTCCTGTCCTTGTAACCGGTCTGTGGCTAACGAAGCCACTATCCTGCTGTGTCCTTGCTTCTGCCTCACACACATCAGCACCTGCCTTGTAACCGGTCTGTGGCTAACAAAGCAAATATCCTGCTGCATACCTGCTTCTGCATCACACAGATCAGCTCCTGGCCTTGTAACCAGTCTGTTGCTGACAAAGCCACTGTCCTTTGTATCTGTCCCTGTCAGTAAACTTGCTTCTACCTTAATTTGACGCTGTTCCCTTCAGGAAGCTTGTACTGCTCGACTGTGAAGTTGTTCACGCCAGTAAACTGTCCACTTTGCTAGAACTGTACTTTTTCTCAGTGCAATACAACCACATCCAATTTATGGCATTATAATCCAAGCAAGTAGAACAACGGATCTTAAAAAGAATAATTCATATCTTTAAAAATATTTAACTAAGCTTATATCACCAAAGGATATTCTACCAATATTCTGGCTGTCCAATTTAGGATACAAAATTAAAAAGTAGAATAAAGAGGGAAAGCGAAGAAATTCAATAATATGGTGCCATTATCTCCCAAATGCTGTCATGTGGTTGTCTTAGTAGTCTCAGGGTTACTCACAGGACCTGGGGGGAGATGAGTACAATCTTCCACTGGCAACTAGGGAATCATAGGTTTACAATTAGCATCTGCCACACCTATTCATCACTATACATTTTGAACCATGGGCTGTATAGAGATAAATGGTTCCAGAATAAGAACGACCAATCACTGCCAGTAGAATATGCCAAAAACTTAGGATGTAAGAAAAATACCTTGTGTCCTCCTCCATTTATGAGAAGAGACATTGCAGGCTTCTTCAAGGTCAGGTGGAGGCAATACGCCATGCAGTCTCACCAAAAGACACTGTTCTTTGAAGATCTCAGCACATCCACAATCCTCAGTTATAGATGGAGCTCCATTGCACGCCCACACCATCGTCAAAACCAGCTGTATTTTTTATAAAGCCATCACTTCCAGCATCCCCACTTATCTTGCAGACAAGCTCAACATCTCTGGTAGTTCTCGGCATACCTGCAGCCAGGAAATCATCAGATTGCAGATTAAGAAATGTAAATAAGAAAAAACAAGACAACAGGCCTTTTCCATCTATGCACTCAGGATTTTGAGCAACACCCCATATTCATCAGGATCTCCCCAATACTGCTCCAATTTAGAAGAGTTGAAGACTCACCCCTTTGAAGAATGCTACATCACAATGCATTAACCGTCCTCAACTCTGCTTCCTCTCCTATTGTTGATATTAAGCTTGATTTTGACCATTTACAGTGCTCCGCTGCCTGTTGACTACGTTCGAGCTATAGAAATGACATACATACATACCTTGTCCAAAAGATGCAGTTTTAATAATGCTGTTTGAACTTGTTCCAGGCCCTATGAGTCATCCTCCATGGTGGGTATCAGTTCATCGGGCCCTAAATCTTACCCTTAGAATATGACCAGCTTCCTTACTCTCTAGGGCAGCCTGGCACCCAATATTCTGACCAAAGCACAACAGTAGATATTGGGCTACTTCTTTGGGGTAGGTAGGGTTAAAACAGCAACTCAAAGTTAATTTCCTCATCTAATGGCTTCATATTGGAAGCTGCATCGGGTTCCTCTGTATCTGAATGCAAGTAACAGGCTCTGCAGGTCTACTTGTGTTCACTTAAGAGATCACTGACGATGCCAGGACCAATCAAAAATCCCTATTTTTATTTGGTATTTGCATATGTGAAGGGCAGGGAGCAGCACCAAATGATCACAGATAATGTGGATTAGAAGTCAAAGTGCAGACCTTTTGCGTGGGCATTGCTCACACTATCATACCAAGATAACTTCGTAGATGGCCACAGGCATGTAATTAGGGCAGGTACACAAAGGAGAACAAAAACCTCAAGGGGAGCCTCCATCTTGTGCTGCAGCTGCCTTGACCCTGCAGAGTACATTCATTTACAAAGTCCCTGGACACCTAAGCATGTCACAAAAACATCCAAAATGTATAACACAAATCACAACTCACATGCCACTCAGTGATTAGTGAAGGACCCCAGTTATGGTGGAAGTCCTCTGCCCTCCTGGTCTGAGAACTGCTCTTTTCCCCATCAGCTCCGCTGTGTGCGCATCCAATGCTGACCTCGTTCACCTCCTTCTGGTAGGTGTTCGAGGCTGCCCAGGTCCTGCTGTGCCCGCTCGTGCTGCTGTGCCCGCTCGTGCTGCCATCATTCCCCTGCGGTGCCTGACCCTGCTTCTGGTGTGATTTTGTTTTTATTTGTTTTATTCCATTGTTTTTAATTGTTTTTATTCCACGGCTTCCTGTGTCTGTATTTTGCCTCTGTTTTGAGCCCTCTTGTTCCTAGCCCGCCGCTGCTTCCCCTGCAGCCCCTCCCCCCTGCCGGTTTCCCGCTCCCGCCTCCCAGCTGCTCGCCCCTCCCTATTAATATCAGCTGCTGCGCTGTCGCGCCGCTGGCGTGCCAAAGGCAAGCCCGTCTGCGACCCGACCAGCGCCAGGAACCCTGGATCTCCAATCATCCACCGCTACGAAGCAACCACCCTCCTCGCACTCAACCCCGGAAGAAACAACAACGGCCAGCTGTCCACGCCGAGCACCACCCACGGACAGTTCTCCTGCCACACTGCCGCCAGACTTTCAACACCATCAGCACCCTCAAGGCCACCACCCCCGCACCGAACGCCAACACCCCCGAAACCCTAAGGTGCATTCTCCTCAACGTGTGCTCCCTGCACAGACATGCCGTAGAAATCTGGGACCTCCTCCACACCCTCTCACCGGACATTGCCTTCTTTACAGAGACCTGAACCAACTCCTCCTCTGCCCCCGACATCGCCACCGCCATCCCTGACGGATACAAGATCCAGAGGAAAGACCGCCCCAACCGCCCAGGAGGAGGTCTCGTCATCGCACACAAGAACGACCTCCGATTCTCCACCTCCACCACAAATGACTCCCTCACCACCACCGAACACCTTCACTTCCAGATACAGACCAGCCATAGAACCACTCTCCGCAGCACACTCGCCTACAGACCCCCCGTACCCCGCGCCTCGTTCGCCGCCACCATCGCCGACCTCATCGCACCACACGCCATCGCCTCCATGGACTACATACTCATCGGAGATCTGAACTTTCACCTCGACAACCCCTGCGACCCACCCTCTTGGACAACCTCTCCAACATCGGCCTGAAACAACTCGTCACCACGCCCACGCACAAAGCAGGACACACCCTCGACCCCATCTTCGCAGGAGGCAACAACATCCATTTCAGCCACACCATGTAACCCCCCTGGACGGACCACCACTGCGTACACTTCAACGTCGACAAACCCACCGCCCCCAAACCGGCAGCACACCCTCCACGAAGGAACTGGTGCAAAATCACTGAGGAACAGCTCAACCACGCCCTCAACTGCGATACCCCCACCACCTCGACTGACGCCAACCTCTCAGCCAAAGAACTCCACAGATGGATCTTCACCTGCGCAGACGAACTCGCACCCCTACGCAACTCCAAACGTCAGCGCCCCAGAAAAGCCACCTGGTTCACCACCGACCTCCAAGAATCCAGACGCACATGCAGACTTCTCGAGAAGAACTGGAGAAACAGCAAAACACCAGAAGATCACACCATCTACAAGAACACCATGACGAAATACCACCAACTCATCAGGTCCACCAAAAGGACCTTCATCCGAAACAAGATCACCGCCAACGCCAGCAACTCCAAGGAGCTCTTCAGTGTCATCCAGGAATTCACCAAGCCCGCCAGCGAAACCGCGGACATCACCCCCTCCCAGGACCTCTGCGACAAGCTCGGATCTTACTTCCACCTGAAAATCAAGGACCTCTACGACCACTTCAACGACCAGACACCTGACGCCGAAACTACCTCCCCCTCCAGCAACGCCAGCCGGCCTACCGTCTCCTCCTGGACCCCAGTCACCACCGAGGACACCACATCGACCATGAAAGGCATCCGATACTCAGGGGCCCCCACATACCCCTGCCCGCCGCACATCTACCACGGGGCCGCCATCGCTCCCGAACTACGGCGCACCATCAATACCACCTTCAAGACCGGCACCTTCCCCGACGACTGGAAACGCGCAGAAGTCAGACCCCTGCTCAAGAAGCCGTCATCAGACCCCACGGACCTCAAGAATTATCGACCCATCTCCCTCCTCCCTTTCGTGGCCAAAGTCACAGAGAAGATTGTCAATGCCCAGCTAACTACATTCATCGAAGAAAACTCTGTCCTCAACCCTTCCCAATCCGGATTCCGAAGCAACCACAGCACCGAGACCGCTCTACTCGCCGCCACAGACGACATCCGCACCCTCTTGGACCTAGGCCATACCGCGGCCATGATCCTACTCGACCTCTCTGCAGCGTTCGACACCGTCTCCCACCGCACACTCACTGCAAGACTTCACGACGCCGGCATACGGGGAACTGCCCTCGAATGGATCAGCTCCTTCCTCACCGGCAGGACCCAAAGAATCAGACTGCCACCCTTCCTCTCCGAACCCACGGAAACCAACTGCGGGGTCCCCCAAGGATCGTCGCTCAGCCCCACGCTCTTCGACATCTACATGGCCCCCTCGCCGCGATCGTCAGACACCACGTAGTCAGCATAGTATCCTACGCCACCCAGCGAATCCTCTCCCTCACCAAGGACCCCGTCACCACCAGACTCAACTTCCAGGAAGGAATAAAGGACGTAGCATCCTGGATGAGCAAAAGCTGCCTGAAGCTCAACTCTGAGAAGACGGAGGTCCTCGTCCTCGGACCCTCCCCCTCTGCATGGGACAACACCTGGTGGCCCCCCGCCCTCTGCAGCCCTCCCACCCCCACGGACCACGCCCGAAACCTCGGCATCGTACTCGACTTCTCCCTCTACATGACCCGACAAGTCAACGCCGTCGCCTCCAGCTGCTTCAACACCCTACGCATCCTCCGAAAGACTTTCAAATGGATCCCCCCGAATCTAGAAAGACCATCACCCACCCACTCATAGCCAGCAGACTGGACTACGGAAACGCCCTCTACGCCGGGATCAACAAGTCTCTGCTCCACAAACTCCAGACCATACAGAACACCACAGCCAGACTCGTCCTTGGCATCCCGCGACACGAACACATCACCCAACACCTGCGCACCCTTCACTGGCTCCCTCGTAGAGAAGAGTCACTTTCAAGATACTCACCCACACCTACAAATGCCTCCATAACACCGGACCCCAGTACCTCAACGAAAGGATCTCTTCCACGTACCCAAGCAAAACCTCCGATCCGCCGACCTCGCCCTTGCCGAAACCCCGCGCATCCGCAAAGCCAGAACAGGTGGAAGAGCCTTCTCCTACATCGCGGCCAAGACCTGGAACGAGCTCCCGATTGACATCAGACGCGCCCCCTCCCTGAACATCTTCAGGAAAACACTCAAGACCTGGCTCTTCGACTGAACGGAGCTGCTACACCCCGCCCCCCCGCCTTGAAACCCTCACGGGTGAGTAGCGCGCTTACAATCCCCCTGATTGATTGACTCCATTGGTTTAAACGAGAGGGCTGGTAGACCATCTCCCAGGCCCTGCATCATAGATTCAGCCACCACCTACTATCATCCAGTGTCTGCTGAGTGTGGGGGTACACTTTGGGTGCATCTCCTATGCATGTGAAATGTGTGCCATGCTGGAGGAGGAAAAACAAAACGTGGAGCATCTCCAGGGGGCTCCCAGATGTTGAGCCTGTAGGAGAAAACCGAGCAGGCCAGATTTGTAAAGAAAGGCAGGGGGTGTACAGCTTCCAAAGCAAGACACATCATGTAATGGTATTGTAACTTTGAAATAGCTGCAACCAGCACAGTGCATTCAACTGAGACAATTTGAGTAAAGGCATAGACTGTAAGAGATATTTTAAATCAGGCAGTACTGTTACAAAGCAGAGGTTCAGCCTCTATCCTTTGAGGATGAAAGGGTTTGGCCACTGTGAATTGCTTCCTCTTGTTGAGCAGGATCTATGGGCCCTGGGCATAGACATATTCTGGTATCCTTCGCGAAAAATATTTTGACTTTGTTAGTGTTAGAAATCTTACAAAGAAGTCCACATACATAGAAGGGCTATGTTTTGTTTACTTAAACACGTGCGATGTGATGCACTTTTTTAAGGTAGTTTTGCATTTAATTATACAGGTACCGAATGGATAGTATAGCAGACAACAGGACTCCAGAAAATGTTTGAAACAGATTTTTTTTTTGCCTATATTTTGCTGTAATGTATGTATTTATGTATTCTTAGTAGTATGTAGTTCATTTTAGTAGAAAGACATGATTTTCACCGTAAATTTATTTAGCTTAAGCACAACAATACCTGTGCCTACTTGTAGCACAAAATACAGCAAGGCCACCTGGGTCTACGTGCAGAGATAAGAGATGTAAAGATCTGGGATATCCCATTTACAGGACTGTTCCCCTCACCCACCCGTGGGTGGCATGCTTCATCACAGGGAAACCACATCACATCGCAACCTAGTTGCAATGCTGGCTACAACCAATTCCCTGAGAGGGAGCAGCTCAGGGATGTTTTCAGTGTGTTTACAAGAGGTTTCCTAAAGCCAGTGATGTAGGCGGAGTGTGGTGAGAAAAAACAAACAAAAAAGTGTGTGAGATAAAACTAACTCTAGGGTAGACCAGAAAATTATATTGGGTCCTCCATAGGTTAGGACTAAAATACTATGAGAGGAAGGAATTCAACCTGTCATAGATAAGTGTTGGTCAAAATGTTTCTCCCTAGTGCCCTCCGTAAAGGTGCATCGGCTTTTGTCAGGACCAAAGGAAAACAATTGTGAGTAACGTGAGAGACAAAAAGGGGAGAAAAAGTAGTTGTGCGAATGTCGCACCACAATTCTCAACCTATAAACTTTAAATACTGCACCAGTGGTTGAAGTGAGTCTTTGCCCTAGCAGGGCGTCCACTGGTGGTTGTGTTTTACCTGCTTAGTCAGGTAATTCAAATCAACTCTACTTTGGCACGAACTCAAGGGAGCCTATGTGTCCTCATACTTGTAGCACACCGTTACTCTTCTTACTAATCTGAACATGCATGTAGTGCAGTACAGGTGGAAACTTGAAAATACTCCTACATATGTAATTTTCTACTTGGAGCTTTGCTGAATTATCTGGACTCTGAATAGTAAATTTACTTCTTGAAGTTACAGTTGTCCCACGCATAGCACCTGTTTCAAGCCCCCATCACTGGGCAAATAAGGTAGTATTTGAGTTTGTTGGGGACCACACCGATGTGATAGACTGTGATTTAAAAGGACGAAGCCATCACCCAGATTAGTGAAAGCTAGTTTTATAAAGCAGAGGAGAAGCTTATGTTTCACGGATTTTAATACAGGCTAAAGTTTTACGCATGTAAAGCAATTTCACAGGTTACATATATTCTAGGCATGAACAGCGATTCTTCAGGGTATTGAGATCTTACGAGCTCAAGCATCAGAGCTGTCTTTTAGGTTACCAGCCTGTCAATAGTTTAGCATGGGCAAAAATACAATGTAATTTTAAATATAACTTTACAGGGAAATTGAGGTTGCCCCATAAAATATTTCGAAGATTTGTCAAATGGGGCTTTTAACAAAAATTTGGCAAACATTATTGATCAAAACTGGATGAAATCATGAGCCAATCGTTAAAGCGAGTTTGTGCCCAAGTGCTCCAGTGATCATTTGAGGAGTAGTTAGTGGAAAACTGCAGTTCAAAGCATCCTATGTCTGTAAAGCTGGTCAAAACTGTGTGGCTGTAAATGAGATTTTGGTTTCACCCAAAGGTTTTCTTCAGGTTTTATGGAAAATTATGCATTTGAAAGTACACTGAGTTGGTAACGTTGGCCAAAACTGGACCGAATGTAAGACATCTTCGTAAAGAGATTGGGAGGGGCCCCTAAAGGGTGTCTTATGACAGTATTGGGGTAAATAGACTTGCTCTGTAACTGAAACATTTGCAGGGGCTTTTGTAGGTTGCTTTCAAACAGTTAGGGAACAAATTCTGGCAAAAGCATCAGTGACAGTTGAATGTCCTTTTTTAGCTTGATAGGCAGCAAATGTGTCCTAATTGTAAACATGGGTAGCCGTACTGGACAGTGACCACAAGTCACTCTGCAAGAACCCACAGTGACTAATCATTGCCAGCCTGAAGTGTTCCCCCAGCAGCTGTACTAGTGTGTTCAGTGCATGTGAGGTATACTATCAGACCCTTTGAGGACGACATGAAAAAAGCCAGTATGCAATGTGTTCTTCAGTTGGACTTTGAGGGTCCTTTTTTTTGTTAAGACACAAGGACAGGGAGCAAAAGAAAACGGCTTGCTATCTCGACTTGTAAAGAAGGGGTATAGGTTCACCTCACTATAGTATGCAAATTTTGCCTTCAGACATTTATCCTTTTGATAACACATTATCAAGCTATCCACTTTTTATAGTCTGAGGACATTCTCATTAGATACTTTGAAGGGTGAATCATTCTCCCTTGCCGAATCGGTCTTAACAGAAATCCAACTCCAGTAGTCAGTAGAGGGCATGGTCTGGGCAGGACTCGTGTCACCTGCCATTAATATGAAATGTGTTCGAATTTGTTTAATTGTAAATATATGATGTTGTATCTTTGATTAAGAATTAGTTTCCTGGATGAAGTAAATATGATACAGGAGGTAGTAATTATAGAATGATTGTATAAAATATAATGCTTTGAATAAAATATACCTTAGAATCTATAGAAAGAGAGCATTTTGATATCTGAGACCTGGTTTAATGTGATTGTGTAAGATCGGAAAAATATGAATTTGTGTTTCAAATACATTTTAGTAATAGAAGTTCTACAATGGAATAATATTTAGAGATAAGGGCTGATCACTAAGGTCTGTTGAGTTTCCTTCTTGATTGCCAAAGGCAAGGTGGAGTCCTCCAAGCAGCCGTGGTGACACCCTGCACTTAATCATCCATGAAAAAGGTGTCCAGTTTCTCCTTAAAAGTGTCCAGGTAGGAGGAAAAAACACAAATGGTAAAAAAAAAAACCTCTGGCAATCTTGTAGCTCTTACATGAAATCAATAGTATTATAGAAGTTAATAACATTGCACTAAATTCCACCTGATATCAGGGGAGAGCAAAGAGCCAAGCAAGGGTATCCAGAAGTAGATTCACTAAAAGTTCCAACTTCAAAAAAGCAAAAACCAGTAAAAAAAAAACATAGTTCCAAGGGAGCTAAGAACGCAACCAAAAATAAGAGAACAAATCAATTGCAGCACATCTATCACTTCTAAATGCCTCCTTATCTATAATTCAAGTAAGAAATTAAACTGCAGGAAAAGACTTTTCTTCATTTGGATTAGGAACCTCGGATTAAATTCTATGGAGATGCCACCCATCTTGGGAAGGGTAGTGTGTACGGGTTGCCCATGCCCATTTCCTGAAACTTTTAGTGCCAGTTTGATAAACAGATGCCAATGTATCATATCTTTTATCCAGTGCTAAACTCTGAAGTCCTGCTGCTGCCATTCTAGTCTGGTGCATTGCTCTGAGTGACCGCAGATGCTGAAATGCCAGTGTAGTCTAGACGGTGATGAGGAAGAGGTTAAACTGCGTGCAGTTTCATCTCAGGACAAACACTAACCCACTTTAGGCATGGGTGTTTGCCAAAAGCAATTTTGCCACCCCTCTCCTCTGATACCCTGTGTGTGGTTTTTTTCCGGGGAGTACCATCCTTTTGTGCCCTGATTTTTGTTTATGGGAGGTGGGGGGAATGCTAACCCCCAGCCCTCTGGCATTTTTCTACCTCAAACAACTGTGTTTAATTATGTGGGACAGTGCAGGTGGTGAAATGTTCATCAGGACTAATGACATGAAGGCCACTTACCGCTTCTAGCAGCCTGCACAGTCTCTCCTGAACACTTGCAATGCCTGCCAAGCTTTCAGCATAGATATAACCGGGACAGACAGGTAGTATTTTATTCATAAATAAACCTGTGAGTATTGCATAACATTACCACGTCCAAAGAGAGCCTGTACATATCCATCTAGATGTCACTGACTTTATATATTAAAAACTAGATATTTCAGAAACCACCCCAGCAACTTAGTTAGAAAATATCAGAATTTCAAAAGGACTTGAAGGTTTTCATCAACGAAGTGTTCCCATAATGCAGGATTGAGAGTCCTTTACTTATCACGTAGTTTATTTGGATCAACTTGCAAATCATGTGGCATAACCGGCCACAGCAGAATTAAGATGTGCGCTATTCGGGACAAAAAAATATAAAAACTGTGAATTCAGATATGCTGTACTTCAAATTCATTGACTGATTACGATAAAGATGAGCCCAGACTATTTAAAAAATATTATAGAGTCTAGCCGTCCTCTAAACCACATTTGAGAACAGTATATTTTAGACAAGAACTCTTGATCATGTGCTCTAGATACACAGAGAAGAATTGCTGCAGCATTTACTACCCGTTTCTTGGACGAAGGTATGGACGCACCTTTTGTATCTAATTCAGACAATGTCACCTTGTACTTTTGCCAAATTCGAACGGGAATAGCTAAAAAGGCAATCGTAATGTGCATAGAAGACTACTGATAGTAAATCCTACTCCCAGTGGAAAACTGCAGCCGACGGGTGCCAGAGATTTCACGGGCAGCTGCCAAGCCTAGGTACTGTTACAAGCATCTGCTGGATGAAACCCAGACAGTACTGAGATAAAGCAGGTAGTCAACTTTATTTATTAAACAAATAGAGGATGGTCAGCGAGGATACATCTGCTTTTTCATTCCTGTGTGACTAATCAGAAAATAACTATCTTTTTGGAACCGTTGATGCAGGTGCGATGAAGATTTTTAGGGAAATGGGAACTATGAGCCGTGGCACATTTCGCAGGCGGTATTTTATATCAGCCCGATAAGTTGCTTATAGTTATTTATCATTAATATTTTATTTGTAGTACTTGAGATTCCACAACTCCATTTAAAAGTGTCCTTTAATTTGGCCTTGCAGGTTCTGAGTAGATCCCAATGCACTTCTGATCTAAGTCCTTTCATCAGCAGCCTTCTTTAAATGCATGGTTTGATGACACGTATAGCAGATGACTTGTGCAAACTAAATGACTAAAAATAAAATCTATACATTGGATTTGGCCCACTATTGTGGTGCACTTAGTTCGCCTTTGTGCTCATCTCGTAGTTATTGTTATTTCCACTTGCAAGTTCCTTCCTATACATCCTATCGGCTCCTAGGCCCTACTATAGCAAACCTCAATGTTGTACCTCGCCTTCTGTGGGAGTATACATAATGCGGTCCCCAGTGCGTTCAGGGTGGACGTTCTTACAATTTAGCCTCAACAGCAAGCAGGCATCTATTGCTCTCCCTTTACCATCTGTTTTATGCTGTATACACAATATGGCCACTTTAACTATGACCCACTTCCAAACATCCGTTACCAGTTTCCTGATGCCTGGTGCTCTACATGCCTTCCACCCCAAGGCAACATTCCTTTTGACTAATATTAGTTCAAGGTCTACGCATTTATATATCTGCTTATCTCCCTTGGTTCTCGTCATTTGTCCCAACAAACACACCAAGGAATCAAGCACCATACATAGTTCTACCTGACACTTCTTTTATCGGGTCTAATATGTTTGTTCAGTATTGCTGTTTTTGATGGCAATCCCATGCGTTATGGTGAAAGTTCTACCCGTGCCTGTAGGTATGTTGGGCAAGAGTTGGAGGCCCCGGGTACATTCTTGCTCTCCATGCTATTGACAAATACATTTGCTGCAAATAGTTAGGTTTAGTAAACCGGAATTGGGGATTTCTACTGACCTTCATTGTGTGTGTATCCTAGACTAGTGTCAGTCTTTTCGTTTGCATTATCGTCTTTAATTTCATCTCTCAATAGTGTTTCAGCTGTGTCATATTAGTGCAAAATAAGGGTGTGATCTCCAGAACCGGTAGGGTCACCGTTTGTCTGCAGTTCTCAAGTGTCATAGGTTTAGTAAACTTCTCTGATCTACAGGTTCATTCTATTCTGCAGTCCAGGTATGTCTCGCCACACTCACAATAGCATTATACATCATCCTTTCTGACAGCCTCAAAGGAGAGAAACCAACCTCCTGAACATAGGTCCTCCATCTCTCATATCCCCAATTTGTGCCATAACTTTTTATCTTCAATTTTAGACCGATTCTCAAACTGTGGCAAACACCATAAGGGAATATCTGGTGTGTATACCGATACCAATCCTGTTTTCATGGCCTATTTCCTCCAGTGGTGCTCGCCTCACAGCCATAGGGTACGGACTCAAGAGTTTAGTTTGATTTAGCAACACTGCTAGAATGGAGTTCTACCCAGTATGGCATTCATCCACTGTCTCTCCTGTTCCCAGACACATCACAGTCACCGCATTTGCCATATAATCAGTGCCGCCACATAATATGCCTCCATGTTTGTGGTTCCCATTCTGCCCTTCTACAAGGGTGAAAAGCTCTTATCTGTGAGCCCATATTGAACCCGACAATAGACTATCTATGCAAAGAATGTTCTATGCAGTATTACAGGGAGCGTCACAAAGTACTAGAACAACCTCCGCAAAACCAACATTTTCTCTTTGGCCACTCTCCCCAGTGGTGACAGTGGGTGTTCACAACAAAAAGGGATGGAAGTCTGTAGGAAGCTGGCTCTGTATATACTATACCAAAGTGAGGTATAGTGTGCACAGAGTCCAGTGGAACCCCAAAGGTAGGCAGAGGTAAAGTTAGATAGCGCCTTACTCTCTATTTGTGGTAGTGTGGTCGAGCAGTAAGGCAGTATCAGAGGACAGTGTTAAGCATTTGTTGTACACTCAGGAAATGAATTCACACACTCAAAGACTGAACTTCAGACCAATTGTTTTTGTATAAAAATATTCTATTAGTTATTTTATTTTCTAGAACCAAGCAAGCCTGGCACAGGTAAGCAATAAATACTTTACAGTAGTAATGCAGTTTGTAAACAGTTTGAATTGTAATTGTATATGCACTTTGTTTTGACTTACAGGATGGTTGCAGAGAAATGCAATACTTTGTAAATACAGTACATAGACTTGAATGGGCTTTTCAGTAAAATACCAGGTAAGTTACTTTTAGATTACTTTTCTTACTCAGAGTAGTATACCTGGATACTACTCTGGGACATTTCCTGTAAACAGGTAAGTAAAATCGTTTTGGTTCAATAGTTCAATTTTAAAGAATTTCTTTAGGTTTTCAAATTCCACACTTAGAAACTTTTCCAAGAAAAACAGTCAATGTTATCCTATGGAGGGAAATAGTGTTATCGGTTTTGAGGTAAGTATTTGGTAGTGGGAGTTGAGGTTCTGGGGGTAGACCCAGGGTTCCCCCAGGGTCAAGGATGCACTCTAGTTACACCCTCAGCTGCACTAGGGCAGCAGGGTGCAGAGTGCTGAGGCCCAATGTTATCCAATGGGGGTTAGGGGGCCTCCTGTTGGTGGCTGCTGACGAGCAGGCCACTTTGTTGTGGGAGCAAAGCTCCTGGACTTTAGCTCAGGGCAAATGGGGAAACAAAGTAGCACCAAAGGTGCACCCTCTGCGGCACTAGGGCGGCCGGGTGCAGGGTGCTGTTTCGACGTCGGGCGCCCTGTTGTTTTCAATGGGGAACCTCCGGTTTGCAAAGGCACTGCTGGTTCGGGGACGAAGGTCTTCTGTTTGCGACCACCACTTCGAGAGGTAAGTTGGGAAGTTAGGGGTTGGTTAGGCACCGTCGGTTTGGGCACCCAAGGCCATGGGGCGTCGGGTGCAGGGGTGCCTTTTGGGGTCGGATCTTCTTACCAGCTCCTGGTCGCGGTTGGGGGGGACCTTCTGGATTTAGGCTGCAGGCGTCGGCTGGAGGCTTGAGGCAGGTCAGGGGTCGCCGGATCTCGGGTCAGGATCGCCGGGGTGACCTCCTCGTGGTGTTTGCCCACTCGAGCTCGGGCTGTGGACGGCAGGTGCAGAGTGGGGCGGATCCGCGGTGTCCGGCCGGAACCAGAGGTTGCAGATGAACAAATCTGGTGTTCACCGGAGACACAGTCTTTGGGGTTGAAGGCAGGCAGGTCCTCCGGGGTTTTCGAGGTTGCTGGCTGCAGGACACACCGGGATTTTGCAGGAGCAGGTTCGAGGTGGAAACAGGCCGGTAGGGCTGGGGCCCAGTCAGTGGGCGTCTTCCTCTTGTTAGCTGCTGCGCGGCTGTTCGTTCCTTCTTCTTCTTCTCCTTGTAGTTTCTTCTTGTCTGAGGATGAAAGGTTCAGGGTAGCCCCTCAATACTAGATTCAGGGGCGTTACAGGTAGGTAAAAGGCAGGTACAAATGGGTCCCTTCCCTGGGCTGGGTACACCCCCTATTATGCCACCCTCCAGTGGGAGGGGGGCATGAGCCTGTCCCTGGTTGGCTGATTCCCTCCATCTGCAAGATGGCGGGGACTGAGAGTTGTGCTTCCCCTCGCCTCCCCCACCTGAGGGGTGGAGTTGGCAGAGGTGGACACACCTCTCTTCCTCACTTGTTTTTCCCGCCGGTTCTCCCGCCAAAAGTGGGGGTCAGAACCAGTGGGGACCAGTTGCTGAAAGCAGCAAGTGGCCTGGGGAAGCTCACAAAGGCAGCAAGCCTGTGAAGCTTCCCCTTCGTGAACTCTGCCCATCCTGGGGGAGGAGGCTTGGCACCTCGTCCCAGGATGTGCATTGTTTCAGGCCCCAGAGAGCAGCAGGCTCTCGACCCAGGGGTCCAGAAACATGTCTGTTGGTGGCAGCTGAAAGCAGCCACTCAGCCTGGACACTAGTGGTAGGTTAGTTTTCAAGGGGCATCTCTAGGATGCCCTCTGTGTGCATTTTTCATTAAATCCCACACTGGCATCAGTGTGGGTTTAAAGTGCTGAGAAGTTTGATACCAAACTTCTCAGTTTTCAATGTAGCCATTATGGGGCTGTGGAGTTCGTAATGACAAACTCCCAGCACCATATACTCTTAATGGCAGCACTGCACTTACAATGTCTAAGAATGGCCTTAGACACTGTAGGGGTACAGGGCTCATGCACCTGTACCCTCACCACTGGTATAGTGCACCCAGCTAGAGGAGTGACTGATCTATGCCAGGGCAGTGGGTTGTAGGCATGGCACACAGAGATGTGTGCCATGTCGACTCTTCACTTTGTTCTGCACCAAAACACGCAGCCTGCAAAGGCAGTGTGTGAGTGTAAGGGTACAGGATCTCTAAGGGTGGCACAATAAGTGCTGCAGCCCTTAGAGGCCTTCTCTGGTCACAGTGCCCTGGGTACCTGTGGTACCATTTACCAGGGACTGACCTGTGGCCAGAGATGCCAATTGGGTTTAGGCTTCAATGCAATTTTAGGGAAAGAACATAGGCCCTGGGTACCTGATTAGCAGGAGCCCAGGGCATACTCCGTCAAAGCACATCAGCAATTCAGCAAAAAGTGGGGGCAACCATGCAGAAAGAGGGCACGTTCTCACGAAGTCCTAATAGATATTAAAGCTTTTCCCTGATATCCTGTTTGCAGTCTCGTTTCGGTAACTCTTGTTTAACTGCTCCTTTTAACTCTTTCGCTTTTTTCTGTAGCTCTGTACAGTGGGGAGTATTGATGCCAAGGTGGACTCATTTTCAGGGGCTCTGCTTGTTAGCTTCTTGCGCTATGTGTGAAGCAAGTTTACCTCTTTTGGAACTGAATCAATTTTGTGTTTAATAGTAGTTTTCTTGTTGAGTATCGCATATACTCTGGTGTAAATTGTTTCCATATGCCACTTGAGCTCTGTTGCTACAGATTTCAACATGCCTTCTGCATCTGCTCCTTGTTCACCATTCGAGTCCCTGGGTTGATCGGCCAGGGGCCCCTTCAGTTGATCTTGGCTTCTCCATTGCAGCTGCTGCCAGTTATTCCATACATGTGCACCTGCAATTCAACAAAAGTTTCATATGGTCACGTCACTAACCAGCCTATTCACCTCACGATATACACCAGGGTAGTGGTCAAAATTTCAATTAGGACAGTGCCTCTTATTACGTGACAGCTCAGTGCCCCACCATTCTCCCTCCGACCACCAGTTTCATTGGGTCTAGAACCTTTAACCCCAATACTCTAGCAGCCCGTGTCATTCCAACCTGTGTTTAGAGGCCTTGCACACCTCTCACCGGTATTCTCGGTTAGGCCCATCCACTTCTAAATTGAAGACGTGCCAGGGACCCCAACACTTCTGCAGCATAGCCCATGTGCAGTTTTTCTCACTCCACTCTATTTCTTTTTCTTTTGTTCTCCACTGAGGAACAACATTGTCGGAACACATTTCCCCTCTCTTGCTTGTGGAGTCTCTCCACACTGTATGGCACACTGTGTGTGGAATTCTCCAGGCTCTGTGGTCTGGGCCCTTGCACTCAGAGTCTTGAGTTGTGCAGGGTGCCGCCCAAAGCCCCAGCATAGGAATCCTCTTCCAGCCCAGGGTCCTCTGTGTCTGGGAATGCAGTGTCCTTTACAGGCTCCTAAATCATCACAATCAGCAACACAGGCGGGGGCCCCCCCTCAGCTGCTCACCGCTGTTCTCCAGGGGCGTTCAGTTTCTGCCTGCTCGTGTCCGCCTTTGTAATAGTCACTATGCTGCAGGCAACTATGGCACCATCATGGCCTCACAGTTGCCTCTTCTGTATCGCCAATCTAACGTAATCCATTTAGACTGGTCTGTTTCACAGTGGTCTCTAATCCCTTGCTAAGGGGTATCAGTAATGCCTCGGCCACATTTTAGGCATCAGCCATTTGGGATAATTAGGTCTACTGGGGTGGCCAAGCAAGAGCAGTGCCGAAGTACATCCTACTCCATTGCGTGCTTAGCCATGCCCCATTAATCTGCTTAAAATTCAAAGTACATCACTGTCTTCATTGCATTTTCAAAACACCCACAAGAAGATAGTCTGTTCTTTCGGAATTTGGTTTTAAAATCTATCTTCTGGTTCAAAGTATAATTTCACCTCAAATACAGCATTGTTTGGTAAAGATCCTGGATAGAACATCCCATACTAGTTATGAAAAGTCGAGATTAACAAAGTGCCAGTCAAACATTTCAACCACTTAGCGTTTAAGGGAAGACGTAATCTGTGATAGTAAGGATGTTTACAGTATTCCTTTAGCCCAGGGATCTGTAGCATCCTGGTGAGAAATCTAGCACAAACTAGCAGTGGTGTCGCTGTATCGATCCGCTCTTACCACACACATTTTTTTTTTGCTGCTAGAACTGGGTTTGACCTTTTGATATCCAAGGTTACATGTATCGAAGTGTCTTAAGAGGCTTTACATCTGACTGCATGCCATATCCTGGAAAAAAACACTCTTGAAAACTTCATTTGTACCCTATTACACTTGTATGTCATGTCAGCATGCTGTGGAGGTAGTAATATTTTGATTACATTAATGTCAGTGCTTCTTGGTTAGTTACCTGCCAGTTTATTAACAACAACAGATCCTTGTAGTACCTGATTGATATCCTTCTACTCTCGCACTTTGCTCATTGAAAGGCTAGTTTTACACCAATAGACTTCTTGCATTGCAGCAGACTATGTGCATAGACATATCTGTAGCACGTGTGATATCTTTGAGTCTTTGCCATGTCTGAAGTCTTAACAAATTGGCCACTTTTATATCGCCCCGTAGTGCCATATCCATTTTGTCATGCTACATGTTATAATCGTGCTGGTCAGCTACCCATGAAGCACTGTAAAGTAAAAATTATTTTATTTTATCCCTTGGTTGCTTTCAAACTGAAGTGTAGTAGCTGGTATTTATGTTGTTGTGGAACTTCTGCCTATTATGACTTGACCGGGGACCAGAATGAGCTAATAGATGAACTGTTGTGAATGGGTTGTGGATGCATTCATGTTTGTCCTAGGTACAGTCTTTAAAATTGCCTGTTTTTCTACCAAAGCCTAGAAATCATTCGTTTATATCGTATTGCTCTATCTAACTTTTGTACATGTGTCCTACTTGTTTTTCAGTCTCCATTCTGTAACCCTACTCTTGGAGACAGAGCAGTGGCAGCAACTGTACGAGGTAAGGAATGTCATTGTTTGATTCTAAGACGTTTTACTATGTTTAGTAAAACTGGAAGCGCATCTTTTGAAACTTTAAGGCCATACATATTAAATATTCACCACTGAAGGGTCTCGTTTATGCCTTATGCTACGAGGCTGCTCCCTTTTACTTTGATATTTTCTAGATGGTCTGCTGTATAGCATTTCAGGTGTCTGTCTGTCCTTGTTCTTATCCTCTAAGCAGCTTATTCTACACTTTCCAATTACACCCTTATTGTTTTTTGGAACAGGACAACCAATCTAATTTCCTATGTGCTGCAAATCATAGCTCTCCTTAACGACAATGTCTGTTTGAAATGTTAAGCAACGCTATCAATAAATAAATGGTGTCTATACCGTGATTGACCCTGAAAAGTTGTAAATTGCATTTTATGATGGGAAGAATGTATAATGTAAGGCTTTATGGTATGCATGGAAAATTATAATAGCCTTGGTAAAATTAACAATATTTCTTACAGCAACTTGTAGGTGTTAGCTATTAGTGTTTTACTCTGCAAATTATTTAACTTGCCGTTCAGAAAAGCAAGTGTTGCAGTTAACGACTTAGATATATTAGACATTTAAGTGTTTAAAAATAAATGGCATTCGGTTTGTGCTCATCAGGGTAAAACAAGTTTGTTGACAATAATCAAATTAAATATGGCCCTTGTGTTCAACATATAAAAGTACCTAATGCCATGACATCCTTACGCTGTTTTTTCATCACAGCTTTAGACACACGATGGCCCACTGGCCTTTGGGGCCTCAGGACATGGAAAGTCAAGCATTACACAAATTGTGAACATTAAAATATAGTAAAGAAAATATAATGAAACAAAAGGAGCACACACAAAATGGTTACTGAAAGAGAAAAAACAGAAAAGAGAGGATGAGTAGCGTGTATAAAATAGGTAAAAAATATCAATAACAGCAAAATCTGGGAGAGTGTTGAATATCAAAACAGCGTGCATAGGTGCAATCGTGTTACTGATATTCAATCTTCAATAAGCCCGTTGTTCTGATGGATACTTATAGCTGCGGGTTCCTCACACTTTGAACCCTCCTAAACGCTAGACTGGATCCAGAAACGTCTGCAAAGGTACATTCATTGCGCTGACAGGTGGTGCTATAATCTTCCTTGTCAACTCTACACTGCTTTGATAACCCAGAAAGCTGTTGGGGGCTCCAGCCAGATTCCCCCGTCAGGTCTTTCCTCTGGTGCCATCTGACCTTGTTTGACCTCTCCTTCAGCCTGCTGCTGGCCCCTGGTCATGCCTTGACGCCTGTGTCACAAGCCCTGCTACCGTCCCTCTATCGGCTCCGGCACCTGTGGTGGCGGTTCCAGATTCTATACTGTTCTGAGCCGGAGCCGATTTAAGATTGATTCCATCCCATGCAGGGCCGGACTGGGCGTAGCGGGCACCGGGTTTTTTCCCGGTGGGCTAGAAGGGTGGGGGCCGGTCTTCACCGGTGGGGGCAGTTTTTGTTACTGGGTGGCAGTTTTGCAGCAGTGCTGCAATATCAGCTCCTTGTAACAAAAGCAGTAGCAGTGTTTCCCACCAGCACCCCAATCCCCCATTCCCCCCATTGAAGGGAAAATCTGTTGAACAAACACCAAGAAAAAAAAGTTGACACAGCAATATTATTGGTTTATTACATTACTGCAGTAAAGATCAGTCACTACAGGAGAGATCAGTTCACCTCCATGGAGATGCAACTTGATGTTTGGAGTTTTAGCTCTGAAGCACCCCTGTTTATTCTCCCAAACCACAAAGGAGAAGGTTACAAGTTCATCACCGACATAAGCGATGTTCACACAGGACATACAAGATGGTAGCAATTTCTCGGAAACAGAAGCGCAGTTAGGTGAGCCTAGCCTCACATGATGAGCTTAGAAACCCCCATGTGGGTTTTGGTTCTCGGAATTTAAGCGGAGCAAAGATATATTCATCTAACTGCACAGCGTGTGGTTATATCCTGCTCAACACTGATTGGCCAAGCTTATCAGACATTTTGTATGTGGTTTCTTCCATCAAGCCATCTAGCCGGTTAGGTGTGAAGCTGGGGTTTCTGCAAAAGCGAGTGACCAGCTATCTGACTTTTAGGTGTGATCTTGGTAGAAGTGTGCACATGGGCGTCAGTATGTACTAAGGCAGGATGTGCACCTGGTATTTCTTCCTATGAAATGTGTTCAAGCTAAAGGTGTAAGAATCCACAGCTCTTTAGAGGAAGGGGGCTTTTATTATGATTGGTGCACTTGGCTCGTACCTCAAGCAGATGGGGATTGTGGTAACCTATTTTTGTAGCCTCTGCGCTTAAGCACTACTCATTTCCTGAGTCTGGAGGGAGATATGATCTAAGTTTTATGCAGTAGCTCAACTTACAGACCGCAAGATGTTTCCTGACCTCCTAACGAACAATTTTACCTATTTATCTCTGCTAGACACAGTGTTCTCCTAAGTCGCTGCTTCTGTGCTGAGGCCAGTATTGTTATAGGCATCTAAAACTGTCTCTAACCTTTGCATGGAAGTCTCAGGCCTCAGATCTGTGTGGGTCTGTGTATAATGTATCCCATTTCTCCCTATATCATTCCCCCCTCAAACCCGCCCCTCCCCTTCCTCCAGGGCCAGTCCGACTTAATTGCCAAGACCTCTGAAACAAAAGGGGCAAACCAGTAACCCAGGGACCTGTGCCGGATAATTTTTAACAAAGAGGTGGTCCCTATGGGGGAAGTGTAGCCCTTGACTATAAGTGCAGCAAGTGCATACGTGCTATGTACAGAAATATGTACATGTGGCTGATAGGGATAATAGAGTGTTAGAGATCAACCCCCGCTAACGAGTTTTGATAGCCACCATTAGTTTCTTGAAAAACAGTCCACATATAATGTTTTTGTCGACGTTTCGACCCCTGGACTATTTAAAACGGAATCTTCATCAGGACGCAGAAATATATAGGAGACATCTATAAGTAAGCAAACAAATTACATTAGACACTCATTTTGGGTGAGCATTCATCATAAAATTGTAGTGACTGAAAAAGTATGTGTCTGATACATACCAACGGATTGGGGCAATTAGTACACCAATCAAGAGAATCTTTAAACATCAGTCTTCCAACAGTTTTCAAAATAGGTATTCATACAAGCTGCAATAAGATAGCATAGGTAACCATTAGGATGATGTGATCAGCTTAACCAATTAAAACTCCCTTGAATAGAGTAGCATTTCTTATTTAACACTTAACACTAGTTTTCAAATTGCTTCCAAAACAAGTATTCATCTATGCTAATATAGCATAGGTAACATTGAGATAACATGGTCAGCCTAACATGCCATGCTAATGAAAACTTCCATGAATAGAACAGCATTCTGTACTAAACACTAAACACAGGTCTTCGAATTGCTTTCAAAGTAAGGCTTCTTCTATGTTGCACCTAACATGCCCTGTTGATGAAAAACATCCACATGTAGAATAGCATTTGTTACCAGGCAAGTAAGATAGATACAATAGGAGGCAGATTAAAATCTCACCTATTTTCGATAGAAGGTATATAGGCACTGTGAAATCATGTGTACATCACTGGGTCAGTGTGAAATGGACCTCAGGGAGGTTGCTCAAGTCAACAAATTCCCTGCAGAAAAGTGCACTATTTTATTGTACTTTAAAAAGAAAAAGGAACAACGTGTTTTGAGAGGCAAAAGAATATCTTTTAGCCGTTGGAATCAATTAAAAACAAGCATTATTCTGTTATTTTACATACATTATTATGAGCAGGGCCTTTAAATTCAGTCTGTGACTGGTAAGAAATACAGCTGAAACTCACTGTGACCGGAGGAGCTGAAGTTTCGAAAAGAGGCCTTTCATCATCAAAATTAAATCTGTTTTTCAAGTGCGCTTTAGCACTGCGACTGGAAACAAAAATGATTTGTAGTTGCTGCTCCGAATGGCAAATGGCAGATTAATGTCTTCCGGGGCTGTGTGACTTACTTTCTGTTTCCTAACTCTCCAAACTCGGGCATCTCTTCTGGGCCATCAGCTGGACTGCCGAGAGGCGTGCTTAACTTTAGAAATAACGTGCACGTCGTAGCAGCAGAAAGGGCTGCGTCTGACCTCACACAAGGTGAATGACTCTTGAAAATAACAGAGTGAGCTGTGCAAATGCCGGAATTTCACTCTGTAAATTAATTAAAACAGTTGTATGAAAAATAGGTGATTCTGAAAACAGCATGTATTCATGTATATATAAATATATACATGGAAGAAAGACTGTGCTTGTGGCGAAGGCAGGCTTCAACCATGTTTCACATTAAATAAGGTTGTTGATTAAGTGTAGGTCTGCAATTAAAGGTCCTAGCTGGGTTAGCTAAGAAACTTGTAGCCTGAATTATTGTGAATGAACATTAAAAAGGTTGCTGGAACGTACTCGTATTAGAAGCACTAATTGCGGTCCTTTACATAATACCTGTTGTTTCTAGGAGAATACATGCTAAACATTACAAAACTGAATGTGTGTTAAAGATACATCACCATATGTCATAGAACGATGTGAAACAAATACCAATCTGACAAACAAGTAATGTATCATCGTGTTCACACAGAGGATGCTTGTCTCTAGTCTTCAATGGTGTTTAGACCTTGGGTGATTGTTGCACATTTGTCCATCCAAAATAGTTCTCTCCTGGATAGGAGCCCCGCTTTATCGCCTCCTCTGGTCCCAAAGTAACCTGTTCGTTCACCTGCCATTTCAGGTCCTCGCTGCTGTGTTTGCATCTTTGATAGTGGTCCACCAGTGGTGCCGCACTTTATCCTACTTCTGTGTTGTAGAATCCTGCATTTCACCTTTTGTGTATGTTTGTCCTATATAGAGAAGATTGCAGGGACACCAAATTGAATAGATCACATCTTGGGTGTTGCAATTGCTGAATCTTGTCAGGGCAACATTTATGTTGGAATGAATAAAGTTCAAACTAAATTTACACGCTACACATTGGCTACATTTGTAGTGACCTACTACTGCAGGGAGTCCCCAAATGGTATTAAGGTTGGTTCCGGATGGTTGGGGAAGTGCCGCTCTAACAAGTGTGTCTTTCAGATTCTTATCCCATATAAAAGAAAATAAAGGTTATCTCTTCGTGGGTGAGATGCTCCTCCACAAGGCCCCAGTGCTTTCTCACAATTTTCTTTACTTCGTTACTAGCTGGACTAAAAGTAGTGACACAGACCATCCTGTCTAGGATGTTGTCCCTAGTTTGGGGTTCTAAAATATCTTCTCGGTGGTTGTACCAGGCTCACTTCCTGGCTTGCCTGCCCAGGCGTCTTGGGTAGCCCCTCTCAATCAGTCTGCTGATGAGCTTATCTGTCTCTTTGAAGTAGTCATTTTTTCTGGTGCAATTTCTGCGAACACACAAGAATTGGCCAAATAGTAAATTATCCTTTAGATTTCTTGGATGACTACTGGTGTAGTGTAATAAGTTGTTCCTCTCAGTGGGTTTTCTATATAGTGATACAAAGATGTCATGTTCTGATCCTATTTTCAGATCGAGGAAGGGGAATGTCTGTCTTGCTCTGTTCCATGGTGAACTGAATGTCACCAGAGAGGGTAGTGAGCCATATATGAAAGAGATTCAGCTCATCTAATGTCCCTCTCCAAATCAAAAAAACATTGTCTATATATCTAGACGACTTTATCACTTTATTGAGGAAAGGGTTGTCATTAACAAAAATTCTGTTGGTCTCAAAATGGGCCATAAACCAATTTGCTAGGTCCGGAGCGAAGCCTGCGCCCATGGCAACTCCCTTGACTTGGTAGTAGAAACAGTTGTTGAACTGGTCATAGCTATTTCTAACAGTGTAACCAAAAACCAAGTAGGAACCTGAACAGGTTGCTCACGTGTGTCTAAAATCTCTGATATTATAGTTAGTGCTTCTGTCTGTGGAATTCTGGTATAAAGAGATTGTATATCCATTGTAACCATAATATCTGTAGAAGTATTGAAAGTTAGGCCTTCATAAATGTTAATGAAGTGCATACTGTCTCGTACGTATGAGTTGGTAAGTGGTACAAGGGGTTTCAAAAAGAAATCCAGGTATTGACATAGTGGTTCCAGAATGGACCCACATCCCGAAACAATCGGTCTCCCTGGCGGGTTGATCAAACCTTTGTGGATCTTCGGTAGGGTATATAGTACTGGTGTTCCTGGGTATTCTGTGTTAAGAAATGCATGTTCGTTAGGGCTTAAGAAACCTTGAACTAAACTCTTTTTCGTAATTTCAGCTATCCTTCGCTTCAGTGTTCCTGTTGGATCACTTCTGATCTTTTCATAGCAGGTTGTATCATTTAGCTGGGTCAGTATTTCATCTTTGTATTTAGATATATCCTGAATAACTATTTTCCACACCTTTGTCTGCGGATTTAATCACCACCTCTGTGTTCTTTTTGAGGTCCCTGATAGCCATGGTCTCATTGTAAGTGAGATTGTATTTATCATACTTTCTCTTTACTGAGTGCATCAATGTCTTTTAGTACCTTTTTCTCAAATGCTAAAATTTCACTAGGCATCGTGTGGGATGGTGGTATAAAAGTAGATGGTGGTCGCAGACCTGTGGTATCCCCCCGAGACATGGATGGACTGCCTGCAAAGAAATGGTTCAGGCGAATTTTCCTGAAAAATCTTTGCATTTCCAGCTTTACTACAAAAAGTATGTATGTGTGGTGGGGACAAAGGAAAGCCCCCTACTTAGGACAGAGATCTCGTCTGGTACTAGTCTATGTCTAGATAAATTGAATATGGGGACCATGGTTTGTGTGGCAGAGCTAGCTAGCAGGTCGAATATTGTGGTGGCCAATAAATTATGTCTTACCAAGAGTATTGTTGACGTCTCGTCTGGCGTTCTCCGTGGTCTTGGTAAAAATTGACCCGTGCCTTGCTCCTGCCCCTGCCTCTCTGGCCCCTCCGATACCCTCCCTCCCCCTGACCTCTGACTAAAGAAGACGACTGGGGATCCTGGTGGCTTGAGCCTCCCTGATTGGATGTTGAACTAGGACCAGGTGTCTCGCTGATGAACTCTCTGAAACAGATGTATCGGAGAAGGTGGTATATCGCCTGTAACCCCTCTGACCCTTGTTTATATATCTACCGGACTCGTCTTGTTTGTAATAGTCCTCCCTCAGATACGGATATTTCAAGTTTTTGTCGTATTTAGCTATATCTTTTGCTAGCTTATCCAGTTTCTTTTGTTGAGTGATAAAAGTAATTGCCAGGCTGTTTTGCGTTCTTGGTCCGGCCCTAATCCCATGTCACACTTTGAGATGATAAAAGCGCAGCCTGTAGTTCTGGCTGTCTCCCTTGTTGCCCCATGCCCAGGGTCCTCCTATTCATTAGAATGCCTTCTTTGCAGTGGCGATGCACAGGGCGGGGGAGGTCTTGGGCTTGCAGTTGCCTGTGGTGGGCAGTAGGTTAATTTATTGACTGAAATTCTTCAACTTTGGCCATCTACCTCTGCGCCCCTTGTTGATTTTAATTAGATTCTTACAGACTGCCTTTCAGGTGCATGGTCTAAACTTTCTTCTGACTTTCCTGTCTCATGAGCAACCCGATTGCACGCAGACATAGGCCATTTTCGACTTGGCTCTGCACTCCGGAAAGCCTTATGGTGCTGGTTTCCACTTGCAAGGTTAACCTAAATACCTTTCTGATAGCTTTACTGGGCAACAAATTGACTCTTTGGCACACTTGTTTTTATCTGCTAGTTTGGCCCTCAGGTCATTGAACTCAGTGTGCCTCTTAGGGCTTTATACTCCTACTTTTTATGACATGTCGATTAAAATTTGGCCTGCCCTTCCTGAAGATTTCAAACATTTCTTCTCACAGATGATGCACAGCTGGCAGCCTGTGACCAGGTATGTTATATGGGCTAGCTTAGACTCCACGGATTGCATGGACACAAGTGGTTATTCATTGACACACCTGGATGTGCGCCACTGGCCTTTCCAGTAATGCCCAGGCTACTTTAATGCAAATGCATTTGATGGAGCCATGCTCTTTGGTGAGAAGGCAGAATCCGCTCTAGAGCACTTGAAATACCACAGGGGTATGGTTCGCTCATTGTGCCTTTTTTCCCCTTGCCTGTCAGTTCCACCAACAGCACTGGAAATTCCAGGGCTATTTGAGAGGTCTTGTGTATTGCCAGCAGCAGCCCTCACAACCTATCCTTTTTGTAGCTCAGAAGGATAGGGTGGTGGCAAAGGCTGTGACCACCATCAAGTCCAGCATTCCTCTTTCTCCACTTCACTTGCTGCATCTGCGCCAAGCTTCTTTAGTTTAATTTAATTCGTCATTTTAAGCTGGTAGGGGGGCACATTTTTTTATGTGCCCAACTGGTGTGCAATTATTTCAGACTAGTGGGTCTTTTTAGTTGTTCAAGTTGGTTACGTTCTCCTTTTTGTTTCCACCCCTTCCGACGTTTCTCCAGTTATTATTTAGATGTTATCTCCAAATTCAGTCTCTACTCCCCAAGTGTGTGATCAAGATGGAATCCGATACTACAGGATGTTAATTTTGAAACTTCCTAGTTCCTAAAAAGGATAGAAGGTTGAGGCTTATATTGAATATCAGACTTCTGAATACCTTACTGAGGAAGGACAATTCAAAATGCCAACACTTGGCCAGGTGCTTCGGGCTTGGATGACAAACACTGTGTGGTCCCCTTGGACTTTCGGGGTGCTTAATTCATGTGTGGGTACTGCAGTACGTTTACCTTCAATTCGTAGTCAGGAGGGAGCATTACCAGTTCACCATCCTGCCCTTTGACTTTATCTTGGTTGCCCGGATGTTCATCAAAGTGATGTCTGTGGTGGTGACCCGTGCATTCCTGTTGGGAATACATTGATTCCTCGATTTATTACTCAGGCTCTCTCTCCAATGAAGTTCAATCTCTGTTTGCCAAGTGAGTAATCAAGATAGTATCTGAGGTAGTCTTGGGTACAGGATATAACTCTTGAAACTTCCTGGTTCCAGGCTCCAGAGAGCACCATCACTTCAGCTAGTCACAGACCACCTACAGTTGACTGTTTTGTTGCTGTTTACTCTGGGGTTCTTGATCAACGAACTGAAATCCTGGGCTCGGACCTTGGTTCTGGCCTGAATGGTTCTGAGTCTTCTTGGTTATCCTGTTAGTGCATTATGCCTGCTGGCAGGTACAATGAGTATACAAAATAGTAATGGATGGAATGCTTTAATTAATCTCAGTCACTGGTAATCCCTCGGGCCGCATCCCAATCCATTGTTATTTTGCACACCTTGCCACCTCAGTTTGGACCCAGCTATATGCAAATCTGTCTTGGCCCTGCTCCAGTCAGAACAGTCCAGCCCGAACTGCCAAGTCAGGTCCTCACTGAACCGGAAAACAAGCAACCCAGGACCGGTTTTGCCCTGGTTATGGGCTCATCAGTCGGGTACAGCTTGGTTCCAGTGTCACAGTGTGCACAGCCCCATGTCTCAGCATACCCGTCCCACTTAAGGCGAGTCAATAAGTATACAAAACAGTTATAAATGCAATGCTTGAATTAATCTCAGCCCCTGGTAATCACTTGGAATGCATTCCAATCCTTCATTGTTCTGCACACCATGCCACCTCAGTTTGGACCCAGCTATTTGCAAATCACTCTTGACCCTGCTCCAATCCGAACAGTCCAGCCTGAACAGCCAAGCCAGGTCCTCCCTGAACTGGAACACGGCAGGTAGAGGCACTTCACTGGAACTTTAAGCTGCAGTGGACTCAGCTCTAGGTTGCCTGTTAAACAACTACTTGTCTTGGAAAAGGCAGCCTGGGATCTTCACTAGAGGATGACGGATGACTGATGTCAATCTGATATGTGCCAGACTATTTTCCACCCCCATACAGCGCTCACGGTTGTGACAGTTGCAATAATCCTGGGCTAGTGCTGCCACCTGTATGATGTGGCACTCAGAGTACTCTGGTCTCCAATGGAGCAATGGCACTATGTGAGAAGTTGGCCTGGTATATGCTGTTCACTAATTAAAGTGGACACCTTGCACCAGGGCAAATCGACTCTTATGGTAGATAGGTTTAAGACAACCTTTTAAAGAAAGCTATCCTAGTGGTAGCTGTGGAGAGCAGCCTTCAGGCTAAGTCTCGGAGGAATGTAAAGCAGCTTGTTTTACCATATAATCTCTTGAATCACCAAATGAAAAGACACCACACAGGTATATATATCAAATATATATGTATTTATTTCTAAATAACTCTCTACTAATCTCTTTATGAGATTAGAAGACAAACATATGCACAAATCAACGTTTCACAATAAGTTAAGCACAAGATATGGCTGGGGCCCTAGGGGCGTACCAGACCATATACTAAGTAAGAGACTTAGAAACAACGACTTGCAAGGAGACAAGGCCTAGGGCCTTCAGAAGTGCTGGGGCCTCACGAAACCACCCAAGGCAGGTAAGTAAAGGACCCACGGGGGACGCGTGCAGTGTGGATACACAGGCGCGAATCGCCGTTAACTTCAATGGGGCAAGTCGCGGTTGGAAATAAAGAGTTTTAGGATACTTCGGGAGAACCTACAAGCAAGTCACTTACAGGGTAAGTAGTTCTAGGGCCCGCACCCACAGGAGCACCGTAGTGCGGGAGTTACCTCACCCAGGGAAGCCGGGTGCACAGGTGTCCTTTGGTGTCGGGTCGCGGCGTCGTTTTCAATGGCGAACAAAGAAGACTTGCTGCTTGCGGGAGCTGAAGAAGTGTCCGGTGGAATCCAAGCCTGGATTCTGAAGAAGGATGACCTGAAAGCAGAGGGGACAGTGTTCAAAGTCACTTGGCAGTGACCCGGGGCAAGGAAGATGGATGCCCACCGTCGTCGGTCGCTTCAGGTCGGTTGCAGGTGCCTTGACTCTTCAGCCACGTGGTCCAGGAGGCGTCGACGACGACCAGGAGCTGGATTCGGTGTGTCCCTCGACGTCTGCAGCTGACTGCGGTGTCGGCAACTCGATAGAAGCCAACAAGCCTTGGCAGCAGCAAGTCTCGGGGAGATGAAGAAAAGTCGATGGCGCAGACCAGCAAGGTCTGAGGGACTCACCCAGCGAGGATAAGTCAGGGCAGGCCTGGAGCAACCAGGGAGCCCTTTGGTTTCTTTAAGAAGTCTTCTGGGGACCCACAAGCCAGCGGGCAAGGGATCGCAAAGACACCTCGGGCGGAATCACTCAACAGGGGCCCACGGTCACTCGGGACAGTGTAGGCCTCTGATCTTCGGAGGGATTCCTGCTGGAGGTCGGGACCACACGTGGTCCAAAGCACAAGTTCGTAGAAACGTTGTGAAGGGGTTGCACTCGACAATAGTGCACGGTACCCAGGGGTCGCGGTTCCTCGTTACTCGTGGGGTCCACTTGCCTCAGCTTCGCTGGGGACTCACGATGGCCTGGGAGAGGTCAGGAAATCCACTTCTTGGGCTGCAGGGACTTCGGACTCCGGCGGGAGCGGCGTAGTTTGCGACCGTCGTTGTTGTTTTTGGTGCCTGCCAAGCAGGGGAGTCACTCCTTGACTCCAAGGGAGATTCTTCTGTCTTCCAAAGGTAGTGGAACGTCGAAGGGCCAGGATTCTTCTGTAGAGCGTCGTCCAGGGGTTATCTGCCTTGCAATGGCAAGGTTCCCCCTCTTATACTAAAAGAGGGGATGGACTAGCTCTATGACCCCACCTATGGGAGGGTCAAGGGAGGGGTGGCTACACCCACTTCCCTTTGTCCAGTTTCGCGCCAGAGCAGGGGCAGGTAGCCCCTGAGCTGGTTTGAACTGGCATATGCACAGAGGAGCCTTCTGCTCCCCCAGTGCAGGACTTCAAAGCACTCTAAGAGTGCACCCACCCAGCCCCAATACACTAAACCCTGTCTGGAAGGTGGTTACACCTCCCTGTGACAGGATGCCTATTGTTGGGCTTCCTCCACTGCGAGTTTCGGTCATCAGCAGGAGGGCAGCCCAGTGTCTGTGACTGGTGGCATCCATTTTGTGATGCCAGGGCTCTTTAGGATTCTACCGCGTTTCCACAGCAGGTACATGTCTTATCCCTCTAGAAGGGTGGAATGCTACCCCCGCCGCCAAGATTGGCGGGGGGTAGTATTCCAAGATGTTTGACACCAAACACGACATGTTTTGATGCAGCCATTCCAAAGTTAGCATTTACCGCGAGGATATAATGCACTTAAGAGTATATGGTTTAACCGCATCCACAAACAGCACCAGAGAATGGACTCTGAGAACTGCAGAGGGGCCCTGCTCATGCAGAGGCACCCCCTCACATAGAAGCCAAGCACCCTGCCCTCAGGATTGATAGGGCCTGCCATAGGGGTGACTGATAGGTTTATATGTGTGTGCAGGAGAGATATAGGAAACCTATATCTCAGTGAGGGTGCTAGCACCACCTCACCCAGGCTGCAGTAGCAGGCCTGTGGTGTCAGATTTAGACTGCTTCCCAGGGGTGGCATAACACATGCTGCAGCCCCTGGGAGGCCTGTGAAGTACCTATGCCCTTGGCACCTAAGGTACCATATACTAGGGACTCATAAGGCACCACAGTATCCAATCACTAGTGCACCTAGAGTGCACTCCATGTCGTTTAGAGAGAACAGAGAGGCTGGGGCCCTGATTGGCAGGGACCCAGCCAGACTATAGCCAGAAACCAGTGCTAACATCAGAAAAAAAGTGGGGGCAACATAAGAGGCAGATCCTACTCTCCTACACACTATATCAGTTTTCTGGAGTTGTATGCAACCTGGCTGCCCCTCAGTGCTTTTCCGCCTTTCATCAGGGCGCAGGTCTGTCTAGTAGATGGCACAATTGCCATGTGGTACGGCAACAAGCAGGGTGGTGCAAGGGTGTTGTTTTGTGTGTGCTGAGTGTCTGCAACTGTGGTGGTGGCTAGTTCCTCATAGGATATCTGTGACGATCAGTCATCTGACTGATTTCCTCAACACCAGGGTGCACCATCTTGTGGACCATGATTGCCGTCTGCATCGAGAGGCGGCACAAAGTGTCTGCCCAATGGGACATGCCTGTGGTAGATGTTTTCTTCCTTCGAGAACGTGCGGTGTCCTACCTTTTGCACCTTGGAGTTTCCTTTTTTTGATCTTAAGGTGACCCATTCTACTTTTGGTGGGACTCATGCCTTCTTTATGCATCTTGGCAGCTGGCGCTTATCCTACAGGTCCTGAAGAAGGTCAAGCGAGACCTAGTACAGCTGATGTTGATAGCCCTGACAGTCTGGTATTCCGACCTGCTAAATCTGAACACATGCCCTCCACTTTGGCTTCTTCTTCGAGAGAGGCTACTTTCCAAGCAGAGAGGCAGGGTCATGCCCCAAACCTCATTCTACACCTCCAGCTGAGTGTATTTGTAGGCCGTGGATTTGATCCTCGCTGCTCATCTTCCAAATCTTTCTATGCTGACCTCTAAACTTATTTAATGACCTGCTGTTAAGGCTGACTGGTCAACCCTCTTCAAGCCAAATTGTCTTATTTCCTTCTGTTTGTTTTTACCTCTGGTCCAGCAGGGTGTTGCCGTGGGCACTGGTGAAAGGTACTTATCAGCCCTCTCAGCATTTCTATGTTTGCCTAATCAGCCCTCCTATTCAAATCACATGTTGTGATGCGTTTTTGTAAAGGATTTATGTATATGTTTCCACCTGTCCATTTTGTTATACTGTTGTGGGACCTTAATTTAGGTCCTTGAGTTTCTGATATCCACAACTTTTGCTCCCAGGTACATTTGTTATCTTAGATTGACTCTTAAAACAGTCTTCCTTATTATGCTTACTGGAACAGGTTATCTCAGTGAGCTGTAGGCTCTTTGTGTACATTCTCCATAACAAATCTTCTTTCCTGACTAAGAGGTGAATACAGATAAGGTATCTTTTCTTCCACAGGTGCAAGTGCCTTTCAATATGGGTCAGTCCATTTGTATTCCCTGCATTTATCTCTTTGCCTCCTTCCTGGAAGGAGTAAGAGAAACTACTCCAGCTGGATCTTAAGTGGCCCTTAGTTCTCCAACATTGGATCTGTTATGTATTTGCATGCTTCAGTCCTTCCCCATTATCAGGCTGGGAATCCTAGGTACATACATGTACCAGTAAACAGTGTAAAAATATACAGCATACAGTACACAATGCAAAAGGCTCATAGGCCTGAATCGGCATAGGTTCTTTAGTAACACATCCACCTCTTTTGAAAGAATCCAAACTTCAGTCAATGAGGTGGAAGCTTAGGCACTCCTACTTCTCCTAGAGGCCACCATAGCGTCAGATTTCTACCACATGTGGTGTGTGAGGGAGTCCCCTGTCAGAGTTCTGCTCTAACCTTTCAGTGAACCTCAAATTGTTACTATATTGGTCTGCCCTGGAATGAACCAGCCCTATCTTCAGCACTGTGGTACTGCGAGTTGTTTTTAGGGTAGATTATTAGATTTTCTGGACCACACAGACCATTGGATCTAACAACTAACTTTCACCAACTGTCACCATGGATAACAAATAGAAGAAATCTCTATTCTTTTTAAAGCTTGTTCATCTTGTGGGAACAAGAAGATTTACACTGATGACTCACACTCTTAAGTTGATTATTGCCTTTGTCCAATTCATAAGCCATCGGAATGCAATATTTGTAAGTCTCTCTCAACTAAAACACTTGAGGCTAGAGAAAGGAGGTTGGCATTCTTTTTTAAGGATAAGGCAAATTTTCCTCCTTCAGGGAGGATTTTTAAAAACTGCCCCTTCAAGCACTTACACAAAGACGGCGCATAAGGGAGACTTATAGTGTTTCCTGAGCATGATTTATTTAGTACAGAGCTTGCAGCCACCTCCTCTGGTAATAAACCAGATAAATATGTCTCCAAGTGCTACAGAGAGGATCTACCTGTTGTAAAGAAGAAGAAATTTTCAAAACACTCCTCTTTAAAGGATACCTTGTCGACAGCGAGATCATAAACAGCTTCAGTTCCGTCAACGACACCGTTGACGACCGCCATCCCGACGTTAACGTCGAACATACTGTCAAAGACGACAATACTGTCGACGACCTCACCGTTGAGAGCCACACAGTTAACAAAAGACATAGGAGGAGATGTTTTTTCACCATTAAGGGTAACAATTTTGCCTCCAGCTCAAATATTGCAATCGGATCAAGAAAAAGAGGCTTGTGATTATGCATCACAGACTGACAGCTTACAGTCCAACACAATTGGATGTAAGATATGTCCCAGATTTTGGAGCGAAAGAAATGGATGACAAGGAGCCTTACACTCCTGCTGGTAAACATATTCATTGTAAGTCTGAGAGTACTCTGTGTAGTTTAGAGCAGAAACCACCAAAATATTATGGAGAACCAGATGTGGTCCAAGTGCTGATAGAATTTTTATCAATGTTGCAACATATGATGGATACTTTCAACAAGTTACCATCACAGCAACCAACTAATAACCCTAACATGGGGTTAACTGCTGTACCTAGTCTGCCATACCCTCAGTCTGCTCCTTTACCGGGTTCACCTCCTCAGTAGCCTTCGCCACTAGCTCCTTCAATGCTAAGGGGATCTGATCAAGGAAAGGACATGGATGATGTTTACTCTAATGGTTCTGTATATTCTGATATAGATGAGGAGGAATGTGAATTTCCACCAGATGGTGACGGACAGGATGATAATGGACGGGAATTCATTGTCCCAAGTGGAAATGATAATGGACCAGTTCTGTGGGATTCTACGGATGATATCTCTGCATTTTATTCATTCATTGAAAGAGCTGCCAAGAAATTCAACCTACCAATGACGTCTGTAGATCAACCATGCTTTCTTTATGACTTTAAAGAGCAACCTCTGAAATCTGTTAAGTCCATACCCATTCTTGATTTGGTCTGGTCAGAAGGTTTGAAATTAATGAAGACACCTGCTACTGTTCCAGCACTGATACATTGCCTGGAGAAAAAAATATAAGGCTCCGGGTTCAGCTCCAGCTTGCCTCATTGGTGATACTAAACCTGATTTAGTCATTTCTTCAGAAGCTCAGAGAAGAAGCAAGACCCCAATAACACCATCCTCTATTTCAACAGACATAGATAGCAAACTCATTGATAATCATGGCCAAAGAATTTAGTCTATGGCAGCAACTTCAATAAAGACAGCCAATGCTCTGCCAATTCTAGGTTGTTATGATTGCCAAATGTGACTGACTGTCAGAGAGAGAGACTGACTTACAGAGACTGACTTACAGAGACTGACTTGCAGAGACTGACTTGCAGAGACTGACTTGCAGAGACTGACTTGCAGAGACTGACTTGCAGAGACTGACTTGCAGAGACTGACTTGCAGAGACTGACTTGCAGAGACTGACTTGCAGAGACTGACTTGCAGAGACTGACTTACAGAGACTGATAGAGAGAGACTGATAGAGAGAGACTGACTTACAGAGAGAGACTGATAGAGAGAGACTGAAAGAGAGAGACTGAAAGAGAGAGACTGACAGAGAGAGACTGACAGAGAGAGACTGACAGAGAGAGACTGACTGAGAGAGACTGACTGAGAGAGACTGACTGAGAGAGACTGACTGAGAGAGACTGACTGACTGAGAGACTGACTGACTGAGAGACTGACTGACTGAGAGACTGACTGACTGAGAGACTGACTGACTGAGAGACTGACTGACTGAGAGAGAGAGTGACTGACTGAGAGAGAGACTGACTGACTGAGACAGAGACTGACTGAGAGAGAGAGACTGACTGACTGAGAGAGAGACTGACTGACTGAGACTGACTGACTGAGAGAGACTGACAGAGAGACTGACTGACTGAGAGAGACTGACAGAGAGACTGACTGACTGAGAGAGACTGACAGAGAGACTGACTGACTGAGAGAGACTGACAGAGAGACTGACTGACTGACTGAGAGAGACTGACAGAGAGACTGACTGACTGAGAGAGACTGACAGAGAGACTGACTGAGAGAGACTAACTGAGAGAGAGAGAGACTGACAGAGAGAGACTGACAGAGAGACTGACTGACTGAGAGAGACTGACAGAGAGACTGACTGACTGACTGAGAGAGACTGACAGAGAGACTGACTGACTGAGAGAGACTGACAGAGAGAGACTGACAGAGAGACTGACTGAGAGAGACTAACTGAGAGAGAGAGAGACTGACAGAGAGAGACTGACAGAGAGAGACTGACAGAGAGAGACTGACTGAGAGAGACTGACTGAGAGAGACTGAGAGAGACTGACTGAGAGAGACTGACTGAGAGAGACTGACTGACTGAGAGAGACTGACTGACTGAGAGAGACTGACTGACAGAGACTGACTGACTGAGAGAGAGAGAGACTGACTGGGAGAGAGAGAGACTGGCTGAGTGAGAGACTGGCTGAGTGAGAGACTTGCTGAGTGAGAGACTGGCTGAGAGAGAGACTGGCTGAGAGAGAGACTGGCTGAGAGAGAGACTGGCTGAGAGAGAGACTGGCTGAGAGAGAGACTGGCTGAGAGAGAGACTGGCTGAGAGAGAGACTGGCTGAGAGAGAGACTGGCTCTGAGAGAGAGTGACTGACTGAGAGAGAGTGACTGACTGAGAGAGAGTGACTGACTGAGAGAGAGTGACTGACTGAGAGAGAGACTGATTGAGAGAGAGACTGACTGAGAGAGACTGACTGACTGAGAGAGACTGACTGACTGAGAGAGACTGACTGACTAAGAGAGACTGACTGAGAGAGACTGACGAGACTGACTGAGAGAGACTGACTGAGAGAGACTGACTGAGAGAGACTGACTGACTGAGAGAGACTGACTGGGAGAGACTGAGAGAGAGAGACTGACTGAGAGAGAGAGACTGACAGAGAGAGAGAGACTGACTGACAGAGAGAGACTGAGAGAGAGACTGACTGACTGAGAGAGACTGACTGACTTAGAGAGACTGACTGACTTAGAGAGACTGACTGAGAGAGACCGAGAGAGACTGACTGAGAGAGACTGACTGACTGAGAGAGACTGACTGACAGACTGAGAGAGACTGACTGACTGAGAGAGAGAGTGACTGACTGAGAGGGACTGACTGAGAGAGACTGACAGAGAGAGAGAGAGTGACTGACTGAGAGTGACTGACTGAGAGGGACTGACTGAGAGAGACTGACTGAGAGAGACTGACTGAGAGAGACTGACTGAGAGAGAGACTGACTGAGAGAGACTGACTGAGAGAGAGACTGACTGAGAGAGAGACTGACTGAGAGAGAGACTGACTGAGAGAGAGACTGACAGAGAGAGAGACTGACTGAGAGAGAGACTGAGAGAGAGACTGACAGAGAGACTGACAGAGAGACTGACTGACAGACTGACTGAGAGAGACTGACAGACTGACTGAGAGAGACTGACTGAGAGAGAGAGAGAGAGACTGACTGAGAGAGACTGACTGAGAGACTGACTGAGTGAGACTGACTGACTGAGAGAGACTGACTGACTGAGAGAGAGAGTGACTGACTGAGAGAGACTGACTGACTGAGAGAGAGTGTGACTGACTGACTGAGAGGGACTGACTGAGAGAGAGAGACTGACTGACTGAGAGAGAGACTGACTGACAGAGACTGACTGACTGACAGAGACTGACTGAGAGAGAGACTGACTGAGAGAGAGACTGACTGACTGAGAGAGAGAGTGACTGACTGAGAGAGACTGACTGACTGAGAGAGAGACTGACTGACTGAGAGAGAGACTGACAGAGAGAGAGACTGACAGAGAGAGAGACTGACTGACTGAGAGAGAGACTGAGAGACTGACTGACAGAGACTGACTGACTGACAGAGACTGACTGAGAGAGAGACTGACTGAGAGAGAGACTGACTGAGAGAGAGACTGACTGAGAGAGAGACTGACTGACTGAGAGAGACTGACTGACTGAGAGAGACTGACTGACTGAGAGAGACTGACAGAGAGACTGACTGAGAGACTGACTGACTGAGAGAGAGACTGACTGACTGAGAGAGAGACTGACTGACTGAGAGAGACTGACTGAGAGAGACTGACTGAGAGAGACTGACTGAGAGAGACTGACTGAGAGAGAGACTGACAGAGAGAGAGAGAGACTGACTGAGAGAGACTGACTGAGAGACTGACTGACTGAGAGACTGACTGACTGAGAGAGACTGACTGAGAGACTGACTGACTGAGAGAGACTGACAGAGAGACTGACTGACTGAGAGAGACTGACTGACTGAGAGAGACTGACTGACTGAGAGAGACTGACTGACTGAGAGAGACTGACTGACTGACTGAGAGAGACTGACTGACTGAGAGAGAGAGTGACTGACTGAGAGGGACTGACTGAGAGGGACTGACTGAGAGAGACTGACTGAGAGAGAGAGAGAGTGACTGACTGAGAGTGACTGACTGAGAGGGACTGACTGAGAGAGACTGACTGAGAGAGACTGACTGAGAGAGAGACTGACTGAGAGAGAGACTGACTGAGAGAGAGACTGACTGAGAGAGAGACTGACTGAGAGAGAGATTGACAGAGAGAGAGACTGACTGAGAGAGAGACTGAGAGAGAGACTGACTGAGAGAGAGACTGAGAGAGAGACTGACAGAGAGACTGACTGACAGACTGACTGAGAGAGACTGACAGACTGACTGAGAGAGACTGACTGAGAGAGACTGACTGACTGAGAGAGACTGACTGACTGAGAGAGACTGACTGACTGAGAGAGAGAGTGACTGACTGAGAGAGACTGACTGACTGAGAGAGAGTGTGACTGACTGACTGAGAGGGACTGACTGAGAGAGAGACTGACTGAGAGAGAGACTGACTGACTGAGAGAGAGACTGACTGACTGAGAGAGAGACTGACTGAGAGAGAGAGACTGACTGACTGAGAGAGAGACTGAGAGACTGACTGACAGAGACTGACTGACTGACAGAGACTGACTGAGAGAGAGACTGACTGAGAGAGAGACTGACTGAGAGAGAGACTGACTGAGAGAGAGACTGACTGAGAGAGAGACTGACAGAGAGAGACTGACTGAGAGAGACTGAGTGAGAGTGACTGACTGAGAGAGAGACTGACTGACTGAGAGAGACTGACTGACTGAGAGACTGACTGACTGAGAGAGACTGACAGAGAGACTGACTGAGAGAGACTGACTGACTGAGAGAGAGACTGACTGACTGAGAGAGACTGACTGACTGAGAGAGACTGGCTGAGAGACTGACTGACTGACTGACTGAGAGAGACTGACTGACAGAGAGAGACTGACTGACTGAGAGAGACTGACTGACTGAGAGAGAGACTGACTGACTGAGAGAGAGACTGACTGACTGAGAGAGACTGACTGACTGAGAGAGACTGACTGAGAGAGACTGAGAGAGAGTGACTGACTGAGAGAGAGTGACTGACTGAGAGAGAGTGACTGACTGAGAGAGAGACTGACTGAGAAAGAGACTGACTGAGAAAGAGACTGACTGAGAGAGTGACTGACAGAGAGAGACTGACTGAGAGAGAGACTGACTGAGAAAGAGACTGACTGAGAAAGAGACTGACTGAGAGAGTGACTGACTGAGAGAGAGACTGACTGAGAGAGATTCTGACTGAGAGAGAGACTGACTGAGAGACTGACTGAGAGAGACTGACTGAGAGAGACTGACTGAGAGAGACTGACTGAGAGAGACTGACTAAGAGAGACTGACTGACAGAGACTGACTGACAGAGACTGACTGACAGAGACTGACTGACAGAGACTGACTGACAGAGACTGACTGACTGAGAGAGACTGACTGAGAGAGACTGACTGACAGAGAGACTGACTGAGAGAGACTGACTGAGAGAGTGACTGACTGACTGAGAGAGAGACTGACTGAGAGACTGACTGACTGACTGACTGACTGAGAGAGACTGACTGACTGAGAGAGAGAGACTGACTGAGAGAGAGTGACTGACTGAGAGAGAGTGACTGACTGAGAGAGAGTGACTGAGTGAGAGAGAGTGACTGACTGAGAGAGAGACTGACTGAGAGAGAGACTGACTGAGAGAGAGACTGACTGAGAGAGACTGACTGAGAGAGACTGACTGAGAGAGAGACTGACTGAGAGAGAGACTGACTGAGAGAGAGACTGACTGAGAGAGAGACTGACTGAGAGAGAGACTGACTGAGAGAGAGACTGACTGAGAGAGAGACTGACTGAGAGAGAGACTGAGAGAGAGACTGACTGACAGAGGCTGACTGACAGAGACTGACTGACAGAGACTGACTGACAGAGACTGACTGACTGACAGAGAGAGACTGACTGAGAGAGAGACTGACTGAGAGAGAGACTGACTGAGAGAGAGACTGACTGAGAGAGACTGACTGAGAGAGAGACTGACTGAGAGAGAGACTGACTGAGAGAGAGACTGACTGAGAGAGACTGACTGACTGAGAGAGACTGACTGACTGAGAGAGACTGACTGACTGAGAGAGACTGACTGACTGACTGAGAGAGACTGACTGAGAGACTGAGAGACTGACTGAGAGACTGACTGAGAGACTGACTGACTGAGAGACTGACTGACTGAGAGACTGACTGACTGAGAGAGAGACTGACTGAGAGAGACTGACTGAGAGAGACTGACTGAGAGAGACTGACTGAGAGACTGACTGACTGACTGACTGAGAGAGACTGACTGACTGAGAGAGACTGACTGAGAGACTGACTGACAGAGGCTGACTGACAGAGACTGACTGACAGAGACTGACTGACTGACAGAGAGAGACTGACTGAGAGAGAGACTGACTGAGAGAGAGACTGACTGAGAGAGAGACTGACAGAGAGAGAGACTGACTGAGAGAGAGACTGACTGAGAGAGAGACTGACTGAGAGAGAGACTGACTGAGAGAGACTGACTGACTGAGAGAGACTGACTGACTGAGAGAGACTGACTGACTGAGAGAGACTGACTGACTGACTGAGAGAGACTGACTGAGAGACTGAGAGACTGACTGACTGACTGAGAGACTGACTGACAGAGAGACTGACTGACTGAGAGAGAGACTGAGAGAGACTGACTGAGAGAGACTGACTGAGAGAGACTGACTGAGAGAGACTGACTGAGAGAGACTGACTGACTGACTGACTGACTGAGAGAGAGAGACTGACTGAGAGACTGACTGAGAGACTGACAGAGAGAGTGACTGACTGAGAGAGAGTGACTGACTGAGAGAGAGACTGACTGAGAGAGAGACTGACTGAGAGAGAGACTGACTGAGAGAGACTGACTGAGAGAGACTGACTGAGAGAGACTGACTGAGAGAGAGACTGACTGAGAGAGAGACTGACTGAGAGAGAGACTGACTGAGAGAGAGACTGACTGAGAGAGAGACTGACTGAGAGAGAGACTGACTGAGAGAGAGACTGACTGAGAGAGAGACTGACTGAGAGAGAGACTGACTGAGAGAGAGACTGACTGACAAGAGAGAGACTGAGAGAGAGACTGACTGACAGAGACTGACTGACAGAGACTGACTGACAGAGACTGACTGACAGAGACTGACTGACAGAGACTGACTGACACTGACTGACTGACTGACAGACTGACAGAGAGAGACTGACTGAGAGAGAGACTGACTGAGAGAGAGACTGACTGAGAGAGAGACTGACTGACTGAGAGAGAGACTGACTGACTGAGAGAGACTGACTGAGAGAGAGACTGACTGAGAGAGAGACTGACTGAGAGAGAGACACTGACTGACTGACTGAGACTGACTGACTGAGAGACTGACTGACTGAGAGAGACTGACTGAGAGAGACTGACTGAGAGAGACTGACTGAGAGAGACTGACTGACTGAGAGAGACTGACTGACTGAGAGAGAGAGTGACTGAGAGAGAGACTGACTGACTGAGAGAGAGAGTGACTGAGAGAGAGACTGACTGACTGAGAGAGAGGCTGACTGACTGAGAGAGAGACTGACTGACTGAGAGAGAGACTGACTGACTGAGAGAGAGACTGACTGACTGAGAGAGAGACTGACTGACTGAGAGAGAGACTGACTGAGAGAGAGAGAGACTGACTGAGAGAGAGAGAGACTGACTGACTGAGAGAGAGACTGACTGACTGAGAGAGAGACTGACTGAGAGAGAGACTGACTGAGAGAGAGACTGACTGAGAGAGAGACTGACTGAGAGAGAGACTGACTGACTGAGAGAGAGACTGACTGAGAGAGAGAGAGACTGACTGACTGAGAGAGAGACTGACTGACTGAGAGAGAGACTGACTGAGAGACTGACTGACTGAGAGAGACTGACTGAGAGACTGACTGACTGAGAGAGACTGACTGAGAGACTGACTGAGAGAGAGAGACTGACTGAGAGAGACTGACTGAGAGACTGACTGACTGAGAGAGACTGACTGAGAGACTGACTGACTGAGAGAGACTGACTGAGAGACTGACTGACAGAGAGAGAGACTGACTGAGAGAGACTGACTGAGAGAGAGACTGACTGACTGAGAGAGAGACTGACTGACTGAGAGAGAGACTGACTGAGAGAGAGACTGACTGAGAGACTGACTGAGAGAGAGACTGACTGAGAGAGAGACTGACTGAGAGAGAGAGACTGACTGAGAGAGAGACTGACTGACTGAGAGAGAGACTGACTGACTGAGAGAGACTGACTGACTGAGAGAGACTGACTGACTGACTGAGAGAGACTGACTGACTGACAGAGACTGACTGACACTGACTGACTGACTGACAGACTGACAGAGAGAGACTGACTGAGAGAGAGACTGACTGAGAGAGAGACTGACTGAGAGAGAGACTGACTGACTGACTGAGAGAGAGACTGACTGAGAGAGAGACTGACTGAGAGAGAGACACTGACTGACTGACTGACTGAGACTGACTGACTGAGAGACTGACTGACTGAGAGACTGACTGACTGAGAGAGACTGACTGAGAGAGACTGACTGAGAGAGACTGACTGAGAGAGACTGACTGAGAGAGAGACTGACTGACAGAGAGAGAGAGACACTGACTGAGAGAGAGACTGACTGACTGAGAGAGAGACTGACTGAGAGAGAGACTGACTGACTGAGAGAGAGACTGACTGAGAGAGAGACTGACTGAGAGAGAGACTGACTGAGAGAGAGACTGACTGAGAGAGAGACTGACTGACTGAGAGAGAGACTGACTGACTGAGAGAGACTGACTGACTGAGAGAGACTGACTGACTGACTGAGAGAGACTGACTGACTGACTGAGAGACTGACTGACTGAGACTGACTGACTGAGAGAGACTGACTGAGAGAGACTGACTGAGAGAGACTGACTGACTGAGAGAGACTGACTGACTGAGAGAGAGAGTGACTGAGAGAGAGACTGAGAGAGAGACTGACTGAGAGAGTGACTGACTGAGAGAGTGACTGACTGAGAGAGTGACTGACTGAGAGAGTGACTGACTGAGAGAGAGACTGACTGAGAGAGACTGACTGAGAGAGAGACTGACTGAGAGAGAGACTGACAGAGAGAGAGACTGACTGAGAGAGACTGACTGAGAGAGACTGACTGAGAGAGAGACTGACTGAGAGAGAGACTGACTGAGAGAGAGACTGACTGAGAGAGACTGACTGAGAGAGACTGACTGAGAGAGAGACTGACTGACTGAGAGAGAGACTGACTGAGAGAGAGACTGACTGAGAGAGACTGACTGACTGAGAGAGACTGACTGACTGAGAGAGAGACTGACTGAGAGAGACTGACTGACTGAGAGAGACTGACTGACTGAGAGAGACTGACTGACTGAGAGAGAGACTGACTGACTGAGAGAGAGACTGAGACTGACTGAGAGAGAGACTGACTGAGAGAGACGACTGACTGAGAGAGAGACTGACTGAGAGAGAGACTGACTGAGAGAGAGACTGACTGAGAGAGAGACTGACTGAGAGAGGACTGACTGAGAGAGAGACTGACTGAGAGAGAGAACTGACTGAGAGAGACTGACTGACTGAGAGAGACTGACTGAGAGAGACTGACTGACTGAGAGAGACTGACTGAGAGAGAGACTGACTGAGAGAGAGAGACTGACTGAGAGAGACTGACTGACTGAGAGAGACTGACTGACTGAGAGAGACTGACTGAGAGAGACTGACTGACTGAGAGAGACTGACTGACTGAGAGAGACTGACTGACTGAGAGAGAGACTGACTGACTGAGAGAGAGACTGACTGAGAGAGAGACTGACTGAGAGAGAGACTGACTGAGAGAGAGACTGACTGAGAGAGAGACTGACTGAGAGAGAGACTGAGAGACTGACTGAGAGACTGACTGAGAGACTGACTGACTGAGAGAGTGACTGACTGAGAGAGACTGACTGACTGAGACTGACAGAGAGAGACTGACTGAGAGAGACTGACTGACTGAGAGAGACTGACTGACTGAGAGACTGACTGACTGAGAGAGAGACTGACTGAGAGAGAGACAGACTGAGAGAGAGACTGACTGAGAGAGAGACTGACTGAGAGAGAGACTGAGAGACTGACTGAGAGAGAGACTGACTGAGAGAGAGACTGACTGAGAGAGACTGACTGACTGAGAGAGACTGACTGAGGAGAGACTGACTGACTGACAGAGAGAGACTGACTGAGAAGACTGACTGACTGAGAGAGACTGACTGACTGAGAGAGAGAGACTGACTGAGAGAGACTGACTGACTGAGAGAGAGAGACTGACTGAGAGAGACTGACTGAGAGACTGACTGACTGAGAGAGACTGACTGAGAGACTGACTGACTGAGAGAGACTGACTGACTGAGAGAGAGAGACTGACAGAGAGAGAGACTGACTGACAGAGAGAGAGACTGACTGAGAGAGACTGACTGAGAGAGAGACTGACTGACTGAGAGAGAGACTGACTGACTGAGACTGACTGACTTAGAGAGACTGACTGACTGAGAGAGACTGACTGACTGAGAGAGACTGACTGACTGAGAGAGACTGACTGACTGAGAGAGACTGACTGAGAGAGACTGACTGACTGAGAGAGACTGACTGGCTGAGAGAGACTGGCTGAGAGAGACTGACTGAGAGAGAGACTGACAGAGAGACTGACTGAGAGAGACTGACTGAGAGAGTGACTGACTGACTGAGAGAGAGACTGACTGACTGAGAGAGAGACTGACAGAGAGACTGACTGAGAGAGTGACTGACTGACTGAGAGAGAGACTGACTGAGAGAGAGACTGACTGAGAGAGAGACTGACTGAGAGAGAGACTGACTGAGAGAGAGACTGACTGAGAGAGACTGACTGAGAGAGACTGACTGAGAGAGACTGACTGAGAGACTGACTGAGAGACTGACTGACTGAGAGAGACTGAGAGACTGACTGACTGAGAGAGAGAGTGACTGACTGAGAGAGACTGACTGAGAGAGACTGACTGAGAGAGACTGACTGAGAGAGAGAGTGACTGACTGAGAGAGACTGACTAAGAGAGACTGACTGAGAGAGACTGACTGACTGCGAGAGAGACTGACAGAGACTGAGAGAGAGACTGACAGAGACTGAGAGAGAGACTGACAGAGACTGAGAGAGAGACTGACAGAGACTGAGAGAGAGACTGACAGAGACTGAGAGAGAGACTGACTGAGAGAGACTAACTTACAGAGAGACTGAGAGAGAGAGACTGAGAGAGAGAGACTGAGAGAGAGAGACTGAGAGAGAGACTGAGAGAGACTGACTGAGAGAGAGACTGACTGAGAGAGAGACTGACTGACTGACAGAGAGACTGACTGACAGAGAGACTGACTGACAGAGAGACTGACTGAGAGAGACTGACTGAGAGAGACTGACTGAGAGAGACTGACTGAGAGAGACTGACTGAGAGAGACTGACTGAGAGAGACTGACAGAGAGACTGACTGACTGAGAGAGAGAGTGACTGAGAGAGAGAGACTGACTGAGAGAGAGACTGACTGAGAGAGAGACTGACTGAGAGAGACTGACTGAGAGAGACTGACTGACTGAGAGAGACTGACTGACTGAGAGAGACTGACTGAGAGACTGACTGACTGAGACTGACTGACTGAGAGACTGACTGACTGAGAGAGAGAGTGACTGACTGAGAGAGACTGACTGACTGAGAGAGAGACTGACTGACTGACTGAGAGAGACTGACTGACTGACTGAGAGAGACTGACTGACTGAGAGAGACTGACTGACTGAGAGAGACTGACTGACTGAGAGAGACTGACTGACTGAGAGAGACTGACTGACTGAGAGAGACTGACTGACTGAGAGAGACTGACTGACTGAGAGAGACTGACTGAGAGAGACTGACTGAGAGAGAGACTGACTGAGAGAGACTGACTGAGAGAGTGACTGACTGACTGAGAGAGAGACTGACTGACTGAGAGAGAGACTGACAGAGAGACTGACTGAGAGAGACTGACTGAGAGAGTGACTGACTGACTGAGAGAGAGACTGACTGAGAGAGAGACTGGCTGAGAGAGAGACTGGCTGAGAGAGAGACTGGCTGAGAGAGAGACTGACTAAGAGAGACTGACTGAGAGAGACTGACTGAGAGACTGACTGACTGAGAGAGACTGAGAGACTGACTGACTGAGAGAGAGAGTGACTGACTGAGAGAGACTGACTGAGAGAGACTGACTGACTGCGAGAGAGACTGACTGAGAGAGACTGACTGACTGCGAGAGAGACTGACAGAGACTGAGAGAGAGACTGACAGAGACTGAGAGAGAGACTGACAGAGACTGAGAGAGAGACTGACAGAGACTGAGAGAGAGACTGACTGAGAGAGACTAACTTACAGAGAGACTGAGAGAGAGAGACAGAGAGAGAGACAGAGAGAGAGACTGAGAGAGAGACTGAGAGAGAGACTGAGAGAGAGACTGAGAGAGAGACTGACAGAGACTGACTGACAGAGACTGACTGACAGAGAGACTGACTGACAGAGAGACTGACTGACTGACAGAGAGACTGACTGACTGACAGAGAGACTGACTGACTGACAGAGAGACTGACTGACTGACAGAGAGACTGACTGACTGAGAGAGACTGACTGACTGAGAGAGACTGACTGACTGAGAGAGACTGACTGAGAGAGACTGACTGACTGAGAGAGACTGACTGAGAGAGACTGACTGAGAGAGACTGACTGAGAGAGACTGACTGAGAGAGACTGACTGAGAGAGACTGACAGAGAGACTGACTGAGAGAGACTAACTTACAGAGAGACTGAGAGAGAGACTGAGAGAGACTGACTGACAGAGAGACTGACTGACAGAGACTGACTGACAGAGACTGAGAGAGAGACTGACTGAGAGAGACTGACTGAGAGAGACTGACTGAGAGAGACTAACTTACAGAGAGACTGAGAGAGAGACTGAGAGAGACTGACTGACAGAGAGACTGACTGACAGAGAGACTGACTGACAGAGAGACTGACTGACAGAGAGACTGACTGAGAGACTGACTGACAGAGAGACTGACTGACTGAGAGAGACTGACTGACTGAGAGAGACTGACTGACTGAGAGAGACTGACTGACTGAGAGAGACTGACTGACAGAGAGAGACTGACAGAGAGAGACTGACAGAGAGAGACTGACAGAGAGAGACTGACAGAGAGAGACTGACAGAGAGAGACTGACTGAGAGAGAGAGACAGACTGAGAGAGACTGACAGAGAGAGACTGACTGAGAGAGACTGACAGAGACTGACTGAGACTGACTGAGACTGACTGACTGACTGAGACTGACTGACTGAGAGACAGACTGACTGAGAGACAGACTGACTGAGAGAGACTGACTGAGAGAGACTGACTGAGAGAGACTGACTGAGAGAGACTGACTGAGAGAGACTGACTGAGAGAGACTGACTGAGAGAGACTGGCTGAGAGAGACTGACTGAGAGAGACTGACTGAGAGAGACTGACTGAGAGAGAGACTGACTGACTGAGAGAGAGACTGACTGACTGAGAGAGAGACTGAGAGAGAGACTGACTGAGACTGACTGAGACTGACTGAGACTGACTGACTGACAGAGACTGACTGAGACTGACTGAGACTGACTGAGACTGACTGACTGACTGAGACTGACTGACTGACTGAGACTGACTGACTGAGAGAGACTGACTGACTGAGAGAGACTGACTGACTGAGAGAGACTGACTGACTGACTGAGAGAGACTGACTGACTGACTGAGAGAGACTGACTGAGAGAGACTGACTGAGAGAGACTGACTGAGAGAGACTGACTGAGAGAGACTGACAGAGAGAGACTGACTGAGAGAGACTGACTGAGAGAGACTGACTGAGAGAGACTGACAGAGAGAGACTGACAGAGAGAGACTGACAGAGAGAGACTGACTGACTGAGAGACTGACTGAGAGACTGACTGAGAGACTGACTGAGAGAGACTGACTGAGAGAGACTGACTGAGAGAGACTGACTGAGAGAGACTGACTGAGAGAGACTGACTGACAGAGAGACTGACTGACAGAGAGACTGACTGACAGAGAGACTGACTGACTGAGAGAGACTGACAGAGAGACTGACTGAGAGAGACTGACTGAGAGAGACTGACTGAGAGAGACTGACTGAGAGAGACTGACTGAGAGAGACTGACTGAGAGAGACTGACTGAGAGAGACTGACTGAGACTGACTGACTGAGACTGACTGACTGAGACTGACTGACTGAGACTGACTGACTGAGACTGACTGACTGAGAGAGACTGACTGAGAGAGACTGACTGAGAGAGACTGACTGAGAGAGACTGAGAGAGAGTGACTGACTGAGAGAGTGACTGACTGACTGAGAGAGTGACTGACTGACTGAGAGAGTGACTGACTGACTGAGAGAGTGACTGACTGACTGAGAGAGAGACTGACTGACTGAGAGAGAGACTGACTGAGAGAGAGACTGACTGAGAGAGACTGACTGAGAGAGACTGACTGAGAGAGACTAACTTACAGAGAGACTGAGAGAGAGAGACTGAGAGAGAGACAGAGAGACTGACTGACAGAGAGACTGACTGACAGAGAGACTGACTGAGAGAGACTGACTGAGAGAGACTGACTGAGAGAGACTGACTGAGAGAGACTGACTGAGAGAGACTGACTGAGACTGACTGACTGACAGAGACTGACTGAGACTGACTGACTGAGACTGACTGACTGAGAGAGACTGACTGAGAGAGACTGAGAGAGAGACAGAGAGACTGACTGACAGAGAGACTGACTGACAGAGAGACTGACTGACAGAGAGACTGACTGAGAGAGACTGACTGAGAGAGACTGACTGAGAGAGACTGACTGAGACTGACTGACAGAGACTGACTGAGACTGACTGACTGAGACTGACTGACTGAGACTGACTGACTGAGACTGACTGACTGAGAGAGACTGACTGAGAGAGACTGACTGAGAGAGACTGAGAGAGAGTGACTGACTGAGAGAGTGACTGACTGACTGAGAGAGTGACTGACTGACTGAGAGAGTGACTGACTGACTGAGAGAGAGACTGACTGACTGAGAGAGAGACTGACTGACTGAGAGAGAGACTGACTGAGAGAGAGACTGACTGAGAGAGACTGACTGAGAGAGACTGACTGAGAGAGACTAACTTACAGAGAGACTGAGAGAGAGAGACTGAGAGAGAGACAGAGAGACTGACTGACAGAGAGACTGACTGACAGAGAGACTGACTGACAGAGACTGAGAGAGAGACTGACTGAGAGAGACTAACTTACAGAGAGACTAACTTACAGAGAGACAGAGAGAGACTGAGAGAGAGACTGAGAGAGAGACTGAGAGAGAGACTGAGAGAGAGACTGAGAGAGAGACTGAGAGAGAGACTGAGAGAGAGACTGAGACTGACTGACAGAGAGACTGACTGACACAGAGAGAGACTGACTGACAGAGAGACTGACTGACACAGAGAGAGACTGACTGACACAGAGAGAGACTGACTGACACAGAGAGAGACTGACTGACACAGAGAGACTGACTGGCAGAGAGAGACTGACTGGCAGAGAGAGACTGACTGGCAGAGAGAGACTGACTGGCAGAGAGAGACTGACTGACAGAGAGAGACTGACTGACAGAGAGAGACTGACTGACAGAGAGAGACTGACAGAGAGAGACTGATAGAGAGAGACTGACAGAGAGAGACTGACAGAGAGAGACTGACAGAGAGAGACTGACAGAGAGAGACTGACTGAGAGAGACTGACTGAGAGAGACTGACTGAGAGAGACTAACTTACAGAGACTAACTTACAGAGAGACTGAGAGAGAGAGACTCAGAGAGAGACTGACTGACAGAGAGACTGACTGACTGAGAGACTGACTGAGAGAGACTGACTGACTGAGAGAGACTGACTGACTGACAGAGAGACTGACTGACAGAGAGAGACTGACAGAGAGAGACTGACAGAGAGAGACTGACAGAGAGAGACTGACAGAGAGAGACTGACAGAGAGAGACTGACAGAGAGACTGACTGACAGAGAGACTGACTGACAGAGAGACTGACTGACAGAGAGACTGACTGACAGAGAGACTGACAGAGAGAGACTGACAGAGAGAGACTGACAGAGAGAGACTGACAGAGAGAGACTGACAGACAGAGAGAGACTGACTGACTGAGAGAGACTGACTGACTGAGAGAGACTGACTGACTGAGAGAGACTGACTGACAGAGACAGAGAGAGAGACTGACTGAGAGAGACTAACTTACAGAGAGACTGAGAGAGAGACTGAGAGAGAGACTGAGAGAGAGACTGAGAGAGAGACTGAGAGAGAGACTGAGAGAGAGACTGAGAGAGAGACTGAGAGAGACTGACTGACAGAGAGACTGACTGACACAGAGAGAGACTGACTGACACAGAGAGAGACTGACTGACACAGAGAGAGACTGACTGGCAGAGAGAGACTGACTGGCAGAGAGAGACTGACTGACAGAGAGAGACTGACTGACAGAGAGAGACTGACTGACAGAGAGAGACTGACAGAGAGAGACTGACAGAGAGAGACTGACAGACTGAGAGAGACTGACTGACTGAGAGAGACTGACTGACTGAGAGAGACTGACTGACAGAGAGACTGACTGACAGAGACAGAGAGAGAGACTGACTGAGAGAGACTAACTTACAGAGAGACTGAGAGAGAGACTGAGAGAGAGACTGAGAGAGAGACTGAGAGAGAGACTGAGAGAGAGACTGAGAGAGAGACTGAGAGAGACTGAGAGAGACTGACTGACAGAGAGACTGACTGACACAGAGAGAGACTGACTGACACAGAGAGAGACTGACTGACACAGAGAGAGACTGACTGGCAGAGAGAGACTGACTGGCAGAGAGAGACTGACTGACAGAGAGAGACTGACTGACAGAGAGAGACTGACTGACAGAGAGAGACTGACAGAGAGAGACTGACTGAGAGAGACTGACTGACTGAGAGAGACTGACTGAGAGAGACTGACTGAGAGAGACTGACTGAGAGAGACTAACTTACAGAGACTAACTTACAGAGAGACTGAGAGAGAGAGACTCAGAGAGAGACTGACTGACAGAGAGAGACTGACAGAGAGAGACTGACAGAGAGAGACTGACAGAGAGAGACTGACAGAGAGAGACTGACAGAGAGAGACTGACAGAGAGAGACTGACTGAGAGAGACTGACTGAGAGAGACTGACAGAGAGACTGACTGAGAGAGAGAGAGACTGACAGAGAGACTGACTGACAGAGAGACTGACTGAGAGAGAGACTGACAGAGAGAGACTGACAGAGAGAGACTGACAGAGAGAGACTGACAGAGAGAGACTGACTGAGAGAGAGACTGACTGACTGAGAGAGACTGACTGACTGAGAGAGACTGACTGACTGAGAGAGACTGACTGACTGAGAGAGACTGACTGACAGAGAGAGACTGACTGAGAGAGAGAGACTGACTGAGAGAGAGACTGACTGAGAGAGAGACTGACTGAGAGAGAGAGACTGACTGAGAGAGAGAGACTGACTGAGAGAGAGAGAGAGAGAGAGAGACTGACTGAGAGAGAGAGACTGACTGAGAGAGAGAGAGACTGACTGAGAGAGAGAGACTGACTGAGAGAGAGACTGACTGAGAGAGAGACTGACTGAGAGTGACTGACTGACACAGAGAGAGACTGCCAGAGACTGACAGAGAGAGACTGACGGAGAGAGACTGACAGAGAGAGACTGACAGAGAGAGACTGACGGAGAGAGACTGACAGAGAGAGACTGACAGAGAGAGACTGACAGAGAGAGACTGACTTACAGAGAGAGTGACTGACTGACAGACTGAGAGAGAGAGAGAGAGAGAGACACACACGTCAGTACTTTGTGAAGTCAGTACTTTGGGCCAGAGGGAGGAAACAACAAAAGATTACTGTAGGGGAGAAACGAGGAAAAGAGCATGAGCTAGAAAAGGGCAAAGCTAAATAAAGAGAAAATATAGGGGAAAAGGCAGGAAATGCACTTCCCTGGAGTGGTAAACACAAATAGTAAAGAAATAAAAGAAAAGTTGTTCACTGATATCAGCATTTCAAGGAAACAACTCGTTCAATCAGGGTGAAGCCAAATTCCTCTAGGGGTGGGACCAGCACAAGAATAGAGAGAAAAGACAAAATCAGGATCTGGCAATGGAATTGACAAAAAGCCATGCAATCATGAGCAGGGTAATATTGTATGCAAAGCTGTGAAAGACTTCTGAAGCTGTCTATAGTGAGCCTAAAAAACTGATCAGAACAGTCAGCTAAACTGATAGTGCTTATGGGTAGTAGACCCACGGTGTGTGATGGCAGTATGGTAGCATGGATATGAAGGTGTCTGCCTTGTAGGAGAAAGGATGAAGTAAACAGTGAAAGAAGGGATGGTCTTCAACACCATGGCAGTTTGTCGTATTTGTATGGCTTCAGCATGGCTGGATCGCCATCCCCCGTCCTTCCAGCAATGGCAAGGGCGTTTCTTACAGTCTGCACTATAAGAGTGTAAAGGGAGGAAGGCCAGGCGGACGGGGAAGAAAATCTGGTGGGCCCTCTCAGACTGGCCTCAGCGGTCATGGAGTTTGCTCTAGGAATAAAAAGTAAACACTTGGAGTCCTCTTGACTTTCTTCAGTTTTTGGTCCTTGCCTTTCCGCCATTTTGTTTGGAAGACATTGCAATCAATCAATCAATCAGGGAGTTTATAAAGCACCCGTGAGGGTCTCAAGGCGCTGGGGGGGGGGGGGGGGGTGCAGCTCCGGTTCAGTCGAAGAGCCAGGTCTTGAGGTTCTTCCTGAAGGTGTGGAGGGTGGGGGAGCGTCTGATGTTCACTGGGAGCTCGTTCCAGGCTTTGGCTGCGACGTAGGAGAAAGCTCTTCCTCCTGCTCTGGTTCTGTGGATGCGGGGGGTCTCTGCGAGGGCGAGGTCGGCGGAGCGGAGGTTCCTCTTGGGTACGTGGAAGGAGACTCTCTCGTTGAGGTATTTGGGTCCGATGTTGTGGAGGGATTTGTAGGCGTGGGTGAGCAGTTTGAAGGTGACTCTCTTCTCGACGGGGAGCTAGTGGAGGTTACGTAGGTGTTGGGTCATGTGTTCGTGCCATGGGGTTCCGAGGACGAGTCTGGCTGCGGCGTTCTGGATGGTCTGTAACCTGTGTAGGAGAGTTCTGTTGATTCCGGCATAGAGGGCGTTGCCGTAGTCCAATCTGCTGGTTATGAGTGCGTGGGTGACGGTTTTTCTGCATTCTGGGGGTATCCATTTGAAGGTCTTGCGGAGGATCCGAAGGCAGTTGAAGCTGGTGGAGGCGATGGAGTTGATCTGGCGGGTCATAGTGAGGGAGGAGTTGAGGATGATGCCGAGGTTCCGTGCGTGGTCTGTTGGGGTGGGCGGACTCCCGAGGGCGGAGGGCCACCAGGTGTTGTCCCAGGCGGAAGTGGAGGGTCCGAGGATGAGGACCTCGGTCTTCTCCGAGTTGAGCTTCAGGCAGCTACTTTTCATCCAGGCGGCTACGACTCTCATTCCTTCCTGGAAACAGAGTCTGGTGTCTTCGGGGTTCTTCGTGGGGAGAGGATGAGCTGGGTGTCGTCGGCGTAAGATACTATGCTACTATGCTGAGCCCGTGTTGTCTGACGATGGCGGCGAGGGGGGCCATGTAGATGTTGAAGAGCGTGGGGCTGAGCGATGATCCTTGGGGAACTCCGCAGTTGATCTGTGTGGGTTTGGAGAGGAAAGGAGGGAGTCTGATCCTCTGGGTTCTGCCGGAGAGAAAGGATCGAATCCAGGAGAGGGCGGTTCCTCGTATCCCTGCGTCGTGGAGTCTGGTTGCAAGGGTGCGATGTGAGACGGTGTCGAAGGCTGCGGAGAGGTCCAGTAGGATGGGGGCTGCGGTGTGCCCCTGGTCTAGTAGCATGCGGATGTCGTCGGTGGCAGCGAGAAGGGCCGTCTCAGTGCTGTGGTTGCTGCGGAATCCGGACTGGGAGGCGTCTAGGATGGAGTTTCCTTCGATGAAGGCGGTCAGCTGGGTGTTTACGAGTCTCTCGGTGACTTTGGCAGCGAAGGGGAGGAGAGAGATGGGCCGGTAGTTTTTCAGGTCTGTCGGGTCGGCCGTGGGCTTCTTGAGGAGAGGTTTGACCTCCGCCCACTTCCAGTCGCCGGGGAAGATGCTGGATTCGAAAGAGGCGTTGATGGTGCGTCCTAGTTCGGGTGCGATGGCGGCGGCGGCGGCCCTGTGGTAGATGTGCGGTGGGCAGGGGTCCGTAGGGGCTATTGCGGGGTTAAGGGTGGGCCAAAAGTAACCCTGTGATGGAATTGGGGTCAAAGTGTTATGAAGCTATGCAATGTCTCTTAAGATTGCTATTGTCTGCTAATAAAAATATATTATCAAAATGTGCTCTTTGTAGTTGCATCTGCTTTTGAAATACAGCATTGTCGCATTGTCTAATGTTTTGAAACGGGTTTGAGTTTTTTTTTTTTACTCTAGCCCTGCCCCCCACTCCTACCGGTGCAGCCCTCGGCCACAAACCACACTGTAATTTTGGCCCCCGACAAAGTTTGTGAGTACCCATGATGTAGATGAAGCTTTGCACTGTCATAAGACTGACACAGACTCCACAAAGGCATTCAGACTTTTAAAGTATCACAGATTTGGGATGTCTAGTTTTTGTGGCTCAAGAAGATAAAAGGAAAAGCAGATTCAGTCATTATGGAGGTCAGGGGTGTTCATATTATCCTCAAAGACAATCTGGATACGATCGAGGTTGCTCCTTCAGTCAGAACTAAAGACAGTCTTCTGGTAGGACTTCAGGAAGAAAGCAAAGTTTTTCACAAGCATGAAACAATGGTAAAGAAAAAAGAGCTTGACTCTCAGCTTGTACCTCGTTTTCCATCCGGTTTTTAGAAGTTGGGGGTGGGAGGGGCGAGAATTTAACTTTTTGCTTCTGCATGAAAGAACATGATATCAGACAAATGGGTGATACAAATTGCCCAATCAAGCAATACGTTGGAATTCATCCAGAGACCCCCAGTTTGTTCACCACAAAAGGAACATCGTCCTCATTTGAAGGAGCAGCAAATGGAAATTCTCATGCTTCTCTTCCAAGCAGCCATAGAAATTGTCCCCAAATCACAAAGGAACCAAGGTTTTTATTACAGGTTCTTCCTAATCAAAAGGAAGGCAAACCAATGGAGACCAATGCTGGATCTGAGTGAGTTGAATTAGTTTCTAAAGAAACAGTAATTTCGGATGATTACCTTGCAAGAAGTCTTCCTGATGATGCAGGAAGGGGATTTTTTTACCTCCCTGGACCTTTGGGATGCATACTTCCACATACCCATTCATTGAAAACACAAAGTATCTTCGATTCTCAGTATCAGGTCGGCACCACCAATTCAAGGCCCTGCCTTTTGGACTCAAATCAGCACCTCGAATATTCACCAAATGTCTCGCTCCAGGTGCTGCTTTTCTCAGGTGAAAAGGTCACCAGGTTTTCCCAGACCTGGACAACTGGTTAGTCAAAACACAATCCAGGGAGAAAGCAAAAGCTTCTGCGAATGCCTGCATCAAGCTCTACCGGAGATTGAGTCTCACTTTGAGAGAGAAATTATCACTGGAACCTCAGACAAAGATCCAATTTATGGGAGTGAAACTTGACACTCTGTTGAGAAAAGCTTTTTCCATCACCAGAAAGGGTGAGAAAGTTGCAGACGGTGGCAAAGACTATTGCTGCAAAACAATCAGTGAGGAAATACAAGTCCCTGTCAAACATGATGGCATTATGTATAGGATTCATTCCATTTTGCAGGCTCTGTGTGAGACCTTCAAGCAAGAACTGGATTTGCAATGGAAACAGATAGAAGGCTCATGGGAAGATAACGGTCCATGTCAAAAGGTGCTTGAAGCAAACTTTGATGTGGTGGAGGATCCCAGCAAACCTAAATGCAGGTGTTTCTTTTCTGCCGATACCAGAAAGGTTCATACTCACTACTGATGTGTCCATGGACGGATGGGGAAGCCCACCTGGGAGAACTTTAATCCAGAGGCCTCTGGTCAGATGGAGAGACGAGGCTCCACATCAGTGTGTTGGAACTCTGCTCCATATGACTACGTTTACAAGCGTTTCTCTTCAGTTTGGCAAGTCAACTAGTCCTAGCCCAAACAGACATCACAACATCCATGTTCTACATAGACAAGCAAGGATTAACACGGACCAAACTCCTTTCAGAAGGAGCTCAGCTGCTGTGGAACTGGACCATTTCTCACAGGATAGTCATTGCTGTGGAACATCTGCCAGGCTATCAGAACGTTCAGGGGGATGCACTCAGCCGGCAAATGTTGGATTGTCATGAGTGAAAACTAGAACAGAAACAGGTGGATTAACCCCACAATCAATCTTTTTGCCACTCTGAACAACAAGTAATACCAGTGCTTCGCAATCAGGTTCTGGCATTCGATTAGTTGGTCCAAGATATTTGCCTATGCCTTTCCTCCTGATCCCTAGGGTGTTGAAGAAGGTGAAGATAGACCATTGCACTCTGATCATCATTGCTCTGGCATGGCCTCGCCAGTATTGGTACAGTGAACTACTGCAGTTCTCAGCACATCCAGCCATTCCAGGATACTTTACTAACATCATGGAGAGAGTCTCCACCATGATCCCATGTTGCTTTACTTGACAGCATGGTACCTGACCACTTACAATTTGGCCATTTGGATCTACTGCAGGAATGTAAACGGATTCTGGGTCAGGCTCGAGGTCCAGCGACTGATGAGACTTACAGTGCTAAATGGAAGCGTTTCTGTGTCCGGTGCAGGAATAAGGGTCATCATCCACTTCAAATAAAGCCTATTTAGATCCTATTTAGATCCTTCCATATTTGTTAAATATTTTTCAGTCAGGGTTCCATCTTCCTGCATTCTCGAGATTTAGAAGAACTGATACATAAACATCTACTCTGTTTTCCCAAAGAGCATTCTCACCTCTTTGACATCCTCCTATTCCTCGGGAACTTAATACACTCATCAGTCAACTGATGTTACCTCCTTTCAAGTCTATACATAAAGCAGAGTTAAAATGTGTTTCTTTGAAAACAGCTCTTCTCCTAGCTCTATCATCTGCCAGGAGAGTGGGGGAGATTCAAGCATTCACCATCAGGTAACCTTTTCTCCGGTTTGATAAAGGAGAAGGTAATTCTCCGAACCAACCCTAAATAAATTCCAAAGGCTTCAGTTGATTTTCACCTAAATAAACCTGTCATTCTTAGATATTTCTTTCCAAACCCATCTTCAACTGCAGAAAGTTCGTTACGTTCTTTGGACTTACGGAGATGTCTCAAATTCTATATAGACAACACAAAGGACATACTCACATCAGACCATATGTTTGTGTCGTTTAGTCAACCACGAAAAGGTCAAGCCCTGTCCAAACAGGGTAAAGCCTGTTGGCTCTCAGCCTGCATCGCTTTCTGTCATGCCAAGGCCAATCGTCCTGTTCATGGAACAGTGAGTGCGCATTCCACCAGGAGCATGGCTTCAACTGCAGCACTGTATGCTTTGGTGCCCTTGAAGGATATGTGCCATGTAGCCACCTGGAGGAGCATGCATATGTTCACGAAGCACTAGTGCCTAGATGTGGACGCAGAAGCTGACGCAGCAGTGGGATAAACAGTACTGAGAAACCTATTTCATTAAAGTTGAGCCTGCTTTGTTGTATCTTATAATATGTACTGCTTGCTATTCTGATTCAACCCTGTGAATATATAAAAGATCCAGTGCTGGAGAAGAAATGTATTACTTAGCTATAACAACAGTTCTCACCAACTATGGATGGATATATATATATATTCCAAAGCAAAAAAGAATGCCGCACTCCAGCAATGAGTTTTCAAGGGTTATTTCACCACCACTACCACCACCACAGTGGTGGTGAAATAAACAACCCTTGAAAACTCATTGCTGGAGTGCGGCATTCTTTTTTGCTTTGGAATTAATATCGGGCTGGATTCCACCCGTTTTTTGCCTGCACCAGACGGCAGAGCGCGCTGATACTGGGAATCTTATTGTTGGATATATATATATATATATATATATATATATATATATATCAAAATACAGTCGCTCAGCAATTTAAGGAGGTACTCGTACGGCAGCTGACTTGCACAAGTCTTTTATTCACCCACCGGCGGAACCAGCACTTCGTGTAATACGCCTGACGCGTTTCGGGGAACATCCCCTTAATCATAGGCAACAAGTCTCTGCGTCACTTCCAACACACCTGCTGAATAAGATCAAGCCCTCCAATGGGCTATCTGCTGGAAAATCTCCCCCGCTGTCTTCTGGGATTTGTAGTGTGGAAGTTTTACGGAACCATCAGCCAGAGACCAAAGGACCCCAATGGGCCCCCGAGTGCCGGTCCGTCGGGAATCTCGGGAATTGCCGTCCCACATAAGAAACCAGGAAAATTCCTGGCTCCTTGGCCCCATTTGCATTTATCGGGTGGTGCACTCCTCCACGGCCTGAAGCCGCCGTGAAAACATCAAAATACAGTCGCTCAGCAATTTAAGGAGGCACTCGTACGGCAGCTGACTAGCAGAAGTCTTTTATTCACCCACCGGCGGAACCAGCACTTCGTGTAATACGCCGGACGTGTTTCGGGGAACATCCCCTTAATCATAGGCAACAAGTCTCTGTGTCACTTCCAACACACCTGCTGAATAAGATCAAGCCCTCCAATGGGCTATCTGCTGGAAAATCTCCCCGCTGTCTTCTGGGATTTGTAGTGTGGAAGTTTTACGGAACCATCAGCCAGAGACCAAAGGACCCCAATGGGCCCCCGAGTGCCGGTCCGTCGGGAATCTCGGGAACTGCCGTCCCACATAAGAAACCAGGAAAAGTTCTGGCTCCGTGGCCCCATTTGCATTTATCGGGTGGTGCACTCCTCCACGGCCTGAAGCCGCCGTGAAAACATCAAAATACAGTCGCTCAGCAATTTAAGGAGGCACTCGTACGGCAGCTGACTTGCACAAGTCTTTTATTCACCCACCGGCGGAACCAGCCCTTTGTGTAATACGCCTGACGCGTTTCGGGGAACATCCCCTTAATCATAGGCAACAAGTCTCTGCGTCACTTCCAACACACCTGCTGAATAAGATCAAGCCCTCCAATGGGCTATCTGCTGGAAAATCTCCCCCGCTGTCTTCTGGGATTTGTAGTGTGGAAGTTTTACGGAACCATCAGCCAGAGACCAAAGGACCCCAATGGGCCCCCGAGTGCCGGTCCGTCGGGAATCTCGGGAACTGCCGTCCCACATAAGAAACCAGGAAAATTCCTGGCTCCGTGGCCCCATTTGCATTTATCTGGTGGTGCACTCCTCCACGGCCTGAAGCCGCTGTGAAAACATCAAAATACAGTCGCTCAGCAATTTAAGGAGGCACTCGTACGGCAGCTGACTTGCACAAGTCTTTTATTCACCCACCGGCGGAACCAGCACTTCGTGTAATACGCCTGACGCGTTTCGGGGAACATCCCCTTAATCATAGGCAACAAGTCTCTGCGTCACTTCCAACACACCTGCTGAATAAGATCAAGCCCTCCAATGGGCTATCTGCTGGAAATCTCCCCCGCTGTCTTCTGGGATTTGTAGTGTGGAAGTTTTACGGAACCATCAGCCAGAGACCAAAGGACCCCAATGGGCCCCCGAGTGCCGGTCCGTCGGGAATCTCGGGAACTACCGTCCCACATAAGAAACCAGGAAAAGTCCTGGCTCCGTGGCCCCATTTGCATTTATCGGGTGGTGCACTCCTCCACGGCCTGAAGCCGCCGTGAAAACATCAAAATACAGTCGCTCAGCAATTTAAGGAGGCACTCGTACAGCAGCTGACTTGCACAAGTCTTTTATTCACCCACCGGCGGAACCAGCACTTCGTGTAATACGCCTGACGCGTTTCGGGGAACATCCCCTTAATCATAGGCAACAAGTCTCTGCGTCACTTCCAACACACCTGCTGAATAAGATCAAGCCCTCCAATGGGCTAACTGCTGGAAAATCTCCCCCGCTATCTTCTGGGATTTGTAGTGTGGAAGTTTTATGGAATCATCAGCCAGAGACCAGCCAGAGACCAAAGGACCCCAATGGGCCCCCGAGTGCCGGTCCATCGGGAATCTCGGGGGAATCTCTATGTATATTAATATGTATATTATCACATGCGACCGTCCCTCCTCCCCAGTCAGAGGCTCATTGTATTTTACTCTCATGCATTGAAATCTGCGCTTTGGTGGCCTGTAGGGGAGCTTAAGCTTCCACCTCATTGGATGAAGTTTGGGTTCTTTCAAATGTGGTAAATGTGTTACTAAAGATACTATGTTTCACTGTTTCCTGCTATTTTAATGTACTGGGGATTCCCAGCCTATGAATATATAAAAGATAGCAATGTTGGAGAACTGAGGTTACAGGTAAATAACAAATTTCTTTCTCTATTGGAAGGACTGTAGAACACTGGATGGATGACCAACTCTTTGTTGGGTACGGCAGTGCGAAGAAAGGGAAGGCTGCACTATAAATGGACCTTAGATTGTCCTGTGAAATAAGTTATGATTCGCTTTGGCCAAAAGAAAGTCCCCTGACTGCTTTCGGGCTCATTCAGTCCGAGCCGAGGCTACAACTGCAGCCTTTGCTAGAGGCATTTTGACGTTGGACATCTGCCAGGAGTCGACACAGGCCTCTGTCCACCCCTTCATCGGGCACTACAGCATTGATTGCAAATTTCACAAGTAGGGGTATTCTTCCCGCTCAGTCCTGCAGGACTTCCTAGTATAAAGTCCATTTCTCACACCCACCACCTTTTTTTAGGTACATTTTGGGTATTGATACAGGAGATGAGGAATGTCTGGTTAGAAGTATTCATCAGAAGAACAAGTTATTTGAAAAGGCAGTGTCGGGGGCAAGATGGCTGCCGACTGACTTCAATGAGAGTTGCTGCTGCTGCTTCTCTCCATCTGGACCTTTAGGAGATTTTGATATGCCGGCTATTTGAAAACCATCTGCGAACATCCCCCCCCCCGTACTTACTATTTTTATGTGGACATGCGGCTGCTGGGCATTGATGGTCAGCTGAAGGCAAGGTGTTTTGCTACAGTCGTGCTCCTGCTATCACCGAGTGCAAGGCGGTGTATCGGCTTACCGCGTGGGAGTCACTGCTTCGCTGGGAATATGGCCCCAAAATCGAACAAAGCCGAAAAAACGGCTAAAACGGCCAACAAGAATAAAGAGGACATCAATATTCCTGCTGATACGGCGAGGGCCGGTGCCTCCAATGTCGGCAATCCCAAGGCCGGCTCTGGTTTGGGTTGTGGAGGGGGCCAAGTTCGCCGAGGAGGACTGCTGCCAAAGAGAGTGGAGGCCGCCGGAGGAGACATCGGAGCGGCTGGTGGGACCCGGCTTAGGGTAGCGGCGGTGATAACAGCGGGAGCGATGAGGCAGACTACGGTGGCAGAGGCTTTCTTGATGTCTCCACCACCCACCGGTCTTCAGGGGGATCTGTGAGTCCCTCAGAAAATGAGACGGCGGGAGTAACCGGAGCCGAGGGTCTGAAACAGCCTACACAATCGAGCCCTGTGAACGGACCACAGGCAAAAACCGGACTGGAGCAGGGATCGGGATCAGACTGTGCTCAGCTTCAACTGGTGGAAGAATCACTAGGAGCTTGTAATGCCTCAATGGCTGAAACTTTAGAGCATGTCACTTTGGAAGCTGCGTGTATGGAGATACAGGATGAGCAGTGCGATAGTGGAGAGCAGGGTGATGAGCAGGATTACAGCACTAAGCCAGGCTATAATACGGTATCTGTCCAGGAAAGTGATAAAATATCAGAACATACAGAGCTACCTGCTTTGGTGGCAGGAAATGGGATAGCGGCTGAAAATTTAAACTGCGAAAATAATATTTGCTCAAGCTCTGAATTAATCAATGGGGCCCCTGCCACTATATCGAAAGGCCAAGCATTGCGGCAGCATCACGAGATGACTCATGGGTCCCCAGAGGGGGACCAATTTTTCTCTCTTAATGATGATTCTGAATCCTCTGCACTTAGCGATCTTAACACCACGGAAGAAATTGACTCTGAAGAATCTGCAACTGTGCAAAAAGGTCCCCGTGGTAAAGCCGCACCTCAACGGCGCAGGAATAGATCTAGGGGTGGCATTGATCAGAATAATGTGGAAACAGCGAGAAAACTGGAATGGGATTACTCGGCCACCAGTATGGCCTATGAGGTTAATGAGCAAGCAGACTTAGATGGCTCAGGTGTATCTTCAGGACCCCCCGCCCCACCCACTCTGGACTTAGTGTATTCCACTCTTAAACAAATGCAGGGAGAGGCCAGAAATTAAAGCAGAAGATCGCTACAAGCCACCAAGAAATTACAAACCTCTATTCGCGAAGTTAATAAACTCTGCACAGAAATGGCCGAGCGGGTTACTCATGTGGAGGACAGAACTGTGGCTCTGGAAGAGGAAGTTAACAGGCTACAGGAATTCAAGGTGCAACAGGAAAAACAAGCACTGGATGTCTGCTGGAAACTCGAAGATTTCGAGAACCGCCAGCGGCAGAACAACGTTCGCTTATTGGGGGTTGCTGAAAAAGCGGAGGGGGCTAATATAGTGCCCTTCGTGGTGTCCTTATTAAAGGGGGCCTTTCCGGACCTTGCCCAATGGAACTGGGATATAGAGGTCCAACGGGCTCACCGTTTCCCAATGGTGCAGAGGAGGAATGCTTCATCCAGGCAAGACGCGTACCCAAGAGCGATCCTGATTTATGTTGGGAACTTTCTCTTGAGACAAGCCATTATTGATAAAGCTCGCCCAGACGCCAAGAGGACTTTTGAAGGGCATACTTTTTTCGCCCGTCCCGATTTTTGCCACGCCACTGTAGAGCGTAGATGGCGCCTTCGGCAACTGATTACAGCATTTCAGGGGGTGGGCAGTGAAGCGTATCTGCTATTCCATTCTCGTCTTAAAGTCATAACGAATGGACAAGCTCGTATGTTCTCCTCGGAGGTGAAGGCACAAGAATTCCTAACGGAGCTTAAAGAAGCTAAAGGAAGGGCGGATATCCGTTAAAATATTCTGGGCTGGGTAACGGTCTATTTAGAGTATGGATAATGGTTCACGTATTTCACTTTATTTTTTTAACTTTGGTGTGTTAAATTAAGCTGAGCAGGGGGGAGGGGGTGGAAGGCGGCGGTTGTTAGAGATGGATGGGGAGAGGGAGTGGGGCAACTGGAGATGTGAGATTGGTTGCCACACATAGGTCATGTTTGACCTATTTGCCTGTAAGGGTTGTTGGGGGGGGGGAGGGTGGTGGGGTGGTCGGGTTTGGGGTGGGGTAGGGGTCTTTCACAGCATAGCACAGCACTATATATGAGGGAAGGGTTAGGTAAAAGGTTTATTGATTTCAGAATTAAATTTTTTTGTAAAGAAGAAGGGACTAAGGCGAAGTTAGCTGGGAGAATGGAGCGTAAAATCAAATTGAAACTCAAAGCAGAAGGGCAATCACTGAATACTAATCAATGGCTCATGTGAATCTTAAGATTATTTCTATTAATATCTGTGGGCTTAATGATCAGGCTAAGCGACAAAGGTCAGCAGTAATATTGAAAGCCTTGCGTGCTGACATATTGTGTATACAGGAGACCCATATAGAATATACTAGAGCAGGGATTCTTGAACAACTGGGTTTTAGACTGTTGGTGGCTTCCAAACAAGGTACCAAAATCAGAGGGGTAGCTATCCTCACTCGTAGGAAAGATTTAATTGTTAAAAGGATATTATCGGATAGGTGGGGACGCTGGGCAATAGCAGAATGTGGATTTTTAGGAGAATTATTTACTATTTGCTCGCTTTATGATTCAACAGCTGATGATCCCGAGGTATTAGAGTTCTTGGATAATGAATTTGCCCATTGGCCTACTCCACTCATAGTATGTGGTGATTTTAATATTAATGGGTTGGGTGGACTATGGGGCAAAACTGGCAATAAATATTCTGGGCGCAAAAGAAAGGTTTTTAAAGCACTTTCTAACCTGACTAAAAATCATGGGATAATAGATGTATGGAATCATCTAAAAATCAATGATGATGGTAATACCTTTTACTCTGCCCCGCACAATGCGATTTTTCGACTCGATTATTTTTTTGTTTCACACTCATTAATACATCGAGTCATAATTGAGAAGCTCCCCAGGTTATTATCAGACCATAATCCTCTTGCCGTTACTCTGAGTTTTTCTAAAGGAGAGCGGGCTGAACGGACATGGTCCTTCGAAAGAGGGCTTTTAACAGACTCAGAGTATGTTTCTCATATGAAGGGGTGGATCACGGCCTTCTTCGATATAAATAGACATAGTGCTAGCACCGAAGTTGTCTGGAATACCTTTAAGGCCGGGGTAAGAGGTGAGAGACTCAGTTTTAGCTTTTCTCGGCAAAAGAAGGAGGCGCATCACGAAGAGATGCTCCTCAATAATTTAGCTAAAATTGAAGAGGCGCTTGCCTCTGCGGTTAAAGCCGGTTCACCTATCAATGACATTTTGTATCGACTTGCCTGGGCTAAAGCAGGAATAGGCGAAAGGGCAGCTGCTAAGGCCTCAGCAAGCTTTTTAGCCAAAAGAGAACAATGCTACGAATTTAGCGAGCTGGTAGGTCACACTTTGGCAGTGAGACTCCGACAAAGATGCGCTGCAAGCGAGATTAATGCGGTCCAGGATGAGCGTGGAAATTTAGTTACTGATCCACATGGGATTCAGGAAGTATTTCAGTCATTTTATCATCAATTATATGGGGAAGAATCACAGGATTTGCAAACTTTAACTCAGGATCTTCTCAATAGTATACCTCTCCAAAGTATTGAACCTGGAGATAGAGAAAACCTAGAGGTAACTCTGACTCAGGATGAGATATTTGACGCAGTGAGAAATCTTCTACCGGGTAAGGCCACAGGACCGGATCAGATCCCCTTGGAATTTTATAAGATCTTCTTAGAGGAAATCGGACCGGTCCTTGTAGAAACGATACACGGCGCCCAATCCGGGAGCTCAATCCCAGCATCTTGGGCAGGCGCTGACATCATAATATTTTTAAAAAAAGGCAAGCCACCTCTGGAGCCTGGGTCTTATAGGCCCATCACACTTATAAATAGTGACTCAAAAATTTTCTCGAAAGCCTTAGCATCTAGACTGAATACAATCATAGCTAGATCTATCCACCCATGTCAACATGGATTTATCCCCGGGAGGGGTACTACTCGGCATACTCGGCGTGTAATAACGCTGTTTGACGCGGCAGAAGTCTCAGGGGACCCTATGGTTTTGCTGCTCCTTGATGCAGAAAAGGCCTTTGATCGGGTCTCCTGGGACTTTCTATCGGAAGCTATGAAGTGGTTTGGAGTTGGGCAGCGGTTTATTACTGCTATCCGCGCTTTGTACAACGCACCAACAGCTCGACTAAGAATTAATGGGAAATACACAGCACCTTTCGGGATTAAACGGGGCACCCGGCAGGGCTGCCCCTGCTCACCCCTTTTATTTGCTATTTATATAGACCCTCTTGGAAGATTGTCAGGAAATCAAGCCGGTGATTTATCAGGACACTCCAACAAAAGTCCTCGCTTATGCTGACGATGTGGCCTTAGTTACTCCTGATCCCTTAGCTGCAATAGCGGCAGCTGAGCAGATCGCTTTAACTTTTGGTAGGATTTCTGGATATGCCCTGAATAAACAGAAGACCCAGATAGTCATCAACCGGGGAATCAGTTTCTCTGACCCACGGGTAATAGAATCAGCGATCTATCTGGGTATTTCTATCACCGCGGATTTGAATTCATTGGTCGCAATCAACACCGACCCTATAATCCGGAAGGCTAAGAAGGATTTTGATAATTTTCATAACTTGCATTTATCTTTAGTTGGTCGCTGTAACGTGGTCAAAATGGTATTTTTGCCCAAAATACTTTACTTATTCAGAGCTATCCCTCTTGAATTTGGAAAGCAATGGTTTTCTGCTTTAGAATGTGTGGTAAATCGCTTCGTTTGGGCTCATGGCAAAACAAGGAGAGCACTTCGATATATGACTCTTCCCTTGGATAGAGGGGGTTGGGCACTCCCAGATTTTAGATTTTATTACTGGGTAGCGGCCCTCCAGTATATGTCGATCCTGTTTGGTGGATATTCAGAAGAATCAAGGGCTGGGGTTTCCTTGCCTGATGTATACCAGTTATTGGTGGGGAAGGATGCCGTGAGTTGCTTTCTCAAATTTAGCGAGCCAAGTTATTATAAAAGAACGAAATTTAAGACTCTATTGGCCGCCTTTAAAATATGGGCTGCCCTTAAGAAAAAGGTTGGTTTGGGCAGAATGAACTTTTATACTCAGATGTATGGTAACCCTACACTCCCGGAAATCTTTTCAGATCAGACTATGGCAGCATGGGCCTGGCTTGGTCTCGTGAAAGTCGGGGATTTGATGGGCTCAGAGGGTTTGCTTCAATTTGGGGATATTCAGGATAAATTTAATATCAGCTCAAGAATTTTTTTTAAATACCTCCAGATTAGAAGCTTTCTGGGTAAAAAGACGGGAGGTGGTAGTCACTTCAGTAATAACAAAGTTATAGATGCTATTAGAAGCAGCAAGGGTTGTAAATTAAAAGGAATTTATAGTGAACTTATTTCACTGAAGCAGGATGATTTGGGTAAGCATGGTAAAAAGTGGAAAGACAGGCTGGGCACGGAACCAGATAATTTCTTTGATTCTTTAGAGCTGGGGCAGACAGTATTATGCTAGGCTGGGTTGCAGGCACAGCATTTTAAGACGCTATTTTCACTTTATTATACACCGGCAAAGATAGCTCAATGGGGAGGACAGGCGGGAATTAGGTGCCCCCGGTGTAATGCTTTAAAAGCGGACCTAGTCCATATGTTTTCCACGTGCCCGTGCCTTGATGTACTAAAATCCTCCATTGCATCTTTCTGTGAAAATACTCTGGATATTAAAATTAAACTGACCCCAACCTTAATTCTTCTTGGGATTGATAACTCCCAGGAGCATGTCCCGTATTTTCGATTTATCTTTTTAACCCCTTCGATGCTCATGACGGAATGGTTCCGTCATGAGCATCGGTGCCCCTGTGCTCATGACGGAACCATTCCGTCATGAGGCCAGGGGCACGAAATCCCTCTGCTGCAGACAGCAGAGGGATTTCCTTTTCTCCCCACAGCCTCGGGAGCTGGGGAAGAGCTTCCCCAGCTCCCGAGGCCCCCTCCCTTTCAGTGAAATGAAGATCAGCGCGCACGTCGCGCTGCCTTCATTTCACTGAAAACGAAACTAAAATGAGCCTTTAGGCTCATTTCAGTTTCACTTTCTGCGTGCTCAGGGGCTATCTCAGCCCCTGAGCACGTAGAAAGACGGAGAGGTATCATTGGAAAGGGGAGAATCTCCCCTTTCCAATTGTACCCTCCCCAGTGGATCCTGCAGGGATCGCCCCAGGAGGGCGATCCCCAAGCAGGGATCCACCCACTAAGGCACCAGGGAGGGGGGAGCGGCCCCTTGGGCAAGGGCTTTTGCTCCCCCCCAAAAAATTGCGACTGTTCAGTCTTTCTGCCCCCCCTGGGGGGCAGATGGGAGCAGTAGCCCCAATCTGCCCCCCCGGGGGGGGCAAAAAGCCCACTAGACACCAGGGATTTTTATTTGGTGCATTTGTTTTAGGGTGGGGGCTGCCCGTAACGGGCACGCTAATGCCCCCACCCCCCAGCCAACATTACAGCCTTTCTGCCCCCCCTGGGAGGCAGATGGGGGCAGTAGCCCCCAATCTGCCCCCCCGGGGGGGCAGAAAGCCCACTAAACACCAGGGATTTTTTTGGACGCATTTTTTTTTAGGGTGGGGGCTGCCCGAAACGGGCACACTAATGCCCCCACCCCCCCACCACCATTACAGCCTTTCTGCCCCCCCTGGGAGGCAGAAAGCCCACTAAACACCAGGGATTTTTTTGGACGCATTTTTTTTAGGGTGGGGGCTGCCCGAAATGGGCACGCTAATGCCCCCACCCCCCCACCACCATTACAGCCTTTCTGCCCCCCCCCCCGGGGGGCAGATGGGGGCTGTAGCCCCCAATCTGCAACCCCGGTGGGGCAGAAAGCCCACTAAACGCCAGGGATTTTTTTTGGCGTGGTTTTTTTTGGGTGGGGGCTGCCCGAAACGGGCACGCCAATGCCCACACACCCCCCACCACCATTACAGCCTTTCTGCCCCCCCGGGAGGCAGATGGGGGCAGTAGCCCCCAATCTGCCCCCCCCCCGGTGGGGCAGAAAGCCCACTAAACGCCAGGGATTTTTTTGTGTGCAATTTTTTTAGGGTGGGGGCTGCCCAAAACGGGCACGCCAATGCCCCCACCCGCCGCCACCATTACAGCCTTTCTGCCCCCCCTGGGAGGCAGATGGGGGCTGTAGCCCCCAATCTGCCCCCCTGGGGGGGCAGAAAGCCCACTAAACGCCAGGGATTTTTTTGTGTGCAATTTTTATTAGGGTGGGGGCTGCCCAAAATGGGCACGCCAATGCCCCCACGCCCTTGCCACCATAACAGTCTTTCTGCCCCCCCGGGCGGCAGAAAGCCCACTTGACGCCAGGGATTTTTTTTGCAATTTTTTTTAGGTTGGGGGCTGCCCGAAGTGGGCACGCCAATGCCCACATCCCCGCCACCATTACAGCCTTTCTGCTCCCCCTGGTCTCCTGATAAAAATGGTACCTCACACGCTTGGGTGGGGCAAGTACCCGCGACATGCAAGGGCCCAAAACCTAGTGAGGCGACATCAAAATTACCTATCACAAACCAACCTGGTTTCAAGGGGGGTCCTATGAGTTTTTGGCCCCGGGTTCGGCGGGCAGCTAGGAAACCTACCAAACCCACACATTTCTGAAAACTAGACACCCGGGGGATTCCAGGGAGGTATGGCTTGCGTGGATCCCCCAAAGTTTTCTTACCAGAAACCCCAGAAACCTGAAATTTTGCTGAAAAAATCACTTTTTCACACATTTTTGTGTGGGAAAGTTGTGGCATCACCGGGCTGAAACAAATTTCCTACCACCCAGTGTTCCCCAGGTCTCCCGATAAAAACGGTGCATCACTCGGGTGGGAGGCCCAAGTACCAGCGACAGGCAAGGGCCCAAAACGTATTGAGGCGACATCAAAATTGCCTATCAGAAGACGACCTGGTTTTGCAAGGGGGTCCCATGACTTTGGCCCGGGGCTCGGCGGTCACCTAGGAAACCTCACGAAACCCACACATTTCTGAAAACTAGACACTTGGGGATTCCAGGGAGGTATGGCTTGCGTGGATCCACCAACGTTTTCTTACCCAGAATCCCCAGAAACCTGAAATTTTACAGAAAAAAATCACTTTTTTCACACATTTTTGTGTGGGAAAGTTGTGGCATCACCGGGCTGACACAAATTTCCTACCACCCAGCGTTCCCCAGGTCTCCCGATAAAAACGGTGCATCACTCGGGTGGGAGGCCCAAGTACCAGCGACAGGCAAGGCCCAAAACGTTTTGAGGTGACATCAAAATTGCCTATCACAAAACGACCTGGTTTTGCAAGGGCGGTCCCATGACTTTTTGGCCCGGGGCTCGGCGGCCACCTAGGGAAACCTACCAAACCCACACATTTCTGAAAAGTAGACACCCGGGGAATTCCAGGGAGGTATGGCTTGCGTGGATCCACCAACGTTTTCTTACCCAAAATCCCCCAGAAACCTGAAATTTTACAGAAAAAAAATCACTTTTTTCATACATTTTTGTGTGGGAAAGTTGTGGCATCACCGGGCTGACACAAATTTCCTACCACCCAGCGTTCCCCCAGGTCTCCCGATAAAAATGGTACCTCACTCGGGTGGGAGGCCCAAATACGCGCGACAGGCAAGGGCCCAAAACGTGTTGAGGCGACATCAAAATTGCCTATCAGAAGACGACCTGGTTTTGCAAGGGGGTCCCATGACTTTTGGCCTGGGGCTCGGCGGCCACCTAGGAAACCTAGCAAACCACACATTTCTGAAAAGTAGACACCCGGGGGATTCCAGGGAGGTATGGCTTGCGTGGATCCACCAACGTTTTCTTACCCAGAATCCCCTGCAAACCTGAAAGTTTGCTGAAAAAATCACTTTTTTCACACATTTTTGTGTGGGAAAGTTGTGGCATCACCAGGATGACACAAATTTCCTACCACCCAGCGTTCCCCCAGGTCTCCCGATACAAATGGTGCCTCACTCGGGTGGGAGGCCCAAGTACCCGCAACAGGCATGGGCCCAAAACGTATTGAGGCAACATTGAAATTGCCTATCACAAAATGTTTTGGGCCCGTGCCTGTCGCGGGTACTTGGGCCTCCCACCCGAGTGAGGCACCATTTTTATCGGGAGACCTGGAGGAACGCTGGTGGTAGGAAAGTGTGTCATCCCGGTGATGCCACAACTTTCCCACACAAAAATGTGTGAAAAAGTGATTTTTCAGCAAACTTTCAGGTTTGCAGGGATTCTGGGTAGAAAACGTTGGTGGATACACGCAAGCCATACCTCCTGGAATCCCCGGTGTCTACTTTTCAGAAATGTGTGGGTTTGCTAGGTTTCCCTAGGTGGCCGCGAGCCCAGGCCAAAAGTCATGGGACCCCCTTGCAAAACCAGGTCGTTTTGTGATAGGCATTTTTGTTGTCGCCTCAATACGTTTTGGGCCCTTGCCTGTCAGCGCGGACTTGGGCCTCCCACCCGAGTGAGGCACCATTTTGTCGGGAGACCTGGGGAACGCTGGGTGGTAGGAAATTTGTGTCAGCCTGGTGATGCCACAACTTCCCACACAGAAGTGTGTGAAAAAGTGATTTTTCAGCAAAATTTCAGGTTTGCAGGGATTCTGGGTAAGAAAACGTTGGTGGATCCACGCAAGCCATACCTCCTGGAATCCCCGGGTGTCTACTTTTCAGAAATGTGTCGGTTTGCTAGGTTTCCCCAGGTGGCCGCCGAGCCCCGGGCCAAAAAGTCATGGACCCCTTGCAAAACCAGGTCGATTTGTGATGGGCATTTTGATGTTGCCTCAATACGTTTTGGGCCCTTGCCTGTCGCGCGTACTGGGCCTCCCACCGAGTGAGGCACCATTTTTATCGGGAGACCTGAGGGAACGCTGGGTGATGGGAAATTTGTGTCAGCCTGGTGATGCCACAACTTCCCACACAAAAATGTGTGAAAAAAGTGATTTTTTCAGCAAAATTTCAGGTTTGCAGGGGATTCTGGATAAGAAAACATTGGTGGATCCACGTCAAGCCATACCTCCTGGAATCCCCAGGGTGTCTACTTTTCAGAAATGTGTGGGTTTGCTCGGTTTCCCTAGGTGGCCGCCGAGCCCCGAGCCAAAAGTCATGGGACCCCCTTGCAAAACCAGGTCGTTTTGTGATAGGCATTTTGATGTCGCCTCAATACGTTTTGGGCCCTTGCCTGTCGCGGGTACTTGGGCCTCCCACCCGAGTGAGGCACCATTTTTATCGGGAGTCCTGGGGCAATGCTGGGTGGTAGGAAATTTGTGTCAGCCCGGTGATTCCACAACTTTCCCACACAATAATGTGTGAAAAAGTGATTTTTTCAGCAAAATTTCAGGTTTCTGGGGGATTCTGGGTAAGAAAACATTGGGGGATCCACGCAAGCCATACCTCCCTGGAATCTCCCATGGGTCTACTTTTCAGAAATGTGTGGGTTTGGTAGGTTTCCCTAGGTGCCCGGCAGAGCTAGGGTTCAAAAACTACAGCTAGGCACTTTGCCAAAAAAGGGTAATTTTTCACAGTGAAATTGGGGTGTGTCCACGTTGCGTTTTGCGTCGTTTCCTGTCGCGGGCACTAGGCCTATCCACACAAGTGAGGTGCCATTTTTCTCAGAAGACTTTGGGGAACGCGGGGTGGGTGAAATTTTGTGGATCCATGCAGATTCCAGAACTTTCCACCACAGAAAAGCGAGGAAAATGTGTTTTTTACACTTTTAGGTTTGCAAGGGATTCTGGGTAACAGAACCTGGTGAGAGCCAGTCCAGTCACCCCATCCTGGATTCCCCTGGGTGTCTAGTTTTCAAAAATGTATAGGTTTGCTAGGTTTCCCTAGGTGCCGGCAGAGCTAGGGTTCAAAAACTACAGCTAGGCACTTTGCCAAAAAGGGTCATTTTTCACTGTGAAAATGTGGTGTGTCCACGTTGTGTTTTGCGCTGTTTCCTGTCGCGGGCACTAGGCCTACCCACACAAGTGAGGTACCATTTTTCTCGGAAGACTTTGGGGAATGCGGGGTGGGGGAATTTTGTGGATCCACGCAGATTCCAGAACTTTCCACCACAGAAAAGTGAGGAATATGTGTTTTTTTGACAATTGTTTAGGTTTGCAAGGGATTCTGGGTAACAGAACCTAGTGAGAGCCAGTCAAGTCACCCCATCCTGGATTCCCCTGGGTGTCTAGATTTAAAAAATGTATAGGTTTGCTAGGTTTCCCTAGGTGCCGGCAGAGCTAGGGTTCAAAAACTACAGCGAGGCACTTTGCAAAAAAAGGGTAATTTTTCACTGTGAAAATGTGGTGTGTCCACGTTGCGTTTTGGGCCGTTTCCTGTCGCAGGCACTAGGCCTACCCACACAAGTGAGGTACCATTTTTATCGGGAGACTTAGGGTAACACAAAATTGTAGAGCAACTGTTATTATCTATTGACTTTTGATGCATTTCTGCCTTCCAAATGAAAGACAATGTGTAAAAAAGAAGTCATTTTGAAAAATGTCCTATAATTCTCATGCTAGTATGGGTACTCCCAATTTCGGAAAAGTGCAAATATCTACTATTTCTAAACTCTATATTTTGTTCCCATTTCAGAAATACATAGGTGTCTTTCATACCGATTTTTCCATGTATAAATTTTCCCAGAATAATTGCTATATACCCGGTACATAATAAAAAACCATTGCAAGACGCTGCTCAGTTATTGGCTCTGGGTTAGTCGGGTTCTTGGTGAACCTACAAGTCCTATATATCGCCACAACCAGAAAGGTCCAGCGGATGTAACGGTATATTGCTTTCAAATAGCTGCCATAATTAGAAGAAGTTACAGGTGAAAACGTTGACACAAATGGCTGATTTTTTCAACTAATTTTCAATTTTTCCTTTATTTAACTGTTTGTTTCTATAAAGAAAACTTGAAGGATCTACACAAATGACTCCTTGCTGAATTCAGAATTTTGTCTACTTTTCAGAAATGTATAGCTTTCCAGGATCTATTATTGCTTTCATACCCATTTCTACCATTAACTGGAAGGAGGTTGAAAGCACAAAAAATAGCAAAAATAGACTATGTCCCAGAAAAATGCCAAAACTGTGTAAAAAATTTTGGTTTTCTGACAAAAGTCTGCTTGTCCCTGAAAGCTGGGAAGATGGTGATTTCAGCACCGCAACCCCTTTTTTGATGCCATTTGCAGGGAAAAAACCAGACGCTTTCATCTGTAGCCTTTTTTCGCATTTTTCCCCAAAAAAACAAAATTTTGCTGTATTTTGGCTAATTTCTGGGTCCCCTCCAGGGGAATCCACAAACACTGGGTACCTTTAGAATCCCCATGATGTTGGAAAAAAAGGACGCAAATTTGGCGTGGATACGTTATGTGGTCAAAAAGTTACAGGGGCCTAAGCGCGAACTACCCCAAATAGCCAAAAAAAGGCTTAGCACAGGAGGGGAAAAGGCCTAGCAGCGAAGGGGTTAACCATGGCAGTGTTTCGTATTTGTATTGCCGCAGTCTGGTTAGACCAAACCGCTCCAACGTTTCAAGTGTGGTTAGCCAGATTACTAGCGATGTTTAACCTCGAGCGGGGTATTTATGAGCGGCGGGGAAAAAGAGGGAGAATCTTGGGGAAACGCATCTGGGACCCGATCTATAATTGGAAAGAACTTCAGAATTAACTCAGGGCCTGAGTTTTAAAAAGCGTTTGATATTGGATAAATATATTCGGACTGTTACCGGGGTTGTTGTGATTTGCTTCCCTGTTTCCCCACTACTTTTTTCTCTTCTCTCTTGACTGTCTCCTCCTTTTTTTTCCTTCTTTACTGTTAGACCTTTCTTCAAACTCCAGAAGCTAAATATGGACATTATTACCCTCATTTGTGAATTAATTATATATGTATTATGATGCTGTTTATAATGTAAAATCTTTAATAAAAATATTTTTTTTTAAAAAAGAACAAGTTATTTACTTCGGTAACCCTCTGTCTGGTGGATACTATATCCAACAGCAGATTCCTAACTGCCTGCCTGGCTCCCCATTCTGTGGTATGGCCTTTCAGTACATTAGAAGATTCCAAGTTATGTTTTGCTCACTTCTTTCCAGGCCGCGGAATATGTGAAAGACAAAAGTGACCTCTGTGCAGGGGTGCTGCATATATGGTTCTGTGCCCTCACATCCGTAGTTGATGCAGAGGCTGACGGCCCCACCTATCAGTACGTGAGTGCTGTGGCTGAAGTTTCTAGATTGTTCATTGGGTGACTAGCACCTTTCCACTTCTCACATTCAGGAAGCTACTTATTTCAGCATTCTACGGGAGTGTATGTGATGTCTTGTTGCTCTCTCCATTGTTTGCTGCTTCCCCCCTCAAATACCTCCCTCCCACGTGCTCAATGTTTACCCCCTCCTCTTCAACCTCCTCTCTTCCTTTAGCTTTCCCCACTCATTTTTTCTTTACATTTTTTTGCCCCCTGCACATCAAGTTCCTCTGTTGGTCCACTGCCCACTCCCAGTTCCGCCCCACGTTGACTACTCCTCCACCTGTTACTCTTTCTGTCCACCCCTCCTGTCATGGTACCCTGAAATCTTATTTTTCCTTCTGTTTTTATTTTATTTGGAGTGCCCGTCAGGTGCGATTTGCTGCTGCATCCATTATATCGGAACAGTAAATAAAACAAATTAAGAAAATAGTGGCCGCATCATGCCATATGCGATGACTGACACAAGCGCGCATACGTCATCACGATAGGCTGCCATAGTGTCATGATATGTATGAATGCTACACATCATTGCGGTCTGTTATTTATTTATTTTTTGCCAGTGCTGCACAGCAATAGTCATCATTTCTTGTACAGCATTACCAAAAACCATTAGCATAGCCAGTAGGTTGAAAAGGCGCAAACTGTTGGCTGTGCCACTGCTGGTTTTTTATATTAATTCAGAAGATGTGGGTGGGCCCTAGGACATTGGCTGTCTGTCTGAGACTGCCCAAGGGCCTGAAGTAGAGTAGACTTGCTGAGTTGTGCCCTCCTGGCTGCACTTGTGTCGTCCATCAGGTGCGTATCCACAGTCTGTACTGCACATAAGCACCGGTGCCCTCAGGCTGACCTAGGGCCCGAAGTATAGAGTAGACTTGTAGAGCTGTGCCCTCCTGGCTGAACTTGTGTCGTGCATCAGGTGCGTATCCACAGTCTGTACTGCACATAAGCACCCGTGCCCTCAGGCTGACCTAGGGCCTGAAGTATAGAGTAGACTTGTAGAGCTGTGCCCTCCTGGCTGCACTTGTGTCGTGCATCAGGTGCGTATCCACAGTCTGTACTGCACATAAGCACCCGTGCCCTCAGGCTGACCTAGGGCCGAAGTATAGAGTAGACTTGTAGAGCTGTGCCCTCCTGGCTGCACTTGTGTCGTGCATCAGGTGCGTATCCACAGTCTGTACTGCACATAAGCACCCGTGCCCTCAGGCTGACCTAGGGCAGAAGTATAGAGTAGACTTGTAGAGCTGTGCCCTCCTGGCTGCACTTGTGTCGTGCATCAGGTGCGTATCCACAGTCTGTACTGCACATAAGCACCCGTGCCCTCAGGCTGACCTAGGGCCTGAAGTATAGAGTAGACTTGTAGAGCTGTGCCCTCCTGGCTGCACTTGTGTCGTGCATCAGGTGCGTATCCACAGTCTGTACTGCACATAATCACCCGTGCCCTCAGGCTGACCTAGGGCCGAAGTATAGAGTAGACTTGTAGAGCTGTGCCCTCCTGGCTGCACTTGTGTCGTGCATCAGGTGCGTATCCACAGTCTGTACTGCACATAAGCACCCGTGCCCTCAGGCTGACCTAGGGCCCGAAGTATAGAGTAGACTTGCTGAGCTGTGCCCTCCTGGCTGCACTTGTGTCGTGCATCAGGTGCGTATCCACAGTCTGTACTGCACATAAGCACCCGTGCCCTCAGGCTGACCTAGGGCCGAAGTATAGAGTAGACTTGTAGAGCTGTGCCCTCCTGGCTGCACTTGTGTCGTGCATCAGGTGCGTATCCACAGTCTGTACTGCACATAAGCACCCGTGCCCTCAGGCTGACCTAGGGCCTGAAGTATAGAGTAGACTTGTAGAGCTGTGCCCTCCTGGCTGCACTTGTGTCGTGCATCAGGTGCGTATCCACAGTCTGTACTGCACATAAGCACCCGTGCCCTCAGGCTGACCTAGGGCCTGAAGTATAGAGTAGACTTGTAGAGCTGTGCCCTCCTGGCTGCTCTTGTGTCGTGCATCAGGTGCGTATCCACAGTCTGTACTGCACATAAGCACCCGTGCCCTCAGGGTGACCTAGCATCAACAATGGCTCGACTTGAATTATTGATTTACATACGCCATACTCGGTGGCTGCTTCTTTTATCCGCTGCCAGCTTGTGTTTGCTTGTCTCCCCAGACTGCCAGCTCAGAGGTAGGGAGGTGCCACACAGCGGGGATCAGCGCGTTCACTTGGAGCAGGTTTTGTAATACTTGTTGTGCTGGCTGCACGTTTCTGGTGGTGGCTGAGGTGGGCATGTCTGTTGTCTGTGAATCACAGCGTCCTTTGTTGACCTGAGAAACCCTTGGCTTGTTGCCTCTGCAAACAGCTTACTACACCTCAAGCGAGTGCTCCTGCCAAACCTTTTGTGAGGGCTCTCTGTCTGTAAAGGAAATCTCTGCTTCCAGCACGAAACGCCCTTGCATCGCTTGATGCGCTATTTGCACTGTGTTTAAACTTACAACTTGTAGTCTCGGGATCCAGTGAAGTGTGCAGCTCTTTCACTAAACTTCAGACATGTCCTAAAAGTGTCTGAATGTGTACTGTGCCTATACTATCACCAACTCACTTCTCCCTCATTGGCCTCAACGCTGAAAGCACTATGAACATTAGTGCGCAGGAAATGACGTATACATACTATTCAATGCTGAAATCACTACGAACACTAGTGCGCAGCAAATGACGTATACATACTGTTCAACGCTGAAATCACTATGAACATTAGTGCGCAGGAAATGACGCATACATACTGTTCAACGCTGAAATCACTATGAACATTAGTGCGCAGGAAATGACGCATACATACTGTTCTGCCTAATCGTATCCAGGCAGCAGCACACCTTGTGTAGGTGTTCACACTGCCACCCACTACGCCTTGCAAAAACTCTTCACCTCGTTTCGACTACTTTTTACCCTGTTGATTGCACCTGGTTTCTTTCCCTCCTCTCGTGGGGAGGATGGGCTTTCCAACTATTTAGACAACTTCTCTTTCACTACCAGTGGCGGTCCGTGCAGGTAAGCGTGCTGGGGTGGGGCGGGAGGGAGTGACATATGACGGATAAGGAATATAAAATAAATAAATAAGTAAAACCACTTACCTTGTGCTCGCCGCATCGCTGAGTGGGCGATGTGGCGAGTGCAAAGTAAGTGGTTTTAATTAATTATAATCGCTCTAGCTGCTTCAAAATACTACATCTGCCTACCCTAGAGGATAGCCCTGTCCATGGAGGAAGGAAAGAGTGCTGCACCACTCTCTACCATCCATCCCTCTTCTTGAGTAACCAGCTCCCGAGAAGCAACTGCTGCACAGTTAGGCCCTCCTGCACCAGCACTCTGAGTAAGAGCAAATGTCTCAGATTCAATCAATCAGATTTATAGAGCGCTGCTTGTGAGGGTAGCCAGGTCTTCAGGGACTCTCAGAACTCTGGAAGAGATGGGGAGGGCCAGAGATGAAAGGGTAGCTCGTTCTATGTACTCTCTGCTAGATGAGATTCTGCCTATTGTCACTAGTGGAGATCTTGAGCCACCTCAGCTCGCTGATATATCTTTGTCATGTCACTTTTTTGAGATGTGGGTGAAGGTGGACTCATGCAGGACTTGTACCTTGGTGACTGGAGCCTACTGGTTTAATGAGTGTTTCACATGGAATGTAGGAAAGTGGCTCTGTATATACTGCACCAAAGTAAGGTTCAGTGTGCACAGAGTCCACAGTCCCCAGAGGTTTGGCAGAGGCTAAAGTTAGATATAACCTTACTCTCTAAAGTGGTAGCTTGGTCGAGCAGTAAGGCAGTATCAGAGGACAGTGTAAAGCATTTGTTGTACACACTCAGTCAGCAAATGAAGCCACACACTCAAGAACTGAACTCTAGGCCAATGGTTTGTATATAAAAATATAGTTGTTTTATTTTAGAACCAACAATGGGTGTCAAAATATACTTTCTCAGAATGAGATGCTTTAGTTAACTACTGTTCAATTGGCAATAGACTTTTGAATGCAATAGTTACAGTTGTTGCAATATGCAACACAATTTTAAACACAATTATACATTGAGCTCAATGGAAATTTCTGGTTAAATGCAATAGATTACTTTTGGATTACTTTTCTAACCACGGGACTGGATCTTGGATTCAGTCCCGGGACACTTCCTGTAAACAGGTGAGAAAAAGCGTTTTGGTTATGGTAGTGATTTTTGAGGAATATTACTGTATTTCAAAAGTTGACACTTAGAAACTTTTCTGGGTAAAATTACCAATGTTATCCTAGGGAAGGAAATACAGTTTGCAAGCAAAGTATGTTTACGTTACTTTTGTAATCCAGTGCTGGACTCCTAGGTTCAGCACTGGGACATTACTTAAAACAGGTAAGTAATTACGTTTTTGTAGTTTGTACGATTTTTAAAGAATATTTGTATGATTCAGAAATCGACACTTAGAAACTTTTTCAACAAAAGCAGGCAATGATATCCTATGAGAGGAATTTCCAGTTACTGGTAAGTACGGTAAAAATTACTTTTCATGGTCGGTACTGGACTAAAAGATGCAGTACTGAGGTCTCTCCTGATAGTAGGTGAGTAATTCGGAATTACGTTACTGTTGTGATTTTTAAGCAATATTTTGGTATTTCAAAAGTGGACACTTAGAAGAAATTTCACAGAAAACCAGTCAATGGATCCCTATGTAAGAAAATTCAATTCGCCGGTAAGTTACTTTTAACGTTACTTTTGTAATCCAGTGCTGGACTCCTAGGTTCAGCCCTGGGACATTTACTTAAAACAGGTAAGTAATTACGTTTTGGTAGTCTGTACGATTTTTAAAGAATATTCTTGTTTTCAAAGTCGACACTTAGAAACTTTTGGAAGAAAAAGTGTCCATGTTATCCTATGAGGAAAAATGAGTTATCGGTCTCGAGGTAAGTAATCGGTCTTTTGAGTTAGGGTTCTGGGGTTAGACTCAGGGGTCTCCCAGGGTCAGTGATGCACTGTTGTTGCACCCTCAGCGGCACTAGGGCGGCCGGGTGCAGAGTGTTGAGGCCCAATGTTATCCTATGGAGGATAGGGGACTCCGGTTGGTGGCGGCTGGCAAGCAGGCCACGGGGTTGTGGGAGCAAAGCTCCTAGGGTTAAGATCAGGGCACGTTGGGGACCAAGTTAGCACCAAAGAGGCACCCTCAGCGGCACTAGGGCGGCCGGGTGCAGAGTGCTGTTTTGAGGTCGGGTGCCCTGTTGATTTCAATGGAAATTTTCGGTTTTGGTTTTCAGCTGCAGGCTCGGTCCAGGAAGACTTCCAGGAGGAACCAACAGCTGGGCAGGTAAGTTGGAGGGCTCGGGGACGTGGGTGCACCTCGGGTTCCTTTCTCCAGGGCGCAGGGCGTCTGGATGCAGGGGTGTCTTTTGAGGTCGGATTTCACCTTACCGGGCCACTCGCGGTTGGGGGTTCTCCGTGCAGAGGCTGCAGGCGACGTCGGGGAGTCCTGGAGGGGTCAACCCACGGTGGACTCGGACTCTGGAGAGCTGGGGGACCTCGCTGGGACCGGTGGGCCACTTGAACTCGGGCTGTAGGCGACGGGTGCAGTGGTGGTTCCAGGCGTCGGGTTTCTTTCTCCTCAGCAGGCTCGGAGTCTTTGTTTGGTGTTTCTTTTGAACAGAGCTGCTGTTCACAGGAGATCCGGTCTTTGTTGAAGGCAGTCAGTCCTCCCTGGGGTTCTGGAGGTCGCTGGCTGCAGGACAAGACTATTTTGGCGCAGGATCTCTGGAAACTGCAGACGGGCCGGTAGGAGCTGGGGCCAAGTCAGTTGTTCTCTGCAGTCTCCTCTGCTGGGCGTCTTCTTTCGTCCTTTTTCTTCTTAGGTTGCGGGAATCTAAGGAAGGAAGGTTCAGGGTGCCCCTAAATACTAGATTTAGGGGCGTTACAGGTAGGTAAAGGGCAGGGACCAATGGGTCCCTGCCCTGGGGTGAGTACACCCCTATCCTGCCACTCTCCTGTGGGAGGGGGCAGGAGCCTAGTCCTGATTGGGCAGGGCTCCCCATCTTCAAGATGGCGAGAGCCCGGAGATGTGCTTCACCTCGCCTCCCCCACCTGAGGGGTGGGGTTGGCAGAAGGTGGCACACCCCTTTCCTCCCTTGGTGTTTCCCTCCAGTCTTCCCACCAGGATGGGGGAGGAACCGGTGGGGACCAGTTGCTGAGTACAGCAAGTGGTCTGGGAAGCTCACAAGGCGGAATGCCTTTGAAGCTTCCCCTGCCCATCCTGGGGGAGGGGGCCTAGCACCTCACCCAGGACGTGCATTGTTGCAGGCCCGGGAGAGCGGATGGCTCTCTGCCCAGGGGTCCAGCAACATGTCTGCTGTGTGGCAGCCTAGGCAGCCCCTCAGACAAGACGTGGATTGTAGGTTAGGTTCAGGGGGTAACTCTAAGTTGCCCTCTGACGTGCATTTACAGTAAATCCCACACTGGCATCAGTGTGGGTTTACTAGTGCTGAGGAGTTTGATACCAAACTTCTCAGTCTTCAGTGCAGCCATCATGGTGCTGTGGAGTACGTGCTGACGACCTCCCAGCACCATATACTCGGAATGGCAGCCCTGCACTTACAGTGCCCAGGAATGGGCCTGGGTACTGTAGGGGCACAGGGCTCATGCACCTGTGCCCTCACCACTGGCATAGGGCACCCAGCTAGAGGGGTGACTGAGGTATGCCAGGGCAGTGTGTTTGTGGGCATGGCACACAGGGATGTGTGCCATGTCGACTCTCTGTTTTGTTCTGCACCAAGACACTCAGCCTGCAAGGGCAGTGTGTGTGTGTCAGGGTACAGTGCCTCTAAGGGTGGCACAATAAGTGCTGCAGCCCTTAGGGGTCTTCTCTGGTCACAGTGCCCTGGGTACCTAGGGTACCATTTACCAGGGGCTTACCTGTGGCCAGAGATGCCAATTGGGTTTAGGCTGAGTACAGTTTTTAGGGAAGGAACACAGGCCCTGGGTACCTGATTGGCAGGGATCCAGGGCACACCAAGGAAAAGTGCATCAGTTATCAGGCAAAAAGTGGGGGGGTTACTGCAACAGAAACCCACTTTCCTACACATGGCCATTTAGGTCATCGAAAGACATCTAATGAGACAAAGTCGTCTTTTCTCTTTGTGCAGATCCTCACTGTCTGGCAAGGCTGTTGCACAAGTCCTTGGAGCTTTTTGGACTTAGATCTTCAGGAGGAACACTTCTTTCTTGGGTGCCATAACTTCAGCCATCGTCATCTTCCATGGTTTTTCGTAGTAACAAGGGGTTTCTGTGGATCCACAGCACCTTTGCTGTGAAAGTACAGCCAGATTTTCAGTTGAAGATTGTTCTGTGACATTTTTTCCTTGCTCTCCTGCCTCACTGGGAAATGACACATTACACAGTCTAGATATGTGGTACCTTTATTGTGACAAAATCACAACCCTTCTACTGGACAGCTATTCATGACTTTGGACTCCGTTATGTCGGCTGAATGACTTCAGTGCCCTCCTGTGCCAGATGGATAATGCCATGTATCACCCAATGTGGCACTCTCTTGTGTCAGGATGCATTCCACCAGGGCTAAGATACTGATTGTGGCATTCTGGAGGCATGTACCTGTCAGAAATACACGGCCGCAGCTACAGGGCCATCACTAGGATCACATGCCGCCTTTCTAGAGTGATGTAAAATTGGTCTGCGAAGGTCTCCTCAGGGTGTGCGCCCAGTGCTTCCTTCACAGTCTCCTCTTCTGTTCTCACTTGCTTTGGAATGTACCAAGAAGCTGAGAATAGTAAAGCGCTTGGATGTGAGAGTAGGATAATGCTATCTGTGTGAGGACTCTGCTGCTCTTTTCTCTTAGTGTGTAGGCTCATTCCCGTTATCAGCGCCCTCCTGCCGAACCCTCAACTGTCGAAGAAAGAATGCACTGATTGGTTGTGCGGTATCTCTACCTTAACAGATAGATGAGCACTTCCCGCTCCATCTACTAGGAAGAAAGGTGCCCACAAGTGGATAATGGGAAAGAGGCTGTAAACTAAGCGTTTCTGAATAACCTTAAAGGTAACTTTATGCATATGTCCTGTCACCTGCCTCTTCAGAGTAGCATAGGCAAATCTCGACGAGGAAAGGTGCACACAAAATATCACACTCCTTGAAAAAGTGGTGGGTATATTTGGGGATGGCCATTATCAAACGTTCTTCTTTCTTTCTTTGTAAGGAGACTTCTTTTTGAATATATAAACCGTGGTTTTAACATTTTATCTTTTAATACTTTCTCTTTATTACATTCTTGATATTTTTAATTGATAGTCTTGGACACCTTTTTTTTTTTATCTCAACCTGGTGAAACATGTTGCATGTTTAACGGTGCATCCATGTCAAGGAAGCTTTGATGCTGGTCGGCCATCCTAAATGGAGGAAGGGTCACTGTAGGAAGCCTTTGTCCTCACTCTGTGCATGACTATCCAAGCCGAGGCTGTGATGGGAGTTGCAGTTTGACCTCCATACCTTACACCCAACTCAAGGTCGAGAACAGCCACTACAGTAGCTACAGTGCTCCCACTGAACCGAACACAGAACTAAGGAAGCCTAAAACATGCGTTTAATACTGAAATAGTCATCATGCAAGCAGAATCGATAAGCACCGGAGCATCTGGCCGAGATCACGCTGAAGCATTTAATGCTAAAACCTATACATTGCAGTCACATGTTTATTTTTATTTACTCAGTGCAAGTAAACTGAAGCAAGAACACGTTTCTGACACTGTTACTTTAGTTGAAACCGCCTATTTTGCGGATGATGGGAACTTCTCACGAGAAAGAATATCAAAAGTCCTCGAGATTAAGGTGCAATAATATAAACTAGAACTGATTCTATCAGTTTGGTCAGATTCATGCTCTGCAGCGCCAAGTTTTAATACAAGGTTAAGGTTACTACATGATGCAGAAGTGTGCAAATATATGACATTAAAATGGTTTCTGAGCTTCAGAAATACATGAAACGTAGCAGGTATGTTACCATGAATGTACTCCTCCCGTTAATCTAAAACTGATTTTTTTTTTTATAAATGACATCCGTACATAAGGCACCCAAAATGGCATATTCATAGTAAAATACTAATATTATGGTACAGAAATTATTGATTTTTTTTTTTTCTCAGCTCATTTGTTAATATTTCCCTATGTCCATTCATTAAATATGTGCCAGAATCTATTCACAATAGCAATGTTGATTCCCTATTACAATTTTTTAGTAATAGTACCTCAGTGCATGTTCGTGACAATCAAGTTAATCTATCTTGGTTAAAAATGATATGTTGGTAAAGTCTTATATCCACTCGTATTCATGACGAAGCAGTCACAGTGGCGGCCGCTCCATTAGGGTGTTGGAGCGCCGCCCCACTGCTTTCTCGCAGTGCGAGAAGCAGAAAATAAAATGGTATTTTAAATACCATTTTATTTTCTGCTTCTCGCGCATGCGAAAGCAGAAGGCAGAGGTATGCCTTGTTGGGGGCGGGTGGGAGGGTATGCCTGGTTGCGGGCGGGTGGGCGAGTAGGCGAGTCGGGGAGGAGTGGCTTGCACCACTCTGAGTGCCCTGACTGTTTGGTCGGCCCTAGGGCCGACAAAGCGGTCATGCGCACTCTACATTTTCTCTATGTAGGCTGCATGCAGCCTACATAGAGAAAATGGCCTCCCTACAGGCGCCCGGCTGGGCGCTGTCCAGGACTCCGCACCAATCACAACGCTGCCATTTCAGTGTTGTGATTGGCTCACAAGAGGGGAGGGAGCAGCATGCCTGTTCCTGAGGAGCAGCAGAGGCAGCGCGGGACCCGGCCCAGGAGCAGAGGCGCCGCGGACCCGGTCAGGTAAGTTTTGATTTTATTTTTATGTTATATGACATCCCTTTATTAATGTAATAACTGCACTTTCACAATTGCTTTATTAACCTTCTTGCTTCTCAAATTTGCCTGAAAATGCACCATTTACCCGCTCTTTTTTCAAAAATTTCTCGGGGGTTACCCCCCCCCCCCCCCCCGAACACCCCTTAAGATGTTCGGGTACGCTCGCTCGCCACGGTGCACTCCGACAGACAGTTTACGCCCACCACTTTCAAATGTCACCAGCCACCACTGGAAGCAGATCTGTTCCTTCTCATTCATCGTTTCCTGTGTATACATTGACGTCCGTCAGTGATCAGCTTAGAACAAGCCCCCGATCAATAGGGCCCACCTGCACATCAGTAATCATACTAGCTGGACACCAGATGGAGAGACACTTTTAGTTTACATTTTATAGTGAGTAAAATGTATGAATGAAAGTGATACTCATAATAGTGCAACGTAGCCCTCAATCAAAGGCATCACGGCGCTCCCCAATGACAGATCCAGCATGAAGACTAAATTGATTTTTTTTTTCTGTGCTTTATTCCAGTGTAGTTCAATCTATAAAAAATAAGGTGTGCCATCAAGTATTTCTTGTGAAAATGAAGAAAGAATGCAACACAAAATCTTACATATATGAAGAAAAAAAGAATTTAGAGATGTAATGGGTTTGGCCTTGCTGATCTTCTCTCTCAAATTACGATGTGTCCATCCTGGTGTTTGGAAAGATGGTTGACTAAGCATGTGTAAAAGTTGTTTGTTTGCATGCACTCGTTCCTCTCTTTTCAGCGCGTACTTGAACTGTAATGCATTCTAAATATTTACATCCGTTCCATGCCACCATCATACCCGGCTGTCCACAATATCACAGGAAGTACCACCCTATATCATGGATTACCAATATAAGGTAGTCGGCAACATTATACAAGGTGTTGGCTCCATTGTGTTATGAATGCCCACATTATACCAATAATTTCCGGCTTTCTAGATGTCCACCGCGTGTCAGAAATTATCTCTGTTAAGCCAGGACCAACTGTAGGTGTGACATTACACGAGGTGTGGGCGTAATTGTGTCAGAGATGAACACGTTATGTGTGTAATTATCCCCATTGTGCGTGCAGGGGATGCCCACAAATTGCAGGAATTACCACTAAACATCCATGGCCACCATTGTTCCAAGGATGTGCACAATATGTCAGAAATGAATACATCACACTTGCACATGCACACATGGGAATACACACAGATGCACACACATAGGTATACACTGACACAACACACAGTCAAACAATCTGTAACTCCTGTGACCTGTGGTGTCCTAACTCATGATCCAGGCGCGTCCCCTTTACTGCCCTGGTAGCCTGGCACATCAGCAGACTGCACAAGACTGGACTTCTGCTAAAGGCCAGACCTGGTGGGGTGGTACATTTGCGGTTACTACTTGGTGCTTTTAAAGCAAGGAAGGGGGGAGTGTTCGATTTTTGTGCCTCAGCGTCGGGGAGGGGAGAGCTAGGTTTTCTCGTGTACTGACATGGGCCCTTCCTGCATGTTCAGCCATGCATGTAGTAAAAATGAGTCCACTTTTTTCAGGACACTCGTAATGATCCCAGCATGTGCAAATTTGTAAGCACCGTCCGTCTCGTATTCCAACATTGTATTGGGGATAAGACAGACTGGACTCTGCATGTCATGGGGCCCGAGGCATGAAGTGGTTTATCAGTCATCAGTGGAGCCACCCATGCGCCCCTGAAAACCTACCCAACCAGTTTATTGTTTAAAAATCAACGCTGCCCTCCCATTGCACCATTCCTGTATGAGGCCTGTAAGTGAAGTATGGCCACAGAGAAAAGGAGGGACCCGCTGCTGTTTGAGATAAGGCTGTGCATAGCCCAGATCTGCCAGGAAGAGAAGAGCTTCAATCCTGACCCTGCCTCACTGGTTTCAACATGGGCATGAGAAGAAGAAATGTAGAAACAGCTGGGAAGCTGCTCCAGGGCTCTGCTACTCCTCACCTAAAGGGCCCACCAGCTTTTCTGCCTTCAAATCCACTTGTCCACCAGGCCCCCCTATGGTGCACCAGTGTCTGCGCAGACAATCACCCTGTGTACCTCAGTCGACTAGTACCCACTCTCATGAAGCTAGGGAAGGAGGAAGCGATATGGAGTATCCTGGTGCAGCTTCCTGTGCTGTAGAGCAGCTTTGTGCTCCACTATAAGTTCTTTCCCTTTTAAAGAGATAACCCAAACAGAGCATCTTGGTGTTTCTCACCTTTGAATGTCCTCGATCACTTTGGGGCTTGTGAACTGTCATGACCAAAAACTTGTAGCCAGACAAATAAGGGTAGAACCTGCAAAGGACACAGACTATCCCAAAGCATGCCTTTTCATTGCAGCTCAGTTGTGTTCACTAAGTACCAGTGTGTAACTGATGAAGTAACTACACTGTTTATCTGAAGGGTCAGTCTGCAGTATAAAGGGATGTCTGTAGTCAGGTGCCTTCAGTAGAGGAGCTTTGCATAGTGCTATTGTTATGTCCTTGAATGCCAGTGGGTAACTGTTGTGCCAGAGTTGGCCACAAATTTGCTGTAGTACCCAGTAAGAGATAAGAGAGACTCACACTTGGTCTGCTTTGTGGATAAACCCTAACCCATCACTTTTAGAACCCAGACTTCAGATATTCAAATTTTCCTGCTGCCAAGCTGATGCCCAAGATAGACTATAGAGGGCTGTTCAACTTGATAGGCGTACTGGTCGGTTTAGCCCCCTGCATCCTCACCAACACTTCCTAAAGATGGACCCCATAAAGGCCCACGCTCTGCGTTGTCCTCAACGGCTTCCGATTCTGATGAATGCATTCCTGGAGAATCCACAGGTGCCGTTCGCTCCTGCTGGGTTAGGTGACTCCTAAACAGGCACCCAGGTTACATCCTCACCAACACTTCCTAAAGATGTTATTGAAATTGGCCACTTCTGTACCCTGAAAATACAGAGTTGACACAGTGGCAGGAGCATTCTTCAACCTAGATGACGTAAGCCTAGAGGTGTAGAATCCATCTGGCATGGAGAACACAATCTTCTCCTTGGCACTAGACTGTACACAGTCTGCCAGACACCACTGGTCAAATCAAAGGTTCTCGAGTTCTAGGCCGCACCCATCTCGTTAACTCTGGTTCAGTTATACATCAATCTCAATCACCACTATGAGAGCTTAATAATCCACACAAAACATATGGCCATTGACCCTTGTTTTGGAATTATCTCTGGGCTGGTCCATTGGCAATGGGAGTGCTTGATTACTTCCAGGTCTAGCATCTTTGTAACAACTAGTTTGATGCATTCCTGGACTCAGTAAGATGTCCTGCTGGCCTTACTCTTTGTGGACAAGCTATCTCCCGTGTGTATGTTGTGGCCACAGATCAGTGTCAGCCCTCGGTTAGAGCATAGAAGAGGTTGACACCCTATTCCAGTGCCTCATTAAATGCATCTTGCTGTCTAGGGGTCATGCCAGGAACAATCACTACCTCATTCACAGAGCAATCCTTCTCATCGCTGTACAATGGGTTGAGAGGTGGCACACTGTCCTCTTCATCCTCTTCCATTGCCAGTATGTTCATTATGTAGTCTCTCCTGAAGTTCAGCTTTAATCTGTTTACAAGGAACAACCTCCCTGGTCCCTTCTGACATTTGTGACACCAGTGTCAACTAAATGATTGACATGAAAGATTTTCTGTACCACCCTACATGGACCACACGATTTGTCCTCCAAAGCTTGGAGGCAAAGTGGCTTTAGCACCATTGCCTCCTGACCCTCTTAATCAGTGTTGCTTTCTGGTCATACTACTTCTTAATCAGCTGTCGATGGGCCTCCAGGATTTCTTTGTCTATGTATTGTGCAATCAGCTTTGTTATGTTATGTATATTACTATAGCACACTAATCACCTGTGAGGGTATCCAGATGCTTGGTAGCAGACCGCTGCCTCCTGGTGAGGTTAATCAAAAAGCGATATCAATAACATAATTCACTATATTCTTTGTAGGGCACTTAGGAGATCTGATAGAGGCGTCTAGCCGCAGATTCCTTACCGTAGAATTATCCCCAGGCGTCAGACTGGATCTGGAAATGTTTCATAAGCAGTACCCCTGTGCGCTGTTAGTTGGTGTCTTTCGGCTCCGTGTGGCGTCCTCGCCCACACCAGAAGTGACATGTGTGGGACCTATATAGGTGCCACCCCAGTGCGCTGACATCAGTTCTTTTCGTGCCAGTCAGGGTAGATCAAGAGAAGAGTTATGCTCAGTCACTTTTTGACTGACCATTTTTTGACCCTTTTATTGAAGATTTTTGAGACTGTCTCCTAGTGTGGCAGGGAGGTCCACAAGGAAGGCTGGTTTCAAGCCCTGTGGCGCCAGTCATCGACAGATGTTGGTGACGTACCCACACCATGTCTGTCTCTGGTGCCTCGAGCGCGACCATGATGCCAAGACCTGCATTGATTCACGACATGCACCCCAAGGCTTTGAGGGAGCGGTCCCTCAAACTCCTTGCTGCTCAATGTGCGACGTTGTGATGGTCTTGATCCTGGTCAAGCGGAAGGTCCCGGGATCGGTCGCGGAGCCCCTCCAAGCGCTCGTCGTTGCATTTAAAGTCTTCTGGGCAAGTCCCACAAACGGAAAAACAAGAAGTCGAAGAGGTCTTCGACTTCACCCCATTTGTCGTAGTCATCCGGCGAGACAAGGAACCTTCGGCATTTGAGGCCTTGCTCTGCGTTTGAGCCACTTCGACCTTCCCCGGCACCCGCTCCATTGCTGACGTGCCTGGCAACGCAGTCCCCATACTCATCCCGGACTCCGACACGGAGCCGGATGCCAGAACGTTGATGTTGTTTGATGCCGACTGGAGGCATTCCACCCAGGCCTAAGGGCTATGACTTAGGGATGATTAGGAGGGGTCACTGGGCCGTGATGAATACCAGCCCCTAGATGTCACCAAGGGCACCTGGTATGAGGATCTGGCGGATGCCAGTGGTCTGGACACCTCCGCAGATACTGGTTAAGTCTCTCCTCCTACCGTGGCTACGGAGGATGGAGCCTCATTTGCTGTGGTGGTAAGGAGGGCAGCTGAGGTCCTGGACCTTCAGTTGCCCTCCGTGACTGTCAAGTTGAACGTCTTGATGGAGGTGCGTCAGCCGGGGGTCGTCCCATCCGAACCGCTTCTCCAGTTTAACAAAGCCATCCTGGATCTCCAACTTAAGGTCTGATCTAAGCCCTGGTCAAGGGCTCCTGTAAATAGGTCAATTGCCCAACCCTATCATCCCGCCCCTGGGGATCCAATATTCCTCTCCCAGCACCCCACCCTGGACAGCTTGGTGGTCCAAGCCTCCACTTCCGGAGTAAATCGTGGCGCGTTCCCTATCAGTCCCCGGGTACAGGGAGTACAATAGGCTGGATACTTTGGGAAAGAAGACGTTTTCTTCCACCAGCCTAACACTGTGGTCAGTGAACACCGTGTGCCTTTTGGGCTGATACTCTGTCACTCTGGGACTCGGTTGCGCATGTGCTGCCTATGGTCTCGGAGGAGGCCCAAGCCATACTCTCCCAAGCTATTGCTGATGGGAGAGACACAGCTAAGTTTGACATACGCTGTGGCCTGGATATGACTGACTCACTATGCAGAGCGGTTTCATTTTCGGTGGCCCTTAAGTGTCACGCCTGGTTGAGAACCGCTGGCTTTTTGGGGGATGTTCAGGCCTTGCTCATGGACATCCCCTTCGATGGCTCCCGTCCGTTCGGAGACAAGGTTAACTCCGCACTAGAGCTCTTCAAGAACAGCAGAGCTATGGCCAGGTCCTTGGGCATTTCAATGGCCCCTTGTGAACCCCAGTTCGCCTTTCGCTCCTTTCGTGACCATGGAAGGGGCTTCCAGCTGTCTACTGCCCAGCCACCATGGCCCGCAGGCTCCCCAGCTCCCCCCCCCAGCAGCCACTGCCTCCAAGCCTCTTTAGTTTGCCATGTGACAATGATGGGCATCCAGTGGGATGCAGGAAGCGCCATTACCAGCACCACTGGAGGTTGATAGCATCCGACTGCTGGGTTCTCCAGATTGTCCGAAGGGGCTACTCCCTCCCCTTTGTGACTACTCCTCCATCAATGCTACCCACTTGCGACAGGCTGACATAGGACCACGTCTCTTTACTTCGCCTCTTGGCAAAGGGAGCCTATAGGAAAGTAGGATCTGCTTTCATGGTCACCCCCACTTTTTGCTGGTTTCATTAGGTTTTTCTGACTAGTCTGACTGGGATCCTGCTAATCAGGACCCCAGTCTCTGTGCTTCCTCCCTAAATTGGACATGGTGAGTACTTAGGTATTCCCCCCTAGCACCAGTACAAGTGGTAGTACAGCAACCAAGGGATTAGTTGGGTTAACCTTGGGTTCTGGCTTAGTCAGAACTCCAGCGCAGGCTGTTCTAGTCTGTGATGGTGGCATTGATCTTGCCACCTTACTAGTAAGTCCCACTAACTTGGGCAAGTACAGACACCAACCTTTAATAAATGGAAAGGAAGCAATAGCTTTCAGGGACACAGGGGCCAGTGTCACCATGGTGACAGAGAAACATGTGTCCCTTGAACAAATCATACTTGGACACGGGTACCAAGTGACCAACGCTAGCAATGTCAGGACTGATCATTCCTTGGCAGTTGTGAATGTCCGCTAGGGAGAGGTAACTGGACCTTGGAAAGTTGTGGTATCTCCAGCCCTACCTGTAAATTGTCTGTTGGGCAATGATCTAGAAACTTCGGCCTGGTCTGAAGTAGAATTCAGGACTCATGCAGAAATTATAGGCATTTCTGCCAGTGTCTTTGCTGTAACCAGGCCTCAGGCCAAACCGCTTAGCACTGAGGGAGCACTGGATCCTGTAACAATGGACCAGATTGCTCCTAAGAGAAGGAGCAGGAAGGGTAAGGAATTATACTCCTCCCAAGCTTTCAGTGAGGATTGTTCTCCTAAGAGAGATGATCTCATTCCCTGTGAAGGAACTGTCCCAGAGGAACTTGGGCCTGACCAGGCAGAGTTCTTGGGGGCAGGGGGCCCTTCCAGGGCAGACTTGAGTTTGGAGCAACAATCCTGCCCCCCTCTTGAACCTCTCAGACAGCAAGCTGCTGCTGAGGAAGCAGGGAATGTCAGTGGGTCCCATAGGATCTATTGGGAAGATGGACTTCTGTATTCTGAAGGTAGAGACCCCAAGCCTGGTGCCACCATGAGGTTGGTAATACCTCAGAAGTTCAGGGGTTTTCTTCTCTCCCAAGTACATGACATTCCCCTTGCAGGGCACCTTGGGCAAAGTAAGAATTGGGACAAGATTGTCCTTCATTTTCACTGGCCCCACATGTCAGAAGAAACCAAGGAGTTTTGTTGCTCCTGTGTCACTTGCCAAGCCAGTGGTAAGCAGTGTTCCCTCTAATTATTTTTGTCTCTGTGCGGCAGTGACCTGTTTGTGTGCACACATTTCTTGTTTGTGTGCACAACTGAGTGATATTAGCAAAAAGTATACTACTTTCTAGTGAGATTAGAAAGGACACCTCCTCAAATATTTAAAAGTTAAAGAGTTACTTGAAAGCACATTTTCCTGCTAAATTGTCTAACCAGGATTGGCAATGTGTGCACCCTGCACTTACACAAGTATAACCCTCATCCTGCACTCACAATACAGCTAATAAATTGCACTCAGGCACATACTCACCCTGCACTCACACAGCATACTCCTCATTCTAGAATTATGAAGACTCACCGCTTACCCTGCACTCACACAGACACATTGCTCACCCTACATTCAGGCACATTGCTTACCCCGTATTCAGATGCACTCATAAACACACATAAATTCTGCATTCAAGCACATTATTCACTGTACACACACTCTGACATACTACTTATTCCACACTCACACTCACACACACAAGTCACAATACATTCACACAGACACACCACTCAGTCTACACTCTGCAAGCAATCCTTTCAGCTTGATCTCCTTATGCACATCACTCACTCTGCACTCACATTACTCACACTATTCAACCTGCACTCAAAATACGCTTTGCTCGCCCTGCACAGTCTGAACACATACTCATTCTCACACAGGCACACTGCTGACCCTACATTCACACGGTTCACCTTGCACTTATCCAATCACTTCACTATGTACCTCTGATGACTCACTCCTTCCAGCATGTACTATACACATCACTAACCTTGCACTCACTGTAAATTCACAAAGTTGCATCCCTCACTCTACACTCAAACTGGTAAACTGCTCATCTTGCCCTCAACATGCACACTGCTCAGTTGTGCGAAGGAACAACTCTCACCCTACACTAATACAGATATACCCATATCCCTGTACTAAGAGAGGCATACAAATCACCATGCACCAAGTCAGGGACATTGGGGAGGACTAGACACAGAATAGCTCCTGCAAAGCCCAACCTGTAGGAGTAGGAGGAGAGCTGCCAAGGAGAATTCAGTCTCACCCCTTTCCCCATCCTTGTTAGACTTAGATGGGTGCAGGAGATTTGGAATTAAGAGACAAAATACAATACTTCTAAGTTAATGAAAGTATAGAGCATCTTTTATATTATAGGCACTAATGAGGACAACATCAGTGAGGCAAGCAGGTAATTAGAAGCAAACCTAGCAAACAATGTTAAGATAATATTACAAAAAAAGAGACTGTGCAGGGAGGGGGATTCCCTGGTTGGACACCGGTAAAAGAAGGAATTGGGGGCTGAGAGAGCTGTGCAGAGAAGAAAAGAGCCTGCCCAGGATGTATAACTGTCAAAGTAGACTGCAGTGATGGGGGAACTGAAGATAAGAGAGCCGTAATTGAGAGAGATTGTGGCACAAAGTGAATGAGACCACAACGAAAGAAACAGTGCCAGGGAAGTAGCAGTGAGAGGGAACAAGATCTGATATAGCTGTAACCATGGGACACAGCTGTGCAAAGAAGAAAATGCTGCTCAGAGTTGGTGACCAGGAAAGACAGCAGTTGACAGAAAAATAACTGGATTGAAACAGTATTTATTGAGTAGAGACTGCTGTGCAGAAAAAAAAGTGTCTTCCTAGCTCAGCAGTTTAAGAACTACCCCACAACAATTAATTAGCAGTGCACAGCACAATACTGAGTAAATATGTGGAGAATGTGCCTATTTTTGCTTTTATTTGTTTGGGTGTTTTGTAAAGTGTAAATTGTTACATTATGATAACTTTGAAGCCCTTTTCAGAGTAGATTAAAGGTGTGTTTTTCAGATTCTGATGAATTCCTAGCTGCTCCAGCATATTGTATGGGTTGTGCCCCACCAGTGGCAGGCTTCTTCTCCATGTGCTGCACCGAAAGCTGAGGGTCGTTTGGGGGTTACACATGTAGTCCCATCAGATTAAAAACTGCCTGATCTGATGAGAGATAGAAAGAGAACATGAAATTGTAATGCCAATGTGATTTCAATTCAAGCACTGCTCAAAAGTAGTCTTAAATGAATTTGGAGAGAGCAGGCTAGGCAGTAAGCCTCAGATCCTCTCTGTGGTGTTAGCACCCCACTAACTTTTGCACTGAAACATATACAAAGGTAAAACGTGTCAATTAACTGGACTGCCCACTCGTTTAATCAACACTAGTGTTCCTTGTCTTTTAAAAATGTATGTTTTTCTACATTGTACTGTAAAGAAATAGGTGCTTTGAATTACTAATGTGGCTTCTCGGAGTAGTACTGCACACATGGCTATCATTCGTTTTGGTATAAAGCAATTTAGGACTCCTTCTACGACCTCCTTTCCGGCAACCCTCTGAATTTGCCAAGCTGAATCTAGCCCATCCTCTTCTAATTTTTTGACTTCTGATATAATTGGAATTCTGCCCCCCTTGCATCATGACTTGTGCAGAGTGGACCCACCCCTCCTTCAGCATCGTCACTTTAGTCCAGTGCAGAATCCCATTCCTAGACCAACGTCACTCTTAAACCCTGGCGCCCTAAAATATAACGTGGTGCTGTCTGCATCAAGCATGGTATCTTCCATGAAGCGGGAGAAGCAAAGAAACTTGTGGGAAGAAGGAATGGAGAGAATGCAGGTTCAAAGCACATCAGACTGTATGCCAATGTTTGGGAGAAAATGTGCACCAGATAGTGAATCATACATGTATTTGTGAAATACACGTTTATCCAAGAGTTTGTTGGTGCTATATTACAAATGCTTATTACCCAACTCAGTGGTACACATAATCTGGTCACTTCATTTTCCTTAGGGTGTCTTTTTTAACTACAGCTTAGATTTACTGCTGCTCCCCTTCAGCAATCATGGTATTGCTAACTGCCTCTTGAGTATTTGTTTTATGTGATTTGTTTTCACAAACTGCTTGTAGTAACCTCTGCTGCACGCCTGCCAGTCCCAGACAGGAACTGTATTATTAAGAGCAATTTGGAGAAATCACACATGTGTAAAAGAACAGGAAAGCAGCTTTCAAATGTGCACACAGGGAAGAATGTAATATGGAAACTTTCAACAGAGTTGGTTTATTTAATTTACCTTAAAAATGTAAGTAGGGAAATGTCCTTCCTAGAGGTGGAGAAGAGCATGTCTGAGATGCAGATTATTTTATGTCAGTAATTTTCAACCGGTCTCATTTTTTTTCCAGCTCGGCATTTCTCTACCTCCCTAATTAAAGGTTGAACATGACACTATTTTCTTGGAAGAGCTGAGGCTTTTGCAGTAGCAACATCTTTTAAATACAAACATGCAAATAAAAGTTTATGCTTTTATTATAAAAATGTTAGTACCCGCACAAACATGCTTGCAAAGTGTGTAAAACTTGTCTGCAATTGCCGTTTCAAAAAGTTTGTTACTTGGTTTTCTTCTGAGAATGGCGATAGTGGGGCGGGGGAGTTGCACCTTCATGAAGAAAAACATCACACTTACTCTACGCTCATTAGCAAGCCTTCGAGAACGCTTCTCCTGTCAGCAGGTGATTCCTTTGTTTTGCGCGCTCCTTAAGGCCCCCTGCATGGTGAAAATGACACTGTGCGCAGGCGCGCAGCTTAGAGGGAACATAGGTGGTAAGTCAGGTGGCAGTCCAAAGTCCCCCTTAATTCCACTTCCAGTGGTTGGGGGTTCCCTTTGAGAGGGTGGGGATTGACATTGTTGGTTCCCCCAACCCTCCAGCTGCATCTGGGCACAGTTACATCCTAGTGGTGGTGGACCATGCCACTAGGTACCTAGAAGCCATTCCCCTTAGAACCACTACAGCTCCTGTAGTGGCCAGGGCCCTCCTGGTAATCTGTTCCAGGGTGGGCTTCCCTAAGGAGGTCTTAACAGACAGAGGTACCAACTTCATGTCTAGTTATATAAATGCTATGTGGAAAGAGTGTGGAGTAAACTATACGTTTACCATACCCTCACCATCCACAGTGCAATGGGCTTGTTGAAAGGTTCAACAAGACCCTCAAGGGTATGATCATGGGCCTCCCCGAAAGCTCAGGCGAAAATGGGATGTCTTACTACCTTGCCTTCTATTTGCCTACATAGAGGTTCCTTGAAAGGGGGTTGGCTACAGCCCATTTGAACTTATGTTTGGACATCCAGTTAGGGGTCCATTGTGTCTGGTTAAGGAGGGATGGGAGCAACCTCTCAAACCTCCTAAATAGGATATTGTGGACTATGTCCTTGGCCTGCGCTCACGTATTGCTGAGTACATGAAGAAGGCAACTAAAAACCTGGAGGCCAGCCAAGAGCTTCAGAAAGCCTGGCATGACCAAAAGGCTGACCTGACTGTTTACCAGCCAGGCCAGAAAGTGTGGGTGTTGGTGCCTGTGTCCACAGCAGCTCTCCAATACAAGTGGAGTGGCCCCCGCACCATCCTTGAAAAGAAAGGTGAGGTCACCTACTTGGTGGACCTACGCACTCCCAGAAGTCGCCACAGGGTACTTTGTGAACCGCCTAAAACCTTTTGTGGACAAGGCTGACATGAGCTTGCTCATGGCAACTGATGAGGGGCAAGAGGAAGAGAATGACCCTCTCCCTGATCTCCTCTCTCAGAACCCTGTTGAAGGGTCAGTTGATGGAGTAGCCTTGGCAGGCAGCCTCAATGACCAGCAGCAAACTGATTGCAGGAAGGTCCTCAATCAGTACCAGTATATGTTTTCTTTAACACCCAGTCAAACCATCTGGTGTACCCATGAAGTGGACACCGGGGACAGTCTGCCAGTGAAGAGCAAAATTTACAGACAGCATGACCATGTCAGAGATTGCATCAGGACAGAGGTCCAAAAGATGCTCGAATTGGGGGTCATTGAGCCTTCAGATAGCCTCTGGGCTAGTTCAGTAGTCCTTGTGCCATATCCTCACACCAAGGGTGGTAAAAGAGAGATTAGGTTTTGTGTGGACTGATGCCCATCCTATTCCAAGGGCAGATTAACTCATAGATACTTTGGCCTCAGCCAAGTTTCTGAGTACATTTGACTTGGCTAATGGCAAACCAGACTAGCTGAGGATGCCAACCAAAAACAGCATTTTCAACCCCTAGTGGGCATTATCAATTCATTGTGATGCCCTTTGGTCTGGAAAATGCACCTGCCACATTTCAGAGGCTGGTGAACAAAGTTCTCACAGGCCTGGAAGACTATAGTGCAGCATATCTAGATGATATAGTGTTGCTGGGATTCTGCACATACACAGAACTATGCGCAGGAAAACAGGACCTCGGCGTATATGGGTTGAACCTTCCTACCACCTTAGTACCCAAAATCCCCAAACCGACTAGCTATAGTGTCTCATTCGTTCTCCTACATAATCACAAAGCTACAAATGATTAGACAACCCAGAACACAACACTCCCGACTCTCTCAGTAATCGCGGTAGCAAGACATACCCTTGCGCTCACTCACTCGTACTTGTCCACAATAAGAATTGTCAGAGTCACGGTTATAGTTCAAAATGTTTATTTTAACAATCATGCTCTATAATGCAGTATACGAGCCACTACCAGCAGCGTAATGCATAAACCTAAAACAGTTAGCATTGTTACAATTCCATAGAATATAAAGGGGGATGTCATCATATATGGACAGTGGAAAAAGGACTAAAAGGCCTAACCACCCTCCCCTTGGTAAGTTGAAGTTTATTATATAAAGGAAGATCTCTGGGCTTTGTCAGCAGACCCCATACCTTAGTGCCTAGATGGAAGTTTTACATCATAGGAACAGCATAGCTCTTCTCCCTGGAAAGATCCCTCTCCAAGTGTGTTTGAACAACCTGCATCCCCGTAATATCAAAGCACGAGTTTCCAGCAGCGCAGCTGTGTTGGCATGTTTTGTCTTGGTGCTAGGGACTGACCAGAACAGAATATCAAGGGGCATTGTTTATCGACCTTGCACATCGTGTTCAGACTAAACTCCAGGAACAGGCAGAGAACGCAGAAAGCAGACAGTTCTCATGTGAAAGGCACAAACAGAGTCTTGCAAAATAAAGTCCTGTAGTAACGTGCGCAAAAGCAGCATCATGGCAGCAGAGCTCAGGCTAACTTAGCAATGTCGACAATGACCCTAACGGCTATATAATACCCTCCCCTTGGTAAGGTCGTAGTATATAGACAAAAGACCAAAACAGAGTTCAAAGTTAAGCAGAGTTCAGAAGCGTTTGAAAAAACCAAATTGGAAAAATTAAAAACGTTATTATGAAGGTGGCGAATCCATCAAAGTACGTGAACTTAAGAATGCAATTCGTTCCAAAAGGTCATCCCTATCGTTAGTAGAAAAAAGGGATGCCATCCAATCAAGTAGGCCGAAGGAACAGACGTGCTCTTCGTAATCCGATGCTTCTAAGAGCATTTCCGGACAACTTGCGTGATATTCGATTAAACTCCGTCGCAATAGGTTCTGCGCAGCCGCACAGATATTCCACTCAGCCAAGACTCCAAGTGGAGCCGCACGCGCCATACGGCCATTCCCAGAACAGTCCTGCACATGGGCCACTAAGGGACCCATTAACGGGTCTTAATCCGGGTCTGAACAAGACGTATTGGAGAGGCATTAATCCAAAGCCCAGTAGAAGGGGCACCGCTGACAGTAGAACACAGGTTGCACGCAAGTGAAGTAGGCAGAGCGAAAAGTTAGTCCATAACTCACGCTAAGCGTTGCCAATGGCAAGCATCCAAAAAGTTGTTGCATTCGGCCACGGTACAGTTGCAATTGGTCTGGTCTGTGCATTACCACAAGATGAGCAGCCATTGCGTAGCAGGAGCAGAAGAATCAGGATTCCACCAGCTGGCGCCAGTAACAAAGGGAACCCTCCGAAGATGCTAGAAAAAATAGAATGAATAAAAGCCGGTATTACTCCAAATATCGTCTGAAGAGAAGTCGCAAGGCCGGATCCCACAAGTTTAAAAAAGTGAGCAAGGCCTTTGGTGTCAGACGCATTAAATATTTGATGTATAAGCTCCCCATAGTGAAGTGGGAGGTTCGTGTTCAGAAGTGACTGAATCTCGCTAGATGTTCTAGCCATCTGCAATTCAAAGGTCTCTCGAGCCGAAGTGAGAGGCACTTCTTGTTGAAACAATAGCGCTTTGAGTCTGCTCAATTTGTTGAAATCTGTTTTCAAAGTCGGAATGGAAGGCCAAATGGAACTATCTACTTTCCCATGCGGGGGCGGAAAAAGCACATTTCTACAACAAGTAACACGTTGTGAAACTGTTACTATATACGGGAGACCCGCCCGTAAACCACAGCAGTCGTGGTTGTTCAAAATAAGATAACCGCCGTTAGTAAGCAAGGTAAAAGCGGGAATTATTGCTGGGACGGGAGTTCCTTTAAAAAAACACGCAAGATTAGGCGCGGATACATTGCAAGCGCCGTGCAACTTAAGGTGTTTACAAACCAGGGAATGTCCTACTGTGGAATCGCAGTCCTCCCCAGTTAGGAAAACTTCTTTATCCTCCCGCTGACATCTGTAAGTGAAAGGTAGGGACCATAATTCATGGAGAAATGCACTACCCAGGGGTTCAAAGCGGCCTATCGGGAAATGTTTCATACATGATTTAAATTGAAACAGCGAAAATGGGATTGAGATAACCCCATGAATTAACCATACAGCTGAATCTGTCTCCGCCACAGAGAATGGCAAGTGTTCAAATCGTTCAATGTGTAATAGCATCTTTCATGGACATAAAATCTCTGTTTATCAGTTAGATTAAATGGTAAAAACAAAGCAAAAGCATTCAAATAATCCCAAGGTACTTTTCCCATTTTGAGAGTCTGTAGCGTCCATGCAAACTGCATCACTGATCGTAATTGATTTTGACCATGATATAACACAGATACATCATTCTGAACAATATCAATAACAGATGAAACAATATTATCCAAGGTATAAATGCGTGAAGACAGTGTATTGATACTATTGTCGACCACTGTAAGGACTTTTTCTAAATTTGCTTTGTCAATTTGGTGCAGACGAAGCGCTGCCTCAATCTGCGAAAGTTTCCAAACTTCATTGTAAGCTGCATAGATAAACCTCTTTGTTCTAGGAATCCTAGGACCTAAGATAAAATCAGCCAAATTGTTGTCGCTCGACAAGAGTGACGTGTTGTTTTACTGACGACAAAGTGGAGTTTTCCAACCATTGTTGGCACAATTTACCCACTGAGTATGGGGTGACCGAGTGTGAATGTGGAAAACAAGGGTCCGGTCTAGTCTGTGTGAAACCAGGCGTTACATTATAAAAACGCAGTTGGCATTCATTTGAATTGGTTTGCCACACCAACCATCCAGACAGGTCAACATCAGAGACATTGAAAGTGTCATTTCGAAACAAAGCTTGTAATACATCGATCGATTAGTTCGTTTGTGTACGCCAATTGTCATATTCCGCTAAAGACGGGATATTCAAATTTTTGGCAGTTGCCAAACCAAAGCAAGTAGTTTGGTGCACTGTATCATTTAAAAATATTTGAGCCGGGATTAGGCAGGCACGATGCAAAGCTTCAGTTCCCTGAACCTGCCAAGCCTTAGTGCCCCAAATTGATTTCAAATCAATGGTATCTCTCCAGTGATCATAACCCTGTGTGGCCAATTCAGTTCTAAAGGAATTGGAATAGATTAATTTAGTGTGGGTCAGAATAAATTTGGGCTGAGATGACAATTGCAATTTAAAGAAATAGGATTCTGGATTGGACGTGTCATAATCTGTGAAATAGGTGAACTTATCCCTAAGGGTTTTAGAACTCCCCTGTATGGGAGTTGGACAATGTTCCCATTGCGGGTAATTAAAAACAGGTCTTATCGTGTTTGTTTTGTGTAAGAAATGATGCCCATAGTGTTGATAACAGAATAAATCCGCATAATTAGCAGAATTTAAATATAAATCTTCAGCATCAAAAGCAGCATAATACTTTAAATCAGAAAACCATGAATGTACTGCTTGTACATCCCAATCATCAGAATGTATGTCCTGTGTTACCACATCTCCTAATGAGACGCGAAACACGTATGGTATCTTGAGGATTTCCGTCGGGCCGTGAATTTCGAATGCTACTTTATCCCAAACGATGCCATCTGCAACCGGGAAAGCTGAAATGTTCACAAGAGTTTGATCACGTTTCATGATATGGGATCAGAATTCCATTGACCAAGTTCACAGCAGAGCGTTCTGGCAAATAATGGCCATTGATGAGCAAGAAAAATACTGTCACAAATCCAATCAACATTAAGAGGAAAATCAGGATAAGTACCAACCAGATGTAGGTCCATGGCGGGACCAGGTAAGTCTTTTTGAACCAAGAGATGAAAATACTTATTTTTGTCGGTGGAAGTGCCAAAGTGGAAGACGAGGAGGAACTGTCGTAAGAGAAGCTCGAACGGTCCCCAAAATAACCGCTTGCACCCATGTTCATTAAAGGTGGAAGGGCAGCATCAGCTTGATGTTGTCGAGGACTTGTCGGCACTTCGCTTTGGGACTCATCCGCAGGGTAAGTATACTCGACTTTGTCGTTGGATGAGGATGGAGGCAGAACATGCAAAAAGTCAATAGTAGTGTCCATCTCACCCTCAGCGATATGGGGATTAGTCGAAGAGGATGAAATCACCGGATTCAAAGAGATAGCGTTGCATGAAACTGCAGGTGTTACACTATTCAGAATCGGCCAGACGGTGTAATTTGACATTGTCCACTGAGATGTATCTGTTGTCTTTGCGACCAGGCAAAGGTGGTAGAATTACAGTACGAGTACCCTTCAATCCAAGCACTGGAACCGGTGTACGATAAGAGGGACCAAATTCTTTTTTGTTCTCCAGCTTTTCTCGTACCAGATCTCCAATCTTAGGAAGCCAGCCGGCAACTGGAATCAGCAGTGCCGTATCATTGGAAGAGGGCAAATGTTCAGTTGCGTAGCTGTCACGGGTCTTTTGTAGGTCCTGTAACATAGTAGAATGATAATCTACGTCAAAGGTTGCGGCAGCCGCCACAACATCTAGACCATCAAGGTCTGGCACAAACATTTTAATGCCAAAGAGCATTTTGTATGGGGTCCGCCCACCCAGAGATCTTCTATGGAGATTGTTTAGTGCATGTTGAACTCCATACAAATGGGCCAGCCAGTTCCTGCCAGTACCTAAGACCCTAGCTGTCAAAGATTGCTTTAAGTCACGGTTAATTCGCTCCACTATAGAATTGCCCTCAGGCCTGTATGGAGGCGAAAACTGCACAAGCACCCCCATCGACTTAAACGCGTCCTTGTGCGCCTTAGAGGCGAACGCTGGACCTTGGTCAGAATGGAAGGTGCCACAGGCAAACATCCCGACAAAGACACGCAAATCTCTAATGACATTTCAAGCGTCAGCACTGCGTTGTGGCCAAACCCAAAGGAATCTAGTGCATCGAATCAACTGCAACAAAAATGTATTTATACGCAGTATCAGAAGACAATGGACCGCAGTGATATACACGGCTGATTGGAAATACATAGCTGTGTTTGCGATGGGCGTGAGACCGTAGACGGTTTGATTTGCTGACAAATGTCACACGAAAGTACATCATTACGGGTCTGTTTATATAAACCACGCCACCAATAAAGTTGCTGTAAAATAGAGACAGTCACAGACACTCTGGCATGTGCAGAAGCCATGCCTTCGTGTGCGGCTATGATCAAAGCAAGTCTGCGGTCCATGTTGGGAATCAGCCGATCCCCAACTGATGGTATTTTAGCATAAGGAACTTGTTCGGGAGATAAATGATAAGAATACTTCGAAGGGAAGCCCTGCGGGTAAGCAGTTCCATCCTTCGTAGCAGCTATAGTTGCCAAAATGTCATTATCTATCTTAGTCTGCTGCTACGGAGCACGTGGCTTCTGCAGATTTGGCTGCCTCGTCAGCCAGAGAATTTCCAACAGCATGTGCGCCCACACGCTGATGGCCAAGAGTATGTATAACCTGTGTGAGTGGCAGATGTTCTTTAAGTTCCGCCACTCGAACCCAAAGCATTTTATGCTTTATTGCGCTGCCTTTAGAGTCTAGATAGTCATTCTGAGACCAAAAGAATAAGTTGTCATTAAAAGACTGAACACAGTAGTAAAAATCGCATACAATAAAAGTATTCACATTAGGATCAGTAAACTCGAGAGCTAGAACAAGAGCACGCAGCTCCGCCAATTGCTCTGTACAGTCCCCAAGTGCCTGTGTATGCACTATGGAAGACTTAAATTCTCCATTAACAATTGTACCAGCCACAATAGCGCAAGCCGCCGAATAAGCGTGTTTGGAACCGATGGCCGGTTGAGCCGAGCCATCGGTATAAATGATACATTTGTACTCATCCAAAGGAAGCAATGACAACGGAGGAGGATGAACATGTTCATACTGTAAAAACTCCTGTGTCTGAAGAGCAGGATCAAAAATAAACGTGACATCAGCCAATGTCAAAGAAGTAGCCCATTGTATCCAACGGGGATGTAGTGCATTAGAGTTGGGTACACTTTCCTTAGTCACTGCTTCTAAAGCAGGGAGAGGCGTGACCATAAGACTGCGTTTTCCCTGCGCCAGCGAGCGTTCTTTCAGAATCGCCATTTGGTCCGCCGTCAAAACTTTTTCAACATTCGAAAATCGCATTTCAGCCGATGTGTACAAATGTGATTTGTATGCAATCGGTACAGTGTCTCCCTCATTGAACGTCAAGTAAGTGAAACCCACCGTCCCCGGTACTATACGTATCACCAGGTTTGTGGTATTATCACGCGTCAACAAGTAGTTAGTCGCAAGGAAATCTGATTGCAAAGACTGCAGTATAGTGGTATGTTCCGGAAACCAGCTGGCAGAAGAATATGTTGGTTGTATCAACGTATGAAGCAGTTTGATACGCTGGGCATAATCGGGGATGTAAATCCTCCCGAAATTCAAAAATCCCAGCAAAGACTGAAGTTTGTGAAGAGTAGACGGAGGTTGCAATTGTTCACACTTCTCCAAAAAGTTGGGGGCTAAGCCCCTACCTTCATTATTGACCTCGTAGCCCAAAAGGAGCATCGCAAAACATGCGATGTGTGACTTTGCAAAATTAAATTTGTATCCATAGTCGGCAAACGACAGAATAATTTGGTCGACTCGGACAAGATGCAGCATCAGTTCATCGTCCGTCAGATAAATATCATCAACGTACGAGAACGCATCAGGGTCTATGCTGTGTAACAAAGACACAACACGTGCAGCGAAAGCCCCGGGGCTATTCTTAAACCCCATAGCCAAACGCTTACATTTTTTCTGATTTCCAACGGCGGTAAATGCTGTCAAGTCACGGCTCTCAGGAGCCAAATTGTGACTATAGAAACCATTGGATATATCCAGTGTAGTTTTGTATTTCTTACGAATAAGACTGTTCACTAGCGCAGAGCTGTGTGAGTTCTGTACCGCAAATGTATGACAATGACTATTCAAATTTCGATAATCCAATACAATGTGAAATGAACCATCAGGTTTTGAAACCGGAAAAAGAGGATTATTCATCGGTGATACGCAGGATTCAATCACTCCTTGATACTCCAACTGAGTTACAATGTCACAAACGGGAGCCTTAGCCTCTCGTCTGATTGGATATTGCGGATGTGGCTGTGGCATAGACCGTAACGGTATCTCATGTGCCGGTGAATCTCTATCCCCGCCCACCTGATTACGGTACACCGCCGGGGCAAGGGCCAAAGCCCACTCAGATGCGTAAGCCTTTGCATGTTCCTCAGGGACGTAACACGGAAAACTCGGAAGTATCACGGTCTCCCCTCTAGAAGCGGCTAGCACAAATGGTGGAGGCCAATCTGCCTCTGCCAACAAAATGTCGTATGAAGAGGGGACATTTTCCCAGAAAACCGCTGTGCTGTATATCACCTTCAATTTGGAAGACAATTTCATAGAGTCTATCTGGGAGGCAACTTGTGTATCTGCTGTTTCTACTGTGATAAATGTATCAATTGCTCTCGCCTCCAGACAGGGACGCAGTGCCTCCCGCACAATGGTAACCTGCGCTGCGTTGTCGAGCAGAGTCATCGCCCATGTCCAGTCTAGAAGCCGTGTTCTCACCGTCTGAGGCATACTTCGCTGTTAAAGCGGTAACGTTTTTCTTCTGATACAGGGGTCTAAAACAAGGCAGATCCTCTTGTTTGGCTTTATCGTCAAACTGACGAGGTTGATCCCGTCCCTGTTGTGTGGTCGGACCTTTGCCACGATCCTGGCGCTCCCCACCACCGACTTGAGAGTCCGATGTGTCCTGTAAAGAATGAGGAGAGCGATGATCAGGGACTTGAAATCTATCAGGAGTCTTAATTTTCGCGCAGTCGCGCAAGTCATAAGTACGCTCAGAAGACTCGGGTGTCGGTGAACCAGCACGCAAACCCTGCTTCTGTTGTTGCTGCCCCTCTTTTATTTCTCCAGTTCTTTTTAGGAAAGAACGGGCGCCCATCTTTATCAGTCTGGGCTTTTTGTTGAACTTGAGCTTGCGTTTAGTAAAAGGCTTAATTCCCAGCCTATTGCGCCCTAAGGTTTTATAAGCTTAGCAATAATCTTTGGCAATTCGCGCTGTTTGTCTGCATCAGCCACAGCCTCCAAGCGTAGCGCCACTTGTAAGCTCAAAGCATCCCCCTAACATTAGCAAGGATCATATCGCAAACAATGTTGAACACACCCACTAATCTTATTCCCAACTCCAGGGCCGCTTCGGCCCCATGTTCATCTTGAACACGTTTAATCACGGAAGGGAGAACGGTCATTGAGGGGGTGCCGAAACACATTGAATATACCGCTGCAAACACTCTACCCCAAGTGTTACAATCAGCTAATTCGGGAACCAGGCCTTTAGGCAGACTCATGGTCAATATCCTATGTTTCTCCACAGGCGTGGTATTTGGAAAAACTGCTTTGAGTTGCCCAAACTTTTCAGCAAGCCAATAAGGAAGTTCATCCTTATTTTGCGGACGCTTGCCCATCACAGAATTAATCATTAATGGACTGATGATTACACCACCAGGTCCAGGTGGTTGCGCAGAAACGCCAGGCGGTCCCACCTGGAAGTTGCACGACATGAACTGAATAACAGCTCTATGTACACGTATTAAGGAAGTATGCAAGTCGCATAGCTCTGTGATCGTAGCAGTGAGATGATTTGGGTGCGGGGTATACCCAGCCAAAACGGGTCACGTGGCCCCCTCTATCGATAAGGGGCCTAAACGGACCGGTGTAATAGGGTGAGGAAGGGCGCCATTAAACCAAATTTGATGTTGCCAAGCCGTTAGCGGAACTTCAAGAGACCTATAAGGACGATAATTGTGAGGAAGGGCTGTGGCAGTATATTCGTGAAACAAATTATCTGTCCCATCGACTGCCAGAAAGGTGACCCAAGAATAAAACACCTCGAAGCGGTGAGCTGCATCTGCTTCTACAACAAAAATGAGCGCAACACCAGCATTAGGGACCCCATATTGAGTCAAATAAGCTGTGACTGCTGCCCAGTTAGGCGGCGCAATGACAACCGCCATAACCAATAGTTGAGAATAACAACCTATGCGTGGCAGTGCAACAACGGGTTAATAAGAAAGAGAAAGACCTTTTAAAATTCAAGCTTGAAAAACCTATAAAATATCACCATATAGGAGGCTACACCGTCACAACCGTCTCCGGAAACAGAAGTGAGGGGATTGTGGACAAGCACAAGCACTACTCAGGAGTCTTGCAGATAAGAACCAGACCAAACGTTGGGCGCCAAGTTGCGGGGATTCTGCACATACACAAAACTATGCGCAGGAAAACAGGACCTCTGCGTATAGGGGTTGTACCTTCCTACTACCTTAGTACCCAAAATCACAAAACCGACTAGCTATAGTGTCTCATTCATTTTCCTACATAATCACAAAGCTATAAATGATTAGACAACCCAAAACACAACACTCCCGACTCTCTCAGGAATCGCGGTAGCAAGACATACCCTTTTGCTCACTCACTCATACTTATCCACAATAAGAATTGTCAGAGTCACAAATATAGTTCAAAATTTTTATTTTAACTATCGTGCTCTATAATGCAGTATACGAGCCACTACCAGCAGCGAAATGCATAAACCTAAAATAGTTAGCATTGTTACAATTCCATAGAATATAAAGGGGGATGTCATCATATACGGACAGTAGAAAAAGGACTATAAGGCCTAACCACCCTCCCCTTGGTAAGTTGAAGTTTATTATATAAAGGAAGATCTCTGGGCTTTGTCAGCAGACCCCATACCTTAGTGCTTAGATGGAAGTTTTACATCATAGGAACAGCATAGCTCTTCTCCCTGGAGAGGTCCCTCTCCAAGTGTGTTTGAACAACCTGCATCCCCGTAATATCAAAGCATGAGTTTCCAGCAGCGCAGCTGTGTTAGCATGTTTTGTCTAGGTGCTAGGGACTGACCAGAACAGAATAACAAAGGGCATTGTTTATCGACCTTGCACATCGTGTTCAGACTGAACTCCAGGAACAGGCAGAGAACGCAGAAAGTTCTCATGTGAAAGGCCCAAACAGAGTCTTGCAAAATAAAGTCATGTAGTAACGTGCACAAAAGCAGCATCATGGCAGCAGAGCTCAGGCTAACTTAGCAATGTCGACAATGACCCTAACGGCCATATAACAATAGCTGTCTTTTGCTCCACCTGGGAGGATCACCTGGTCCACCTTAGGAATGTTCTGGAGGCCCTGCAAAAGGCAGGCCTCACTATCAAGGCCACCAAGTTCCAGATAGGGCAGAGCAAGGTTGTATACTTGGGTCACCTGGTAGGTGGAGGCCAAGTTCAGCCATTTTAGCGCAAAATCCAGACCATCATGGACTGGGTTGCTCCCACTACCCAGACTCAGGTCAGAGCTTTCTTGGGCCTGACTGGGTACTACAGGAGGTTTGTTAAGGGATATGGGTCCATTGTGACTACTCTTAATGATCTTACCTCCAAGAAAATGCCTAAGAAAGTTCAGTGGACAGTTAGCTGTCAAAAGGCATTTGATGACCTGAAGCAGGCCATGTGCACTGCTCCCATTCTGCAAAGTCTTGACTATTCCAAAACCCTCATTGTCCAGACAGATGCATCTGAGATAGGGGTGGGAGCTGACCTGTCACAACTTAATGCAGAGGGACAGGACCAACCTGTAGCTTTTATAAGCAGAAGGTTGACCCCCAGGGTCAGCAATAGAGAGGGAGGCCTTTGCTGTGGTCTGAGCCCTGAAGAAGTTGGTACTCACTTCATTGTTCAGACAGACCATAAACCTCTTATGGCTTAAACAGATGAAGGGTGAAAATCCCAAACTTTTGAGGTGGTCCATTTCCCTACAGGGGATGGACTTTTCAGTACGACATAGGCCGGGGAGTAACCATGCCAACGCAGATGGACTCTCCAGATATTTCCACTTAGAAAGTGAAGACTCAACTGCGCTAGGTTAGTCTCATCTCCTTACGTTTGAGGGGTGGGTGGGTTGTGTAGGAAAGTAGGATGTGCTTTCATGGTCACCCCCACTTTTTGCTGGTGTCATTATGTTTTTCTGACTAGTCTGACTGGGATCCTGCTAATCAGGACCCCAGTCTCTGTGCTACCTCCCTAAATTGGACATGGTGAGTACTAAGGTACACTCCAGATTGGCTACTGGGGTACCCTTGTAAGTCCCTAGTATATGGTACCAAGGTACCCAGGGCATAGGTACACCAGGGGTCTCCTATCAGCTGAAGCTTGTATTATGCCACCCATGAGAGAGAGAACTCAAATTGTGACGACAGGCCTACCATTGCGGCCTGTGTAAGCTGGTGCTAGCACCACTTACGACAGGTGTAGGTTTCCCTATATCTGAGGTCACTACACTTAAAACCTATAAGTAACCCCTAAGGCAGGCCTTTCAATCCTGAAGGCAGGGTGCTCGGTTCTAAGTGGGAGGGTGCCCCTGCATGTGCGGGGGACCCCTACAACCTACGGACTCCATTCTCCCGGGTTGTAAGTGCATCAGCCATTATCACCTATAGAGTGGCCATGCGTCATTACGCGATGACCATCTCTAAACTGACTGTAGCGAACCGTGTCATCTTTGGTATCAAATATGTTGGAATCATACCATCACACCGTAGACGGTGTGGGAGGTATGATTCCATGCAGTGTAAAGCTCCTCTGGGAGGCCCTCAGTGCTCCCGGTACCAGTCTTCCAGAACCGGACAGCAAGCTAGGGCTGCTGCCGACCAGAGACAAGATTCTGCCCTCCTGCTGCTGAGCCAAGCTCAAGCAGGGGAAGGCAGAACAAAAGATATCCTGTCACACCTCCCAGACAGGGTTTAGTGTATTATGGCAGGGTGGGGGTGCTTGCCAGCGCCACTGAGACTGCTGGAAGGGCACACTGCTCTGGCACGCAACTAGACAAAGGACATAGGAGTATCCTCACCACTGTCCAGCCACTCCTTTGGGAGGGGCCCCTGAATTGTGCCAACCCTTTCCCAAAGGTACTTAAGGGCCTACCTGTGGGTGGGCCCGTAGATTCGTTGTGGGACAAGATTCAGATCACATGCCACTTCACTGCGACCCTCTGGACACTCTGGACTAAGCTTAAGGTACCGAGACTGCACCAGGGAAGATTCCTGCTGCTCCTGGTCTCGTCGCCCTGCTGGTCTTCTGCAACGTCCGTGTCCGAGCTCCATACAGGTTCTTCACCTGGCCTATAGAACTCCAAGACACCTGAAGGAATCTCCTTTGGGCTGAAAGAGTCACTGTGTATTTGTGCTACTTACGTGCTCTATTTCCTGAATATTGTGTGTTGTGTATTGGTATCTCTGGGTAGGAGATGATACATTGTGTTAGTGAGTGTCTAATAAAATATCTATTTTTATAACTCCAGTGTGTGAATCTTTTCACTTAATCTATACCATAAGATTATGAACTGGTAAAACAAGCTGCTTTACACTCCTTCTGGACTAAGCCTGAAGACTGCTCTCCCTAGCTACCACTTAGAGAGCTTTCTAAGGCTGTCTAAAACCCCTAAAATCACCATAAGGGTCGTCTGTATTGGTGCAGGGTGCTACACTTAAATAAGTGAGCACCATATACCAAGCCAGCTTCTCACAGAGCCATAGAGAGGGTGCCAGCAACAGAAGTAGGTCGTGGTTGTTATTCTTGCTACTTTCTGGTTCCCAAAAAGGATGGGGGCCTTCGTCGTTTCCCAGTCCTCTGCCCTCTCAATTCCTTTCTGAAAAGGAGAAATTCAAAATGCTCACGCTTGCTCAAGTCCTGCCTTTCCTGGACTGGAAGACTGGATGGTAGCGTTTGACTTGTGCGATGCATACTTCCACATTCCCGACCTGCCTGCCCACAGACCTTGCCTGCGGTTCACGGAAGGCCACGAGCACTTTCAATTTGCTGTGCTCCCCTTTGGCCTTACCAGCCCCCCGATCGGGTGTTCATCAAGGTTATGGTGGTGGTTGCAGCTCATCTGCAGAGTTCAGTAGTAGTCTTACCCGATCTCGATGACTGGCTGTTGCAGGCGGGCTCGCCCCAGGCAGTCGTCTCCCACCTTCAGACTACGGCGGACATCCTGCACTCACTGGGGTTCACTATCAATGTGCCGAAGTTACACGTCATCCCTTCTCAAATGCACCTTTTCATCGGAGCGGTTTTGGACACAGTGCAGTTTTGACTTAGCCTCCCGAATAGCGAATCCAGGATATTCAGGCTATGATAACCGATGTCTCAGCATCTATCCTGGCTTTCGGTGAGACTGACTCTGAGGCTGCTGGACCTCATGACCTCCTGCATCTTGTTTGTGACGCATACCTGTTGGCATATGCGGGCTCTGAAGTGGAACCTGAAGTTCCAGTGGGCGCAGAGTCAGGGGAATATCTCTGACATGGTCCAGATCTCGGAGGGCACTGCAAAAGATCAGACCCATGTTTTCTCCAGCTTCCTTTGTTCTGCCTCAGTGCGACCTCAGTTTGGTTCTTACTTTTCTAATGTGCGTTCCCTTTAAGCCGCTTCCTAACTGCAACATGGACTTCGCTGCACACGTTCACCAAGCACTATTGCCTGGACAGTCAGGTCTGTCTGGATAGGCACTTTGCCTATTGGGTCCTGTAGGACTTTCTAGTCTAGATTGAGTTTACCTCCAGGGTGGTATTGCTTGTGTATCTATTCTAAGGTAAGGAACCTGCAGCTAGAAGTCTCTATCCGATGAACAAGTTACTTACCTTCAGTAACGCCTTATCTGGTAGAGACTCTATCTAGCCGCAGACTCCTTACCGATCCACCCATCCTCCCAGCTCTAAGAATGGATTTTTAGGCACAGGGCTGCTCCCTTTTCAGGGCCCTAGTTTTACACTCCAGTGGTCCGTGTTCTTCATGGCTTCCTCTCCTGGCATGGAAAGTCACGAAAAGAAACTGACGTCCGCGCGCTGGGGTTTAGCCTTAATAGGCACTGCGCACGTCACTTCTGGTGTGGACAGCGCCACCTACCGGCATGCAGGGGTACTACTTATGAAAAATGTCCAAATCATCTCTGACACCTGGGTATAATTCTAAGAAAAGGAATCTGCGGCCAGATAGTCTCTACCAGATACGGCATTACCAAAGGTAAGCAACTTGTTCTTCCTGACCAAACCTCTTGGAGCAAAGTCAGGATGTGGAAATGTGCTTTTTGATGTGCACACCGGTGCAGGGGTCACCCTTCTCTTGTCCACGGGTCCATAGACCAACAAAACAAAATAGAGATTGGCACTGAAGCTGAAATTCAAATAACAAGTTTATTAATCACTCATGAGTGGGACTACGTCCACACAGCACTCTCAAGTGCTGCCTGAGGTAGTACACTGAAGTTACAGACCATGGTACTTATATACAGAGTTTGTTGCAGAGTAAGCATGTAGTTACAAATAGAAGGTACAAGCATACACAGGAATAACTACCTACAAACATGGGCAGATGGGAGATCACTTAGTCAGCAGAGTGGGAGTGGGGAACAGAACTGTTTACATCAGCAAAAAAACAGTTGACAGTTATATCTTTAGCCAGGTGCATTCTAGCAGCTACAGGCCTTTGCTCAGCACATTGCTTTTAGCTCAGTACAGAAGGAGTTAACTAGAGTTGATGACAGAAGCAGAATAGAAGGGCAAGCAACAGTGAAGACGGAAGAATTACATAGCTAACAAAATGGATGCCACAAACAAGATGGCTTCAGCCTATGCTAACAGAAATTATTTCAGATTTCCACAGATGACCCTTTTAGCATATGCTGAAGACATCTTCTAGGCTTTATAAGGAGTACGGAAAATATCATATACATCTATCTGCATTAATTTCTTGATCACTTGCTAATCGGGCATTTACATTCTTAACATTTTGTTTAGTCGGTATACACGAGGTGCAAGTAGAAACACAAAGGGAACAAAGCATTGGGCCGCATTGAATACATAGGCAACAAGTGAAAAGAATAGCAAGAAATATACATAAGGCTGACAATAGCTTCCAGCCCCATACAGTAAACATGTTCCATAGCCATCCAGTCAAAGTCCAAGTTCCTGAATCCTGATGGATTTCAGTGGCTATTTTGTGCAACTTGGAAATTGCGTCAAAAACAGAAGGGGCGTGGTCAGGGATATAGACACAGCAGCTACTCCCGATGATGCGACATACTCCACCACGGTCGGCCAGGATGACATCAAGGACCATCCTATTTTGGAGCGCCACAATTCTCGCAATTTGTAGTTCTTCTGTGATGTTTCCAAACACCATTGCTGTCTGATTGGTTACAGCCTCTACAACACGTGTCAAGCGCCTTATTTTTCTATTGTTTAAGGCCGCACCAACAAAGAAGAATAGTCCCAAATTAAAGTCAATATACTGCTGTAGTGCAGTATCAGTTTGATCCACCTCATCATTGTTTATTGTCCTTTTGAATCTGTTCTTGGAAATGTCATTATACAGTTTATAGTCTTTATGGTAGGATGCAGGTGCCAAAAACACAGGTGGAAGCAAAAAGGACACGTAGCAGCTTCCCGACCAACCAATAGGTAGATGGTAATAACCTTTACTTCCCCAAATAAAATAGGTGTTGTGGGAGGACAAAAAGCTGCTATTGTTCATTCCAGTAATGTTCAACAGTAAAGTACAGTCACTTTTTCCCACAGGAATACTGCCAATACAGCTCACACAGAGATCCGCTCGAGCTCTAGTAACAGCAATAACAGGAGGCCCATTCTCCTTAGTTGTTTGAGTGTTAGGGAAAACATAGTGTATGGAGGAATTTCCTCGGCGATACTCCTCTATTTCCCACACAGTTCCTTTAGCTTGTGGATCTCCTTCCTCATCGGGGTAACAAACTTTATTCAACTGAGCGTTTAGTCCACCTACATCAGCATAAGTAATATTAGCAACTTCAGAAGCCCACAACAATGCAAACCAGGCTCTGCAGGAGCCATTATGTGAAAACGGCAAGGGAATAAAAGGCGTTCCTCCCTTTTTCTGATGAGCTGGCATCATTCCACATACCCAGCAATTGGTAACGTTCGTGGCATTGTGGGTATGATGCAACATTTGGATGAACGTGTTATTGAGGTAGGACATTCTGTGCTTCTGCTCATAAGGAAGAGTAAAATAATGATGTTCAATTGGGACAGTAGTAGTAGTCAGTAGATTTCGGACAGGAGCTACTTCCTCTACAATCCATGTTATTATAGCAACAATAACAATAGTCAAAGTAAATCCAGTAGCAATTATTGTTCTTTTGCTACAAACTCTTGCAGCAGTTGGTTTCTTCTCCTTAGACATATTCATTTCGTCGACAAACAACAAAGCAGATGGTGCCCTAAGGTCCTGGGCAGGCGTTGATTTCTTCACTAACGTTGAGACGAGTAGTCACTAAAAGACTACCCCCCCTTTAAAGTGAGTCTTTAACCACCCAGGACAGTGGCTCAAACAGTCTCTTTCAATGAAATGTCTTTCTTCCTGGGTCGAAGCTGATATCAAGATGTACCAGGAATCGTGTGGTCCGGGAAGACTTCCTCAGGTCCTTCAGGTGACACAGCTTGTCCTTTCTCGGTGACCAGGATATCGCGGTGATCTGCCAACACAGCTGGGCTCACTAGGTCTTGCAACACTTTTCGACAGTGTGTTGCTTGGACCCAGTTCTTCCGGTTCGTCACTCGAACTGCAGTCCTGGTAGCCAGTAGTACCTGCTCCGGTCCTCGCCACCTCAGTGCTAGGGAGCTGGTCCTCTGGAATGACTTTCGACCACAAAGTCACCAGGCCGTAAACAATGGCCCTCACCTTGCGACCTGTCTGGAAGAGTTTCCCGAACCTGTTGATAAATAGAAGACAAACTGTCAGTCAACTGAGACAAATAGTCATTCATCAATACATAGGGTACATCATGTATAGGGCGTGGCTTAGGAATCCCCCAAATATTCATTGGCCTTCCAAAAACTACCTCATACTGTGTGAGGCCAGATCGTGTATGTGGTATCGATCTAATGGATAGCAATGCTAAGGGCAATGCATCAGGCCATTTCAAAGATGTGGAAGCCTGTATCTTAGCCAATTTTAATTTCAGAGTGGAGTTGTAACGTTCCACTAATCCTGCTGATTGTGGGTGGAAAGCAGCATGAAACTTCTGCTTAATTCCCAATACTTTCATGAGATACTCAACAACTTGCCCAATAAAATGGGGTCCGTTGTCACTCCAAAAAACTCGGCAAATGCCGAATCGGGGAAAGAACTCCTTTAGGAGCACCTTTGCTGTCGTAAGAGCTGTATTATCCTTCGTAGCGTATGCTTCCACCCATTTACTGAAAGCGCAAACCACTACTAAGACATACTTTAGGTTGTTACAGCGCTCAAGCTGGATGTAATCCATTTGCAGGACCTCAAAAGGTGCAGTTGGTATTGCAAGCCCTCCTGTTGGAGTTCGTGTTCCCTTTCCAGGATTATACTGGAGACAGATCAGACAGGACTGGACTATTTTCTTAGCCGTACCGGCAATCTCTGGATGATCCCAAACTTGCATAAGTTGCTTTGCTATTGAGGATGCTCCAACATGTGCCGGCCCATGTGCAATCATAGGATGTAAATAGGCTGCGGGTAACTTCCATTTGGTCATTTCTTTATTCCTCCAACAGCCCTCGTCATCCAATGTTCCCTCCTTGGACCATTGGTCTAATTCATCAACAGAAGCAGATTGCTGCATGTCCAGCACCTCTTGCCTGGCATCATGCCAACGTTCAGCCTGTGACTTAACTACATACATAGATGTGGTACTTCGCTGCATTGCAGTCTCACGAGCTGTGCAATCCGCAAAGGCATTGCCTGCTCCTATTGTATCTGTCACTTTCTTGTGTGCAGTACATTTAACAATTGTCACTTTCTTAGGATAGGTCAAGGCAGTAAGGAGATTATGTACTAATTCCCCTTGCACTATTTGTGTCCCATGTGAAGTGAGAAAGCCTCTTTCTTTCCAAAGTTGCCCGAAGTTATGAGCCACGCCGAAGCGTATTAGCTATCAGTGTAAATGTTAAGAAGCAACTCTGTACTAAGCTCACATGCTCTTGTCAGTGCTATCAACTCGGCTGCTTGAGCTGACTTCTGTGGGATACGAGCTGTCTCAACTACTGTCTGAAGTGTTGTAATTGCATAAGCAGCAGATGTAGTGCCATCAGGCAGGATCCATCAACCCACAATTCCCCATCAGCACTAGAAAGAGGTGTATCTTGTAGGTCAACACGACCCTTTGTTCGTTCTTCAGTAAGGGATATACAGACATGTAACTCTTGTGACTGAGACTGAGTAGCTGGAAATGGCAATAATGTAGCAGGGTTCAGAGTCAAACATCTTTTAACGTGATATGAGGGCCAAAAGTGTCAATTCATATCCTGTCAAGCGAGCACTAGTCAGATGCTGTGTTTTTGTTTGATTTAACAAGGCATCAACTGAAAGGGGTACTAACACAAGCAATCTATGTGACAAGACTATTCCCTCGCTCTGACGTATGGACACAGCCGTTGCCACCACCGCTCGAAAACAACCAGGCAGTGCGCGGGCAACTGGATCAAGGACAGCTGAGAAATATGCACAAGGACGTTGTTTATCACCGTGTGTTTGTGTTAAAACTGAGAGAGCGCAACCTTCCCTCTCGTGTACATAGAGAGTGAAGGTCTTAGTGTAGTCTGGAGTTCCTAATACTGGTGCAGAACAAAGAGCTTGACGTAACTGTTGGAAGGCATCCTGGCACTCAGTAGTCCATGGGAGAGGCATCGGAGTGTCTTTAGTCAAAAGGGCCAACAAGGGTTTAATAATGTGAGAAAAGCTAGGGATCCACTGCCTATAAAAAGAAGTAAGGCCAATCAGTGCACGGACATCCTTCTGAGTACGGGGCACGGGAGTGTCTAAAATAGTTTGAATGCGATCTGGTGTGAGTGCACGTCCCTCCTTATACAGGAGGTGACCTAAATAGGTAACCTGCTGTCTACAAAATTGCAGTTTCTTCCTAGAGACTTTGTGATGATGAGAGGCAAGAAATAACAATAATGACAGTGTTCCTTCTTTATACTGTTCAGGGGTATCAGCAGCCAACAAGATGTCGTCGACATATTGAATAAGAGCTACCCATTTCGGTACAGGAAAAGAATCAAGCTGCCTTTTCAACGCCTGACTATAAATGCTAGGACTCTCTGTATACCCTTGTGGAGCTCTACAGAACCTGAATGATCTATCATTCAAAGTGAAGCCAAACAAATAACGGCTGTCGGGGTGAATAGGTATTGAGAAAAATGCATTCTTTAAATCAATTACACTAAATGTAGTGGCAGTAGGAGGAACCATGGTGAGAAGTGTCGTGATATCAGAGACTACCGGGTATTGGGGCACCACGATTTTATTAACCTCTCGTAAATCTATAATAAATCTGTAAATTTTAGTATCAGTGTCTTTTTCAAAATAGGAAGGATAGGACTATTACAAATGTTATTCGGGACTTCTTCCACAACCCCCCCCCTTGATCAAATCCTGAACAATGTGTGTTAATGCTTCTTCGCCTTCCCGAGATATTTTATATTGGGGCAATCGAGGCAATGAAGCACCTTCCTTCACTTTAATATGCACTGGTGGAATAACCATATGTCCCACATCGGTATCTGATGTAGCCCACAAAGTACTAGGTAAAGATGCCAAAGCGATATCTTCTTTGATGAGACAAGACCTCTCAACCATTGGATAGTTATCATTTAAGATAACACGCACACTTTCTGGGGAACAACGTATTGTAGCACGAAAATGTTTAAGCATATCAATGCCCACAATATTATCCGGCGTGTTTGGGGAAAGCAGAAATAGACATGCTGCAGTAAATTTATCAAGACTAAATGCAAGTGGCTGTGACAGTGGGCTAGGTGTAGGTGTCGCATCGAATCCTATCGATGTTATCATTGCGCCAGACAGGGGAGCTCTAGGAACCAATTTTTTAGACAGAGCACCACGAGTAGCTCCTGTATCAACCAGAAACCGATCAGTAGAACCCAAGACATTTGCATCAACATAAGGACCCTTCTGATCTACTGGGACCTCTACCGGTTCCTTACCCCATCCTAGGCATTCCTATGCATAATCAGAATCCGCAAGACCATCAGCCGAATAATCAGAAATTTGATATTGATTTCGTCTATCAAAGGTATTAGAATAATTTGGTCCGTGTTCAACTGCCTCAAACCTGGGACGGGTTCCTATTCCTCCCCTATTTCCTGAATTCCCTGGGCGTCCTCTCATACTTCCTCTACCCGTTGATACTGCTGACCTCGCAAAAGGGGGCACTCAGAACGACAATGTCCAATCTCTTTACAATAAGCACACTGATCAGAAGACAAAGTTGATTGAGAGAAAGGGGGCACACCAGGTGTATATACTGCACGTCCACCTCTACCACCACCTCTGAATGGTGGACCATATACTTGAGCCAACATAACTTTTGTTTTTAAATCCTTAACCTTCTTATCCTCTTTGCCCTTTGCTTCCAATTCCTGACGCTCATAATACTGGGCCATAGTCAAAAGGGAGACTGGGGAAGACGTAGTCCACGAACTCTTGCTGGCCTTAAGGCGACTAGCTATTTCTGGCAACATGTTAGCGACAAATTTGTCAACGAACAGATGCTTACCCGTGTCATCTGTCAAGGACTGGCCACTAAAGTCATGGAATGTCTCTTCAAATCATGTAAAGAAATCAGAAACTGACCCATCCTCTTTCTGTTTACAAGACGCTAACGTAGTCCAATCTATTTTCTTAGGGGGTATAAGAGTTTTCAACTTAGTCACAATAGCTTTGGGAAGATCTAATATCTCCTGTTGTGGTTTCTGCGCAGGCTCTCTAGCCGCATCTATTTCTTCTAAATGCACCCAAGTATCACCATATGCTACATTATCATCTATTTTCCGAATTGTTCTCCACATAGGGGGCAAAAAAAGTCCAAAAAACATATCAATATCTGGCAGAGTCATAGTACAGAAGCTAATGGCTCCTTCTACTTCCTCATAGAAAGCGGCAGGATTTTTCCGCGGATCGGGCAAAGCGGCTTTAAGAGCCATAACATCTGCTCTACTCCAAGGGGTATAAACCCAATTATAAATAAAATACCTTTTCGCATCATCTGAAGTCTTATCTTCATTTGTTCCCGTACCCTTTGGAGGAACATACAAAGGCGCAGCTTTGCGCATTGGTCGTATACCAACTTCAGCACTACTACATCCATTATTTGTCTCTGAAGTTTCTACTATCTGCGCTGGGGTTTGGGCTACTTGTACAGTTTTAGTTTTACTAGCTTCTTTTTTCTCCGCTTTTAAGCTAAATGTTTCATCTCCTAATTTAACCACTCGCCTAATTAAATCAGGTATGTTTGAACAAAGGAAAGTTCCATCACTCAATTGTTTATAATCAGAATTTATATCAATGGGCTCTAAGTTTTTAGAAAGGTCTCTAAAATTAAGTATAACTTCCCAAGCAAACTTCTCTGCAAAATATAACTGTTCTAAATCTTTCCACTGCTGAACCATTGCTACAAGATCTGAAGGAAGAGTTTTCTTACGGGCTTCTGAGACGAACAGTGGATCTAATAGGTGGCTTTTTCATCAGTAGTTAAAGTAGAGCGCAGTCTGTCGCCCATCTTGCTTATCTATATCTTTATCGTCGGAAGAATGATGGTCTTTATCGGAAGAATCCTCAGGGGCAGAGGGAAATTTATATGGGGGCGGAGGTCCATCTAATAAGATGGAATCATCTTGAGGTTTATTAAGCATGGGATAAAGGGGGCGCCTAATAGGGTACTGGCCAGTTACCTCTAAACAACCCCCCCTCTCTTCTTTTTCTTTATTTTTTAATTCTAGCGCTTTTTGATATATTGTTTTTTGTTGTTCTTTCTCTGCTATAGCTGCTTCTCTCTTTGCTCTTTCATTCACTTCTTTCTCCCACATTCGTACACAATCAAACATATCTTGTCGACTTTTTTTTGTTAAACAAACACTGTTCTACATATTGAATCTTTTTAAAGTCAAATGACCCATTCACAGGCCATTGGAGATAAGGATCCTTCTTTGTATATTTGTTCCACAGTGTACTATACATTATGGAAGAAATAACGTATTTAATATACATATGTCTATTAGGTGTTCCCTCTAAGGAGCCGGCTGACTTTTCTAAATCCATTTTGGTACCACCAAGACAGCAACACAACCTACGGAGTGTGCTGGAAACAGGCATGCTACCAAGTTTTGGAAAATATTACGTTTCCAAATTGTTCAAAAGTAGAGAAAATCTCCACATTACCTGCCTTTATTTTCTGCAAAAAATAAATCAAACAAACAAAACCAGAATCTTGGCCAAGCAAACGAGTGCCGCTCCAGCGACCTTACCAAACAAAAAGTCTCCAACCTCCAACTGCCAATCTCTTGATCGACCTAATGGTCACTGCAAAAATAACGCCAAAGGATAACTCAGTCAGGACCGGCCGCCACCTGGAGGGTCAAATCGAAAAACCAGAAAAGTCACTTTGGCTGCAAAGACAAGGGTCTCCTCATGCAGGACGTCTCCTCAGTAACATTCCACTCTTCCGTCAAGACCACTCCTTCAGACGGCCGCGTCCTCGATGAGGCCCCACGTGTCGGGCGCCAACTGTGGAAATGTGCTTTTTGATGAGCACACCGGTGCAGGGGTCACCCTTCTCTTGTCCACGGGTCCATAGACCAACAAAACAAAATAGAGATTGGCACTGAAGCTGGAATTCAAATAACAAGTTTATTAATCACTCATGAGTGGGACTACGTCCACACACCACTCTCAAGTGCTGCCTGAGGTAGTACACTGAAGTCATAGACCATGGTGCTTATATACAGAGTTTGTTGCAGAGTAAGCATGTAGTTACAAAAAGAAGGTACAAGCATACACAGGAATAACTACCTACAAACATGGGCAGATGGGAGATCACTTAGTCAGCAGAGTGGGAGGGGAACAGAACTGTTTACATCAGCAAAAAACAGTTGACAGTTATATCTTTAGCCAGGTGCATTCTAGCAGCTACAGGCCTTTGCTCAGCACATTGCTTTTAGCTCAGTACAGAAGGAGTTAACTAGAGTTGATGACAGAAGCCGAATAGAAGGGCAAGCAACAGTGAAGACGGAAGAATTACATAGCTAACAAAATGGATGCCACAAACAAGATGGCTTCAGCCTATGCTAACAGAAATTATTTCCGATTTCCACAAGGAAGCCATGGACATGGTGTCCAAACAGAATTTCAAAAGAACTGGACCTTTACTGTTTCATGTAATCTCCTGAAAGGCAAATGAGATTCATGGCAGGAGAAGATCCACGTCCTCCTGAGGTTCTTGTGTAAAGTACCCATTATGCTCTTAAAGATCTTATTAACGTATTCCAAAAATCAATTGGTCTGTGGGTGGTGCACAGTGGAAAGGTGGTATGTGGTCTAGGTTTAGAGCCTGGGAACTGAAAATTCAGCACAAAATCTCGTAATAAATATCCAGTTATGCAATATAGCACAAGAGGAATAGGTTCAAGAGCCATGTTATAACTGTGATGTTACGGGAAAGGTTTTCTAAAGAATATGCAGAGGGAATTTCTCAGATGCAGACTTGCAATAGAGGATCCGAGTAGATTACTATATCTGTGACCTGTGGGTTAGTTACTTGTGCTTGTATTCCGTTAGCTAATAGCTTTTAGAATCAGAACAAGGTCTCTGTAGTACCTTTGGGCTCTCTAGTAAGGTCAGTGCCTGCAGATTTGCTTGTGTGTTGCAACAAGACTTGAGTTGCGAGGTCCATGCCTTTGTTGTTCAATGTTTCCAGCCCTGCCTGTTCCTAAGCGCAGGTGGCAAGATTGCAGATGCGGGGGTCGTGCTTGAGAAATGATTGCAATCTCCATTGCTGTTCAGGCACAAATAATAAACCACCACCTAAAGAAAGATCAAGACTCATCCACATATTTGTTGAAAAACTAATGGGAGCCCATTATGTGGACTAGACCTAATCCAAAGAGTTCATTGTCCCTGATCCCCATCACACAACTCTGGATTTCTAATGTCTCAGAGGGGCAGCATTCAATGCAAGCCTAAGTTGCAAAGTTAAACATGAAGGGTGGTTGCTGATCCTTTTTAATAATAATTATAGATGAACTTATATAGCGCGACAGCCACCTCAAACAGAGGTGTCCCGGCGCTGAGCGGAGATCAGGTAGGGTAACTGGCCCAAGAGCTAGACCTGACTAAAGAGCCAGGTCTTCAAGATCTTCCTGAACTCTGATTCTGTATCCACCAAACACTGGCAGGGAGTTCCATAGCTTGGCGGTCCTCACTGTAAAAGATCTTCCTCCCATTCGGGACTTTGCAAAACGAGGTACACACAGCAAGTGCTGGGAATTAGATCTTAGTGTGCGTTTAGGTTGGTAAGGGCGCAGTCTATGTCTGAGGTATCTGGGCCCCTTGTTATGTAGGGCCCGATAGGCTAGGGTCAAGGACTTGAACTCAATCCTTTTTGCAACTGGAAGCCAGTGCAGATGCCTGATATGCGGGGAGATATGGTGACGAAATGGCACCCGTCGGATGAGTCTTGCTGCTGCATTTTGTACCATCTATAGTCTGTGGATCAGATAAGAAGGCAGCCCAAGGTATAAACTGTTCGCATAATCCAGGTGAGAGGTCACCGTTGCGTGGACTACAACCCTGCAGCTTTCCTCAGGTAGGAGTTGCAGGAATTTCCTTAGGCTTCTTAGTTTCCCGAAGCAGGAAGAAGAGATGTGCCGGACTTGTGTTGCAAAGAATAGGTCAGAGTCCCACTTAACGCCCGAATTCCTTGTGGAATTTGCAGGAATTGGAGGAGCGCCCAGTTCCCCTGGCCACCATAGTCCTGTGGATGGGGGGGGGAGGGGGGAGAGGTGACCTGGCCGAAAAATAGGACCTTTGTCTTATCCGCATGAAGTTTAAGTTCGTTAGTGTTCATCCAGCATGCGATGTCCTTTAGACACCCCGATAATCTGGAAAACGAGTCCTCAGAATGGTCTTTTAATGAAAACACCAACTGGGTGTCATCTGCATAAGAGACTGCTTTCACTTCCCAGGTATCTATGAGGGAGAAGAGTGGCACTAGATAAATATTAAAAAGCATAGGGCTAAGGGCAGAGCCCTGTGGCACACCGCACCATAATGGCTTGGGGTCTGATTGGTGTGGTTGGAGAAAGACTCTTTGCGATCGGTCTGTAAGGGAGGACCGAAACCAAGCAAGAACTGTCCCCTGCAGTCCTACCTGTTGAAGTCTGTCCAAAAGAATGTGGTGGGCGACCTTGTCGGAGGCCACCGATAAATCTGAGGATCAGCATTGCTGATGCTCCTGCATCTACCAACATTCTCACCGATTCGGCCACTTCCACCAGTGCTGTCTCAGTGCTGTTCCCTGACCGGAATCCAGTAAGATGTCTTGTGTGTTTTTGAATTCGGCCAGTTGACGTTGAACCAGTTTTTCTAACATTTTTGCGGGTGCTTGTAACAGTGAGAATGGACGGTAGTTACCAAGCTCCTTGGGATCGGCATTCGTTTTTTTCAGCAGGGGAAGTAGAGAAGCATGCTTCCAAATATCATGGAAGATTCCGGAAGATAACGACGTATTCCAGATGTAGTTTAAGGATGGGTTAATCCAGTGAGCCAAGGATCTTAGAAGCTTGGGTGGGCAGGGTTCCGAGGGTGAGCCTGACTTGCATTTTAAGATTTCGGCCATGGATTCCTGAACAGATATAGGGCGGAACTCAGAAAGAGTGCCACTGGGTTTAGAATTGTCCGAAAGCTGAGGTACTACCACATGCTTTTCATCCTTAAAGGAGGCATAGACTTTCTGTATTTTCTCCTCAAAGAAGGTAGATAGGTCTCTGCACAGGGAAGAAGAGGGCGGAATCTTTCCCTCAAGAGCTGATGTGCTAGTAAAGGATCTAACAATCCTAAAGATCTCCTTGCTTGACATCTCTGCACTTTCAATGCGCTACCACCACTGATGCACAGTAGTTCTTGGGGTGACTGCCCAAATGCGGTCACAGGGTCTTCTTGGCACAGTTGCGCCTCTGTGATGCAAGCTGACCCACTTTGGTCTTAGGGTCAAGTCTGCAAAACCAATGGAATAGGTGCAAGTTGAGTTTATATGTGTAAAGTTCACTCTGCATTTTTTGAGCAGTCTTTCACCAGAGTCTGTTAGTGGGGCTTCTTCTCTGGGCATACTTCCTCTTGAAGGGATTTCCTCTGCACCCCTATCTCAGCAGGGCAGGTAGACTTCTTCCCAAGCCAGCCCCTCAGCTCTCTTGAAGCAAGTAGGTACAGATTTCTTCAGGTGATGTCCCCATACCTCTTGGAGACTGGCTGCCACTTAAACCAACTCTAGAAATTTCCCTGACACTGCCATGTCACCTACAGTGGTCAATGATAAATTCTTGAACTCTTATACTACTTTTCCAGATTTGGATTGATGAATCGCCATGCTTTGTCCTGCAACTGGTTTGAGACGGTTCCTTTATATTGTGTATCCCTCTTCTCCAGAGCACACCCTGTCTTTGTCTTCAGATCATTATTTTGTTTCAGCAGCAGGAGTCTGAAGAGGTGAGGAGTCTTCATGGAGAAAACTAATATCAAGAGCACAAAGAGGACAAGAGCCATCCCAATTAATAGCTATTAGCCTTTTGGGTGCAACTCGAAACAAGCAGTGTAAGTTATAGTTAGCTCAGGTAAATATAATTGCTTAATTTCACTGGTTTTGTGCGAGTGAAATCAGTCTAACTATAATGTCCCTGTAACCTTTGGTTTATTCATTGAATTTCTATGGGTTTTTAACTAGTAGTCACATTTGCAGAGTGGTGGGAAAAAAGGGCAGTTCCTCCGACCAGCTTTCAGGAATCCTGCTTTAAGGGACTTACTGGAGATAACAGGAGGGCTTCTTGGCCCCCCAAAGTCCCTCAGCAGCCAAGGGTACTATATCCCCCAATCAGTAGCGCGCTAGGAGGCACAATTGCACAGTGGTGGAGAAAGGGAGCATGGCCTCCAATAACCTCTCAGCAATCCGACTATGTGGGACTTACTGGAGGTAACAGGAGAGGTTGTTGGCTCCAGGGACCCTCTGGAGCCAAGGGGACTTCATCCCCCAACCAGCAGTGCGCCAGGAGGCGCATTTGCAGAACTTTGGTGAGAAAGGGGGTGTGGCTTCCGAAGTCCTCTCAGCAATCAGGCTGTGTGGGACTTACTGGAGGTAGCAGAGGGGTAGTTGGCCCCCAGGGAACTTCATCCCCCAACCCGCAGTGCGCCAGGAGGTGTTTGCAGAGTGGTGGGAAAAGGGTCGTGGCCTCAAATAACCTCAGCAATCGGGCTGTGTGGGACTTACTGGAGGTAACCGGAGGGCTTGTTGGCCCCCCAAGGACCCTCTGTATCCAAGGGGACTTAATTTCCCAACCAGCAGTGCTCCAGGAGGCGCATTTGTAGAGTGTTGGAGAAATGGGGCGGGGCCTCCAGCGACTTGCCGGTCTTTTTATTTATTTATTTTTCTTTATTCGGGGAGGGGGGTGGAATGGCCCTCCTTTCCTGGGCCAATTTTGCCCCCGTCGACCCCATGGCCTTTTTAAAAAGGGGAGGGGGGCCGCGCAGCACTCCTTCCCGTGCCGATTTCGGGCCCGGGGACGCAATCCCCTGGTGCATGGCCTCAAATGTGGGAGCCCTGTTAGGGCACCCACTCACTAAAGATGGGGACCACGGGGGAGCCTGAAGGCCCCTGTGGTCCCTGCCGGCTCCCCGCCTCCTGCGGGAGCTGGCATTGCTTTTACACACTGGGACCTACTAAGTAGCTGCTCCTTGTGTGTAAAAGCAATTGTCCTCTGATTTGAGCAAGCGAGTAGTATTCCGACCGTGTCCTGTCCCCCCCCTTTTTTTCTCTTTCTTTTTTTTTAAACATTTTTTGTGGGACTCGGCTGCAAGCCAAGTCCTAAAATGGCTGACAACACTTCCTGATGAAATAGACCACATTTTTGATGCTGCAGTTTGTAAATGTAAGATGTCTGATTTTACATTGGTAGTATACTGTTTTGGTGCACTATATGGTTAATTAATAGACTGAACAATTTCTGCATTTTCTGTGATCCATGATAGGTGGGAGGTCCATCGTTTGGCGTAATGCAATGAATTCTTTTATTTTTTTCCATATTTAAATGGACTACCAGATCTTTAATGTTTTTGCTTTGTTATAGAGCAAAAAGTGGTTCTTTTATTGTGGGATCATGGTTCTCGAGGGCCTTATCAACTGCTTTCTTAATCTTCACTTGCATCTCCTTGGTGGGGGCATGATACATTTTTCTGTAGCCTTCAGTGGTATTTAATCTCAGTTTGTATCTCCTTGGTTAAGCAACACAGCACACTAAAGAAAAAAATTGATCATGAATAAATGAATATGACTTTTTGTTAAACAAGAACCCGAAAATACCTATGCTATACACAGTTCCTAAAATACAGAAAGATCGGGAGAAACCACGGGGCAGCCAAAAATATCAGTGTAAGTTCAATTTTGAAACCCTTGAGAAAATTACATAGAAACATTTTCTAAAACCATCTGTAAAAGAAGTTCCATCTTACATCAAGGGCCCAACCGACATTATAAACCCAATTGAACAACTTGACTATGATGAACAACATGTCACACCTGCAACCCTGGATGTGCAAAATTTATATACTCCTGTAATCTTCATGAAAGTGCATTGGAGTCCATGGTATGGTATCAAGAAACAAGACCTTGTCCACACCTGGTTCCTACAGAATTTACACTGCAAGATTTAACCCAGATCCTTGTGACTCGGGGTGAATGTTTGCAATGTCCAGCATTCCGTCCATCAATTGTTTCTTTTGCATATGTCGCCCTAAGTGGGAAGGGTATGCCCAGACGTGGGTCCCGTGCTCACTACACCACTGGATTCAAGCTAGCCTGGCTGATGAAGGGTAATACCCTGAAACCGGTCCCAGGATGCTTGTTTCCGGTCCAGGGAGGACCTGGCTTGGCAGTTTGGGCTGGACTGTTCCCACAAGGAACAGGGTCAAGACTGATTTGCATATGGCTGGGTCCAAACTGGGGTGGTGTGGTGAGCAAAAGAATGATGGATTTAACCCAGATCCTTGTGACTGGGGGTGAATTCATTGTCCAGCATTCCGTTCATCAATTGTTCCTTTTGCATATGTCGCCCTAAGTGGGAAGGGTACGCCCAGACGTGGGTCCCGTGCTCACTACACCACTGGATTCAAGCTAGCCTGGCTGATGAAGGGTAATACCCTGAAACCGGTCCCAGGATGGTTGTTTCCTGTCCAGGGAGGACCTGGCTTGGCAGTTCGGGCTGGACTGTTCCCACAAGGAACAGGGTCAAGACTGATTTGCATATGGCTGGGTAAAAACTGGGGTGGTGTGGTGAGCAAAAGAATGATGGATTTAACACAGATCCTTGTGACTGGGGGTGAATGTTTGCATTGTCCAGCATTCCGTCCATCAATTATTTCTTTTGCATATGTCGCCCTAAGTGGGAAGGGTATGCCCAGACGTGGGTCCCGTGCTCACTACACCACTGGATTCAAGCTAGCCTGGCTGATGAAGGGTAATACCCTGAAACCGGTCCCAGGATGCTTGTTTCCGGTCCAGGGAGGACCTGGCTTCGCAGTTTGGGCTGGACTGTTCCCACAAGGAACAGGGTCAAGACTGATTTGCATATGGCTGGGTCCAAACTGCGGTGGTGTGGTGAGCAAAAGAATGATGGATTTAACCCAGATCCTTGTGACTGGGGGTGAATGTTTGCATTGTCCAGCATTCCGTCCATCAATTGTTTCTTTTGCATCTTTAAAATATATGCACATATAAAATCACATGCTTGAAAGTTGGGAGATTTCTGACTAAGCAAACACAAGGAGATGATGGACGGAGCGCTGCAACTTTTCAGACACTCACCCGAGTCACAGATCTGGGTTGAATCCATCATCGTTCTTTAGCTCAGATTGCCACCCCAGTTCAGACACAGCTATATGCAAATCAGTCTTGACCCTGTTCCTCATGGGAACAGTCCAGCCCGAACTGCTGACTAAACCAGATATATTATGCTTAAAAAAGCAAAAAATACAGGGCGTGGCTTGGACGGCAGAGCTAATGGCTGCCTGATCCCGTCGCTCCGCACAACGCGGAGACTCCAATGCTTCCTTCCACGCGATCTGGAACCTAGACATCACGTCCGCACCAGGATTCGGACCAACGCGATATGGCGCATGGATTGTGCCCACCATCGGACGTAGGTTCGCCCCAGAAACCTTCTAAATTGCAGCCCTTGCTTAACTGGCCCAAACTGGCAGCCTCCTAGTGCCGCATCCAGCATCGCCGGAGCTACACCACGGCGCTTCCACAGCTAATCTCGGCCCTTGGATCAACACGGAAATGTGGTACCAACTAACGCCATAACCAGCTTGCCATAAAAAGAACACAGATTACCTTTCTACCGGGGCCAATTCCTTTTCCGATACCACTCTCACAACGCTGTCAAAATGGCGGCCAACCGCCCAACGTTTGCACTCCGCTGCTAAGTCGGACCACAACCAGGCTGAGACCCCTACCTGAGCGGCTCCCAGGGTAGTTTAAGGCATCACCAGCTTTCCGCCATCATCTAAGGTACACCTCTCCTGCTTCCAGGTTTGTTACCGCGTGCAGTGCGGTCGAGTTAGTAACAGCCGACGGGGCTGCCTGACTCTAAGATGGCGGCCTCTGCATAAATCTGCGCATTTTTATAGCTTTCATCTGCTGCCGCCACTGATCGTGTAATTGGGCTAATAATAATCGCCCACACGACCTTTAATGTGAATTTAAGGAGCTAATATTCCCCTCAACTTCATCTGGGACCCTCGTTGCCACCGAGACCATCCTCGTTGACAATTAGCTGCGCGGACCTGTCGGTGATAACGGAACTGTCGGAGGCACTGTGTGACCCTCTGTTCGACCCCCACTGTGGTTCTACGCGCCTCACTGGCGGTTGTGAATCTGTACAAACTGTGCAAAAGGTGCAAACATTCACCCTGCTGTGTCTCCTGCTGTGCCTCCTGCTGTGTCTCCTGCGTCTCCCTCAGCGGTAACGTGGCTTCTGCTCTTACCCAAACCTACAACTAAATACAGCTGTATTAGCCAAATAATTCTGGAATGAGGCTAAAGTACTACCCAAAAAAATGCCAAACTAGTATTAAAATAACCAAGATAGCGCTCGGCTACCAGCGCCCTTCTGCCATTACACCTGCCAGTACAGTACTCAGTCCCATATAAACTTACCTGCCTGTACTTACTGGTCTGGTCTTCCAGAGATTTCAGGTTTTCTGTTCCCAGTTGGGATCGACGCTGCATACAAGCTACATCCAATCTGATCTCCAACATTTTCTCCTGCAAGTACCCAACTCCAAGCCGGTCTCCAAATCGCTCCATTTGTCTCTGAGAACTGCTACTCAATCCTTCTTAACGGTGCCTAAACTACAATAAGGCCCACAGTAAGCAGCTCCCCAATAAATCTCCGCAAAATACCTGCAGGTTCCAGACAGGTCCGCCGGTGCCCTATTACCGGATCTACCTACTACTCTGCCTAATCTACCACCGCCAAACATAATTTCAAGCTATCACCCTAAGTCATCTCAAACACCATGCAGAAAAAGACCCCAAAGCGCAATACAAACGCTCCAAAGGTGAACCTGCGATATCTAACTCACCCATCAAGGCCAAAGCCGATGTGAACAGTACAATGGAAATGTTCCTCAAGAAACTGGCAGATGTCCATGACTTGGCGAAGTCAACCAAACAGAACACGGACGCCATGCAATTAGAACTGACCGCAATCTGTGCTGACATGAACACAATTAACTCTAAAATTACCGCTGCGGAGCAAAGAATAAGTGATGTGGAAGATTCTTTGTCCCGAATCAGCAAAGAGATGAAATCACTTCTGGCTGTCACCAATGGCTTGAAACGTCAAGCAGCCGAACTGGAAGACAGAAATAGAAGGGGCAATATCAGAATTTTTTGCATTCCCGAAGACTCAGCGGAATCATGTATTGCCTTTTTGGAGAACTGGATCCCCCAAATTATGGGCATTAAGTTCCACAACGCTCTAGAACTAGACCGAGCACACAGAATTCCGACCTACAACTCAACAACGAGGAAAACAACCCGACCAATCATCTGCAAACCTCTAAGATACCAACACACAGAAGCCATCCTCAGCTTTGCACGTAAAAATCGCCAGATAGCCTGGAATGGTCAAAAAATAACTTTCACACAGGATTACTCAAAACCTACCGTGGATACAAGAAAAGGCTTTCTGCTACTAAGAGACAGGTTACGTGACAAAAACATTCAATTCTCATTTGCAGGTCCTGCTAAATTTAAAATCATAGAGAACGGTAGATTCCACTTCTTCACGGACCCGATCGAACTCTCAAACTACTTGGACTGCTCTACCATGCAAGACATGGACCATTCGACCTTCTTCTCCAATAAGAGGAAGACTTGATATCCTTTTTTTCCAATATGCCTATAGGCTTACACATAATGTCCGATGCTGGCAACTCATTAGCAATCCGCCAAACATGCTTGCCATTGTGATGTTACTGTTTATTATTGATTTGCTTACCATTAGAATCGAGTACAATAGCTAGTAAGATTCCGGATAGGATTCCTGACTACATTTAATTATCCTATTGTTTAATCAACCCAGAATGGGTTCTAATATATAGATATGCCGTAGATTGTTTAGTTCCAGCTATAAACGGTTTATGGTACATAGTACATACAAGAAGATTACTACTATATAGATACTATATAATACTACATAATGTATTTTCTCTCCAAGTTGTCAGTACGATGCTCCTGCCGTCGTACCTCCTTCTAACGATGTTCTCAGGGTTAGGGAGTGGTGTGAGGAGGGTGATGGGAGGGATTGGGGTTTTTTGGATTTTACTTTGGGTATTCTCAGTTGTTTTACTATTTGCATCTCTACTATTTTTTTCTTTATCTTTATTATCTTTCCTGACCTGCTGCACATTGTAGTCACTGCTACATATTTTCCACATTGGGCAAGAGTTCCTACTTACTGCTTATCCTATTTATGCTGGTAGCGCTACTGCATTATCAGCAATCAACACAAGTCACCCACATACATCTAGTCTTCACATGATGACAGTCTCCCTAGTACGCCTGTCAATCATCGTACCCTACATAAGACCAAATCAAGCCACCACCACTTACATATGTAATGACACCAAGTAAGAAATATAACATTACGGAAGACCTTAGCGTCGTCTCCTTAAATGTGAAAGGGCTTAACCACCCAATCAAACGCCTGAAAATTATTGACTACCTAGCAAAATCTAAAGGTGATATTATACTACTACAGGAAACGAAATTATCTGGGGATGACGCTGCTTTTATTAAACAAAACTGGATATCACATGTTTCATGCTCGCCAGCGGACTATAAAAAGAAAGGAGTAATCACCCTAATAGCGAAAAAATCCAACATATCCCTCGAATCACACTCTCATGATGATGAAGGCAGAGTATTAGTTACACATCTGAAAAAAGGGGAAGACTCTATACACGTTGTAAACATATACGGCCCTAACACGGACAAACCCAATTTCTGGGAGAATGTTTCAAAAATCATAGAAAATCTTCCCCAGGATGATCTCATCATAGTTGGTGGTGATTTTAATCTCCCTTTAAACCCTGTAATTGACCTACAATCCACTTGCAAATATCACGTCACAAGATCTTACGGCATTGTACAGAAAATGTGTTCTAAGTTTAACCTCAAAGATTCTTGGCGCCTTCAACACCCAGACTCTAGGGATTACACTTTTTACTCAGCCCCACATAACTCATACACTAGAATTGTCTACATACTTATATCAGGGTCATTCACACACCTAATTGATCAGACAGATATTTCACCCAAGTTAGTGTCCGATCACTCATGTATCAGTGCTAAATTAGCCGGCAGCCACAATAAACTTTCGCCTAAAAGATGGCGCTGTAATAACAATGTCCTATCAGATCCCAACAATAAAAAGAAAATTGAAGATGCGGTCACAGATTACCTCAACCATAACGATCTTCCTGAAACAAACGTAAGCACCCTCTGGGACGCACTGAAGGCAACCATTAGGGGAGTTCTCATCGAGATTAAGACAAAAACCAATAAAAAGCTTAACGCTGAACTAGTCAATTTGGAACGTGAAATAAAACTCCTGGAGACTATACATGCCATTCGCTAAATAATAATAATATTCTCAACCAACTAACACAAAAGAAATATGAATACAATAAAATCCTGAGTAAACGAGCAGGAGTATGGATAAATAAATTCAAAGGCCTCAAACTCTGTGAAGCCAACAGAGTAGGTAAAATGCTAGCTTCCTACCTTAAACACAAACAGAACCAAAACATTATCTCATCAATCAAAGACAGTAATAATCAAACGCACACTAAACAGAAAGAAATTTTAAACACCTTTAAATCCTTCTATGAAGACTTGTATTGAAACGATCAAGAATTTAACTTAGAAGGGTGCACCCAATACCTGAACAAATTGAACATTCCCAAACTAAACGAAACAGACAAACTGGCTCTAGGGAAACCAATAAGCGAATTAGAAGTGTCGAATTCTATTAAATCCCTGAAAGACAATAAGGCCCCGGGACCTGACGGCTTCACAGCCACATTTTATAAGACATTTGCGGAGTTACTACAACCAACCATGTTAAAAGTATTTGATAATATAGCTAATAAAGGAAGTACAACAAACTCCATGACAGAGGCCAACATTATAGTTATCCACAAAGAAGGGAAAGATCCTCTATTACCAAAAAATTACAGAACAATATCTCTTATCAATGTCGATTGTAAAATGTACGCAAAAATTTTAGCCACGAGACTTAATGCAGTCCTACCACAATTAATAAGTAACTCCCAAGTAGGCTTGCTTAAAAACCGCATGTGAAACGATAACACCCGCCTGTTATGCCATGTTCTAGAAAATGCGGCTTTTAAACCAGACCCATCCATAGCAATCACCCTGGACGCAGAAAAGACGTTCAACAGGGTTTCATGGTCCTTCTTAAAACACTGCATGCATTCATTTGACTTGGGTGACCCCTACATAAATATGGTCATGGCCCTTTACTCGAAGCCTACTACACGCATTGCAATTAACGGTTCCCTTTCTGAGCCTCTCACTCTCCAACAAGGCAAGGCTGCCCACTTTCACCATCCCTCTTCCTACTAGCATTAGAGCCCTTAATACAAGACATCAAACAGAATACAGACATCAAAGGAGTAGGTTTTAATAATATTCAAGTTAAATTAGCCGCTTATGCGGACGATATCCTAATAATACCAGAAGACCCGGGTCCCTCAATTAACGCTTTGATGCTAACGATAGGGAAATACTCTCGGGGTACAAACTAAACAGGGACAAATCTGAGGTAAAACCCTTGAATGTTCACTGCACCAGAGAGATTCTAGGCAACTCAGGTCTTGCGTGGCAACCGGGATATATAAAATACTTAGGTATAGAATTTGGTGGCAATATCATTGACACACTACATCACAATGAAAATACCACGCTGGAGAAAATTAGGAAACTTCTAGACACTTGGTCTCCAAAATGTATCACTTGCTGGGGCAGAATTGAAACAATAAAGATGATGATTACGCCCCTAATCAATTATCTAATCAACATGCTCCCTCTCACCTTAACAGAAGAATTCCACCATAAACTTGATATCCTCTTATCAAAATTCATATGGCAAGGTAAGAAAGCTAGAATAGGACTTAAAAACACTAAGACTGGACAAATCCCTAGGAGGAGTTAATCTAGCCGATTTTAAAACATACCAAACAGCCTTCCTAGCAAAACAGGGCTCCTACTGGCTCTCGCCTCCCATCAATTATACTCCAGTATGGCTAGAAATCGAAAAATCTATCCTTAATAACCTTAACCCTCTTGCCCTGCTCACCTCTAGCCATGCAAATCTACTTAGATCAAAGTCTATTTTTAAAAATACAAAAGCAGCGTTGCTAAAATTAGATAAGAAACTCCACTCAAGCATAAAGCACTCCAAGATGGAATTCATATGGAACAACCGTAACATTCTATACAAGGGCAAAACTTTACATTATGATGCTTGGATTAACAAAGGGATCTTCTTCCCCCAACAGCTAGAAAGCTCCTCATACCCAATTACCTTTAAGGAACTCCAATCTAATTATAATTTAGACAATATGGAATTTTACAATTTCCTAAAGGTCAGGGCAGCATTATCAAAAGCCAAACTACATAACTCACCTCCATCCCTACCAAACTTTGTAACAAAGATCAAGAAGCTAGGCCACCAAGTATCACTTATATACAAACTACTCCGCCCTAAAAACTCGACTCTCAATAAAAACCTTATTACTTTCTGGGAGCTACATTCCTCTAATCATCTACCCGAGACTAAATGGCCTCAAATATGGAGCTCGACTACCCGTAATAAAATATCCCCGGTCTTATCCCAAACAAAATTATGGCTCCTTCATAAAGCCTTCAGGACACCTGCTCGACTACACTCACAACATCTCCGCGATGATCCTATCTGCTGGAACTGTAAGGAAGAGACATGCGATTTAGCTCACCTTATCTTACACTGCAAAGCTGTTTTAGCATTTTGGGACAACATATTTGCTTTTCTATCAAAACTATTTAATTGCCAATTAAAAAAAGAACTCTCCACTTTAACAACTGGCTTTCTTGATGCTGATACATTAAACAATACAGACAAGGCCCTCTTGGATCTCCTATTCACATCCGCAATAAAAATTGTCCTGAATAATTGGAAGAACACGCACAAGGCATCATTCAAATGCTGGATGAATTGGATTACACACCTGAGGGGCGCAGACAATATCGCTCTCCAAAACTCTCCCTGGAAACCCTCTACCAGACACGTGGAACAGACTAGATGTATACTTCACCACACACAAGCCACCGTGATTATTCTGCAGTTACTTTTCATAGGATACTTCCCTTTCGCATATCCTCCTAACCATAAACAATAGTTAAGGATGGGTAAAACTCATTACGGAACCTCAAACGTACTGAACCTAGAAAATTCTACCTCCATAGGACTCTTTTGCCAAGACACGAACTTTGATACAATACCCAACATAAGCATGGGTAGGCCGTTTTATTATTATTTTCTTTTTGTCGCTTATCTCTTATTTCTTTCTTCTCTTTATTTCATAGACTATTCGAAGATAATTCATTAGTGTACAGTATCTTGTATCATCCAGTACATTGTAATCCATGCTTCCCGTGTACCGCTTGTGAAAATACTTCCTGTTCATCGTACTGCGGAAGCTGTTACGTTTCTACCCAGCTGATGTATCACGTCAATTTTATACCTTTGTACACCGTATACCGTTCCTTTGTGTTTTTCTATTGAAAAAACCTAATAAAATCATTTGAAATTCAAAAAGCAAAAAATACCCAAACAGAATGTTATCTTATAGTATAGCCATCAGCTATCGATAGGTTGAAAACTCCCACATTGAGCAAGATTTGCTGAGAACATCCAACCTATTTTCTCAAAAATGAAAGCCTACGCAAAATGCTTTTCTGAAACTGCACTGTACTTATTTTCAGACGAACTAAAATTTCTAAATCATTGATTGTTTATAGTGGACTCCCGAACCAGAAAACTGAAAAGCATACACTCTCGCCAACACAAATCATAAAAACATGTCCACTTAATAGAAACAGACTATCTGTATTTTATGATTAACAAAAAAGGGGACGCGGGCGGGCTAGTTTAACGAGGTCCAACGTACAAGCCCGGGAAGACTGTATGCAAAAAAGGTATGAAGTTCCTCAAAAGCAAGCGACAAAGAGAGGAGATACCATGAGGTGTGGGTAGTGAAAAGGTAGCTACATGCCTAGTCAAGGATAAAGGCAAGATAAGGGGAGGGGGAAACCCCTTTGCAGAACTAGGGCTCTCACACACCCAGCAAGCTAGGTGTCATGCTTCATCATATGAGCCTGCCCCTCGTCCAGTCGGCGCTGCAATACCGGACGGGCTCCCGAACCGGGGCTCTTTAGCGGGGATCTTCTGTTCCTGCCGGTGGGTGCAGTGGGGGTGAGTGGCCTAGTGTGTGTAGACGTAAAAGGAAAGTGGATTAAAACAGGTCAGTTAGTCCTAGCCATTATTTAATTCATAAGGTAAACCGCCTGATTAAAAATATATAGAGAGGGGCAGTACACTAGATGTAATGTGTCTAGTCATATAGTCCTACTCTCAAATGATCGACATGTTTCGTGCCTCTAATGTCAGGGGGATCTGGGCACTTCCTCAGGATCAGAGTGAAATACTATCTACACTACGTGGTCAAGTGACATCTACGTACCACGTGTTCAGGTCAGTGACCTGTAATACAAACAAAAGATAAACCTCAATTAATCACAAGGTCTCATTTGGCACTTGTATATTATCGTATCTCATCAGCCTTAAAACAGAAACAAAGAGAAGGAGAAAAAACCTTACTACAGGTACTACTGTGTATTTTAGCAGGTTTGTATGAATAATAAAAATTGATAAAAATGCACTAGTCTCACCATGTTGTGCTCATGAAACTATTATAAAACCTTGTGTGGTCCAATAGTGCATACTAATAAAGTCAAAACATAAAAACCCATGGCCGCGCCTGATGAACTATTAGGCGGTGGAGAGAGTTCAATGACTCACCTATCCTGCTGTCTAGAGTTGCTAGCAACAGTACCGGCGGTCATAAAATGGACACTGTTGTGGGTCCTGAAAAAGCAAGCCAGAGAATGGACGTTATGGCTGACAGTGAATAGAAAGCCAAATACAGGAAGACAGAGGGCCCAGCGGGGTCAAACCAGCATTCAGATGCTGCAAGGAAATCAGGCTAACCCCGTGTGGTCACCCGTAATACTAGATGGTCGGTGGCACCCAGGGCAAAACGTGTCTACATGGAATTATAGGGCATACAAGAAATAGCAGTGCTCAGACAACTGTCTCTCAGAGGTAGTAGTGCCGTAATGGTGTTTGACCAAGGGCAAAACATCTCTCAAAGATAGCGACAGGCACTCAAGGAATCTAGATGCTCTACTGTAAATAGTAGTGCCGGTATAGAGCATGAAGATCGGCGGTAGGGGACCACACGGGCAGCTGAGATCAAAGGCTGCAACTAAATAGGCTTACCTCAACATTGGTGCGATCCGAAGTCCTTGGTAGCCACAGTTCGCACTAAGGTAATACTCACCCGCGTGTGACCACGCCAAGCCTGCGACCTACCCTGCCGCCGGAACCGGGATGGTAACTGGTTGCCGGACTGCCCTACAGATAAGGCTGTCGCTCGCTCGGCAGTGGGTGGAGTCACGCGAAAGAGTGTGATCTCGCGTTACTGGGCAGGGTTCGTAAGTGCCTAATCGGAGGACTGAAAAATAAGGCGGCCATGTTGGTACGGACCGAAAGTGATGGGAAAGAGCGCTGTAAGTGGTAAAGCGCCTATTCTGCTCGATTAATACAAAAATTATTAGCCAGTCAGGTCATAGTAGAAATAAAATGAATATAAAGATTATAACAAGCCCGGAATATATATAACCAACCATGTCAGTGAAGCCAGCCTATAATCATTGCAAAAAACATTAACTGGTTGCCGGATGTCCTAGAGATAAGGCAGTCGCTCTCTCAGTGGTGGATGGAGTCGCGCGATAGTGTGTGATCTTCACGTGACTAAGGGGGGGGGACGCTGGTTATGTCTAATCGAGAGACTGGAAAAGTAGGGTGGCCAAGTTGGAACTGATTATAAGAGAGAAGCAGCTGTTTTGGCGACCAATCTTAAGGCCAGAGGCTACCCTGTAAGAATACTCAATGACTCCATGAAAAGAGCAAGAAATAACCCCAGAGAAGCCCTGCTTGAGGTACATCCAAAACCTATGACGGACATACTAACATGCGTGACATCGTTCACACCTAATTCAACTAGAACTAAAAAGATAATTTTGAAACATTGGGGCATTCTTGGCACTGGTGACCTACAGATACCTAAGCCAAGGTTTGCATACAAAAGAACTCGTAATCTCAGAGACATTCTAATACACACAAGACCTAAACAGCATACGACCAACTCACAAAGGAACTTGTGGGGTCTCCCAGCAGTGAAAGGACATTACCCTTGTGGCTCCTGCACAGTGTGCCAATTCACTGCTGCAACCAAAGAGGTTTGCCTATTGACTAATTTCAAATGGTCCCTGAACAAACACACCAATTGTAACACCAAGCAATGTATATACATGATCACCTGCCCTTGTGGCTTGAAGTATATAGGGATGACCATGCGGACAGTCAAAACCAGAATGACCGAACACAGGAGCAACATACGTTGCCAAAGAATCACCACAAGACTATACAGACATTTCAAAGAGACACCACACCCCCCAGACTCACTGCATTGGATTGTGTTGGAAGCACACCCACAGATTTCTCAATCAGCATTATTTAAAATCGAGCAGAGATGGGTGCTGAGACTGTCTACACATATTGAGGGGCTGAATGATGACATCCCATGGGGTTCACTCATCTAGACACTATTGAGCCACCATTATGTATACTAACCATATGGGAGGATGCACACTTAGACCTTAATTATCTATTTAATTATCTAATTAATTATCTATGTGTAGTGATTTCATGCTATCATTGTTCCCCCTCTGCACCTCGCCTTAGGATCCTTGGGGGTCACATATAAGTTGCATTTCAAGCACCAATAGACAGATACAGAGAAGATAGGTGGCGAACAGTCACGGAACATAGCCATGAAATGATCTGAGGTTAACTCACATGTTTCACTTGAGAGGAAGAAGGAGTCAGCAATGCCCACCACCGGGTGCAGTATAACACATAGATTTTTGATTATGCCACTAATAAGTTCACCAGTTGTCCTCTAGTGGTTTTATTCCCCTACCCCCCTGCACCCTTCAATTCCTAATGTTTCCTGTAAGGTATCCTGTCATGGTGGTAGGTTGGCTTCACTAACATGGTCGTATGTATTTCTTGCTTGATGTTTATATATATATATATATATTTTTTTTTTTATATATATTTTTATGTATTCATTCAATTTCTGCGATAACCTGACTGGTTAATTTCCGCATTTTTTTAGCTGAATAGGCGCCTCACCAATTATAGCGCTCCTCCACATTATTTCTGGTCCGTTCCAACTTGGCCACCCTACTTTTCCAGTCTCTCGATTAGACATAACCAGCGCCCCCCCCCCTTAGTCACGTGAAGATCACACACTATCGCGCGACTCCATCCACCACTGAGAGAGCGACTGCCTTATCTCTAGGACATCCAGCAACCAGTTAATGTTTTTTGCAATGATTATAGGCTGGCTTCACTGACATGGTTGGTTATATATATTCCGGGCTTGTTATAATCTTTATATTCATTTTATTTCTACTATGACCTGACTGGCTAATAATTTTTGTATTAATCGAGCAGAATAGGCGCTTTACCACTTACAGCGCTCTTTCCCATCACTTTCGGTCCGTACCAACATGGCCGCCTTATTTTTCAGTCCTCCGATTAGGCACTTACGAACCCTGCCCAGTCACGCGAGATCACACTCTTTCGCGTGACTCCACCCACTGTCGAGCGAGCGACAGCCTTATCTGTAGGGCAGTCCGGCAACCAGTTACCATCCCGGTTCCGGCGGCAGGGTAGGTCGCAGGCTTGGCGTGGTCACACGCGGGTGAGTATTACCTTAGTGCGAACTGTGGCTACCAAGGACTTCGGATCGCACCAATGTTGAGGTAAGCCTATTTAGTTGCAGCCTTTGATCTCAGCTGCCCGTGTGGTCCCCTACCGCCGATCTTCATGCTCTATACCGGCACTACTATTTACAGTAGAGCATCTAGATTCCTTGAGTGCCTGTCGCTATCTTTGAGAGATGTTTTGCCCTTGGTCAAACACCATTACGGCACTACTACCTCTGAGAGACAGTTGTCTGAGCACTGCTATTTCTTGTATGCCCTATAATTCCATGTAGACACGTTTTGCCCTGGGTGCCACCGACCATCTAGTATTACGGGTGACCACACGGGGTTAGCCTGATTTCCTTGCAGCATCTGAATGCTGGTTTGACCCCGCTGGGCCCTCTGTCTTCCTGTATTTGGCTTTCTATTCACTGTCAGCCATAACGTCCATTCTCTGGCTTGCTTTTTCAGGACCCACAACGGTGTCCATTTTATGACCGCCGGTACTGTTGCTAGCAACTCTAGACAGCAGGATAGGTGTGAGTCATTGAACTCTCTCCACCGCCTAATAGTTCATCAGGCGCGCGGCCATGGGTTTTTATGTTTTGACTTTATTAGTATGCACTATTGGACCACACAAGGTTTTATAATAGTTTCATGAGCACAACATGGTGAGACTAGTGCATTTTTATCAATTTTTATTATTCATACAAACCTGCTAAAATACACAGTAGTACCTGTAGTAAGGTTTTTCTCCTTCTCTTTGTTTCTGTTTTAAGGCTGATGAGATACGATAATATACAAGTGCCAAATGAGACCTTGTGATTAATTGAGGTTTATCTTTTGTTTGTATTACAGGTCACTGACCTGAACACGTGGTACATAGATGTCACTTGACCACGTAGTGTAGATAGTATTTCACTCTGATCCTGAGGAAGTGCCCAGATCCCCCTGACATTAGAGGCACGAAACATGTCGATCATTTGAGAGTAGGACTATATGACTAGACACATTACATCTAGTGTACTGCCCCTCTCTATATATTTTTAATCAGGCGGTTTACCTTATGAATTAAATAATGGCTAGGACTAACTGACCTGTTTTAATCCACTTTCCTTTTACGTCTACACACACTAGGCCACTCACCCCCACTGCACCCACCGGCAGGAACAGAAGATCCCCGCTAAAGAGCCCCGGTTCGGGAGCCCGTCCGGTATTGCAGCGCCGACTGGACGAGGGGCAGGCTCATATGATGAAGCATGACACCTAGCTTGCTGGGTGTGTGAGAGCCCTAGTTCCGCAAAGGGGTTCCCCCCCTCCCCCTTATCTTGCCTTTATCCTTGACTAGGCATGTAGCTACCTTTTCACTACCCACACCTCATAGTATCTCCTCTCTTTGTCGCTTGCTTTTGAGGAACTTCATACCTTTTTTGCATACTATCTGTATTTTATCCCTTTGTTACAATAAATACAACTAGATTAAATGGGATAAAACAGAAACTATATATATATATATATATAATATTTATTTACAATGCACGTAGTTTGCCTACACACCTGATATACTACAGTCATAATAAATGTACAAGACATTTTTATTATTTCTTGCTTCCTTGATTTTCATTTAGCACTCATGTTATTTTCCTCTTTCCTCCAAAGGAAAAATCTGCTTCCATGGTATTATAACTTCCCGAGGAAAAGACGCCTGTGGTCCTTTCCTCATGCAGATAAAATACGACTTAGCCTGATACACGTAGTATCTGTGCAAGATCACAGGTTGTCTTTTCTTTTTAAAAATAGGAATGTTGAAAATGGGTTCAGGTGCTTTGAGCTTCCCCAACTACTATTTAAATGGCACCTTTGTGGGTCAGCGAGCATGCCGGTGATGATGCAGAGAAGCTTTGATTTTCATGGTCCGCTTTGCTTGGTTAGGGAATGACTTCTTCAGCACTGTATGATGGTCTCTGCCCATGCTGAAAATGGGTGGTAGCCATCGTCTGAATGGGAAAGTAGCAGTTGTGTTCACATTTTATGGTAATGGTTGTATTTGAAGTTGGGCTTTATATTTTTGAGAAATAAAATAATTATTGCGTTTTCTAAGGACCTTATCTTGTACAGGCGACCTTTAAACAGACAATATAATAGTAAAGGAAATAAGTAAGCTGTAAATCTGTTATTTGTAAAGTGCGGCAAATCACCCGTGAGGGTCTCAAGGAGCTGGCTGCTGCGTGGAGTTTTGCTTATTCGAACAGGCAGGACTTGAGCCCTTTCCTGAATGCTGTGTTTCCCAAGAGTCTTTTTATTTGTGGTGTAACACACTACACTGTAATCCTGAAGTCTGATGCTCAATCTGTGGTAGCCCATTGTAAGGTCAGTCCAGTTATAGCTAAGCCTTCCTCCGTAGATACAATATACTTTTCACAGGGAACTCATTGTCTTAAAAATGTGTGGTTAATTTATCATGATCAGATTGAAAAAACAGAAATTAATGTTCAAAGACAGCCTTTCAGTGTTCTTTACTACACAAAACCGCTTGTCACGCCTTCTGTTCAAGGCTTGGATGTTTGCATGAATAGACAAATCAATACTGCATTTCATTCCAATTTAAACCACTTAAATAATTAAACCAAGTGATCAATAAGCAATTATTGCTGATCTCCGCACAAGAATGCCTCACACAGTGAAAGCTGTAGTGTGAGAAGGGCGACCACTAGTCACAAATGAAAATGGCAGCAACGGAGAGGGTAGAACCTTCATAGAGCTCCAGAGCCTAAACTCTATCAAGGACCCCGAAGGGCTCATATGCAACGTCCCCCTACTGAGGAAGATGATGAGGATCCACAGGGACGCACAATCCCGTTCTGCCCAGGATGCCACATTGAAGGTATGGACTTGCTGTGCTCCCACTGACCACAACTGGGATGCTTTCTCTGACTCGTCACCTATTTTATGAGTGGCCTTGTGCACTCTCTGGAGAACCATGGTTTCTCCACGGCACAGGAAGTGGTGAAAGTTGGTGCGCTGGCTGGTGGGACTCCTTACCCTCTTTAGCCCTGCTCTACCTCTAGTCAGATGTGGATGGCAGCAAGTCGAGGCTTGGTAGTGTCATGAACACTGTGACAAGTCCCGTTTTAGACCTCTTTCATTTTCATCATGTGGTTGTTTGCAGAGACTTTCATCTCTTTTAGAAGAAACTGAAGTTTTAGACAGTTGCAAAAGTGTTCGCATCATGTCTCTCTCCTATCTAGGCTGACAAATTTTTATTGTTTGTGTTATGGATGCTGCTGTAACATCATGGACACTTACTGTGGAGGCTGATATGTTTTTTGTTGTTTTTAGTTCTACGAGCATACTATCTATGTGTAAATGAGGATTCTCAGATTAACATGACTAGAGAATTGGGATTTATTAAAGATAAGGAGGCTAACACTATGCATAACCGTTTATTGCCACTCCTGCACAGCAGCCCCTTTACAGAACCTCTAATAAAGAATGATCCAGAACTGAAACTGAAATAAACAATAAATGTCTCGTGCATAGAACTCTCCTCCTCTTTTAAATGCAAAACTGCGAAGCCACTTCTCCGTCTTCTGCAACTTGTATACTCCATGCACTTCTTACTCCTTTACGACTGAGATTCTGTAATCAAAAAAAATACTCTATTGAAAAACTCTTTTTTTTTTTTTTAATTACCCAATACTATAATGCAATGTCTCAACTTTACATTTTTTTTTAATATAAACGATTATTTAACACATCATGTCAATTGTAATTTTATTTTTATTTTACCTTATTTGATGTGTGCGAGGAGGGTGGGATAATGTTAGCCTCCGCGTCTTTAATGAAATCCTTATTCTCTAGTCATGTTAATCTGAGAATCGTCATTTCATTTCAAGACCGAAGGCTACCATTCTGCATGTTGAAAGCCCTTCAACACTACCTCAGACATATGCTCTATTGGTCTAAAGTAATGTATTGCAAATGTTCCCACATTTGACCAATCTGCCGCTTTTAAAATATTCTCCGAACTTCCACCATACCAACAAGACTTACTCGCCATTGCCCCCCCCCCCCTTACTGAATGGGTTTCACATTTTTCCATATTAACTCCTGCCTGTTCCATTGCAGAACTCACCCACCTTGAAATTGTAGCCGTACTTACTACCCTAAACGGTTTAACAAAAGGTATCAATAACTAATACTCACCATCTGTTCTGTTCTCCAATATTCTTTCAAGCAATCAACCACACATACTTTTTTACATTCCTCATTTCTTGAATAAAATATTGTAGTTGACATAGTCTTAGTTCTTTTCCGTATCTCAAAAAACACACCATCTGGACTGAAATTCCTATTGTGTACCTTCAGACATTTAACATCTGATACTCTTCTACATGATATCAGACACAAAAGTGTTGCTAACTAAACATAAAGAATCCTATTATTCAAATATTTATTCATTGGCCAAGAAAGAAATAATTTTAAAACTGAATCTACATCCCACAATACCTCATACCGTGCTCTAGGAGGTCTCTTCAATCTCACTTTTTAAAACTCTACACTAAAACATTGCTACCTACTGATTTACCTCCAACCAACGTATGTCCTGCCGAAATAGCTGACCTATAATAATTGATTGTTCTATAGCTTAATCCTTTTTTCGAATTGTTCTACTAAAAAATTCACAACCTCCACTACAGGTGGCTCCACAGGATCCATATTCCTTTCCAAGCGCCAACGAATCCAAAAGTTCCAAATTCTTTTATACCTTCTCCTACTCCCTGGTACCCAAGACTCCTCGAGGGGAGAGGTGTGGCGCCACGGCCAGGGCGACTGACGCTGGACGCTGGGGATCACGGTTCGATCCCTGGTTCCGGTGGCAGGGGTCTGCCCAGCACCATGCGACTCTGGGCAATAGCTCGCTTAATCTTCCCAACGGCCCCCAGCGCCGAGATACCCCTTCGGGGGTGATTTGTGCGCTATACAAGTACTGGATTTATTTTTATTTTTTTATTTATAACTCTGCAGCCCCTTGCAAAAGGCCTTCAAATGCTCCGGATCTCCTGACACCTTCCAACATTCCATTCTGAACCAAAGAATGTTCTTTTCCTTTTTGTTAATAAGCCTTCCTCTGCCAGGATCAGCAAAGGAATCTCACATGCCAATTGCAACACAGCTGGAAAGCATGCCTGAGACACCCAGAAAGGTGTTACCAATACCAACTGACATCTTTCCCTCCTTACCTTCATAGATACTCTCTGGATCATTGCAAATGGAGGGAAAGCATAACCCTTCATCTCTGACCAATTTTGTCGAAGTGCATCTGTCGCTGCAGCCCCTGGATCTGGTAACCAACTGAAATACTTCACAATCTGAAAAGTAACTCATTGCAAACAAACCCACTTCCAGTGCACCCAAAATCTGGTCTATCCTCCTGAAATACTCTCTCCCCAACATCCAGTCGCTGTAATCCTTCACATGTCTCGAATTCCAATCTGCAACTCCATTCTGTACACCTGGAGAATATTCTGCCCTTAATGATATCTTGCGTTCCAGACAAAACATCCACAACTCCTTCGCCACATCCGAAATTCCCTTGGATCTGCAACCTCCTAATCTGTTTATATAAGCTACTGCTGAAATGTTGTCCATTTTAATCAAAACTGTCTGTCCCTGCAACTTCTCCTTGAAACTTCTCAAGGTATACAACCCTGCTGTCAGTTCCAGACAATGTATATGAAGATTCTTCTCTAGACCTTACCAAGCATCACCTGTCTCCTGAATCCCTAATCGTGTTTCCCATCCTTATTGACTGGCATCTGTCTCCAGAACAAAATCCGGAATACATCCAGAAATTGCTCTTCCATTCCATATTTCCAAATTGTGCATCCACCAACCCAATTCTTCTTTCGCCTCTTGATTCAACTCCACCTTGTCTCCGGGACCATAAACCCCTTCTCAAGGCATCTGTCTTCACTCTCTGTAAGGGCCGATAATGCAAAGGCCCTGGAAAGATAGCTTGAATCGACATAGAAAACAACCCTAATATCCTTGCTAAATCTCTCATAGTCAATGAAACTTTCCTCAAAGCACTTTAAACCCCTTTTTTTTTATCATCCTCACTTTCTTTTCTGGTAGTCTTAAAACTTCCCAAATCGTGTCTATTTTGAATCCTAAAAACTCCTAATTTTAAGATGGTATTGGAATCGATTTCTCTTGGTTTATCAAGAAACCTAAACTTTCCAACATAATTATTGTTTTCTTGAGTTGTGAAACCAGTTCCAATGCATCCTGAGACATCAGTAAAATGTCCTCCAAATACACAATCAAACGGAATCTTCTCTCTCTCAAAAAAACTATAACTACTCGCATCACCTTTGTGAAACAGCATAGCGCCGATGATAGACCAAAAGGGAGACACAAAAATTGATACAACTTGTTCTTCCATCTGAATTGTATAAATTTCTGACTTTCTTCCTTCATAGGGATAGTGAAATAAGCATCTATCAAATCCAACTTCACAAACCTGTCCTTTGACTGTAACATGTCCCTTAAAAGATGGATCTCCTCCATCTTGAAATGCCTGTAAATTAAAGACTGATTTAAATTTCTCAAGTTTACCGGTCTCCATCCCTTGTCCTTTTTCTCCACTAAAAACAAAGTGCTTTCAAAACCTTTCATGTGTTCCTCTACCATGAAAGTAGTCCTTTTTTGTAACATTTCCTTTATTTCTAGATCTGCTATTCTCACCTGTTCGTAACCCTTTTGGTTCCTTTACCTGAATTGGTTCTTGTACAAATTCTATTTTGAATCCCTGTATCACCTTTAAAACCATGGGTCTTTTGTTATCTTTTCCCATTCCTTTCGGAACAGTCTCAATCGTCCTCCGACTTTTTTTTAGGGAAGAACCAAAATGAATTTCCATACTCCACTCATAATCTGGCAATTGACTGACTTCTCCCTCGACTTCCTCTGCTAAAGTGAGCTCTTTAAGCAAGAAACTTGAGGATCCCTGGAATCCTCTTCCTGCTCCTCTGTATACATATTTATATTAAGGCCTCAGAAACCCCCGGCCAGCATACGGTCCCCGTCTGCTGGCCCTTCCAAAAACCCCACCAAATACCTTTCTCCTATTAGTTTGTGCTTTCTTTAGAGCTGTAAACGTGGACACATGCTTGCCCAAACTCTTTACCATGCCCTCACCAAACAGCAAGCCTTTCTCTAATCTTAATCTCCTACTCCCATAAAAAAATGCACCTCCTTCTCCAGCTGTTTGATCGTAAATGGTTTCCTATTAGAAACCACCTACACTCGTTTTTATTCTACAAAATTTTCATTTATTTCCATTGTTTTTCCCCCAATCTAAGATGGCCGCCGTGATCTCGCGAGATCACGGCGGGCCAATCAAATCTTTTCTTTTCTCCTTCCCGATAGTGTGACCACTTGCTGGCAACCGTCATGCTACCAGCTTTACTTTTAAAAACCCGAACCTCAGGCAGAGCAGCCCAACGCGAGTCCAGCTCTTTTTTTGCCCGAGCTTGTGCAGAGTACTTCATGAGCCTAAGCGGATCGTGAGCACGCGACCCCGCGGGCGCGCCCCAACGCACACGTGCCAACTCAAAATATCAGTAAGCATGCACGCTATCTAACGCGCTTCCTTGATTTCCTTACAAAAGTCTACCTTCAATTAACTCCTTGATGCGCTGATTGCCCGAACTACCAGTTAATATACAAAGAGTATTATTCTTTGTCTTTTACGCATTAACTTCTCTTTTTTTAAAAATACACAACATACCTAAACAGATAAAAAATATTCTCACTCGATACACGCTGCTTCTAAAAATGAGAGGCTTTCACCTAAATTACTATATCTACTCTTTCTTATCAGACACACCCATAAATCTAATCCAAAAATTGTACTTATCTGAACAGGAGCAGCATTTAAGAGGAGGAGAGCTCTATGCAAGACATTTATTGTTTATTTAAATTCCAGTTCTGGATCGTTCTTTATTAGAGGTTCTTTAAAGGGGCTGCTGTGCAGGATTGGCACTAAAAGGTTGTGCATAATGGTAGCCTCTGGTCTTGTAATGAATTTGAGATTACAAATGTATTGCCATATTAGTTTCTTCTTGTTGAGACTTAGAGTCTGCTGGTTTATATTATAAATATGAGTTAACATTGGCAATCAGATTCTGTGAAAACCCAGGTATCTGACCATTAATTGGACAATCAGTCAATCAATTAGGGATTTATAGAGCGCACTACTCACCTGTAAGGGTCTCAAGGCGCTGGGGGGGAGGGGATTCGGGCAGCTCCAAGGTCATCCGAAGAGCCAGGTCTTGAGGTCTTTTCTGAAAGTTTGCAGTGTAGGGCTTCTTCTGAAGCTGAGGAGAAGTTCGTTCCAGGTCTTGGCCGCGATGTAGGAGAAGAATCTGCCTCCCGTTCTGGCTCTGTGGATGCGGGGGATTTCGACCAGGGCTAGGTCGGCGAAGCGGAGGTTTCTCTTGGGGGTGTGGAAGGAGATTCTTCTGGTGTTGTGGAGGGCTTTGTAGGTGTGTGTGAGCAGCTTGAAGGTCACTCTTTTTTTGACGGGGAGCCAGTGGAGGTCTCGGAGGTGCTGGGTGATGTGGTCGTGTCGTGGAATGCTGAGGACGAGTCTAGCTGCGGCGTTCTGGATGGTCTGGAGTTTGTGAAGGAGAGATTTGTTGATTCCGGCATAGAGGGCGTTTCCGTAGTCCAGTCTGCTGGTGATGAGTGCGTGGGTGACGGTCTTCCTGGATTCGGGGGGGATCCATTTGAAGGTCTTGCGGAGTATGCGGAGGGTGTTGAAGCATGTGGAGGATACGGCGTTGATCTGTCAGTTCATGGTGAGAGAGAAGTTGAGTATGATGCCAAGGTTGGGGCGTGGAGGGTGGGAGAGTTTCCGAGGGCGGGGAGCCACCAGGTGTCGTCCCACGTGGGGGGGGTGGATCTGAGGATGAAGACTTCTGTTTTCTCCAAGTTGAGCTTCAGGCAGCTGCTGCTCATCCAGGATGTGACGTCCTTCGTTCCTTCCTGGAAACTGTGCCTGGTGATGTCGGGTTCCATGGTGAGGGAGAGGATGAGCTGGGTGTCGTCGGCATAGGATACTATTCTGAGTCCATGTTTTCTGACGATGGTTTCGAGGGGGGCCATGTAGATATTGAAGAGCGTGGGGCTGAGGGAGGATCCTTGGGTTACTCCGCACCTGATATCTGTGGGATCAGAGAGGAAGGGCGGGAGTCTTATTCTTTGTGTTCTGCCGGAGAGGAAAGAGCGGATCCAGTCTAAGGCGGTTCCCTGTATGCCGGCGTCATGGAGTCTACAGTTGGTCCTAGACCAATTTATCATACAATTAAATTGTTCAAAATTCTTAACTTGAAAAACACATTACAATTGCATATGATTTGCATATAGTCATATAGTACATACAATTTTCATCAAGAGAAATAAGCACACTCTCAACAAATACAATGGCACTAGTTAAATTAAAGAGAACGGTTTTATTCACAAGTACGCCTTAGATGAGCAAATCGTCATTTTCAATGAATAGAGAGGTTGCTCCAAGAAGGGAGGGAAAGGAAGATGTGCTAATGTGTAAGACGGATAAAGTAGAGAAGAAGTGATTCAAAATTACATCCAAGGGAGAGTCGATTACAATAAATTTTTCAACATGGAATACTGGCTATAGTTTATAGTCGGACCAGTTCCTTGTCGGGGCCTGCCCCTTACGGGTTGTTCCAGGTATTATTCATATTTCTTTCAAACAAGGTGCACAGAGAGACATCTCTCTGAGAAAGACACAGTCTACACGGGCGGCTCCTGAGTGTCGGAATAAGATCGGCTTTGGGCGATTGATTCACCCTTCCAAGGAGTTGTCGGCATTAATTAATTTTACATATACGACACCGTAACTTTCGTGCGGACTGCCCACCATATGGGGGCAGTGACCGGACCATACCTACTTGCACCTAAACATAGGTTGCCCCTCCTTCCCCTGTCCTGAGGAAGACCCGTCAGCTGAGGTTGTGAATTGCCCTCTATGCACCAGGGTCGAAACGTCGACACCCGTCCCCCCATGGGCCTGTACCCGCTTTCACCCCCAGTCTGCCCATTTCACAGATGATGTCTCTCTGTGCACCTTGTTTGAAAGAAATATGAACAATACCTGGAACAACCCGTAAGGGGCAGGCCCTGACAATGAACTGGTCTGACTATAAACTATAGCCAGTTTTCCATGTTGAAAAAGTTATGGTAATTGACTCTCCCTTGGATGTACTTTTGAATCCCTTCTTCAATACTTTATCTGTCTTACACATGAGCACATCTTCCTTTCCCTCCCTTCTTGGAGCAACCTCTCTATTCATTGAATATGACGATTTGTTCATCTAAGGAGTACTTGTGAATAAAACAGTTCTCTTTAATTTAACTAGTGCCATTGTATTTGTTGAGAGTGTGCTTATTTCTCCTGATGAAAATTGTATGTACTATATGCAAATCATATGCAATTGTAATGTGTTTTTCAAGTTAAGAATTTTGAACAATTTAATTGTATGATAAATTGGTCTAGGACCAACTGTTTTCTATACCAACCGATACCCAGGTCCGTGGACTTTCTCATGGGTTACCCCATTATGATATAATGGCGTCATGGAGTCTGGCGGCTAGTGTGCGTGGGAGACGGTGGCAACAGCTGCTGAAACGTCTAGTAGGATGAGGGCTGCAGTGTGGCCTTGATCGAGGAGTGCGCGGATTTCGTCCGTGGCGGCTAGGAGGGCGGTCTCGGTGCTGTGATTGCTGCGGAATCCGGATTGAGATGCGTCGAGGATGTTGTTGGATTCTATGAAGTGTGTTAGCTGGGTGTTGACGAATTTCTCGGTGACTTTGGCGGCGAATGGGAGGAGAGAGATGGGCTTGTAGTTCTTGAGGTCCGTCGGGTCTGCGGAGGGCTTCTTGAGGAGGGGTTTGACTTCAGGGCGTTTCCAGTCATCGGGGAACGTGCCTGTTTCAAGGGTGTAGTTGATTGTCCATCGTAGTTCTGGTGCGATGGCGGAGGCGGCTCTGTGGAAGATGTTCGGCGGGCAGGGGTCAGTCGGTGCTCCGGAATGGACGCTCCTCATAGACTTTGCGGTGTCTTCTGTGGTGACAGGGGTCCAAGTGAGAAGGGGTCGGCTGGATGGCGTTGCTGGTGGATGGTGTTGGGTCGGTGCCTTGGTCGTCGAAGTTATCGTAGAGTGTCTTCATCTTTTGTGGTGGAAGAAGGAGCTGAGTTTGTTGCAGAGGTCCAGGGAGGGAGGGAGGGACGTCGGCGGTTTCGCTGTGGGGTCTGGTGAAATATTGAATGATGGTGAAGAGATCCTTGGAGTTGTGGGAGTTGGAGAGGATTCTGTCCTGAATGAAGTTTCTCTTCATAGATTTGATGAGTTGGTGGTGTGCCGTCGTGGCGGCCCTGTAGGCGGTGCGTGTATCCGGGGTTTTGCTGTTCCTCCATGCTTTCTCCAATCGACGGCACGAGCACTTGGATTCTTGGAGGTCCGTGGTGAACCAGCTGGTTTTCATGTTGTCGTCTGTCAGAGTTCTGGAGGGGGGGGAGGTGAGCGTTTTGGCACAGTCGACGATCCATTGGTTGAGGTAGTTGGCTGCAGCGTTGGCATCAGTCGTGGTGGGGGTAGGAGTCCGTCGGAGGGCAGAGGTGAGGTGCTCTTCGGTGATCTTGCTCCAGTTTCTGCGTGGGAGGTGATGGAGCAAGGTAAATGAAATAAATTTGTAACACCCCATAATAGGGATAATAATTTAACGATATTAATTGTTTGATAAACTAACCAACAATTTGCACCCTTAGTAAACATTTACACAAGTGGTAATTGCTATTTATGTGCAAATTTTAACTTATTTACTATTGTAAAGTGAAATAATATTAATATAGTGATTTGCGTACTAATTAGAGCAAAATCGCATGATTTGTGCTATGTAGTAAAATTGTATTGTGGCAAAAGAATGCGGATGGTAAGTAAACATGGCTTTAAATGTCGCTTCTGCTAGGTAACACCTAACTTGGGTACTTAGAATGACGGGTGGGAAACAGGCTTATTTTCTTTATTTTAATTATGATTGTGTTTGTTCTTATGATAGTTCGTTCGGGCCTGCTAGGCCGTGCTGCGAAAATGGCTGCCGAGGCAGATGAGGTCAATGCGCAGACGCAAAGATGGCCACTAAGCGGAAGAAAGCCATAGAGCTAAACCACGTGGGTACAGTTCAAGCCCCGAGTGAGAAGAGTCAAGGTCAGGATGACCTGAATTGAGGAGAATGCCAAGAAAGACTCAGCACACACCCGTGAGAACAGAAGCTAAACCCAAATGAATTAACAATGGACTGCTTAAATATGAGCAACAAAAGTGAAACATTTAGTGAACTGTCAATTGGACTGCTATTACCCAAAGGTCGTGTGAAAGTATGATCCATAAACAATTTTAGAACCGGTTTGAACAAGGAGGGCAATGAGGTGATTCTTGCCACCCCTCCAATGGACCAATTAGCGTGATTCTCGCCCCCAAAGATTGCAACTTTTTGTTTAGTAAGCTAGTAGTAGGGTATAAGAGGACCTACTATTAAGTAGGAGGAGCGCTATTCCTACATAATTTTGAGCACAGAACGTTGATGCTGGAGAAGCTGCCGCTATCTTCTATAGGCCATTTCTTATAGAAATATTCATTTTGGACTTTAAACTTGACTGGGAAAAGGAACGAGACCGATGCGGGAAACCTGTATGGGAGGTCCGTCGAGGAGGTCTTTAGCGGGACAGACAGTCAGTTTTGGGAGTTCCATGCTGTGATCTACAATTTATCTGCTTTGGTGAACTTTTAATTCTCCATCTGAGAGGGGTATGCATAAAATTATTTTCTAAAATGTATTTCTTATATGCTATTGAAACGTATTAAATGACTAATAAACTTGAATCTCACTCATGCATTTAAGAAAATAGATAAAACTTTATTCTAATTAAAGCAACGAGTCTGTGGTTCTTTAGCTCAATATTAAGTGTAATGATTAATAGGTTTTAAATGTGATTGAGCTGGTCTTAATCACCATCAACTTATTCTACTAGTTGGTCCATCGACCAAAGAGCGGAATACCTTGATGTTTAGAAGAGACAGGATTAAACTGATTATGTATGATGTTTAAGGTAATATCCTGTTAACTTTAACAAGGTATTCTGTTCCTCCAGCAATTTAATCCTTCTCCTTGGTGAAAGTGGATGTGACCCAGGGAATATCTGAGAGAGTGTATGATTATGCGGTGTTATGGGCCCCACCGTCATATGGTATAGTTGTTAGTGAATGATCTTTACCTGGATGTTATGTCCAAAGGAGAAGAATTTATATTAGCCGCGCTGGATCAGATTTCTTGGTAGCAGAGTTATGGTTACTATAGATTAGTTTGGTGATTATTGGTTATTGATTATTGATTATTTCATGTCTAACACTTTGTCGAATTGTATTATGTTATATGTAAGTCGGAAATTTTGAAGCTTCCGGGAAGTAGGAAGTGGACACGTGTGGCAAGAGAAGTCACATGGAATAGTGCATTGTCTGATTTTCAAATTGGTGATAACACAGGTTGTGTTATGATAGGGACATTTCATGTATAAAACGTATATGAGTGAAATAGCAACCGGTTTTCTTGTGAAACTCTGGCCTTAATTCTCAGGAGCAGTGTAGTCTCCACATGTGTTTTATCCCCAGAGAAACGGGTTTACCCCTTGCTTGAAAGAAGGGTAAGGTAGAGGGAAGTGCTATACTTATCGAACCAAACAGTATTCTTGCAAGATAGAATAAGCTATCTCTTTTGTTTAGCGAAAACAGACAATGGAAATGTGTTTTATGTCGTAACTAATAAAATGCAGTCAAGAAAAAGTTGCAGATAATTTTTGTAAAGGAGGGGTCAGGAGTAGAACTGACGTTGACAAAAGACCGCGCTGGGATTGGCCAGTGCCTGGAAACACGAAGAGCTTTCTGATTGGTATGTTGATGTGAAGACGCGCTGGTATTGGCCAGTTGTGAGTGACGTAGAAACTCTCGGATTGGTGCGCTGGTGTGAGACGCGCTCGGATAGGTCCGAATAGCACATAGTGAACAGAGCAGAGTTGTGAGTTTGCCGAAGAGAAAGAATTGTGAAATATGGCTTATTATGAGTATTGTAGAGAGAAACCATCATGGATGGCGAAAAGTAAGAACTTTTTCGAATATGCAAAGAATGAGAGAAGGGATAATTACAGAAACTAAAGATACCAGAGATTTGGTCAGCTCATATAGACCGAGTCCGCCTACTAACCTGACAGTAAATGAGAGTGAGATAAAAAGGATTCCTATGGGAACCGAGTCCGCATCTGAAACGCCAGAAAGGAATAAAAATTGGATAGAAATAAATAGTACACCTGTAGGTCCAACTCCAGAAGAATTAAATGAATGGATGAGAAATTTGCAAAAGAAAGATACAGAACCGCAACCATTGGATGTAATCAGGCTAAAGATAGACATGGAAGAGTTGATTTTAGGGACTATTGGTACAGAAAAATTGAAAACATATCAGGACGAAGAGATCATGTTTTTATGCAGGAGTATTACTTGGAGAGCTAGCAATTTACATGAAAAATTGGAAGAGACAGCGAATGAACTAGGAATAGAATTTGTAAAAGTCAGGAGTTTGCAGAAACCATATAGGGTAGATTTTTGTGAAAAAGATATAGAAAATCTGAACACATCAGGACGATTAACCCAGATAAAAGAACTGATCGTTTTGTTGAGAAAATGGGGAGATGTGGACAGATGGAGGAGCAGGTGGACCAAAAGAAAAGAGGGAACAACCGACAAAGCGTCTTTGGCTTTTTCGGTGAAAGACAGGGAATCAATTGTACGAGAGTATCCAATGAGAGAAACTCCAGGAGGTAGTTATGTACATGTTCCATGGTCCAGACAAGATATACTGTCATTTACAAATGACTTTCCGAAATTAAGAGAAAAGCCTGTGGAATGGTACAGACAAGTGGAAAGGTTTGTCAAAGTTTCAAAAGTGTTGTGGGTAGACTTGGATGGATTGTTTGACATTGTAGTACCAGCCGATTTATGGACAGAATGTAAGATTACCATTGATTGGCCAACAGTAGAATACCCAAGAGATGCAAAAACTGGAGCGCCAGGTCCAGAAGTAATGAGGAAGTATGAACAGGTTATTACATTTTTGAAAAACAAAATTCCACCCAAAGAAACTGATTGGGTAAAAATTGACAGAACTACACAGGAGAGTAAGGAGTCTGTACACGCCTACTAAGAAAGGCTACTTTTGGTTTTCAAACAGTATAGCGGTTATGAGACTTTGAGTAAAAAGGACATGAGTCATTTTGTATATAGGTTTGTTTATGGATTGAAACCAGAAATAAGTGAAATGATTAAGCAGCATATGTTGTGTTGGCAAAACAGCACTGTGGACGAAGTGTTGAGATATGCTAAGTATTGTAGTGATGACATTGAGTGTAGACAGCGTAAATTAAAGGAAAAAGCGATGTGGGCACAAGTAAAAGTTGCAGAAAAACAAGAAGCTCAAATGAATAATCAGACTAGTGAGACAGGACAGACTAAATCCAAACCAATTATAGGTAAAGGTAAAGGTCAAGTGAGTATAGAGGAGGCCAAGAAGAAATGGCCTTGCCATAACTGCGGAAAATTAGGGCATTGGAGAAACAAGTGTAAATTTCCTCCAAAAGCTAATACGGAAAATCAATCATTAAATCCACAGGTGCAGAGTGAGGTGAGTTACCAACAGCTGCAGCAACCGCAGGTAGTTACTCAACAGAGTCAGGTGCCACAGCCACCTCTTCCCAAGAGTGTAAACCCCCAGAGATACAGTGCAGAGACAGGATTCTACGGAGGAGAGCAGGTAACAAAATTGCCGCGCGCAGCTGCAATATCGCAGTATTGGTTGCAACAGGATGGGAATGAATCGGATGAAAGTTCATGACGGTGCCTAGGAGAGGAGGAAGAGTGCGTACTTGGCGCAACTCTAGAGGTAGACCAGACAGGTCCATTTGTGGATGGAGAAGTGAATGGTGCAAATGTTACATTCCTTGTGGACACTGGAGCTACCCGTTCTACTGTTAGATCAGTAGAAATTCCAAACCTTCCTCTCTCAGGTGAATATATCCAAGTCGTAGGTGTTTCAAATCAACAGATTAAGGCGCCTCTTACCAGACCAGTAGAGGTGAAAGTTGGACCATTCAGAGAAATGCACCGATTTGTGGTGTGTGATTGCAGTCCTGTAAACTTGCTAGGACGCGATCTGCTTTGTAAAATGAATTGCACCATTTATTGTACCCCGGATGGGATTGCATTTCAGACACCAGATGAAGATGTACTATATAAAATGACAATGGCAGAACTAGAGCCAGGAGTAAATGACATGTTTCCTGTGTTTGATGTAGAGAAAATCCCAATTGAGTTAAAAGAAACAGTCAGATCTGATGTATGGGATTTTACAGGCAAAGACATTGGGTTAATGAAAGGAGTAGACCCTGTAAAAATTACTGTAAGAGAAGGAACAAATTACCCAAATACTCCACAGTACAAATTGACGCCAGAAATTATTGAAGGAATAACACCCGTAATCAATAAAATGATTGAACAGGGAATTTTGAAAGAAATAATGAGCAGTCCATGTAATTCACCTATAATGGGACTGAAAAAGCCAAATGGTACATATAGGATAGTGCAAGATTTACGAAAAATCAATAAAATTGTTATTCCTTGTCCAATTGTGCCAAACCCCGCTGTAATACTGTATCAGATTCCACATGATGCAGAATGGTACACAGTCATTGATTTGTGCCATGCATTTTTCTCTATTCCATTACATCCAGATAGCCAGCCATTATTTGCGTATTTTGGCATGGTGCCGAATTCCTCAGGGGTATACAGAAAGCCCCTCAATCTTTAATCAGATCCTAAAGAAATCTTTGGAAGATTTAAAAATGCCAGAAAAGTCTGTGTTGGTTCAGTACATTAATGACCTATTGGTGGCATCAAAAACCAAAGAAGCATGTGTTACTGACTAACCACTTAGCCGAAGGAGGACACAAAGTGTCTCCGTCTAAATTACAATTTTGTCAGCAAGAAGTTCAATACCTAGGTCACAAAATTGAGAAAGGGATGCGGAAGGTGACAACAGAGAGAATAAAGATTATCTGAGGAATGAGAGTTCCAATGCCACACAGAGAGGTGAGAATGTTCCTTGGAATGGTTGGGTATTGTCGACAGTGGATAAGTGGATTTTCATTGATTGCAAAACCTGTACAGCGATTGACAAAAAAGGATGTTAAAGATCCGTTTGAATTGAATGATGAAGAAATGAAAGCCTTCAAAGAACTAAAAACAAGGTTGTGTGAAGCACCAGCACTGGGAATGCCTGATTATGAAAAAGAATTTGAGCTGTATTGTAGTGAGAGGGATGGATGTGCACTTTCAGTTTTAGTGCAAAGACATGGAAAAATGAAAAGACCTATTGCATATTTTTCAGCTGTTTTAGACCCAGTGGCAAAAGCGTTGCCTGGGTGTCTGAAAGCAGTAGCTGCTACTTGTGTAAGTCTGGAACAGAGTGAAGGCATAGTGATGGGATATCCATTGAGAGTATATGTTCCACATTCTGTTGAAATTCTTTTGACAAGAACCAAAACTCAATTCATGACACATAGTCGGCTGACTAGGTATGAGAAGGTGATTTTGAGTGCAGACAATGTAACCATTGACAGATGCACAAGTGTGAATCCTTCGACATCATTGCCAGATGAAGGGAGTGTAGAAGACAAAGATGAAGTCGATCATAAATGTTTGGACGTGCTTGAACTTTGTACGAAACCTAGGCCGGATATAAAAGATGAGCCCTTAAAAGAATCAGATTATGTGATGTTTGTGGATGGTTCATGTCTGAGGACGAGTGAAGGAGTTTTGAGTGCGGCGTATGCTGTGTGTACAGTAGCTGCAATAATGGAAGCATCTTGTTTGAGAGGGATACGTTCAGCCCAAGTGGCTGAGCTGATTGCTCTGATTCTGGCGGGCAAACTAGGAAAGAATGTCCGAATTACGGTGATCACGGATAGCCAGTATGGCTTCGGAGTGGTCCACGATTTTGGACAGATCTGGTCTCAGAGAGGTTTCTTGATGTCTGCAGGAACTCCAATTAGAAATGGTGAGTTTGTGAAGAAATTGCTTGAGGCGATACAGCTGCCTAAACAGATTGCAGTGGTGAAGTGTGCTGCACACAAAAATGAGGCGGATTACATTACCGTGGGTAACAGGTATGCTGACGAAATAGCTCAATATTGTGCTAGAAATATGGTTTCGTTAAACAGAAGAAGAGAAAGAGAGCATGTTTCATATCCCTTGCTGTTTACTAACATTGTTGAAACATGGGATGAAGTAAGACAATTACAGGAAGAAGCAAACGATGAGGAGAAAGATGGTTGGATAAAAGCAGGATGCAGAAAAAGGGAGGAAGATGACGTTTGGGTTTATAGAGATGAAAGACCAGTTATGCCTGATAGCATGATTTCTAACATGGCACGGATGTACCATGGACAAGCTCATATTGGAAGGGACGCAATGATCCGACTTTTCAGACAAACCTGGTATAATCCAAAATTCAGAGCGATAGCTGAGAGTCTTTGTCAAAGATGTCTTATCTGCCAACAGATAAATCCAGGAAGAAAAACAGTAGTGAGTCTAGGAACAATAGGGCGGGAAGGAGGTCCTTTTACTAGAATACAACTAGACTTTATTGAAATGCCCCCAAGCAATAGACTGAAGTATGTTCTTGTGGTCGTTGGTTTGTTTTCTCGTTGGGTGGAAGCCTATCCGACAAGAAGGAATGATGGAGTTACTGTAGCTAAACTCCTGCTGAGAGAATTCATTCCAGTAACGATTGAAACAGATAGAGGAACACATTTTCAAAATGAACTAATTCAACTGATATGTGAAGCTCTTGACATTCAACAGAAATTACACTGTGCTTACAGACCAGAGGCTTCTGGAGTAGTAGAGCAAGTGAATGGAACAATAAAGAATAGGTTAGGGAAAATGTGTCAAGCCACAGGACTCAAATGGCCTGATGCCCTACCATTGGTGCTGATGACTATCAGAAGCATACCTGACAGAAAAACAGGTCTGAGTCCCCACAAAATAATCATGGGACGAGCAATGAGACAAGCACAAGTACCTGTCAACAAACTGCTGACTATAACTGATGATCTTGTATTGGATTATTGCAAAGGATTGGCTGATGTGGTACATTCTGTGTTTCATCAGGTTGGACCAGATGCGACCACTCTTGAAAGAAAACCAGCTCATGATTTGAGTCCAGGAGACTGGGTCCGCATAAAAGTCCACAGAAGAAGAAACTGTTTGGTTCCTCGCTGGGATAAGCCACGTCAAGTGATCCTGGTGACAACAACTGCTGCCAAATGTGCTGGAGTGAAAAACTGGGTGCATGCCAGCCATACTATCAGAGTTCCAGATCCTGAAGCTCGACCTGTAAGTCGACATTTGGAGATATCTGATACCAGTTCAGCATCTGATGCAGAAGTCGAAACAAGCAGGGTTCCAGATCCTGAAGCTCGACCTGTAAGTCGACATCTGGAAGACCCAGGTACAAATTTGACAACAGAAGAAGAATTTGAAGTAACAAAACTTCCAGAACTTGAAGATCGACCCGTAAGTCGACATCTAGAAATATCAGATACTAGTTCAGCATCTGAAACAGACCAGTCAGATTGTGATGAAAAGCAAAAGAATAAAAGGAAAACTGACATTATAAGCGAATAAAGTGAACCAAGAGACAGTGACGAAGATCAGCCAAGCACAAGTTATGGTAGAATTCCTTCAAAGATTGTCGAATTAGTTGAGGGAGGGTTAGATTCAGATAGAGAGATAGAAGAAGAATCGGAAGAACCCCGAGGAGCTATAGGGACAGACCAACAAATAGAAAAACAACAGGGAAATTTAGAAACCGACAGAGAGACCAACGAGAATCCGGAAGAAACTCGAAGAGGGATAGAAACAAGTGTCCCAACAGAAAAGACACAAAAAAGTTCAGATTTAGACAATGAAGGCGAAATCATAAAGTTCAAAATAAGAGGAAGTGAAATAAGGTCTGAAACAGAATCAGAAGAAAGTGAAGAAGAGAGAAAACAGAGACTAGGACCAAGAAAGAGGACTTGGAGAACTGAACGAGAGGAAAAGGAAAGTGAACCAAAAAAGCCAAGAAAAGGAGACAATTGGCCCCACGAAGTCAAAAGACTGAGATACAAAATAATAAACTTAAATAGAAATAATGCAGAACAGGTAAATGAGATAACAAGTCAAAAGGAACAAGGAAAACAAAGTGGAAAACAATTGCAGAAAACGAAGAGAGCGAAGAAACCTAACCTGAAATATAAGTCACCTGAGTGGCTATACATCGCATTGACTGACATCAAAGAAGAAGATAACACTCACGAAAGCCCAGGAGAAAGCTGCAAACCAATGGGTGAGAGTGAAGTGCAACAAGTGTGAAAAGGTAAAGAGAAAATCCCGGACTGGACATCAAAACCTGAACGAGACAAGGAAGAGTTCTGAAAAGAACTGAAGAAAGTACCAAACGAGACAAAAAGAAAGGGTAGAGTGGCTGATACGTCATTCTGAGGTGTGGTAACACATTTTCTGTACATATAAATAGTTAGGTAATAGGACAGAATGGTAGACACAGAGAACAGGGAATCTAGATGTGAGTTTTTACATAGATGGTGTAGAATGTGTTTCTTTTGTACAGGTTTATTAATGTTTATCTGGCTTATTTTAGCAATCACAATTCCAATTAGATTAGCTGTAGAGGAAATGTCCATATTAGGGAATAACACGAAGAAGGACAAAGAAGCCAACACACAGAACACAGCAACATTAATAGATAGTACTGAGTTACATAAGGATAGATCCATAACTGATTATTCTAAGAACGTTTTCACAAAATTGTTATATGAATATGTAGAAACAATGGATGTGAGGGATTGTTATGTTTGTATGCAATTGCCTGCGTCTGTCATAGAAGGTGTGACCTATCATCACCTTCCTTTGACGTATGGGATAACATGTAGTGTTCTAGCTAGTCTATTTTATAAAACAGGTAGATTAGAATATTATTATACTGACATAAATAAAGTTTTTGCGAAGGTTCCTATAATCCCTGAATTGAATAAGGTGAAAGAAGCAAGAATGTTTGGTGAATTTTTCCTAGAAAATAAAGATTTAACATTAGAGTATGTGGTTAAACACAATCTTACCTGTGAGTTAAAGAAAGAAGAAAAGGTATTTTTAGAAATGGTAGAAAACAGAAGAGTTAAGTTTCAAAGAAAAGTAATAGAAGAAGAGACAAAAACACCCCTTTGGGCATTTGAAGAAGAAAATCATGATAAGAGAGAGACAAATGCCGCTATGATTTTAGATTGGCCCCAACAGGGAAAGTTGTGCATTAGTAGAAATAGGACTAGGTATGATAACTATTTCGTGGGTTCGAGTGAATGCCGAGACACTTACAAAATTTTAGGAGGATGGGGATTCAAAGGAGGTAAAGATCCAATATTTCCAGGGATCTATTATATTTGCGGAAATAGAGCTTATTACAGGTTGCCGGATCATTGGTATGGGTCGTGCTATTTAGGCCTGGTCTTTCCAAAGATTTTTCATGTGGAGAGAGGAGAGAAAGGAACACGAAATGGGTGAAACATTAACTCGTAGGAAAAGGGAAAGTTTTTCAGAAATAGTTGGTGACATTTTTGGAGCATTGATACCAGCAGTGGGTATATCTTTGAATGCATTTAAAATTCGGAAACTGTCCACAGTAGTAGATCGTTTATCAACGAATACTGCTGGAGGGTTCTTGATGGTAAATACCGAGATGGTTGCCATGAGAGCCATGGTGATGCAAAATCGACTTGCCCTTGACATTCTTTTGGCAAAAGAGGGTGGAGTCTGTGGAATGCTGAAAGTCCAACATTGTTGCACTTACATTCCAGATAAAAGTGAAAATATACAGAAGTATATAAAGAATATTACTAATTTGCACAAAGAGCTTGCTCCACTGGAGGTTGAAGGTGCCTGGGAGAAACTTGGTAACAGTTTTTCCACAATACAGAAATGGTTCACTGAAATAGGTGGTTCTATTATAGGGAAAGTTCTAATATCAGCAACAGTAGTAATATTAGTAGTGTTATTAGTGAAATTAGTTTATGTATGTATTAAAAGGAGAAAAAGACAAAATAAGATAAAAAGAGAAAATAAGATAAATAAAGAAAGAGAGCGAGCGAGAAATGGGAGAAATAGAACTAGAAGAACTAAAAGAAAACATGTATGAAAGAACAAAAAGACAAGATGAAAGGGACACTGACGTATGAACTAACAAAAGCAAGTGACAAGAAACATTCTATCTGAAAATTGTGTAACATGGGTTTTTGTGGTGATATTAAAAATCACCAAAGGGGGGATTGATGGAGCAAGGTAAATGAAATAAATTTGTAACACCCCATAATAGGGATAATAATTTAACGATATTAATTGTTTGATAAACTAACCAACAATTTGCACCCTTAGTAAACATTTACACAAGTGGTAATTGCTATTTATGTGCAAATTTTAACTTATTTACTATTGTAAAGTGAAATAATATTAATATAGTGATTTGCGTACTAATTAGAGCAAAATCGCATGATTTGTGCTATGTAGTAAAATTGTATTGTGGCAAAAGAATGCGGATGGTAAGTAAACATGGCTTTAAATGTCGCTTCTGCTAGGTAACACCTAACTTGGGTACTTAGAATGACGGGTGGGAAACAGAAAGGCTTATTTTCTTTATTTTAATTATGATTGTGTTTGTTCTTATGATAGTTCGTTCGGGCCTGCTAGGCCGTGCTGCGAAAATGGCTGCCGAGGCAGATGAGGTCAATGCGCAGACGCAAAGATGGCCACTAAGCGGAAGAAAGCCATAGAGCTAAACCACGTGGGTACAGTTCAAGCCCAGAGTGAGAAGAGTCAAGGTCAGGATGACCTGAATTGAGGAGAATGCCAAGAAAGACTCAGCACACACCCGTGAGAACAGAAGCTAAACCCAAATGAATTAACAATGGACTGCTTAAATATGAGCAACAAAAGTGAAACATTTAGTGAACTGTCAATTGGACTGCTATTACCCAAAGTTCGTGTGAAAGTATGATCCATAAACAATTTTAGAACCGGTTTGAACAAGGAGGGTAATGAGGTGATTCTTGCCACCCCTCCAATGGACCAATTAGCGTGATTCTCGCCCCCAAAGATTGCAACTTTTTGTTTAGTAAGCTAGTAGTAGGGTATAAGAGGACCTACTCTTAAGTAGGAGGAGCGCTATTCCTACATAATTTTGAGCACAGAACGTTGATGCTGGAGAAGCTGCCGCTATCTTCTATAGGCCATTTTCTTTATAGAAATATTCATTTTGGACTTTAAACTTGACTGGGAAAAGGAACGAGACCGATGCGGGAAACCTGTATGGGAGGTCCGTCGAGGAGGTCTTTAGCGGGACAGACAGTCAGTTTTGGGAGTTCCATGCTGTGATCTTCAATTTATCTGCTTTGGTGAACTTTTCATTCTCCATCTGAGAGGGGTATGCATAGAATTCTTTTCTAAAATGTATTTCTTATATGCTATTGAAATGTATTAAATGACTAGTAAACTTGAATCTCACTCATGCATTTAAGAAAATAGATAAAACTTTATTCTAATTAAAGCAACGAGTCTGTGGTTCTTTAGCTCAATATTAAGTGTAATGATTAATAGGTTTTAAATGTGATTGAGCTGGTCTTAATCACCATCAACTTATTCTACTAGTTGGTCCATCGACCAAAGAGCGGAATACCTTGGTGTTTAGAAGAGACAGGATTAAACTGATTATGTATGATGTTTAAGGTAATATCCTGTTAACTGTAACAAGGTATTCTGTTCCTCCAGCAATTTAATCCTTCTCCTTGGTGAAAGTGGATGTGACCCAGGGAATATCTGAGAGAGTGTATGATTATGCGGTGTTATGGGCCCCACCGTCATATGGTATAGTTGTTAGTGAATGATCTTTACCTGGATGTTATATCCAAAGGAGAAGAATTTATATTAGCCGCGCTGGATCAGAGGCGTGGCGTTGGCTTGTGTGTGGTGGGTTTCGAGAAGAAGTGGACGCAGTGGTGGTCCATCCAGAGCGGTTGCGTGGTGTGACTAAAGCAAATGTTGTTTTCTCTAGCGCAGATGGGGTCGAGAGTGTGTCCCGCTGTGTGGGTGGGGGTGGTGACGAATTGCTCAGTCCGATGTTGGCGAGGTTCTCTAGGAGGGCGGTGGAGTTGGGGTCGCTGAGGTTGTCAAGGTGGGAATTCAGGTCTCCGAGTAGTACATAGTCCATGGAGGTTAGGGGCGCGATGTAGTCTGTGATGGAGTTGGTGAATGGGGAGCGGGATCTGGGAGGTCTGTAGGCGAGAGTTCCGCTAAGAGCCGTTCTGGCGTTGGGCTGGATCTGGAAATGGGTGTGTTCCATGGGGGCGAGGCGTCGTTCAAGATGGAGGTTGGCAGTCGGAGGGAGCTTTTCTGGACGATGGCGAGGCCTCCTCTAGGGTGGTTGGGGCGGTCTTTCCTCTGGATCTTCTACCCATCGGGGATGGCGGTTGCTATGTGGGGAGCGGAGTTGGCGTTGCTCCAGGTCTCTGTGAGGAAGGCGACGTCAGGCGAGAGGGTGTTGAAGAGGTCCCAGATTTCTACTGCATGTCTGTGTAGGGAGCGTACGTTGAGGAGGATGCAGCTCAGGGGTTTGGGTGCACTGGTGTCCGGTGGGTTGGCGGTAGCTGTCTGGGTCCGGAGGTGGACGAAGGTGCGGAGGCAGTGTCGGCAGGAGAACGGGCCTTGGGAGTTGCTCGGCGTCAAAAGCTGGCAGTTGTTGCGTCCAGGGTTAAGTGCGTGGAGGGTGCTGGACTCGTAGCGGCGGGGGGTCGGAGGACCAGGGTCCCTGGCGCTGGTTGCGGTCGGGCCGCGTGCATACGGGCTTGCCTTTGGCACGCCCCCTGCGTGCGGCTGCACAGCGGCTCCCATTAAGTAGGGGTCGGGGGAGGGAGAGCAGCTGGGAGGCGGAAGCGGAAACACGGGGGGAGGGTCCGCGGGGGCAGCAACGGCTAGAAAGGCAAAAAGGAAAACTGAGGCAAACAGTGAAAACAGAGGACGGAAAAAGGCAAATTTAGGCAAAAAGACACAGACAGAAAAAAGGAAAATAGACAGAAAAAGGTTGGCAGAGCGGACCAGCAGAAGAGCAGGCTCTCCGACTGGACCACCAGTGATAAGGCGCAGGCAGGAGCCTGCGGGTGGAGGAGGGCCTCAAACACCTACCTGGAACCAGAAAGGCACTGGGGGCAGAGCCTCAACGACGGAGCTGCGCGAGGGGAGAGCAGTTTCCCTGACCAGGAGGTCAGAGGTCTTGCTAGAACACCGGAGGTCACACAGGTATGCATCGACAATCAGCCTCGGTCAGAGGCTTCCCTGGAAGTGGTGCAGAGAAATGGCCTTCAGCCTTGCACTGCTTATCATTCATGGTTAAGAGCTGTGATCGAGAATAGGTATTTATTTTTTTTACTGAGAGGAGGTATGCTGTGCAATCCATCTTAAGAATCTCTATTTATATTTATAGCACTTGCTATTTATTGCTTCTGCTAAAATCTAGGTTCGAGTTTAGAAGTAGCGGTAGGGTGTTAGGATGCTAGGAACTTGCTAACCATGTTTGGAGCGCTCATATTGTTTTTGCTGGCTTTGTCATGCATTTCTGCATTTATTTTCTCATTCTGTGTGGTTATCCTTCATATTTTAAACACTGGAACTGGGTTTTAGAACCTTTATTTTTAACCCTTGTCTCGTAGTTCTATTTTTGAGTGTGTTATTTATTCACGAAAGAGTTTGTGTTCCAATGTGTCCCAGAACTCATCTAGTGGGACTGATTGTGACAAGAAAACACTTACTGCACAGTACTGCTTGCTTAGGCAGTGTCAGTTCCATGTTAGGCCAGTGACTATGAAAAGCGAGAGCCAGGCACAGTCAGTCACATGAGGGCCATGAACCAACAGGAGGCGGTCAATCATTGAGAGTTCAAAAAGCCTCTATCTGCAACTCTCTTCCCATAAGCATCTGCTCAGTAGCTATTCTACTCAGATTTGGAAAAAAAGCGTTTTATTCTCATATTGATTAGCTGACCTTAGATGTGGTGTTTTTGTTTCTAGAATCCCCTCTAGAGTAAACAAATACATTTATAAACTAAAATACCTTACATTTATAAAATATAAAAACTTTAATGATCAAGTTTGAAAGACCAGCGGACTTTCTTATAGTCAATCACATATTGGGCTTTCCTCTGAAAGTCAGTATGATTAGGCCACGTCAATCACTTCGGGCATTTGACTCTATCTCAGCCATAATGCATAATGTGCTGAAATTTAAATATGATATTAAAGTACCATATTTAAACATCAAAACCTATTTTAACTTCCTCTTTGAATTTATTTTGGGTTCTTATTGGTCTAGTAACATCATTAATTTACTTATCTGAAAGAGACACGTTAGTGACAGATTCCTTACCTTAGAATATCCCCAGGCGTCAGGCTGGATCCGGAAAGTTTTTTGCGTAGCAGTACCCTTGCGCGTCGGTAGGCGGCGTCGTGCGGCTCCGCGTCCGTCGTCGGCGTCGTGATCGCCGGGATGACGTCGCGGGCAGTACTTAGACGCCGCCCCTGCGCGCTGACGTCAGTTCTTCTTTTTCCGCGCCAGTAAGCGCAGATCCGGGAAGAGCAGTGCCCTAGTCACTTTTTGACTATCTTTTTGTGAAATTTTTCACTGTTCTCTTCAACGAGTCTTCACGACTCCTAAGGTGTCGTAGGGATGCCCGGCTTTAAGCCCTGCGAGGTATGTGGTCGTATGATGTCCATCACGGACCCCCACCTCGAGTGTCTCTTCTGCCTCGGCCGAGGCCACGACACGAAGTCGTGCCCTGACTGCCGGAAACTTCATCCGAAGGCTTTGCGAGAGCGGTCTCGAAAGCTCCTTGAAGTCCGGCAGTCGGCTCCGCGCCGCAGCAAGCCCCGGTCCCGGGAGAGGTCGAGGGGCCGGACGCGGAGTCCCCGCCGTTCGTCGGAATCCAAGTCTTCGCGCTCCTCCGGTAAGTCGAAGCACAAGAAGTCTAAGCGGCGTCATCGCTCTAAGACTTCGCCCGCCGGTCGCGCGACTCGGCTGAGGTCCCTGTCGGCACCGTCCCCGCCCCGCGGCCCCGGACGTGCCTGTCGAGTTGCCCCCGCATTACCCGTCCTTCCCGGGTTCGGGGCGACTCCGGCCGAAGTACAGAAATTCCTGTCGGCCATGGCCCGCCTCTTCGGGCCTCAAGGTCCCTCCGGTGCGCCTTCGGGCCCCGCGGGCCCAGATGGGGTTGCTCCGGCGTCGCCGTCGACTCCGGTCCCGGCGTCGCCTGTCCCACCAGCCTTCGTCCCGGCCTCGGCTCCGGCCCCGGCCTCGACCCCGGTTCCGGTGGTGCCGCAACCTCCATCGACGCCGGTTGACCTAACCACGCCTCCGCCGACGCCGATGTCCCCGGTGCCGTTTCCGACGCCGTCCGGGGCTCCGGGCGGCGTCGTTCCCCGGTTCTCCCCGGGTCCGGACATGGAGCCGGACCGGCGCCGCCCGACGCCGGTTCCGGCGCCGATGAGGCCTTGGGTCCCTTATGTCCCTCCTCCTCCATCTTTTCAACCTGAGGAGGACCAGGAGAGCTGGGAGGGGTCTGACGACCCTCTCACACAACAGTGCGAGTTTCACCCGGACTGGGTTGAGGAACTTGGGGATGCCAGTGGGCTGGATACCTCCCCCGACTCTGGCATGCTGTCTCCTCCCGTGGCAACGGAGGAGGGGGCTAATTTTGCAACGGTGTTGCGTAGAGCTGCTGGAGCCTTAAATCTCCAGTTGCCTACAGTGGCCGTCAGGACTAACCTCCTGACTGAAGTGCTTCAGCCGGCGGCCTCCTCTTCGGAGCCTGTGCTGCCGTTCAACGATGCACTCACTGACGTTCTTTGGGTGCCTGGTCCAAACCCACCACAGGGGCTCCTGTGGATAGGAACGTGGCCCGACGCCATCGCCCGGCTCCGGGCGACCCCCTGTTTCTCTCCCAACACCCCACCCCTGAGAGCTTGGTTGTCCAAGCCTCTGCCTCCCAAACAGCCTTCCCTACCGCCCTCCGGATAGGGAATCCAAGCGCCTGGATCACTTTGGGAAGAAGGCTTTCTCTTCCTCCAGTGCTGGCTTGCGGTCTGTTAATACCGCTTGCCTCTTGGGCCGATACACCCACTCCCTGTGGGATTCGGTGGCTGATGTTTTGCCGCAGTGTTCTGAGGAGGTCCAGACACTGCTTACCCGCGCTATTGCGGAAGGGCGTGATGCGGCTAAGTATACCATCCGCTGTGGCCTTGATACCGCCGACTCGCTGGGCAGATCGCTTGCAACGACGGTGGCGCTGCGTCGCCACGCCTGGCTGAGAACCACTGGTTTTTCAGGGGATGTCCAGAATACTCTCATGGACATGCCCTTTGATGGAGTCGGTCTCTTTGGTTCAAAGGCGGACCATGCGCTGGAGCGTTTCAAGGATTCACGGGCTACTGCTAGGTCCCTGGGCCTTGCTGTTGTGCGCCCTCCGCAAACGTCTGCTTTTCGCCCCTTTCGTGGCCACGGAAGGGGCGCCCAGTCACGTCCACAGCCCGGCCAACGGCCCGCGCAGCAAGCGCCTTCGCGTGGCCGAGGACGTGGATACCGCCGTGGCGGTTCGGGCAACCAGCGTGCGGGTCAGGCCACCACCTCCAACCCGTCCGCGGCCTCCAAGCCCTCCTAGTCCCTCCTTTCAGGTGCACAGCACGCCAGTCGGGGGCAGGGTCCGCCATCACCTTCACCACTGGCGTCCCATCACCTCGGACAAGTGGGTCTTGGACATTGTCCGAAGGGGCTACTCCCTCCCCTTCGAGACCACCCCCCAGCCATGCCACCTCAATTCCACCGCATGTCAGGGGATCACTTGGTGCTTCTACAGAAGGAAGTCACGGCCCTCTTGGCCAAGAGGGCCATCGAGCATGTTCCGACCCCAGAAGTAGGGCGTGGTTGCTACTCCCACTACTTTCTGGTGCCCAAAAGGACAAGGAGGACATGCGTCCTATCTTGGACCTCCGGAACGTCAATCGCTTCCTCCGGAAGGAGAAGTTCAAGATGCTCACCCTAGCTCAGGTCTTGACTGCCCTCGACCCCGGAGACTGGTTGGTAGCGTTGGACTTGCAGGACGCCTATTTCCACATCCTCGTCCTGCCGGCCCACCGGCGTTACCTTCGGTTCACGGTAGGCCTCGAGCATTTTCAGTTCACCGTGCTCCCCTTTGGCCTTACCAGTGCCCCTCGGGTGTTCACGAAAGTGATGGCGGTGGTCGCAGCTCATCTGCGCCGGGCAGGGGTTTCAGTCTTCCCCTACCTCGACAACTGGCTGCTGAAGGCGGGCTCGTCCCAGGCAGTTGTCTCCCACCTCCAGACTACGGCCGAACTCCTGCACTCGCTGGGGTTCTCCATCAATGTGCCAAAGTCGCATCTGATTCCTTCTCCACAGCTCCTTTTCATCGGAGCAGTTCTGGACACGACGCAGTTTCGGGCCTATCCTCCCGAACGGCGAGTCCGGGATATTCAGGCTATGATTCCGATCTTTCAGCCCTTATCCTGGGTTTCGGTACGGATGACCCTGAGGCTGCTGGGCCTCATGGCCTCCTGCATCCTGCTGGTCACTCATGCCAGATGGCATATGCGGGCTCTGCAGTGGGACCTGAAGTTCCAGTGGGCGCAGCACCAGGGCGACCTGTCCGATCACGTCCAGATCTCGGAGGGGACTGCAAAACAGTTGCAGTGGTGGCTCTCGAACCGGCAATGGGTCTTGGGCAGATCCCTCTCCCTTCCCCAGCCAGAGCACACAGTTGTGACGGACGCGTCCCTTCTGGGATGGGGCGGTCACATGGGAGAGGCGGAGATCAGAGGCCTCTGGTCTCCGGCGGAGTCCCGGCTCCATATCAACCTTCTGGAGCTCCGGGCGATCCGACTTGCACTCAAGGCATTCCTTCCCTCTGTCAAAGGGAAGGTAGTGCAGGTGTTCACAGACAACACCACTGCCATGTGGTACTGCAACAAACAAGGCGGGGTGGGGTCGTGGACCCTTTGTCAGGAGGCTCTGCGCCTCTGGACATGGCTGGAACACCAGGGCATGTTCCTGGTGGTTCAACACCTGGCAGGTTCCCTGAACGCCAGGGCGGACGAACTCAGCCGCAGGTGCATGATGGATCACGAATGGCGTCTTCACTCGGAAGTGGCGCAAGGACTCTTTCTACAGTGGGGAGAGCCTTGGTTAGATCTATTCGCCACCGAAGAGAACGCGCAATGTCATCAGTTCTGCGCGTTGGAATTTCCAAGGCGGCACTCGCTCGGCGACGCTTTTCGTCACGAGTGGAGTTGCGGTCTATTGTACGCCTTTCCGCCTATACCACTTCTACCCAGAGTGTTGAAGAAGATTCGGCACGACCGGGCCCAAGTCATTCTTGTGGCTCCGGACTGGGCTCGAAGAGTTTGGTATCCCGAGCTACTCAATATGAGCGTAGATCCCCCGATCCGTCTGCCTCTTCGGGAGGATCTTCTGTCGCAGCAGCAGGGGACGGTCCTCCACCCGAACCTGTCCAGTCTACACCTGCTTGCGTGGAGATTGAGCGGCGGCAGTTGATTCCTTTCGACTTGCCTCCCGAAGTTTGTGATGTGATTCTGGCAGCCAGGCGTCCCTCCACTAAGGTGGTATACGCCTGCAGGTGGAACAAATTTGTGGCATGGTGCACAGCAAAGGCTGTGGATCCCCTTTCTGCCCCTCTTTCTGAGGTCCTTCTGTTCCTTCTCTCTCTGGCCCAACAGGGTTCTGCCCTGGGTACCATCAAGGGTTATCTTTGTGCTATCTCGGCCTTCCTCAGGCTCCCTGATCAGCCCTCCCTTTTCAAGTCCCCTGTTGTTAACAGGTTCTTAAAAGGCATTACTCACCTCTTCCCTCCTGTTCCGTTTGTGATGCCTCAGTGGGACTTAAACTTGGTTCTTACCTTTTTAATGTGCGCTCCCTTTGAGCCTCTACATAACTGTCCTCTTCGTCTTCTGACTCTGAAGACAGCCTTTCTGGTGGCCATCACCTCCGCTCGGCGGGTGAGTGAGCTCCAGGCTCTATCTTGCAAACCTCCCTTTCTGTCTGTTCATCCAGACAAGGTTGTTCTTCGGACGCGTCCGTCCTTCTTGCCAAAGGTGGTTACTGCTTTCCACATTGGGCAGACCATCACTTTGCCCACCTTCTTTCCGCCTCCGCATCCTTCCAGAGAGGAAGAGAGGCTCCACCGTCTGGACCCAAAACGTGCGCTCTCCTTCTATATTGACCGCACAAAACACTTCCGGGTGGATGACCAGCTCTTTATTGGCTACGTGGGCGCCAAAAAGGTCGGGCGGTGCACAAGAGGACCATCTCCCGCTGGGTTACCTTGTGCATCAAGACCTGCTATTCTTTGGCTAAAAAGGAGCCTCCTGTTGGGCTGCGTGCCCATTCCACCAGGGCAACGGCTGCTACCACGGCCTTGGGCCGCGGTGTTCCGCTGCCGGTTATCTGTCAGGCAGCTACGTGGGCCTCGCTGCACACGTTTACAAAGCATTACTGCCTTGACAGTCAGGTCCGGAGGGACGGCTTCTTTGGCCGTTCTGTCCTCCAGGACTTCCTTGTCTGATCTTTGTTCGCAGACCCACCACCGGGGTTGGTATTGCTGGGGTATCTATTCTAAGGTAAGGAATCTGTCACTAACGTGTCTCTTTCAGATGCACAAGTTACTAACTTGTGTAACGATATATCTGTAAGAGACAGTAGTTAGTGACAGATTCCTTACCGCCCCACCCATCCTCCCCGTTCTGCGAACTGATTTCTAGGGTTAAGGACATCCCTTTCAGGGCCCTAGTATTTTTCAGACACCTATGTCAGCTTCTTGCATGGCTCTGCGTTCCTGGCGCGGAAAGTCGTGTACAGAACTGACGTCAGCGCGCAGGGGCGGCGTCTAAGTACTGCCCGCGACGTCATCCCGGCGATCACGACGCCGACGACGGACGCGGAGCCGCACGACGCCGCCTACCGACGCGCAAGGGTACTGCTACGCAAAAACTTTTCCGGATCCAGCCTGACGCCTGGGGATATTCTAAGGTAAGGAATCTGTCACTAACTACTGTCTCTTACAGATATATCGTTACACAAGTTAGTAACTTGTGCAATCAGTCTTCTAGCATCACATTCTTGTCTTTTTTGTGTATGGAAAAAGTATAGGGCAGAATAAGGAGGTGACACAATATGCACTCATAACACTCCCCTGAGAAAATTTGATATTAAATGATCAGCCTCCAGTGTTTTTGCTGCCACCGGCAAATTTACCAATACATTTGAGCTGTATGCTCATAGAGCAGCTGTTCCTAGAAAATACAGCTTTCACTATTAGATTAATTAATTTGTTACTCATTGACTGTCTAACAAATGTTTACTAAATAATATAAATAATCAGATATGCCGCCTGAAATAATTTGTTTTGATCCCTGGAGATTATATTGTTTTTGGAGGAAGGCGAATAAGGTGGTCAGTGTGTTAGTGTTGGAGACAATTTTGAAAGATTTTATTATATTGCCTCCAAAATATGCATCAAGGATGATCTTATGCGCCATATGAATCTAAAGTCTTTCACACAATTATGTCATATAGGGGAGCTTCATAATGGACCCTTAGCTAGTCTAATTTAAAGGGTCAAAACATGAGGGTTTTTTCCTTTTTACTTTAGTATTTTACAGATACGGTAAAACACAGGATATTGCGGGGTAAGTGAACATATCCATTCAATTCCAGCAAGAAAAGGCATCTGTTCTTAAATCGAGAATCTGTCCTTAGCTTGCTTAGATGTGGGAGCAGTCTTCAGAATGTGCGGTTACCATTTGGCTAATAAGTGCCATTAATTCCAATTCTGTTCTTGGCTTTAGATCTTCACACCTGTCCGTTAACTTTTGTCAAAGGGAACATTGTCTGTTTCTAGCTTAAGTATTCTGTTGGCCATTGTGTTTTTTCCCCAAAACATTTAATGTTTAGGGTTTACAGATATTAAGCTCCAGCTGTGTATATATATGTATTGCATGCCTTTTGAAATTATTATTTAAATAATAATGCTTATAAATAATTACATGGTAAAATGCTGTGCATTTTGTTTTACGTCGATTTAAATAATTGGTTTATTAGTCAAGGGTGGGGTGACTACCCACCTTGAGTAATAATCTCAACCTTTGTCAGGATGTCTGTCATGTTTGTGATGTAGTAATCTGTCTGCTGAACTCTAAATCATGCCCATAGACCTATAAGTCCCAATCCACCACAGGAGTACACTTCTAAAGCACCCCAGGACGTCAAGGGAGACTCCCAAACTGTCATTTAGAGGCCAGCAACAGGGTCCAGTTCAGTTCCAGTTGCCACTGGTCAGCTGAATACTTCCAGGAAAAAGGCTTCTTGTAGCTTGTTGTATGCCTGTAGCTTGAACAGGGGGTCAGACTTATGACCCTTTGAGTCCACCTCACCGTCCTGTGTACAAGAAGGAGTAGGTTCAGTCCTTAAGGGTTGATTTCAGGTCACAGGCGCCAGGTCCAGTCCTCTTCTGTTCTCCCTCAGGTCCAGGAGTGTTCTGAAGTAGGTGTCTGGAGGTGCCACATTTATGCTTGGCACGAGATACTGAGTGGGAGTGACTCCTGGGCACGCCCTAACCAATTGGGTAAAAGCTCCTGAAGCCAAACCTACTTAATCTAGGCATTTTCAACATGAGAAAAGTATTTTGCCTCACTAAATTTGGGCTCTGAGGGCTTGGAAGTATGTGTGGGAATGTAATCACAGCGTCCTCACACATCTAATACCAAAATCTAGTTTGAAGCAGCCACTGTATGTTCCATAAACCCAGAGACAGAAGTCTGGTAGGACAAAATTAGGATTTTCCAGCAATGGACAGTGAATGTTATGTTGACTTGTAAAGTGCACTAATCACCTGTGAGGGTATCCAGGCGCGTCGCCATGTATTCCCTGAAGAGTTTTTCTAAGAGACCGGTTTTCAGCTTCTTGCGGAATAGTGAGGAGGAGTCTCTGATGTGTTGTGGGAGTTCGTTCCATGTTTTGGGTACGATGTAGGAGAGTGAGTGCCCTCCTCTGCTCATGTGAATGGAAGGGGTCTGTGAGAGTGATGCTGAGCGTAGGTGTCTGGCCAGTTGATGGAAATGTATGCAGCTTTTCAGGTGTGCTGGTCCAGGGTTCTGTAGTGCTCTGTAGGTGTGCGTGAGGAGTTTGAATTGTTTGTGTTTGTGTATGGGGAGCCAATATAGCTCTCTGAGGTGAGGGAAGATGTGATGTGGAAGTTTGAGTATAAGTCTTGCAGAGGCATATTAAATAGTTTGAAGGCTGTGCCGGAGCTGTAGAGATATTCTGGTATAGAGTGCATTCCCATAGTAGAGTCTGCTTGTGATGAGGGCCAGCATGAAGGTTCGTCTGGTGTTCTGTGGGAGCCAATTAAAGATTTTTTGCAGCATCCGTAGGATGTGGAAGCAGATGGAGCTTACTGCGTTGTTTTGTGCCATCATTTTGAGCTTGTCATCCAGGATGATCCCCAGATTTTTGGGGTGGTTGGTGGGTGTTGGCTCCAGTTCTGTCGGCCCCAGGTGGTGTCCCATGGGAAGGTCTGGTTTTCAAAGACCAGTACTTCTGTCTTGTTCATGTTGAGCTTCAAGCAGTTGGTTCTCAGTCATTCCGCAACCATGGAAATGCAGTTGGTGAAGTTGGTTGGTTGAGTTGAGTGTCGTTATTCAATGAGATGATGGTGATGTCTTGGGAACGGATGATGTCGGTAAGCTGTATCATGGATACAAAAGAATTGTTTTGGCATACTGTTCTCTTCCTTTCAGGTGCGTCCCAAGTGATAAATGTAAAACCAGCAAACCTGTCAAGCTTGATTTGACAGTGTAATGTCAAAAAGGATGCTCATAGCCCCCACCCGTCTGCGAAGCACAAAGGATTTATCGTTGCCCATTCAGGCTGACCCGACAATCACAGTGACCCATTGTGCAGCTCCTGAGAGGCATTTCTCACCTTTTTCACCCCTTTTAAAATGCTGATCTCTGGATCGGAGAAGTTGGAAGCAAAATACAAATTAGCATCTAGGAGCATCAGGCACACTAAAGGTTACTTTATAAACGCTACTTTTCCTTGATATTTATTGAAAATCTGACTTACATTTGAATTGCTTTTTTTTTTTTTAAATAATGATACAGTATTTGGAGTTTAATCTGTACTCTGGTTTTCTATATAGGGCAGCTGGGCTTGCACAGTGAAAAATGCGTTTTGGGTGCTAGTGACTGTAAGGACACGTTAACATTAAATTTCTCTATGTCCTACTTTTAAATAGCATGCAGACTGCCTTGTGGACTATGAGGCTTACATTGCGGTGACTTAATAATATTTAAAAGAGACATTTTGACCTTTCAAATGGGTTTATTTTGACAGATTGAATTGCAGTTTTACACTGCTACAGTCAAGCTACAGTAGTAGGCCTGAAGCCATGTTTTACACTGTCACTGTAGTGGATGGCTCAATGTGTGCTGCAGTCTACTGGTGGCATTTTACTTACAGGCCCTGGTTACACTTTGTGCCATGTATTAGGGATTTATAGGTAAGTTAAATATGCCATTTAGAATTATACCAATTTCATCATGTTGAAAGGAGGATCAGAGGTACATTATCACTGGTTAGCAGGGGTAAGGTGCACAGCAGTCCATAGCCAGCAAAAACAGTTAAGTAAATGCAAAATATAATTATTTCCTACAGTGGAGATAAAGATAAACAATTAATTTAGCAAGGCGCTTTTAACATTGGACAGGATGTTTCAAGTCCACTGACCTAGTCTACTTCTAGTAAGAGTCCTCCATCAACCTACGGTCTCCTGCTTGTCACATGGATGATGGAAGCCTAGGTATAAAAAACAGCAAGCCCCTGATGAGGCCAGTAGTGTAGATTTCAAAATCTGCAGAGCATTCTAACTTTCCATCACTCTTCCGCTGAACAGGACCCAACCATGTGAAAGCCAGAAAGGCAGACTAGCCATTGATCTAACAGGGCAACTGCTCAGACATCCCTCTTCATCAAAACCCCCAAGACTGCTGTCATGCAGAATTAAAGCTGCCTTACTACGTGTAATTTCTGTCCGTCTCTCATTTCCCAACCAAATCAAGGGAGCTTTTCTAGTATTAAGGTAAAATTGTTAGAACTGAGTTGTTCCTGACTTAATCTGCTACTGGTCTAGCCACAGTCATAATAATGTTATGTAATGTTATGTCATGTATTTTTGTAAAGTGCACTATCAACCACTGAGCAAGTGTTACTTGAAAAGCGAGGTCTTCAGCTTCTTCCGGAATTCAAGAAGAGAGGAGAAGGCTCTGATATGAAGTGGGAGGCTGTTCCACGGTTTAGGAGCGATGTAAGAGAACACCTGTCCTCCTGATTTGGTTCTGTTTATACGTGGAATGTGTGCAAGGAGTCCTGCGAAGCAGAGGTGTATGGTAGAAATATATTACTGTTCAGGTAGGTGAGGCCTAATTTGTGTAATGCCTTGAACGTGTGTGAGGAGTTTGATATGAGCGTGTTTGTGTATCATGAGCCAGTGGAGCTCCCTGAGGTGAGATGTGATGTGAGTTCTGTGTGCGAAGTTGAGGATGAGTCTGGCTTCCGAGTTCTGAATAGTTTGTAGCCTTCTAATAAGTTTCTTGGTGGTTCCGATATAGAGGGTCTTCCCATAGTCCAACTTGCTGGTGACTGGCAGGTGACATTTTTTCCTAGTGTTGCTTGGGAGCCAATAACTGTGGTAATGATATGTTTCTAGATAGTAGTACTTGTATCCCATGAACATTCCTGGGAAGCAATGGAACGTTTGAGAATGACGTAGTTTACAAGGAAGCAGGTAGCCAGTAGGTTTCTTGTGTGTGTGTGTGTGTGTGTGTGTGTTTGTGTGTGTGTCTGTCTGTCTGTCTAAATTACAAGGAAGCCTGAGCCACTCTTATGTCAGTGAGGATGTTGGTCCACAATTTGTGTGTTTTGATGGAGAGGCCTTCCTTCTGATTCTTTCTTTTTTGCATGTTTTCTTCTGTTGATAGGCCTATGTCTACGTTCCTGATGTAATGCTGTCCAACTGAGAAGCTTAGTTTCTTGGCCGTGTTTGGAAAGTTATTCTTTCTGGTTCCATTAGAAGTGATGCAACTGGTATTGGAACTAATAAAGACCTCGAGGAGGAGATAGTGCTGTTCATTCAGCATGTGACTGATGTGTTCGATTTTCTTTAGGCCCTTGATGAAATGTGCCATGGAATATGGGATGCCCTTCTATAATCCACAGTGCTCCCTCCATAAATGAAAGTTGGGTTGAACTGCACGAAGCTACTGGTACTCTGAGATTATGACAGAATCAAAAGAGGCAGAAAAGGAACGTGGTTACAACTCTTCATATATATATTCATATATATATATACTGCTGTAAGAAAAGAAGGGCAAAGGAAGTTCTGCGAAAAGGACAAAGAAGCTTTATGCCTTCACCCCCTCCTAAATCTGATGTCCAGTATCGTTTAAAGAAAAGAAGACCATTAAGATATACATTCAAACACAGTAATCTTATTGTAAATGTAAGCATTTCAACAATTTGAAACAAGCAGAATGAGTTCTGCATGAGATATTTGGGGTAAAAGCACGGCTCAAGATCAAGCAAAAGATTTAGCACATGCGCCCTAAGGCCGTCAAAAAGTGCAAGGCAAACTTTTTATGGTAATGAAAAGACTCTTATCTCAATGCTGTTCTCGGTCCAGATTGAGGAGGAAGTTGCATCCCACATCATCTTCAAAGTCTTCCAGAGAAAAAAAGAGAAAGCATAAGAAAACCAAAAAGTATGATGACAAATCCTTTTGATGCCGATCCAGATTCAGAAGTAGGTTACCTTGACATGCTCCTCCTTTAAAGCCCTCCTCGGAGCTAGTGGACGTTACTCTTCCCAAGGAGCCTTCTCTGCCTGTGCTGTCCTTTCTGGTGCCTGCAGCGAGGCTGACTCAGGGCCTCTTGCCTTCTGTGCCATTCACAGTTCAGATGCTGCAGGGCCTAGAGTTTCTCGCACTGGGAGCCGATCTCACTCAGTTTATCAGCACCATGATGGTGCTTTTCGAGAAGGCTTCAGGCTCCTTTGGTGCACCTTTGGGGTTCCAGGGGTCCATTCGAGGCTCAATGTGGGTTCCTGTCGGCGAGTCCTTCAGCACCATACAGCCCCAGTGGGCGCCCACTAGGGAACCTCCGGCACTGGTCCACTGTTTTCCAGCTCCAGGCCCTTCTCTAATGCCACATTCACCAATGCCTGCACCGAAACATAGTATGGAGCTTGTCCCTACAGCTCTATCAGCTCTGACAACATCATACTCACCAGCTTTGGCACCAGGCCCTCTACAGGAGCCTTCCAAATCAACAGCTGTCCTGCATAGGTCTAGGAGGGAGGCCGAAAGACAAAGAGCTATCTCAACCTGAGCCTATGCCATTCCAGCTCCACTGGCTGTCTATGCAGGAGCTATTGGAAATGACTCCGTTCTTATTCAGATTCCAGATTTCATTGTGCAAGATGATGGCAGTGGTTAAGTGGCAGACTTGCTGCCCCACTTTCCTCAGGATACAACTGATTATCTCACCGTCCAAAATGCCATTATACTGGACCTGTCGACAGAAACAACAATAGAATACCCGTCATATCCTGCTTCCCTGGAGCTGCATCTTTTCTTACTGTCCATAAAAAAGCCACAGAAGACTTTCAGCTTCCATTATCTATAGTACAAGCCAAGGCTAACATTCTGAGGCAAGTACTCCAACCGGCCTCTTCTGCTTCAGATTCCCCGTTACCCTTTAATGAAGCTCCACTTGAGCCCATTAAAATTTCATGTGACAAGCCCATCTCGTCTCTGGCAGTCATCCGACTCATTGCCAGAGGATACAGACCTCCACCAGGTGCCCTTGCCTTTATTTCTGCTCACCCCTCACCAGAAAGCTTAGCAGTACAGGCTTTATTCTGTGTGAAGAAAAATCCAGGCTTATTCAATGATGGCAATCTGCCTGCTCACCAGATACACTCCCGCTTTGTGGCAGATGGTGAACCTGGTGGTTCCGAGCCTTATGAATCACCTCAGAGACTACTTTGCAGATTTGGTGAGGGATTGCCAGGATGCTTCATGTCAGATTAACAGTCCTGGACATAGTGGACTCTGTGGCCAGTGCTATTAGTTCCTTGGTACCCTGCGGAGGCACACCTAGCTTTGCTCGACTGTATTCTGTGGAACAGAATTTCAAGCTGTGCTAATCCTTTGCCAAAAATCAATGGCTGGAGTGTATCTGGGCTCAATCCACCAGAGCAAAGCCTTCAATATTGGTACTCCCCAGAGGTGCTACCTGGCTGAGATTTGTGTTTGGCGGCTTAGGCTTCCATTCACACCTTTGATTAGCACTATTGCTTGGAGTCAGAGGTGAGAAGGGATGGCCATTTCACATGCTCAGTTTTACAGTAGTGATCTTTCTGGTGAATACTCTGAAGATTCCTCACCAATCTTTCCCACCTCCCATTTCTGAAGGATGGTCATAGGTCACATTAAAAATGTTCCAGATTGGATTGTTGCACTGCACTGCCATAAATTGATCTGTTGTTTCTTCGCTCCTTTGTAAAGGGCACAGAAAAAAATGGACAAGGCATTGATGCTAGAGTGGGCGCTATATGGCTCCAGTGATGTCACCCTGGCATCTGCTACCGGTGCCGAGATTGAGCCTGCACTGCCTACTAGCATGGGGGAGCTAAGTAAAGTTTTTGATCCAGTCTGGTGCTTGGGGATATTTAACAGGTGAGGAAGCTGGTATTTAATGACCAGAGTTGAAACGAAGTTCAGCAACTTACTCATACTGTTGGGTTTCTTGATAAAGATTAACAGTGCTTCTCCCTGTGCATTGCAACCTTGATTTAATGGATGAGTTTGGTGAAAGTCAAGTTGCCAGAAATTCAGTCCTTGTTTGGCTCTAATGATCATTCCAAAGGACCTTCAGGTTAACTCGGCATCTTTTGAATTTTTTTCCGAGTGTACTTATACAGGTGGGATGTTGTAGCTGTCTAGTAAGGCTTTATACACTTCTCTGAATGCCCTGCAACCTTGTTTAACCACCATGTGCATTAAGAGAGAAGTAGCAAGAAATGTAGTCTATATTTTAAACAACTTGTATCACAAAACACCCTGGGTACATATAGCAGAAACAGTATTGCGGCAGTGGTGCATGCAAACCACATAACATTCTAGCAGGGACATGGGTCGCACAACCACTCATGAATTGATATCTACAAAGATCTAAAAAAAGGTATGAGGTACCAGAGAATGACCTGAGGACAGTAATGTGACTAAAGGAGGTAGTAGCAAACATTTGCACATTTTGATTTCATTGAAACCAGCATGCTTATTATCCCTTTGTCCCCCCAGATTGAAAAGTGAATGTTTGATAAGCATTTTGTCTTCAATCTCAGTAAGCATCTTGATGATTAGGATACGATGACACTTTACTTCACTGTATGCTCTTAAATGCAAAATGCACCTATGGGATATGATTCAGCCAAACTGTCTGTGCCTGATCATTCATAAAGAAGAACATTACTTGTTCTTTTCCCCAATCCAAAAATTATTTTGAGTCGAAGGTAGCCGCTCTGAGAATTAAAGTGACCAAACTTGAGGTTTCGTCCTGCTTGGATCCTAATTTTTGTCAAAAATAATTTGGTGTTATTAAGGAAAAAACACCAGTTGAAAATATACATGGTTGAAGAACTTTCTCATTCAACAGCCATTAGCCATCTTCAAATAATATCTAAGCATTAGTTACACTGATGAGTTGAAATTTCATGAGGAAATTATCTTTAACTCTGATTATTCCGATGTAAATGCTGCTTTTGATGTTTCTGAAGAGGATCAAGTTTACCTATGGAGTTGGGGTTGGTCTTGACCTAGCCCACAGACCCAGAGGCCTCCATTCTTGATCCCTTGTCATTCAGTAGGCGTCTCTGTGCATCAGTCATGGATGGCATTCATATAGAACATGGGTACTCACAAACTTTCTCTCAGGGGCCAAATTTACAGTGTGGTTTGTGGCCGAGGGCCGCACTGGTGGGGGCGGGGTCATTGGGGGAGGGGGCGGGGCTAGAGCAACAAAACAAAATATTACCATGAGGTGGAACATAGGCCCCTGCAGCGGACGCCTTCGTCCACTGAGCCACCGGACCCGGCATACACATCTCTCTCTCCCTCCCACTCTCTGTCTCCCTCCCTCTCTCTCTCAATCTCTGTCTCCCTCCCTCTCTCTCTCTCACTCTCTGTCTCCCTCCCTCTCTCTCTCACTCTGTCTCCCTCCCTCTCTCTCTCGCTCCCTCTGTCGCCCTCCCTCTGTCTGTCTCCCTCCTCCCTCTGTCTGTCTCCCTCCTCCCTCTGTCTCCCTCTGTCTCTCTCCCTCCTCCCTCTGTCTCTCTCCCTCCTCCCTCTGTCTCTCTCCCTCCTCCCTCTGTCTCCCTCCCTCTGTCTCCCTCCCTCTGTCTCCCTACCTCTGTCTCCCTCTGACTCCTTCCCTCTGTCTCCCTCTGACTCCTTCCCTCTGTCTCCCTCTGACTCCTTCCCTCTGTCTCCCCCCCTCTGTCTCCCCGGACTCCCTCCCTCTGTCTCCCCCTGACTCCCTCCCTCTGTCTCCCTCCCTCTGTCTCCCCCTGACTCCCTCCCTCTGTCTCCCTCCCTCTGTCTCCCTCCCTCTGTCTCCCTCCCTCTGTCTCCCTCTCTCTCTGTCTCCCTCTCTCTCTGTCTCCCTCCCTCTCTCTGTCTCCCTCCCTCTGTCTCTCTCCTTCCCTCTGTCACTCTGTCTCTCTCTGTCTCCCTCCCTCTCTCTGTCTCCCTCCCTCTGTCTCCCTCCCTCTCCCTCCCTCTCCTTCCCTCTGTCACCCTCTGTCTCCCTCCCTTTCCCCCCCACTCTCCCCCTCTTCCTCCCTCTCCCTCCCTCTCCGTCTCCGTCCCCATCTCTCTGTCTCTGTCTCTGCCTCTCCCTGTCTGTCCCTGTCTCTGCCTCTGTCTGTCCCTGTCTCCCTCCCTCTGTCTCCATCTCTGTCTGTCTCTGTATGTCTCTGTCTCTGTCTGTCTCTATCTCTGTCTGTCTCTGCCTCTGTCTGTTTCTGCCTCTGTCTGTTTCTGCCTCTGTCTGTCTCTGCCTCTGTCTGGCCCTGCCTCTATCTGGCCCTGCCTCTATCTGGCCCTGCCTCTATCTCTTTCTCTATCTCTGTCTCTCTCTCTCTATCGCTATCTGTCTCTACCTCCATCCGTCCCTGCATCTGTCTGTCAGTCTGTCCCTGTCTATATCTGTCCCTGTCTCTATCTGTCTCTGCCTCTGTCACCTCACCCGGCTCTCACACCCTGCTGTCCTTGTCATTCTCTATCTGTCTCTGCCTCTATCCCTGTCTTTATCTGTCTCTATCCCTGTCTTTATCGGTCTCTGCCTCTATCCCTGTCTCTGCCTCTATCCCTGTCTCTGCCTCTATCCCTGTCTCTGCCTCTATCCCCGTCTCTGCCTCTATCCCCGTCTCTGCCTCGATCCCCGTCTCTGCCTCGATCCCCGTCTCTGCCTCGATCCCCGTCTCTGCCTCGATCCCCGTCTCTGCCTCGATCCCCGTCTCTGCCTCGATCCCCGTCTCTGCCTCGATCCCCGTCTCTGCCTCGATCCCCGTCTCTGCCTCGATCCCCGTCTCTGCCTCGATCCCCGTCTCTGCCTCTATCCCCGTCTCTGCCTCGATCCCTGTCTCTGCCTCGATCCCTGTCTCTGCCTCTATCCCTGTCTCTGCCTCTATCCCTGTCTCTGCCTCTATCTGTCTCTGCCTCTATCTGTCTCTGCCTCTGTCACCTCACCCGGCTCTCACACCCTGCTGTCCTTGTCATTCTCTATCTGTCTCTACCTCTATCCCTGTCTTTATCTGTCTCTGCCTCTATCCCTGTCTTTATCTGTCTCTGCCTCTATCCCTGTCTTTATCTGTCTCTGCCTCTATCCCCGTCTTTATCTGTCTCTGCCTCTATCCCTGTCTTTATCTGTCTCTGCCTCTATCCCTGTCTCTATCTGTCTCTGCCTCTATCCCTGTCTCTATCTGTCTCTATCTCTATCCCTGCCTCTATCTCTATTCCTGCCTCTATCCCTGCCTCTATCTCTATCCCTGCCTCTATCTCTATCCCTGCCTCTATCTCTGTCTCTGCCTCTATCTCTGTCTCTATCCCCGTCTCTGCCTCTATCCCCGTCTCTGCCTCTCTATCTGTCTCTGCCTCTCTATCTGTCTCTGCCTCTCTATCTGTCTCTGCCTCTATCTGTCTATGCCTCTATCTGTCTCTGCCTCTATCTGTCTCTGCCTCTATCTGTCTCTATCTCTGCCTCTATCTGTCTCCATCTCTGCCTCTATCTGTCTCTGCCTGTCTCTAACTGTCTCTGCCTCTAACTGTCTAACTGTCTCTATCTGTCACTGCCTCCGTCACCTCACCCGGCTCTCACACCCTGCTGTCCTCTGTCACCCTCGGTCACCTCACCTGGCTCTCACACCCTGCTGTCCTTGTCATTCTCTGTCACCTCACCTCTCCTTCGTCAGTAGTGCCCTGGTGGAGTCTGCTGGAATTGAAACAGTAGATCATTGTAGCGCTGCAGGGGTGTTAGAGCTGGCTTTGTGATTTTGTTTTCATGAATTAGAAGTTGGTGTGGGATAGGATGGTGGCCAATATACAAGTTATACCATACCGCTTTCTCTCCTCATTTACAAGTCTGTTTACCTGTAGAAAGCTAAATGAGAGCACATTGGGTTCCGGGGCGAAGTTAGCAGTAGTGCATCACGTGCAGTGGCACTGGAGCGCAGTGGTACATGTGAAGTGCCTTATGCGTCCCAATTATTGCTGTCATTCCCTTCCGATTCAGTGGGTGGGGGCATTTTCCTTGCTTTTATTTGAGCCCTTGGTATCCCTCTATGTCACGGATTGGTTTTACAAAAGTAAATGTCTGTAAAATGTAGTAGTGTGTATTATAAAGTGCTTTTCTTGTGTTTAGAAGAAAAAGCACTGACTGGACCGCAATTTATAAAGTGTTGTTTTTGTGTTTCTGACTGTGGAGCCTCTAGCCCACAGCACCCCTCCTTGGACTGCACTGTCTCGCTACTGTGTGTTAAAAGGAGGTACTTTGTCCCCAGCAAAATGACTCCTCAGTAAGAGGGCCCCAAGACACCAGAGGTAAAAGAGCCCAGCTGTTACAATTGGGGCCCAGCACCCCAGTTTGCCCAGGGACCCTCCGAGCCAGACTCTTGAGTAGGTGATAGCAAAGGTGCTTTAGGAATCCTTGTTACTTAGGCAGAAGTAAAAGGCACATTGTATTGTATTGTAATTGCATTTATATAGCGCTTACTACCCCTGACGAGGCGTCAAAGCGCTTTTTCAGCAAGTAGCACGCTACTCCGGAACCCATAAAATATTAGTGTTGAATTAGTATAGTGAAATATGAAAGTGATTTAAGTGGTGGATAGGTTAGTCAATTATTTGGATTCAGAAGGATAGAAGAGGGAAAAAAGGTTTGTATTTATATAGCGCTCGTTACCCTTGATGGGGTGTTGAAGCGCTTTTTTTTTTAGCGAGTGTGTTCGTTACCCATTTAAGAAATTATTCTCATTGCACCTCCTCCTGAATGGTGCCTTGATAGTAACACCTGAGCACAAGGCATTAAAATCATGCAGTGAGACAAAATCATCAAAACTGTACCCTTGTCTGTTCTGCTGAACCCTGGCCAGGGTCCCTGTATATGATGTGTCAGTGATTAACTTGAGCCTGTGGTTGCCGATTGGGGACACCAGAACACATTTTTTGCGACTGGTACTTATCTTTCTTCATTAGACTTTCACCCAGCACAAGAGAGAGAAACACAAAAGGGGGAATGGAAAAGGAAGCGAAAGACCGAAAAACAGTGATGAAGAAAGAGAGCAGAGATGAGAAAGAACCAGCAAGAGTGAGATAAAGGGTAAGGGAGTGTCTGGGGGAGAATAAGAGAGGCACAAGGCGGAATCAAGATTATACAGCCTCAGTATTCAGCATCTGGTCCTTTGATAGTGCTGGCAGCAGGCTCTGAGCAAAACTTTGGGCCCCGGGACTTATTATTTTACAAATTAAGCTATGTGTGTCCTCATAAATATTAGAACATTTACATATTGGGATCTCTATTGACGACAATGAAGTGGCTCATGGCTAATAATTACTGGTATAATCCTTCTGCTCCAATATTTGTCTTTCTGTTTCTCCCTTTTTAATTTAGAACATTCTACCCTCAATGGATGGCATGTTCTAATAGCCTTGTAGTCGGCTGCTGAGGGCTATACTGGTTGTTAACGGCCCTCTCCCTCGTTATAGGCCCTCGCCTGCGGCTGGGGCCTGTAACTCTGGTTCAGGGCCTTTAAGATCCAGTATAGCCCTCAGCAGAGCGCTATAGCACTATATTAGATAAATGAAAACAACGTCCAAGTGTACAGTGCACACCACAAATATGCTTGTGATTAGTGCTTAAATAATGATTATTTGTATGTGCTAACTCATTGTATATACATCTAAAGCATGATTGAGTTGGCCGTGTCGCTGTTGATCCTTCACCCTGCATGTTTTTCACAGTGCTCTACAGCAGGTTGTCAAAGAAACACGCTTATACCTACTAGTTAGGGACTGCATCCAGAGTTGAAGCAGAAAGAAAAGATATTGTTCAGCAGTGCGCAGTTCTTTGCAGTCCTGAATTTACGGTGACGGCTTTATTTCTGTTTGTGCAAGACTGTTGTGGTGTACAATGGGCAGCTTTTCCCATCGCGGGTGCATTTGTTTTCCATGACAGGCTTTAAGGCCAACCGATGGAACGTGATTCAAGCGGCACCGGATCAAACGGTGCCAAAGTCATTGTACAGCGTGATGGAAAGCTTCCTGCTGCCTTTCATTTCATATCCAGAGAGAAAACACTCCATAAATCGAGAACGTGCCACAGAAGCCCTGCTGAAACATTGCTCCTTTCAGAGCAGATCTGTGTGCAAAGCCATACAATGTGCTTTATGAACCATTGTACCTTCTTAGCATATATCTGAGGTCGTATTTGTAAAGTTAGAGGAACCACAGGTGACAGCTCATTCTTTCTAGGGATCCAATTGGACAACAGTATCAACGAACCCCATCTGTAAACGCACTCGGCTTCCACCATTCCACACCATCTTCCCAAGACCCAGACCAAGAGTTTTCCAGGGCGAATGGGGATCACGTCAATATCCGTGCAGGAGGGTATTGATTATAGGTAGTGCTAGTAATAGGGTTGGTGCAGAAAAAGTGGTAACAGAAACTGAAAAATCCAAACTCAAAATAATAGTGGGATGCTAGACTTGGCATCCTTGGCAGGGCTTTCCTGACTTGTTGCCTGTACTTCCTGTATTTTTGATGGTATGCTGTATTTTGTTTTTGCTGGCTGTGATGCTTAAAGCACTTTGCCACTGCTGATCAGTGTCAAAGTGCAAGTGCTCCCTGTATAAATTTTTGTAATTGGTCATTTATGATTGGCATATTTGATTTACTGGTCTAAGTCCCTTGTAAAGTGCACTGAGTGTGCCATGGCCTGTAAAACAAATACTACTAGTGGGCCTGCAACACTGATTGTGCAACCCACATGAGTAGCCCTGTAAATGTATCTCAGACCTGCCATTGCATGGCTGCACGCACAGTTTTAAACTGCCATATCTGGCATATACAATATGCCATGTCGACCTGGCAAGTGAACCATCTTGACGGGCCCTAACTTTCCCCTTTCTTACCTGTAAGGCACCCCCCAAATAGGCCCAACGTACCCCCATGGGAACGGTGCAGTGTATGTGAAAGGTAGGGCATGTACTGGTGTGTGTGACATGTCCTGATAGTGAAATACTGTTTATTTCATTTTTCACTATTGAAAGGCTATCTGTCCCATAGGCTAATATGGGAGTTGCTTTGTAACATCTTACAAGTATAAATTCCATTGGGACAAGATAAAGAAATGGCATTTAGGCTCTCTGAACTCAGAATTTATTACACATCTTTTTAGGAAGATGATTTTTTTATTGTGTGTTTGAAAATGCCACTTCTGGAAAGTAGTCATTTGCTTATTTAACCATTCTGTGTGCCTCTGTTTTGTGTATTGACTGTCTGGTTTTGGAATGGTAGGGGCTGCTGATGTGCTTTAACTGTAGACAACCCCAAAGGGGGCTGAGGTGTGTCCTGCTTTTCCTGGGAGACTCATACTTGGGCTGTATAGACATTGGCTGGATTTAGAGTGGTGGGAGGAGTTTTCACTAGCACCTGAATAGGCAGTGTCTCCACTGCACAAATCTGTCTCCACCTCCCGTAGTGATGCTGCACCAGAGAGGACAAAACTGGTTTGGACTGGGCTCAGAGACTCTTGCCACAAAGAAAACAAAGAAAAAATGGGGTACAAGTATTGGACCTTAAACCCCAGAGAATTAGATCACTTCTGGACTCAAGAGGAACCTCTGCCAAGGAGAAGAGATGGAGAGCTGTACGGAGGTGTACTGCCCCTTTGCTGTGTGAGCTTTGATGTGTTGACCTACAGTGGCTGCTTCTGCCAAGGAGAGGACAAAGACTGCAACTTTGCTGTGAATTTGCTTGAAGAAGAATCTCCAGCAGCCTGTGTGTGCCAGCCTCCTGTTCCGAAGTCTCAGGGACACAAAGACTTCACCTGCAACCCACCGACCAACACCTGGACTCCTCTATGGACTCCTGTTTTCAAAAGGGCGCCAATTGTGTGGTTAGTGTTGCAAAGTAAGGAAAACAACTCCGACGCCACCATCAGTGACGCTGTGACCTGCACCGAGGCCGGGGGCACCGCTCGTGAAGTGCACGACGCCCCGCCTGCACCGCAGCTCCGACGCCCTTCGAGACCTGCAGTTATCGGCCTTTCCGATGCCATTGCTCGCACGGATGCCTCCAGAGCCTGCATCCCATTATCGTGGAGCCGATAACCGATGGTGTGACTTCACAAACTCTTCGACTTCACATCGCCTCACCTGACCCAACGCCTCACCGCCGACGCGGCTAACTTCCCTTCCTGGACTCTATGCCTTGCCTCCCTCGTGGCAACCAGGGACTAAGCCTCGACACAGACGCCTCACTTCCACGACGCCGTGCATCATCCATAGACATCATTTTCCAAGAGGGGATCCGTGTGACTCCGTGCCAGATGCCTCGCACCTCGTGGTTGGCGCCATACTTTGGATTTATGCCTGTCACGACGTCGTAGTAGCCCCAGTTGGAGCTATTTGTTTCTACAAGTGCTACGTTTGAGATAACTGTTCTAAAAGTAATATTTGGATACATGTACGTTGGATCTTTGTCGTTTTGGTTTTGTTTGGTTTAGATAAAGTTACCTTACTTTTCTAAACTGGTGTGGTGTCCATTTGTGGTGTTTTCACTGTGTTATTGTGTGTTTGGGTACAAATACTTCACACATTGCCTTTGGGATAAGCCTGTCTGCTCATGCCAAGCTACCAATAGGGTGAGCAGGGGTTATATAAAGTGTGTAACTCCCTTACCCTGACTAGAAGCAAGGGTCCCTACTTGGACAAAGGTGCATACCTCTGCCAATTAGAGACCCCCATTTCTAACATGGGACTGCAGAAATAATCCTGGAGGCCAATCCTATCCTGCTTTTTGTTCTCTTGATTGATCTTCAAGTGATGTCTTGAAGTAAGGTTTATGTGCTTGTAGTATCAGTTTGCAGGACATCGTAATCGTAGAAATTGTGCTGCTTTGCCCTGCCAGTGCTGGCATGTTCTGCAGGTAACGGATCAAAGAGTTTATTTATATAAAATTCATACAATGCATATGAGATGCAGAAAACTGTCTTAAAGTACTGCCCTATATGTGTAACTTCCAGAGTAGGATTACCAGATGGCTCTCATTTTTAACAAAGTATTGCATTCTGGAAGTTGTAGTCTTTGCTCACTTAATTTGAACCAATGGGCATAAGACACTGAAGAAAGAGATTTGTAAAAGGAATTCCCAGGAGTGAAAAAGTTGAGTATCCGTGACCTGGCATCATCCACTGACCCCGTACCAGTATATTGTGTGGAACAGAAAGCAATGTTGGGGCAGCAGTGATGAGTGTTCTTAAAACCCAAGAACATAGCAAGTTGCTCTAGTATCCCACAGCAACTTACTCACAAGATAGTTGACTTAGTCACACACGACTCATATTTCTTAGAAATAGTGCATAGCGCCCAATTCACAAAGATTAATTAGGCTGTGACGTATTCATATAGTAGTTCTGACTGACTCCTGAATTCCAAAAGTACGTCAAGAGCATTACAAGAGTAATCACACTTACTGACCTTAACAACTTTGTGAATTGGACCCTTATTGGCGGGGATGTGGTCATTTGCTCTTTTGTAGCTGAAATCCTCTTCCATCTTGGCCATATTTTAATTTTAAATTCATTTAGACTTTTTATTCTGCTATTAAAACTGAAACCGAAAATATGTCAACCATAAGTGCACAGTATGCTAGAAGGGAATAATCTTCGCTCTCCTCCCAAAGAATGTAGCACAGGTTATGCTTACAGGTTTTTATATACCAATAGATGCGGGAGAACTGTCATTTATGCACTTCCTTTGCTTTCTTGAAATTTGGGATGATTTTTTCCTCTTCTGTGGCGAGGAAGTGCACTGTTTCAAACCTGCTTCTTCTATTTTCAATGGCAAAGAATACTGTATGCACTGTTGTCAGTTCTCCCTTTTCTGTGTTTGGTTGTAACCTCACTTGTCACACTTATAATCTCTGTGGAGGATTTGCAAAATCGTTCCCTAAAAAGTGGTTGGAGAAAATTCTATTTCAGAACACTGTTCCCCAGAGATAAAGGGCAGTGGGGCTGAGAAGTTCATCCAAAGCTTCGGTGTGTCCTGTGCGGTTTGCAGTGCTGGAAACTTTCACTTTGAGGATGCTCAGTGGGCTTGGTCCAGAGTTCCGATCCCACCTTTTGTGCCAAGTCGTCATACTGAACACTGGAGAACGCACTTAGTATTGGCTCACGCCTAACAAAACAAGCATTGGCATAGCCAATAGGTCTCGCCTTTGGGACCATATAAGTGGTTAGCCATGCAGCACAGAAGCTGCGTGTTTACCAACATTAGAAAGAAGACAGAGCAACCAGTCACATTTCGTTTAATAGTGCTAGTTGCTCTGGACAAATTTTTAACTATATGTGCTTGAATTTTTGCGCTTATAAATTGATTTAAATTGTAATTATAACATATTCAGCTTTTTTTAAGGTAATTTATTTCCATGAGTAAGTGGTAAATCTGGCCCCAAATTTGCAAACCAGGATGTGCAATTTGCACACCAATTAGTTTTGAATGGGTACGAAATTTATGATGCCAACTATGTACTATAGATCACATCGTAAATTGTCCATTCATGCAGGAGTCACAAAACAACCTGCTTGAATATTAAGTAGGTAGGTTGCATGGTGTGACCACCTGCGAAATGGCTGCGAATGCTTGTTCCATTTTGGGATTATATCGGTGCAGCATGCAGTGGTCTTCTGAGGCTGTCCAACATGATTACCAAAGAGGACGCTTTCCCTACAGGAACCATCGATCAGTATCTGATCAATGGTTTGCAAACGCAACAGTGGTTGCAATACATTCCATTGCAGCTCCCAAATGGGAGGGGCACCCCTTACAAGTCCCCTCCATTTACTATTCGTAATGGGTCGCAAAACCCCTTTTACAAACAGAAAGAAGATTCCCACTTGTTTTGTACATGTCAAAACACACTTTTGTGGTAGCAAACCCTGTGATTTTGGTTTGCAACGGCAAAGCTGTTTTGTACATTCAGCCCATATTTGTTCTCTCTTCTCTTGAATACTATATAATTATGCTTTGTATGTGTGCGTGCCAAACAAAATAATAAATGAATATATTCCAAAAGAGACTTTTATTAATCTTCAGAATGATGGAGAATGAATCTTTTAATGCCACTGTGTCTCCATTCTGTTTCCAAATTCCTTCTGGTGTTTTCACGCAGTTTTTATTTGTTTTTTTTTACATCTCTGATGTGTTCTGAGGTTTGCTGGCTAGGACCAGTTCTTTTATGCTCTTAAGAACGTGTGTAGCCTTCCAGTTATGTGTCATATGTACAAGGGAATTATGGCTATTGAGGCGGGCCATCTTCTCCTTATCAATACATACGTGTGTGTGCCACTGACAAGCTCGTGTCAAAGTCCTGGGTTGCAGATGTCCACAGATCAGAATGCAGGGGCTGGCGGCAGCGGCACAGTGGATATCTGGGAGGTGCATGGAATTTGGCAAAACTCCCAAATATGAAATCAAATGTTTACTATCTCTTTCGGTTACAAAGATATGAGAGGTTTAGGATACAATGTAGCCTGCCAAATGCACTCAAGATTGTAATAAGCGTCTGCACTTCAGATACGGTGACGCGCCTTCCGGGGTCATCTGCAGGGAGGTTTTCTGTACAATAAACAGGGCTGAGAAGGAGAGCATTTCACGTCATAGCTATGCGCGGATACAGGCGTGAATTCGGCTCTCACATCCCGATGACGGCCCCTCCGGAGCTTCTAGGTTCACATCCTCTTATATTGGGGGGGCTCTCGCTGTTGAGAAGGGGGCGGGCGCGTGAGGAGCACCGAGGGATGTGTGTGTTTACCGATCAACGACATACCGGCCTGGCTTCTTTAAATGCCACACTGGACACACTGCACCCCTCCCTGTTCAAGCGCGAAAGGAAAATAAAAAATAAATTACGAGATTTACGGGCAACCCTGCCGTCTTCATGAGGAGTTCATGGCCTGCGCTCCCATCTCAGACCTCACCTCATAAAGAGGTTTACATCAGCTGACAGTCTGTGACTCACCTGTTCTAATGGAAACGAGAGATGGCATTTTGTGAGACACACAAAAATTATTGATTTTTTTTTTTAACCGGAAAGGCCCTGCGTTCAAATCCTCTCCAGTCTCTGGCCTCGGTGCATGTGGGGGTCCTGTTTCGGGTCACATGTATAAACATCACATCTGCCTCGGTACATGCTGAACTGACGCTGGCCTGTTTACCTGCTTCCCCGGGCGCGAGGGCCGCGTCACAGCTCTATTTATAGCGGCCCTTAGAGGATTTAACCCGGCGCACTGCGGAGCAATAAAGGTCAGGAGGCTCGGGAGAAGAACCGGGCGTTGAAAACTTTTCAAACACGAGTGACTGAGGGGGAACATCAGGCAGGACCCGTATCATTAAAGCATGCCTCAAAGAGTGCACGCACATGTGACGGTTGGATTTTAAAATCAATGCAAACTTCAAACCAAACGATAACGCGACCAAGTAAAGTTCCTCGTACCTGGCGTGCAGCTATCCCTGGTGGAAATTTGAACTGAGCAATGATAATGGTAGTCATTCAGCCCCCCGCCAGCATATGCTTTACCAGTCTGAATGTAGGTGCAGGCTGCAGCTGGGGTGCATGCAAGCACGGGCAGAGGCTGGCAAAACGAAACGGCCCGGCAACAAAGACAACCGCGGCCCAGCGGCCGCGAAAGTTAGAGACGCGGGAGCGAGCAGAGGGCACAGAGATGAGGTTTCAAACGGGGGCGAGACTCGCACAGCGTTTCCCTTGCGGGAGCGAGCAGGGGCACCATCTGTTTTCGGGATAATTACAAACAGATGGCGCCGATGCTCGCTCCCGCAAGGGAAACGCCAAACGTGCCCGCGTTGCAATAGAAAGCAATGCAAAACGTGCACGCTTTTAGCCAAAATGCTGATCGATTCCAAAAGGTCCCCTCCAAGCAGCGCATGCGCGCTGCGTAGGCAAGACCTAAAAATGATTTCCTTTTACTAAGGTTCACAACTAAGGCTAGTGCATTGTTGCTGGTTGCACATTGGCATTCATGGTACCGGTCAAGGTGTTGCAGAGTACGATGTGCTATGTTTGTTAGCTTTGTCCTTCATAATAGAACAAAAATTCTCTTTTGGGCATGTAACTGAAGTTTGTGTAAATCTCCCAATCAGTTTGAGATTGGATCCTCTTCCTCAGAGACCTATATTCAGACTCTGTTTAGATTCTCCATGACTACCTTCCATGTGGCTGAAAAGTTAGATCTGAGGCAGTTGCTTTCTGTTGGGAGTTAACTTAAGATATTGGTAACAACTTGAGTTTGACCAATTTTTCTCAGGTTTGCGTCTTTCTGGTCATGTTATGTGTTCTGCTTGTCTGGTCTTACTACCCAGTCTCATGGTATCATTATTTGATAATTCAAGGCTTGATTTGTTTCAAGTTCAGCAACTCCTTGATAACCCTGAGACATTTATTTAACCTGCCCTTTTAAGATTCCACTATACACAGTCTGATCTATGGGGAGTCACTTTTTAGAATGGTTTTCCTCATCTCCCCTCACTTCACCTGACCACATTTTTAGAAGTAATATTTTTATTTTACAGGTTTCTACCTGAAGGCTCACATTTTAGGCACTGCGGGTTTTGCGATACAATGACGGTCTCGCTTTGAAACCTAATATAATGTCAAGTGTTAATCGAAGTTTAACGAGCTCCTGGAGGCGCTTTCACTGCTTTTGACATGATTGAATCTTGGCTGTCCTCTTAGGTTCTCTGATTGATTACACCTTTCGCAGATATCATAAACTAAACATTCGATGGTTCTCTCAACAGCTTTGTTGCTAGCTAGAATACGAAGTTTAAATATGAATGAAATGTACAGAGGCCAAAGCGACTTCTACCTGTGCACGGGGTTCACCTTTGGAAAGGGCTCCGATACTTCGTCTTCGGTCTGTACGATGATCATTTGAACCCCAGCAGCTAAAATATACCAGGCAGTAGACTTACTGACGAGGAAGACCCTTCCTACTTCAGAAAGGGAGAGGATGTCCTGCAAGTGAGACGAAACATATTTTATGCAACACTTTGTATAAGGGGAGAGAAATGTCCTGTTTGTGTTTAATACCAACCAGTCTTATCTGAGGGTGAGTTTACTTGATTTTTATGTCAAAGCGTTTTTGAACAATTTCACAAGACTGAACCAATTTGAGGCACGCCATAAAACATTCAAGTGCAGCTTGACCCCAGAAAACACTTTAAAATCTTGAGCAGCAGCAATGGCACTCTAACATTTAATACCTATGAATTGTTTTCGGAATCTAAACGCACAGGGAGCTTAATTTTATTTGTAATAACCTTCCTTTATTATATCTTTTTTAGAAGCCGTCTACAATGATGTTGTGCATGGCCTATATTTTACCAAAGCAGAGAGCGAGTGGGCCCATCTACCTGCAATAATTTCATATAAACAATGGTTAATGGGGCATTTTGCAACAGTTTCTAAAATGTATTATTCAAAAAGCTACTGCTTTACAGCCTATGAAAGGGAACTCCTGAAATATACTCGAGATCCTGCAACAGTACTAAGGAGCATTATTGGTGTGGGCAGCACATTATTTACATGCCCTTAAATAAGAGTCTGGCGGATAGAAATGCTGGGTGCCCAACAGAAACTGAAGCAGGAACACAAATACCAAACATGAGCTGTGTGCCAGCAGGGATAGCAGGCTTGGTACATGGGAGGTAAAAACGCCGACCCTGCGGTCTACACTGAAACGCTGACATATTTGGGAGAGATCACTCACAAGGAAGTCTTACAGTTTTCTGAAGCAACAAAACAGTAAATCAGGAGAATTGGAGACTTAACACCAGAGATTGCTAAGAATTGCAGGGTGAGGCTGAGAGACATGCACAGAAAGGACCTATAATTCACCTGACGCTGGGAGGTAGTCAGACCAGAGTGAGAAACATTAACACTGGGGCTGGGGATCCAAAGACACTAACGCTGAGAAGAGCGAAGCCCTAAAACTGAGCCAGGGAGACCTAGTACAGTGGCATATAAACAGACCATGCAGGACTGCAGGTTTCATTTTACAGGCTGTGGTATAGAGAATCACATGAAAAAGATACCACTGGTAAATTGAAGAATGAACTGACACAGCAGGTAAGTGATCCAAGAATTTAATCCAGGAAATCCAAATACAACGGAGCCCACAACAGCATGTCATCAGGTCACAGAGGTAAGGCCAACTGACTCAACTGTGGTTGAACCACTGGCGTAACGAAACTTGAGGGGGCCTCCCTGCAAGGTACGTGGAGAGACCCCCTCCGGGCTCAATCAGGAGCTCACCGGCCAGAGTGCTGTGCTGAGGCGGCCCCCTGGAGTTTGGGTGCCCCCCTCCGCACTGCGGGGGCCTGTGTTACGCCCCTGGGTTGAACTCCTGTATAAATAAAGCTGGCAGTATTTGAAGACACACACCACAACACGTGGTTCTCGAATGCTGCAAATGGGCATTAACTGAAAACTACTTCCGGTTTGAAGAACTGCTTTTCCAACAACAGCATGGTACGAGTATGGGTAGTACCTTCGCGCCGAGTGTGGCGGGGCTATACGTCCACCAGCTAGAAGAGCAAAAGATTCTTTCAGACCAAAACCCACATCGCCAAAAAAGTTTGGAATGGAAGAGATGCATCGATGATATTCTGGTGATATGGGAGGGTGATGAAACAGAAGCCAACATATTCATTGATTGGCTGAATCTACAAGACCCTTTCCTGAAATTCACCCACACAATGAGCAGGTCTGAGCTAGTATTCCTAGACCTAAACATTTTTGCAGCTGGAGGAACGTTAAAAACCACAACACATTTTAAACCAACTGCGAAAAACTGCCTCCTACTGTATGACAGTTTCCATCCGCGCCACCTAAAAGAGAACCTTCCTTTTGGACAGTTCCTCAGATTGAGAAGAAACTGCACAGAAACATCGGATTACGACAGACAAGCAAAGGTGCCAACTGACAAACTAAGAGTACGGAAATACCCCTCCAAAACTATTGCTAAAAGAAAAGAAACAATCACAGGGACGCTCTTTTGGAGACCTATGAGAAATGTGAGACAGAGAAAGACAAGAGACCAATATGCATTACAACATTCAGCATAGCATCAGACCAAGTCGCAAAACTGGTGAAAAAACATTGGCAGATCATTAACAGTGGTACATTAAATATACCAACACCGATGTTCTCACACAGAAGGGCAAAAAATCTAAAAGACATACTAGTACACACGCCCCAAGCCCCAAAACAAGAATAACCAACAGGTAATTACTACCTTACCTACAGGCCATCATCCATGTGGCAACTGTAGTGTATGCCATCTAACTACCACTACAAAAAAAGTGTTTTTCAACACAGGGAAATCATGGGAATTGCGAAAATTCACTACCTGTAACACTATGGGAGTTGTGTATCTCATTACATGCGTTTGTGACCTACACTATGTGGGTATGACCACTAAAAAAATAAGCACGAGAATCTGCGAACATCGAAGCAACATCCGGTGCCACAGGGCAAGCACTAGGATGACAGCGCACTTTAATGATAAACAACACACCCCAAATGACATGAAATGGGTAGTCCTAGAACACATCAAACCATGTGAGGGCTTGGAACAGGTCCTTCTAGAAAAAGAACAGAGATGGGTGTTCAAACTACGCACGGACATCGTAGGGCTGAACGAGAACATACCATGGGGACATTTCCTGAGATAAACCACCCATTTGTACAGAGAAAAGGTTGCAACATAACCCCTGCCTTTTTTTCAGGTGGCCTTAAGTGTATCTCTCCCTGACCATCCCTTTAGATCACACGGATAATGTTTGGGTGGGTGACGACTAACAATTAATGGAAGAAAAAAACCCAGAGATCGGGTAGATTTATGCAAAATGGATATATGTCTAAATGCTATGTGTGTCTAATTGTGACGTTCATTATCCACCCCAGAACAGCCACCTTGCCTGTAATATATGTCAATTGCTAATTAACAACCCCCCCCCTTTTTTTAAACAACACTAGCTTGGTTCTGGTGGTTATTGTTATTATTATTATTATATTATATATTTTTCAGATATATATATATATATATATATATATATATATATATATATATAAAAATTCCCCTTTGACTTGAAAAAACGGGCTTAACCCACTTCCCAATGCAAAATGGCCGCCGAAATTAGCAATCCGGACTAGGGTTCGATACCCACCTCCTCATGAATATTTTTTTCACACTTTATAATTTGGTATAAACTAAGCAGACTAAGGAAATATCCATTAAATTCTACCAAATCTTTAAGCCCGTTTTCAGAGCACGGGTTTTAGCGAAATGGCGCCCACGACGAGCCAATAGAAATGGCTTCTACTAACAACGCGCGCTAGTCTTTTTTGACACGCGACCATGACTCGGCTTTCTTTCTTTCTCTTTACCCGACTACATAAACAACACCGAGGCACAGACACGCCAAGATGCGGTCGAAGCCTGGGACTCACAGGTCATACTGACGGAGGGCTGCCGAGCACAGTAAGAACCCCTCCCCTCTCCCCTTCTAAAACAGAAACTTGCATTTTTAAACAGGAACTTGCGTTTGTTTATTTGTCCCGCATTTCGGACCTCCGGAGTTCGAGTAATGCTACTCCCCCCTTTTTTTGGGATATAATACCTTTTCCATTTTTAACCCCACAGGGTTCTACAGGCCCCTCCACCCAGGCTGACCATGGGGCATATTATTGCTACTAACTAAGTACGTTTATGCACAACTTGGTATAGTGTTATATGTTTTCAAGTTATGCATGTCAATAAGTATGTCCAGTGAAGTGAGTGTATTTACGATGGTTTTAATATGGTTTTAACAAGTTCCTTTGAATAGGGACATCAAGTGTGAATTCAACACACTATTCAAGCACTAACCACTGGTTATTTTTAGGAGCACCAGAGCACTTATAATTGTTTAAATTTTAGAGGCACCAACGACATTGATCAGGCGCTGCGTGAGACCTTAACCTGCCCACTGGGGCAGGCAGTATATGTTAATTTACTATTTATTTCTCTCCCTCAATACAGATACTGCGGGTACAGTGTTAACAGTATGTATGACAGAAATGCGCATACAATAGGTGTGAACTCTTTATTCCTTTTTTCACCTTAATTTAGGTTTTTCACCTTAATTTAGGTTTTACACGGAGTGGTACACATGGGGCTGGTCCCCATGCTGTCCTGAGGAAGAGGTGTAGGGGACACCTCGAAACATGTCGACGGAATATTAGGAATCATAACCACATAACAGTTGTCTTTCCTTGTATTTACCCCTTTTTATCCTACCAACTAGGAGCAGGAATAACAATTTTAGCTTACTAGTTAGGTATTTTTAATTAGCACATACACCACTCCCCCCTCATACACTGCTCTACACATAGATTCACACAACAAGTGCTCCTACGTAATATTCGCAAGTCGCAGCACGCCCCAAGCAGTAGATGCTTGGGATGGCCCCAATGATGAAGCATGTCACCTAGGGGCAACCCTGGGTGAGTGAGGGGACTCAAGAAAATAAACTTTTCTTTTCTGTGGTGGCGCACCGTAATTGGAGCAAAAGCCCCATTCTCTCCCTGGCTAGGTTCTTATGATCCATCATCTATGGATTTTTTTGCGTAGTATTTGAAGACAAACATGCATCTGCGTGCAGGTACAAGCATCTGCGTGCAGAGTCATGTTTGAACAATCACAGAATATGGACTGCACAAGCCGTTCTGGCGCCCGCAGTGAGCAGAGGCACGAAAGTGGTGAGGAAGGAAAAGAACAAAGAATACCGCTCTCGCACGTACTGGAAGCCGAGCGCGAGAACGGTAACAGTGTGTGCATAATTACAATACAACACACGTGTACACAAATACCACTGATATGGCGCCACCTACACTTATGATGGTTGGAATATTCTTACTCTTATGCGAGGGAGCCTTCAACCAACAACAGGTAAATACTGTTTCTGGGCAGGCTAGCATTAGTATAGGTGATGGGGGAGGTAGAAGGGGGGGAGGATCCCCACTCTGGGACAGTGAGGCACTCAGGAGATACCCAGACCTGGAACAGGGAGACACCCATACTGACAATCTGAACTGAGAGGCACACTGAGACTGGAAGACATCACGTGACACCAGGACGAGGACATGCAAACACTGAGACTGGAAGACATCACGTGACACCAGGACGAGGACATGCAAACACTGAGACTGGAAGACGTCACGTGACTCCAGGACGAGGACATGCAAACACTGAGACTGGAAGACGTAAAGTGACTCCAGGATGAGGACATGCAAACACTGAGACTGGATGACGTCAAGTGACTCCAGGACGAGGACATGCAAACACTGAGACGGGAAGACGTCAAGTGACAACAGGACGAGGACATGCAAACACTGAGACTGTAAGACGTCAAGTGACACCAGGACGAGGTCATGCAAACACTGTGACTCCAGGACGAGGACATGCAAACACTGAGACTGGAAGACGTCACGTGACTCCAGGACAAGGACATGCAAACACTGAGACTGGAAGACATCAAGTGACTCCAGGACGAGGACATGCTAACACTGAGACTGGAAGACGTCAAGTGACTCCACGACAAGGACATACTGAGACTGGAAGACGTCAAGTGACTCCAGGACGAGGACATGCAAACACTGACACTGGAAGACGTCAAGTGACTCCAGGACGAGGACATGCAAACACTGAGACTGGAAGACGTCAAGTGACACCAGGACGAGGACATGCAAACACAGACTGGAAGACGTCAAGTGACTCCAGGACGAGGACATGCAAATACTGAGACTGGAAGACGTCAAGTGACACTAGGACTTGCAAACACTGAGACTGGAAGACGTCACGTGACTCCAGGACGAGGACATGCAAACACTGAGACTGGAAGACGTCAAGTGACTCCAGGACGAGGACATGCAAACACAGACTGGAAGACGTCACGTGACTCCAGGATGAGGACATGCAAACACTGAGACTGGAAGACGTCAAGTGACAACAGGACGAGGACATGCAAACACTGAGACTGGAAGACGTCAAGTGACACCAGGACGAGGACATGCAAACACTGAGACTGGACGACGTCAAGTGACACCAGGACGAGGTCATGCAAACACTGTGACTCCAGGACGAGGACATGCAAACACTGAGACTGGAAGACGTCACGTGACTCCAGGACAAGGACATGCAAACACTGAGACTGGAAGACGTCAAGTGACTCCAGGACGAGGACATGCAAACACTGAGACTGGAAGACGTCAAGTGACTCCACGACAAGGACATACTGAGACTGGAAGACGTCAAGTGACTCCAGGACGAGGACATGCAAACACTGAGACTGGAAGACGTCAAGTGACTCCAGGACGAGGACATGCAAACACTGAGACTGGAAGACGTCAAGTGACTCCACGACAAGGACATACTGAGACTGGAAGACGTCAAGTGACTCCAGGACGAGGACATGCAAATACTGAGACTGGAAGACGTCAAGTGACACCAGGACGAGGACATGCAAACACTGAGACTGGAAGACGTCAAGTGACTCCAGGACTAGGACATGCAAACACTGAGACTGGAAGACGTCAAGTGACACCAGGACGAGGATATGCAAACACTGAGACTGGAAGACGTCAAGTGACACCAGGACGAGGTCATGCAAACACTGTGACTCCAGGACGAGGACATGCAAACACTGAGACTGGAAGCCGTCACGTGACTCCTGGACGAGGACATGCAAACACTGAGACTGGAAGCCGTCACGTGACTCCTGGACGAGGACATGCAAACACTGAGACTGGAAGACGTCCCGTGACACCAGGACGAGGACTTGCAAACACTGAGACTGGAAGACGTCAAGTGACTCCAGGACGAGGACTTGCAAACACTGAGACTGGAAGACGTCAAGTGACTCCAGGACGAGGACTTGCAAACACTGAGACTGGAAGACGTCACGTGACTCCAGGACGAGGACATGCAAACACTGAAGCTGGAAGACGTCAAGTGACTCCAGGACGAGGACATACTGAGACTGGAAGACGTCAAGTGACTCCAGGACGAGGACATGCAAACACTGAGACTGGAAGATGTCAAGTGACACCAGGACGAGGACATGCAAACACTGAGACTGGAAGACGTCACGTGACTCCAGGACGAGGACATGCAAACACTGAAACTGGAAGACGTCAAGTGACTCCAGGACGAGGACATGCAAACACTGAGACTGGAAGACGTCAAGTGACTCCAGGACGAGGACTTGCAAACACTGAGACTGGAAGACGTCAAGTGACTCCAGGACGAGGACTTGCAAACACTGAGACTGGAAGACGTCAAGTGACTCCAGGACGAGGACTTGCAAACACTGAGACTGGAAGACGTCACGTGACTCCAGGACGAGGACATGCAAACACTGAAACTGGAAGACGTCAAGTGAGTCCAGGACGAGGACATGCAAACACTGAGACTGGAAGACGTCAAGTGACTCCAGGACGAGGACTTGCAAACACTGAGACTGGAAGACGTCACGTGACTCCAGGACGAGGACATGCAAACACTGAAACTGGAAGACGTCAAGTGAGTCCAGGACGAGGACATGCAAACACTGAGACTGGAAGTCACAGCACTCGGTACTGAAACACTTTTTCAGTGGGACATGGAAATTAAAATAGGGAAGAGAAACCTCAACTCTGGAAATGGAAAACGCTATAACTGGGAGACATAGACACATTGAGTGAGAGACATTTTTAGTCACAGACAGCAGCAAGACAAATGCGCCAAATTGAAGTTTGGGCTACAGGAACAGTCCTGTGCTAGGACAGGGCCACGGATACCACAACAGTAAGACACTAATATCAGGACAGAGAGACTGACGCCAACACTGTGACGGACAGACACTGACTGTAACTCTCAAACATGATTTTGTCATGTTATTTCATATTGCTCCGTAAAACTGATGTACTAGTTTTGACATTGCTAAGATGTTTTCCACACTGTCCCTAAAAAAACTGCCAAGACTTCTACAATTTGCCATGACTCATTTTTACATTGTTTCTGAATATTGCCATACCCCTTTTCAACATTGCCCTGCCGTTTAACCTTTGCGCCTAAAAAAGGGACATGCAAGCTTCAGCATTGTCAAACCTGCTTGCACATTTTTGCTTGCTATTTTTTCATTGACATGTTATATTCCACATCACTGTGCCATTTTCCACATTGTCAGGACAGGTTCACATTGTCCCCAGCAAAGAATCAAGACAGTGTTCGCATTGTATTGCCCAATTTTACATTGCAATTCCAGTTTTATGTTACTTCATTTGGATGCATGTTGTTTCGTCTGCCCTCAGAAAATGTCCATGCCAGTGTCACTATTGCACAAAATAACCACTCATTGCCACAACACAGTTACACCTAGGGAACTGTAACCCCACTTTCCACACAGCCCCTGTGACCTGCTTGTTTCTACGTCCCCATATTGAGTTCCATTTAGGCTCACAAAAATGCAATTTCAGGTTCTACGTTGCAATACAATTTTACACATTGACATGCTAATTTCTACAAAGCCAACCCAATTATATATTGACCCTAGAAATGTGTATTGCTTGTTTACACCTGGCCAAACAAATTTCCAGAATGCAATTCCGGTTTCCACATTGCCATGCCAGTTTCACATTGTTCCTATTTAGCATATAGGACTGTGCCAACTACTGCATTGTGACAGATCGTTTCCAGGCTACTATCCACATTGTCCAGAGCACCACACGTGCAATACCCAACTTTAACATTGCTTCTCTTTAGTTTGTCATGTCAGTTAAACATTTCAGTGCCATTTTCACGTTGCTGGTATCCACATTGACGTTCCAGTTTCCATATTGCTACACATATTTCATGCTAGGTTGTAAATTGCTCCAAAATTGCACATGCCAGTTTACAAACGACCTTGCAATTTTTTCATTATTTCCCATGTCAGCTTCCTCCTTGAAATGACAGTTTGCACATTTCCTCTACAGACTGTCATGGCATTTCTCATGTTACCCTACGTAAGCGTGTATTTTCATGATGCCCCCTACACTGCCTGTAGGAAATTGCCAGTATGTACATTGCCCCTAGAAAATTGTTGTGCTACATACCAAAATTATTATCCCATGTTTTCTTGGACCTCAGAAAATTGCCTTGCTGTTTTTCCCCAATGTGTTGCCACATCAGTTTCCAGATTGTCCTAAAAAAATTAAAGTATAGGTTTGGATATTTGAGATCCTGTACTTGCTTGAATACGCCTTTATGAAACTATTTCTTCATTGGTTTTATGCATGTAAGGACTCTGTCTTATTCAGCTTCTTTCATCACTTACCAAGTGTTCATTGCCCCTTATCAAAGGACTGAGAGATACTCCAGTCTGTTGAGTTTTTATGGACAAATGTTGAGCATTTTTTCCAATCTGTCGCTGATCTTGAATTTGTGCAAATGGGGAGCAGTGGCTGTGAAAACATACATGAGTATGTCCTTAGTAAAGTTCAATTTTTAACATTGCTATATTGAGTACAACTCGTTTCAACAGTTAAGAACAATCACAATTAAAATTTGATGTCAACAAAACTAGAAATATATTTCAGGTAAAGATTAACAAAATTTAAAGCAAATTAAAAAATGGCAAACTAATTCAATGGCAAAGCTAATCGCAATAGAGACCCTAAATTAGATGTAACTACATCAAAACCTCTGGTGGACCAAATCATTGTAAAGTAACATGTTTAGACCCAGTCTACATTAATTATACATTTGCTTGCTAAATCCATTAAAAGGGATGCACATGCACATAACTATGTTTCGCCGAAGTCCAAATATTTCATAGCATTTTCTACAGTGTGCGCGCCAGAATTTACTACAATATTTTTTAAATAATGACATCTTACATTAGTCGCACTCGGACAAGCCCAAGGAATATGAGATGCACTTTCACAGAGTAAGTAACAAAGTCTCAAGATCTTGTTTACTCTACTAATACTAGTCCATGTAGCAATAAGAGATGCCAGTTCGAGATGATAAATCTAACTTGCATAAAGCCTTCTTGCAATTTAGGGCCCATTGTTGCAATAAGATATCTCTGAGTTTGGAGTAATCATCACCTACCAGCCAATTTCAAAAATGTTTTTTAAGCTCTGCAATCTTATAAGATCAGAATCAAGATTAAGTTCCTGACACTTTGAAGAAAGATATTATTTCAACTGTAACTTAGCCCACACATTTCCTCTGTTTTAGATAAAGACAAGAACAGACTTAATTCTGTCTTATGTATCCTATTGCTTTATCTCCAGCTTTACTGGTCCTGCATTAGCATTTGACTTATATGCTTTTCTAGTCTTCGTTAGTCTAGATGAGCATACTAAGCAGCTTCTGTGCTTGCCGCAGACCTACCCACCTCCAAGAGTAACAGTGGTCGGGGAGTTGCCTTGCTAAGTTTAAAAAAGCATCAAATAAATTATATTCTAATAAATTTTGTGTTGGGTTGATCTTCCCTACAAAAACAATGGTGGATGCATAAATCAGTATATACCTTACTTTATGATCTTAACCGTAGCAACGATTCAGCTGAGTGTCCTTCAAAGCGTTTATTTAAAAAGCTTAAACCTGTTGTAATACTTCGCAGTAAGATCGTAGCGAGCTGTTACCTTTAGCCTAAGGCGTACATGACCAGTACTCCAAGATAACTATAAGATTTAACTTTATATTCTGACCGTGGATTGACCATGAATAGCTTTTTTTCTTAATCCAATAATTTAATATACAGTTTGAATTTAAAATTGGATGAATTCTCTGTATTATAATTGTTACATTTATTCAGCTATCTGTGCAGACCAACTGGAGTTCGGGCTAGATGTAACTTTTAGCAGTCGCAAACACTCTTATTTGCAAAGAGTGTTTACGACAGTTAAAAAGTTATTTTCAATGTACTAAGCCCATTTTATTAGTCACTAAAGCTTTACCAACTCCTAAAATGAGTTTCCTAATGGATAATAAATTGCAGTTTGGAAGGCCTGTTGTGGGCAGTCCTACCAATTTGTGATGCAGCTCCCTAAGTATCAGTGTTTTGGAACTGGAATTTTGGTCCCAAACCACTGAAAAGTTATAAACTCCTAAGTTGTTGTGGTTAATCATCCTCTAAGGGGAAGACGTCCTCTTACACCCCATTCCCTTTATGAATAGCGGTGACTGCTTCAGAGGGAATATGCTCACTGCAACTTTTCAAACATTAAAACTTTTCTTTTAAATAAATTTAAAAGCAACCCCTTTTCTTTTAAGAAATGGAATAGTCGTCTGCTGCCCCTTACAGGCCACCACCCCTGTTATTTCAGCCAGTTATAGTGATTTGCAAATTTCAACCTGCCTAATTAATATTCACTGGGCAGGTTGGACTGGAACTCACTACGATTCGGTACATAGGTTGGTTTACAAAAAAGATTGTGGTTGCTAAAAGAAGAGTCTCAATTTGCGTACACTTTTTACTACCAGTATCGTATACATTTGGGCCTAAATTATCTGAACACATCATAAGATTCAGCGGAAAACCTCCCACTTTGGGCCAAAGACTATTGACTTTTTTTAAGAACGAGCTGGAAATTCCCAAATAAAGCTTGAAAAGGGAACAAAACCATCACACAGCCCTGTTTTAAGGCCATTTACTGAGGGAATTCTATTAGTGCTGGTACAACCCTCTCAAAACAAACCTTCACCCAGGTATTGCGATATGGAATGCCCTCCGTTTCAAGCAGCCCATGATTAACCTCTAGTCCTGAAACACACAAAAGGAAGACTGCTTGCAATTTGTCTAACCACTGGCAACAGCTCGGGGGAGTACTCCGACCCTTCGTTCTTTTGCTCACCATGCCACCTCGGTTTGGACCCAGTCTTATGCAAATCAGTCTTGACCATCAGGGCCGGACTGGGAACCGAAACCGGCCCTGGCAAACAGCTCGGCCGGCCCCCCTGGTGGGGAGGGCCGAACTTGTTCCTAGGCCCGGTTTCGGTTGATTTGGTTACTGGGGGCCGATATTGCGGGCCCCCGGTTACAAAAATGGCCCCCTGGGGCCCAGAACCAGCCCTCAACCTAGCGGCCCACCGGGGAAATGCCTGGTGCCCGCAACGGCCAGTCCGGCCCTGTTGACCATGCTTGTAATGGGAACAGTCCAGCCCGAACTGCCAAGCCAGGTTCCTCACTGAACCGGGATACAAGCAACCACTAGTCTTATCAGATCAGTCCATAACAATTGATGATTTCCTTAGTTAAAGACAAATGAATAATCCACCATGCAAGTTCACAGGTATAAACCTTTATATGTGGCTTTCCTGGCAAAACAATGTAACGCAAATATGTTATTAATCTTAGTGCAGCCCCTCCCGATGCCTGCTTGCTTAGTAAGAATTAACTCATTTTCAGTAATCCATTAATGAAGATGGTTTATATACTTTAATATATAAAAATGTAAATACAGATATAGACACACAGACACGTGTGTGTGTGTGTGTATATATATATATATATATATATATATATGTGTGTGTGTGTGTATATATATATATATATAACATTTCCCATCACAATCCATTAAAGCTATTAAACAAAATGTTCACGTTATTCTTTGGGCCCTTTTTGTAAAAGGTAGCTGAGTGGCTACGAACACAGGAAGATTGCAGTTTTCTAGTTATTGTTAAGTTTCTAAAGACAGTGCACTTAATTTTGTCGAATTTACAACTGAAATGGGTGAAATCATTTGGGGCTAGGGCTCTCGAGCTTCTAGCCTGTCTAGTTAATTCAACCATATCCTCTTCACATGGGTTCCTGAACCCATCAAAATAATTTCTAACACGGATTGGACTAAGGGTGTTCTGGTTGTAATTGTAACCGATTCATAAGTTAATATGCATTAACCATTGTTGTGCTATTGCCTGTGCCTAATGCTGTTTAGTGCCTCAATTCCTTGAAATTTCCATTACTCAAGGAGTCATGCATCCTCTGCCGTTAAGTTCCTTCAAAGTCTGCTTTAGGTTGGATAATGCCTTGCTAATACTCTTTTTGCCATTGTAGACTTATGAGCGGGTATTTTTTTTTATGGATATTTACTTACTGAATGGCCTAAGGTTATTGGTCACTTACACAAGTACACATGTTTCCTATTGAACCAAATTGTGTCAGTAGATTTGCATTGGACTCTGTTGTGTGCATTTGTTGTAGTACGTTATAGTACAGAATATAATCTAAGGCCCTTATGTATTAGCACATTTCCCCATAGAAATTGACTTGAGTTAACTTTTTATTACATCAGACCATAAGTCCTTACTTTTGTTAGTATATGCAAAATGAAGTTTGGACTTTGCACATACCTATTCTCAACATCTTCTTTAAGCTTGTGAGAACATATAATGGGTTCACCACCTCAGGTTACAATCTGCCTGGGGATGATGATCACTAATTACATTTCCATCCATCCTCCAAAAGGGAGTCGCTAAACTGCACTTAAAAGGTTCTCGGTTACAGTAACGAGTTATGATACACATTCCATGATCATATTGATCATTCAGATAGCAGATGCCATTTAAAAGAATGAGTAACGCTTGTGTTGCATTGTCATACAGGAGGGAGGTAAATATTCATAACAAGCATTCAGCGAGGTTCAGGGTTGCCTATCAATCATGTAAATCTTACACCAAGTTGATATTTTTTTTAAACATCATCAACACCTGTGTACTTAGTACTGTTAAGTTCATTCTCATTAATTCACCTTTTGATTGACACCTTACGAAAGGATTAGTTAAGATATCAAAGGATTTATATTCATTCCAGGAGACTTTCTTTTGAACTCTACTGTAAGCAAATGGTCTCAAAACTACTATGATATATAGAAGGAATTGGGCCATTGCTATTAAAAGCCCCTGTATTATTTCAAATATAGGTTTCCAAACGTCGATGTTACCCAATCTAGAGTTGATGGGTGAATCGAAGTTATCCAGATCAGTTTCATAAGTGGAATTCTAGCCTCTATGGACACCTGACAACCAGCTCCAGTCTTCACTTTATCGGTCTTTGATGGAACGTTTGTTCAGACTGCACAAATGAAGCCCGCTCAAAAGTCTACACTTGATCTTTTTACACTCAGAGCCATGGCTAGCTGTGAACTTAATGCAGTCCTTATTTATTAAAAGATCTTGGGTTAAGTTGCTTGTTAAGGTCCCAGATTTATTTTTGGGTGTAATTGATTTCTGAGCCCCTTTTTTGTACCTCCGTAGGTACTGCATATAGCAGGGTACAATGACAGTTTACTACAACAATTAAGTGTAGTATCTCACCGTTCAATAGAATCTGTTATATGTCCTTAGTAGATTCCTGTAGTCGTAATAGCACTTAATGTTAATAGAGATAATATTTGGACCATTTTTCTTTCAAAATAAGCTTTTGTTGATGAAGGTGTTGACTATAACTTTTTTTAATCGCACATATTTATGAAAAATAATTTGCCTAAGATAAGTGATATTCTACCATTTTGGGTTGTGGTGAAGAAACAAGTTGACTTGAATATATATTAGAAAGTGAGGTTAATGTAAATAAAGTTAATCAATGTAAAAAACAAAACTCCATAAAGAGGCTCTGAGCTGTTTGTTCTCATTATTTTTGCTTTCCTTATTGTACTCTTGAAAAAGAAACCTATCTGATTGTCAAATCTTTTCTTTTTTCCAGTAGGACCACACGAGGTGCCAAGCCTGTTTTTCTGAGACATCTCCTCTACATGTGACAGGTGAGCAATAAAATCCTGCATGAATATTTAATTTTAATGAGCTAAACGCAACAAAGAACTTTTCCCAATACCCAGTGTTTGGCTAAATAAAGTTAGAGATGTAAGAGTGTAATGATGATGCGTCAGCACAGGTTTATGTATTATTCCACCCTGAGGCCTAGGTACATGCACAACGAGCTCTTTCTTAGAGTACTTGAATCTTCCGTTATTGAACCTGAACAGTTTTAGGGCGCTATTACCCCAGTCCATAATCCATGTGGACTGCAAACTGCCCAGAAAGATCGCTATGGCTTATGAAAAAGAAGTTGTTTACCATATTAGCTTTATGAAGCTGACATCCCAAGAAAATGCTGCAGATTTCGTTTGGCACCATTGTCACCACAGCCGGGGAGAGGGAATCCCAGTGCAAGAAGCAGAGTTCATCTTCGGGGTTTTCTCACAGAGGATCATGATTGGTTACTTTCCTAGTTAACGCATATATACATATTAGACATTCTATCATAATATCATGAGGTCATGTGTGCTCGGTTTACTGCACCAGGAGAAAACAGTAGTTGTTATTGACAAAGCTCTATCCATTGGTAACTTAGAGACTTAAAAGCTAGCCATAGACTCCACCAGACTCTACCACATGCCAGATTCCCCCAGCTGTATACTTAAACCTGCGAGATCACAGCATCCCCAGTTTAGTGATCCTCTTTATTCACAACCGACATACATAACTGTCTGAAAACTTACATTGTTCACCTTTATCAGCGCATTCTGTAGAGTCACAAGGGTATCCATCATTAGCTGTGGTTTGTTTTTGAACACCTTTACAGGTTCAGCCTCTAATAGTCACTGAGATTATTTGGCATAATCTGAACTCTTTGTACTCTTGCGACAGACCCCACCTATGGGGCTCGTGATTTGTAACATGCCTTGTAGGCAAGACATGGTGTGGCTAGAGCCTAGAGGCACTTTACCCAGGGGTTCTAGTAATAAAGATGTCATCGTTGGCACAGGCACCCACTGCGTCTGTGTTAAACTGTTTACTTGGTGTGAGACTATTGGAAACACGCCTGCAAATTATTATTGTTCCGAAAATGTAATACATTTCCTCATTGGCTTTTTCATAACTTTACCATCGCCTTCTTTGATGCTGTATCACGCATCATTTCTGCTCGGTTTTCGCCCTCTGCCACCAAGAGTCTGCTGCCTAGAATAAACTCCCCCCTCCCAGAAGGATGCCTCTTTCCAGATTAGCAAAACCAAAGGGGATGATGGACGGAGTGTTGAACATTGCAAGCACTCACCCCCAGTCAACTGATCTGGGTTTAATCCATCATCATTCTTTAGCTCACTCCGCCACCCCAGTTCAGACATGGCCATATGCAAATCAGTCTGACCCTGTGCCTCATGGGAACAGTCCAGCCCGAACTGCCAAGCCATGTCTTCCCTGGACCGGAAACAAGCATCCTGGGACCGGTTTCTGGTTTACAGCCGTCATCAGCCAGGCTATCTTGAATCCAGTGGCAAAGTGAGCAAGGGACCCACGTCTGGGCATACCCTGCCAACTTAGGGCGCACATAGCAAAACCAAAGGGGATGATGGACGGAGTGTTGAACATTGCAAGCACTCACCCCCAGTCAACTGATCTGGGTTTAATCCATCATCATTCTTTAGCTCACTCGCCACCCCAGTTCAGACATGGCCATATGCAAATCAGTCTGACCCTGTGCCTCATGGGAACTGTCCAGCCCGAACTGCCAAGCCATGTCTTCCCTGGACCGGAAACAAGCATCCTGGGACCGGTTTCTGGCTTACAGCCGTCATCAACCAGGCTATCTTGAATCCAGTGGCAAAGTGAGCAAGGGACCCACGTCTGGGCATACCCTGCCAACTTAGGGCGCACATAGCAAAACCAAAGAGGATGATGGACGGAGTGTTGAACATTGCAAGCACTCACCCCCAGTCAACTGATCTGGGTTTAATCCATCATCATTCTTTAGCTCACTCCGCCACCCCAGTTCAGACATGGCCATATGCAAATCAGTCTGACCCTGTGCCTCATGGGAACAGTCCAGCCCGAACTGCCAAGCCAGGGACCCACGTCTGGGCATACCCTGCCAACTTAGGGCGCACATAGCAAAACCAAAGGGGATGATGGACAGAGTGTTGAACATTGCAAGCACTCACCCCCAGTCAACTGATCTGGGTTTAATCCATCATCATTCTTTAGCTCACTCCGCCACCCCAGTTCAGACATGGCCATATGCAAATCAGTCTGACCCTGTGCCTCATGGGAACAGTCCAGCCCGAACTGCCAAGCCATGTCTTCCCTGGACCGGAAACAAGCATCCTGGGACCGGTTTCTGGCTTACAGCCGTCATCAGCCAGGCTATCTTGAATCCAGTGGCAAAACTGGAATGGCATGGTGAGCAAAAAAACGATGGATTTAGGCCCAGATCTCTGTACTGGGGTGAATGTATGACATTGTTCTGCATTCTGTCCATCAGTTGTTTTTGCATTTGTCACCCCGAGTGGGACGGGTATGCCCCGACGTGGGTCCCGTGCTCTCCATGCCTCTGGAATCAAGCTATCCTGGCTGAAGAGGGGTGAAACCCCGAAACCGGTCCTAGGATGCTTGTTTCCAGTCCAGGGAGGACCTGGCCTGGCAGTTCGGGCCCGACTGTTCCCATTGGGCACAGGGTCAAGACTGATTTGCATATGGCTGGGTTCAAACTGGAATGGCATGGTGAGCAAAAAAACGATGGATTTAGGCCCAGATCTCTGTACTGGGGTGAATGTATGACATTGTTCTGCATTCGGACCATCAATTGTTATTTTTGCATCTTTCCAGATTAGGCCAGACAGAGTACCGCTAGAGGCATGTGCTGTGTCCCAGAATCAAGTAAGTGTCGTTCAAACTGCCTGTTTCATTTCTAGTTTTAGGCTCATCTCAGTCTGAACATATGCAAACGAAACGGGCGCGCTCGGCAGTAATACAGATGTAATGAATTCTTTCATAAGAAGCGGTCAATATTTTTTTAGCATTCATACTTTGAACAGGGGTTGGATTAATAGCTGTATATGAATTAATCGGGAGAACTAACATCTTGCTACCTTCCATACTTGTTATCTTATTTGTTTGACGCAGTCATTAAGGTAATGGGTCTTTATTTCTTTCCAGCAACAAAAGTGGACTTTGTAATTTCATAATATTGAACTTCACCCTTAAATGTTCACTTGAATGTACGTTTTCTAATTTTAATTCGCCATCTTTCCTCATCTGTTTCAGTTTTGCACAGTAAAAGGAGAAACGTTTGTCATGGATATACCACCAGTGAAAAGGCTCCATGATATAACTTTAGTACATTCAACGAGCACTGTATGTGATCATGCAAGACCATGTCGCCAAGGCACCATATGCCGCCCGATTTGGGTGGAAAATTGTGAACAGATTTCAGTTCATCCCCAGATCAGATATAGAAACAACTAAGAGTGGGGACAAGATAACCTGCTTGATTTACACCCACCCACCCGCTTTAGCCAGTCTTGCACACACATCACAGGCCAACTCTCTGCTCCCATGTCAGATTCCAATCATATGAAGTAAAAGACCAGGAAAGCTCCACCTTGGCAGCTTACCCAACAGTTGTGTAACAGGCATCAGCAAAGTCCACAGGTGCACAATAGAGTAATAAAAACCCCTCTCATTTTTATTGTCATAATTCTCAGGGATGAAGTATTAAAAAAAAAAAGTGATGGATAGAATGCTTGAATTATTCCACCGTCTGCGTCCCAGTCCATTGTTACTTTACACCCCATGCCACCTCAGTATGGACCCAGCCATATGCAAATCATTCTTGCCCCTACTCCAGTAGGAACAGTCTAGTCCGACCTACTAGGCCAGGAACTATCTGAACCGGTACACAAGCAACCCAAGATCGGTTTCGCAATCTTTGGGCTCTTCAGTCGAGTGCAGCTTGGTTCCGGTGGCACAGTGAGCACAAGACCCACGTCCGGGCGTACCTGTTGCTCTCAAGATGTCACACTGAAGGTTTCTTTACAACAAGCATGAAGATGGTGAACCCCTCGTGGCTGGTAATTTAGCAATTCGTTTTTAGAAGAATACAGTTTACTGCCTTTTTTGGCAGTGCTTAATTTAAATCTATCATTTTTGGGGACCAGCACTTATTTTTCTGCCAAAACATGTGAATAAACCTCGGCACTGCAATCAGTTCAATATTGATTCATAAAGACTTCTCTATGTAAGTCAATTTGGATAAACCAGCAAACAATTTTTTTTTTTAACTTGCTGTTCAATTTAATATACATATGGAACATACAGCTTTGACCATATATTTGGAAGCAATAACATTGTGTTTCAAAGATGGAGGGCTTGATACAATGATCCTCCTGTCAGATGTTGGACCGGCAGCCGACACGTGTTTCGTTTCAGAGTAACTTTTTCAAGGCTGCAAATAATGCCATAGAGAAAGATCAAATATTTATAAAGAGAAAGTCAGAAAGCAACGAAGGAAACAGGAAAAGAGTTTAACTACAAGAGAGATTAACTACATTTCACAATCATAGTGTTGTAATAAGACGCAGAAAGTTGTATTCTTTAAAAGCTAGTAAAGATAGACCCAAAGGAACCAAATAGTGAATAACGTTGTTCATGCAGTGCTCACACACCAAGTGGAGTGCCGAGGTTTATTCACATGTTTTGACATTATCACTGGGTTCATTTGAGCCACAGTGGGCTGACACCTTAGGTAGTGGGGTGTAGATTCTTAACCTTGAGGGGCACCAACACTGTGATGTTAATGTATAATGCACATAGAGAGTGATGTGCTACCAACAAGACCACCACTACCATTTGTAAATATTGTATACTTATTTTTCTGCATCAGACATTTACTGAGAGCAAGGCAGGGAAAAACGCACAAATCAGAAAGAAGAGGAAGATATACACGGAAAACCCTAACATTGGGTGTAATAAGGAATCTCCAAGAGTGAGATAAGGGAGGGAGGCAGTCTGAGGTGAGTTTAAAACCATGCGGCCTTGGTATTTGGAGTGCCGACATTTAATTGCACCAGCTGCGGGCTTCTGAGCAGAGCTTTGGGTACTGGCACTTTTCTTTTTTTTTTTACAAATTAAGCACTGCTTTTTGGTGTTGGTGTAACAAAAATTCCATTGCATACAGCCTCAGTGAAAGTGGCTAGACAGATATTCATGAAGAAAGAAAAATATAGGTTTCTGTGCTTTTGCTGTTGCTATAGTAGGAGAACCCTGATGTAAATGAAAAAAGAGATGGTGTCTGAAATCTAGCGAAACATAAAGTATGCCAAACATAGGGCACGTATGGAGCAATGGCAGAAGGATCATTTCAGCCCTCTAAAAACAAATATTACATACCAAATCACTATTTAGCCAAAAAGAAGCAAGGAATAATTTCTTAGTAGGTCTGAGTCTACTCCAAGAACCCAAACAATTGGCAGATTTCCTCCGTTCTCCTCGCTGCCATTCTGTTCTCAGACAAGTGCCCCGTAGGGCTCAGCAGTTACTCTTCTTCAAGATAACTTTCCCAGCTTTCTGATCTCCTGAGCTCCCTCAAACTTAACTGTTACAACCATGCTAATGATACCCAGATTAACTCAAACCAAAAAAATACTGCAAATATTTGAGTAGAGGTGCTGAAGAACCTTCGTAAGCTTAACTCACCGAAAACTGAAAAACATGTAGAACATGGCAAAATGATGATCTTGCATCTAATGGCATTCATAGATGGCACTGCCGCCATCCTCTTTGAAGGCTATGAAAAACCTCCATGGGATCATGGGCTCCAGCATCTCACAACAAAGTAACCAGAAACGCTTTCTATACTAAGAGAAGAATATGATGCATCTTTCTTTACAGGAATCTGGCATCAATAAGACCTGCTGTTGCCATGTTCTAATTACGTCAGGGGCCTCCACAGCTATTTCCTCGACATCTAATCGACTAGCTACATCAAATCCAGGACACTCCAGCCAGATAAGATCTAAACCTGAGCAGGTGGGCCATATTAAACTTGCCCTCAAGGCTCGACCACTGGTTATCAGTCGCAAGAAAGATCACCCTCAATGCCCTCTGTGTTGCCTACCAAGTGGCCAATGGCACAGGACCATTTTTTTAGAATCTAAACTCAAACAGTTAAGTCAAAGAAGAAGAGTCAGATCAGAGTAGTTCCACCCGTAAACATCCTTTTTAAAAATGTGCATTAGTTAGAGCTTCTTCTCTGTACTGACAGCTGAGCTCTAAAACACGCCTCCTAAGAGAATAAGGATCATGCACAGCTATTTAGGATTCCGAAAAGCAATAATGGTCTATGGTAGCTAGTTTAAATATTGGGTGGTAAACTCTGTCTCAAAGCAAAAACGTGCTTAAATTAGATTTGCTGTGTGTCCTTGTTACATGTTCTGCTTTTCATCTTTCGCAACATTTGTGGAGGGGGGTCTCTCTTTCTCTTATATAGCCGGCATTGTACTATTTTCTTTTATTTTTAAACAATTTTAATTATAATTTTCAACAGATATTAAAATACAGAACCTTGCAGTCCAGGCATTCAATTATACCTGCAATGGACTAAATTGATTATTTTAACAGGCGGCACCTAAATCATATGCTCACTAACTAACAAACAAAGGTATTATACATTTTAAAATGCTGATTATAAATATGATGCTGTAACAACTGATGCAACTGGTAAAAACCAATAAAGATGGTTTAAAAAATTAAAAAATAATGGTCTGTGGTAGCGGCACAAAATACGCCAAAGCCTAGTGATGCTAAAAGAAAAAGGCAGAGCAGCACAGATAAACTACACTATTAACGACGCAATTTTATCATAAAATAGAATCTAAAACCAGTGAGAGGGGTTGGAGGAAATGTATATTGTCGATTAGATTTTTATAAATCAATCATAATTGAATAAAAAATGTTTCAAATTCAGTGGAGTCACAGTTCAAAATAGGGAATTTGAATGATGGAAGATAATTCCATCCTGAGAAATACAAATGGAAGGATTAATTACGATCTGAAAAGATAGGATTTTATGAATTTTCTGAAACAATGATGATTCCATTCAGCATGGAGTTGGATTGGAAGAGAATTTCACAAATTTGCAGTGGTGACCGAGAAAGCCCTGTTGCCAAAACTGACCATCCCTGTACTTGGAATCCCTGCAGGAAACTGGCTATGGGTGTGCCATGTATGACTGCGTATACCAAAAACATTTTTTGAGAAGAAACTCCGATAAATTCTTATAGAACGGTCTCTGTGGTATTACTAAAGCCTTGACGGTAATTCTCTGTTTTATCAGTAGCCAGTGTAATTGAAGCAAAACCTGTGAGATGTGTGCTCTTCTAGGCATCTTGGTCACAAGGCCAGCTGCCAAATTTTTATCCATTGTAGTAGATTAATTAGGTATTCGGGTGAAGCCGAATAAATGGCATTACTATATCCAATCTGGAATGTAGAAGGACATTTATCACCACTACATGAATACTGTCTGCGATGTATGTAAGAAACGTTCTCAGGGTTACTAAATGGCCAAAACAAGCTTTAGCAACTTTTATCACTTGTGCATTAAATCACAGATCAAGTTAACCTCAAAACCTAGATTTCTGATGTATACTTCTACCGACAGATTTCTCACCTTGTAAACATCTCTCAATGCCAGTCTGGATCAGAAAGTCTATTGCTGTAGCACCTCCATGTTGGATAGGGGTACTGACTCAATTACGGCGTCAACCTCTGAACACCTAGTGATGTCACTGGAGGTGTAAGGTGCCCAGCCACTGTTCGAATGGCAAGTTCTATTTTTTTCTGTGCCACCAACACTGATCCGAAGCTCGTCCATCTTCTCAACTGATGCTTAAGTATGTCTGCTTAAGAAATCAGGCTTTAAGGTATTGTGAGAGCCAGATGTCAATCACTTGTCTTCATGATATCTGCTTATGGTGTTTAGGCTGTGTCCATGAGACCAGTTCTTGTGACCCCCCTCCAAGAGTATGCATCCCAAGGCCATCACAGAGAGATAGGCAAAACTCTAGATGGCCAGGGCAAAAGAAGGTAGGAGTAGGTCATCCTCATTCAAGATCTCCTGCTTCTCTACTTCCTAAATCTTCCAGGAAACGAACACAAGTAGAAGAGGGGGCATGGTAAAGTCTCCCAGGTATCCTGTTCGCACAGATTTCTCTTAGAAACTGAAGTTGATTCTCATTCCTCCAGAACTGATACCCTCAGTGCCGCCTGATGACCTTGACAGTACCTCAGGATCCTGCTCCAGGGCAGTTCTTAACTCTACAGAGAGTTCTCTGCTAGAGAGGCAGATCCAGCATTCTTTCTGAATGCCATGCTTGAGGTGTTAAGAAGGGCTATGGCCCTTTTCTGGTGCGTCTGTGGTCCCCAAGGGATCAGCGGGGCCACCGTTTAGACTTCCATCCATGAACCTTCCATCGGCTACATTCACCCCCTTCCTGCCCCAACTTCGGCTCCATCTGCGCAGACTCCTCAGCCAGGACTGTCACTAAAAGGTCCTAATCCTCTCTAGCCAGCACCAGCTCAAGCAACGTCACTACTACCAGTATAGATTCCTACTCTGGCACCAGTGGTGTCGAAATCTGGGCTGATATCTGAAACTCAGTCTTTTATCCATCCAACTGCACCTTATAGGTCTAGGAGAGAGGCACAAAGACTTGGAGCGGAGAGTCAGTATAGGAGAGCTGAAACTCTCCATGACTTATCTGGGACAGATTCAATAGAGGATCCTTTTTCTGATGGGATACAGGTATTCTTCATTACTGTTCTTCTTATTCTGATCTTTTTCAGGAATTTAGAGATGTGGTGGTTTAGATACTTCTCCGGAGCTTGAAATGCTAGATTCTTCTTGTCCTTTAACTCAGGAGGTTTCTTCATATTATTCAGTTAAGAAAACTGTAATCATTTTGTAATTAGCTCTGGCGTAAAGCCCCTAAGGTCCAACTCCATTTTATGTAGGCCCGACTCCCTCTTAGGTAATGAATGTAGGTCGCCGTATTCTAAATCCTGGACAATGAAATTTACCATCTTTCCCGATTTATGCAGAATCATTGTCCTGTCTACCATTTAATGCAGATGTTGTCTGACCGTATCTTTTTAAGAACTATGAAAGTTTCAATTAATTCAACTAATGAAATAGATATAACACCTGATGTGGGATTCTTCTGGGTGAAATGTCTGTCAAGGTTAAATAAGAACAAATAGACATATAGCCAAAATAGTGTAGTCTGAATTGGTGTCTTTTTACCTTAAATGGTCATAAGGAAACGTCTGGGATGCACACCTTGATGCACATAATCTATGTCAGACATTCCTAAACTTATTTCAGAAATTCCAATTTCTGATAAGGTTTAGTATATAAGGACTGCCACTTGACTACCTGTCAGATGGCCTTCGCCCAGATTATTGCACAAGATTCTACCAGTGACGGTCTTACCTACTGCCTGCACCCTTCGCAGATGCTACATCTCACCTGAAGCTGATAAAGCAGAATCCTGGAGGAAGACCGCAAAGTGTGTTGCCCTTCGCAGGGAACACAGTCTTTACGCCGCCGCTGATAAAGACGGTCTTTGCTGTCAACAAGGTATGCAGTGCATCTGTTCTCCCTAAGAAACTCTAGACTGCAAGTTACTCTGACTTCCATTATTTATAACGTGCCTTCATGCTGTTTTTATAGTACTCTTTGTAGTTGTTTTAGATATACTGAGAAACAGGTTGTTCCTGTAGTAATAAATACTTAAAAGGGTTCATTCTTCTTAGTGCAGTGGGTGTGTGATTGTGAATAATGAGAAAGGTTTGTTACTGTTACCATGGTGCCCCTGATCCCTTCATAGGGATTGTTAGTAACCCAAAAGCAATAGTTCTATTTCAATAACACATTGAGTAGTGTTCTGCAGTGTTACAATAACCTGTCTTTCACATTCATGCCTGGGAGAACTACACCAGAGTTGTAGTTTAGGCAACACCTCTACCATCTGTGGATGCAAAATCTACTATTTTGCCTGAGGCTCTGAAATCGGCTTTACATTCTGAAGAGCCTCTTTCAGGGAAGCATTGTTAGATACCATGCTTTCTGCCTGGTATTGACCTTTTTATGCTTTGGCTGTAAATAAGTGCATGGCTACAAGGTATAGGGCCGATCCTGGAGGCACTAAAATCGCTTAATGCCACTTGCTTAATGGATTGTTATACTCATGCTATATGTGATATGGCTAAGTTAATAATTCCCAAACTGCCAGATCACCTGCAGTGCAAGTTTTTTGAATTGGTAAAAGATGAGTAAGAAGCTGCTGTAAGAATATTAGTCTTAGATGCTGCTGATTCGTTAGCACAAGCAACGGGCTCCTCACTTCTTTGACGCCATACTTGGCTGGGGACCTCAAGTTTTTCAACTGATATCCGGAGCACTCAAATGGATCTCCTATTTGATGGAACAGAATTGTTTGGGGATGATGCAAACTCTGCACTTGAACTTTAAATCTAACCGAGCCACTGCTCGATCCGTAGGCCTTCCAACACCCCAAAAAAACTTATGTCAATTTCAGATGTTCGGGGGATTCTCAGGAGCCTTTGGTTTTCATCAAGGGCAAATTCCTCAGCAACAGCAAATGCTAACACCCTATTTAGACATTATAGCGCTGGGGGTCGTTTAACCGGACAGCCTATCTCTTCCTACTCTTCCTTCACCCCTCTCCTCCCCCCCCAGTCCAGCTAGGAAAGCAGTTCTAGTTTGGTCTTGTTGGATCACGAAAGATCAGTGGGGGGCAGAGTATTCTTTTTTCATCAGGGCTGCAGGGCTTTAACTTCAGACCGGTGGATACTGTAAATAATAGAAAAGGGTTGTACTCTGCCTTTCATTCAGTCCCTCCTCACATGCCCCAACTCCAGGCTTGTCAGATGGAACAATATCTTCATGCTTTGGGATAGGAACAGGCGTTACCTTTAAAGGATGGAGCAGTGGAACTAGTGTCACAGCAGGAAATTGGGCAGGGGTGCTGTTCACAGTACTTTCTGATTACCAAAAAGGGTGGTGGTCTCCCCCTTACTCTGGACCTCAGAGTTTTCAACATGTTACTTTTCAAGGAGAAGTTCAGGATGCTGTCCTTGGCTCAGGTACTTTTGGCGTTGGAAGAACGAGATTGGATGGTGTCATTGGACTTCCATATACCGATAATGAAGTTGCAGACGAAGTATCTGCGGTCCGTTGTGGGTTGCACTCTACCAATTTATGGTTCTTCCTGTTGCCTAACTACTGCATGCAAGTCTTTACAAAGGTGATTGCTGTGGCAGCAGTCCATCTCAGAAGGTCAAGAATGCCATTTTTTTTCAGTATTTAGTCAATTGGCTGCTAAAAGCTCAGTCATCAGAGATGGTATCTCGTCACTCGCAGTCCATGGCATCTCTGCTGTTTGACCTGGGCTTTTCTATAAACGAGCTCAACTCTCACCTACAGCCCTCTCGGCGTCACCTGTTCTTAGCGACAGTACTGGATACAACATCTCTCTGAGCTTTTCCACTAGTTCAGAGGATTCGATACATTGTCTATGGTTCTGTTCTTTCGAGGTGGAGTCCTAATTCCAGTTCTGATGATCTTGCGCCCGCTAGGTCTGCTTCCCTCTTGGACACTACTGGTCAAACATGCATGTTAGCATATTAGGGCTCTTCAGTGGTGCCTCCACAAGCAGTGGTTCCAAAATGGGGAAAACCTTTCGGATACCGCAGTCATCTCTCGAGATGCTGTGTTGGATCTCACTTAGTGTGAAGAGGAAATCAATCTAACTGCAGGGTTAGTGTTCTGTCCTCCCACGTCGGTGGCTTCGATGGTGACGGATGCCGCCATTCTGGAGTGGTGTGATCATTTGAAGATCCAGAGCTTTTGTTCTTCAGGAGGGGCAAGTTCTTCACATCAATCTGCTAGGACTCAGGGCAATACGGCTTGCCTGCAATGCCTTTCTCCCCACCATTTGCAGTCAGTCTATTCAGATTTTGACAGGCAATATAACCGCAATGTGGTATGTCTACAAACAAGGGGTAGTGGCATCTCACTTTCTGTGTTGAGAAGTGTTGAGTCTCTGGTCTTGGGCTGATCAGCATGAGGTGTGGCTGGTAGCAAAGCATCCACCAAGTTCTCTACATAGTAAAGCTGACCACCTAAGTCAGCTGTACTGAGCAGACCACAAGTGGCATCTCCACCCAGAGGTGGTTCAGTACATATTTGTCCAATGGGGCATTCCACAAGTGGACTTGTTCGCTCGTCACTACAACATGTATTGCCTGAAGTTTGTGCTCTCCAGTATCCATTGCAAGGAACCATGGGGGATGTATTTCAGATGAAATGTAGTTTTCTACTTCATTACACGTTACTTTATTCTTCCAGTTATGAGGAAGATTCATCAAGAATGGACCCCAAGTAATCTTAATCACCTTGGATTTGTCCACAAATGCTGTGGTATTCTTTGCTTCGGTATGTTTCAGTGTGTCCCCCTCTTTGACTTCCTCTCCAGGTGGATCATCTGTCCCAGTTAGAGGGCCAGTGTTACATCCCAACCTCAAGTGCTTAAACCTCCATGCCTAAAGATTGAGTTGGGACACTCAGTTTCCTTTCAGTTACCATCTGATGTGGGAGATGCCATTCTGTCTGCTCGCCGTGACTCTACCAAAACGGTCTGTTCCAGAAGGTGGAATAAATTTGTTGCTTGGTGTTCTGATAATACAGTGGACGCTTTAACAGCCCGTCTCTCAGATGTTTTATGCTTTACCCTCTCGTTAGCACATCAAGACTGTTGTTGGTACGGTCAAAGATTACGTGGCTTCCTTGTCAGCATTTCCTTGCTGTCTGGACCAACCATCTCTACTTAAATCACCAATCATTTTACTTTTATTTAAGGGACTCACAAACAAATTTCCCCATGTTCCATTTATTATGCATCAGTAGGACCTCCATTTATTTTTGGCATTCTTGGTGGGTTCTTCATTTCAACATTTGCATAGTTTTCATATAAAATTGTTAACTTTCAAAACAATATTTTAGTTGCCATTACTTCATTGAGGCACATCAGTGAGTTGCAAGCACTCTGTGTCTGTCCACCCTTTGTCAATTTCCTTAACAAGTTGGTATAAAGGACCAGAACTGCTTTTCTACTGAAGGATGTAACCCCATTGAATCTAGTTCAGTCTATTACCCTCCCCACGTTTTACCCGCCTCCTCACCCTTCTAAGGAGGAAGAGAAGCTCCTAAAGTTGGATACAGAGAGTGGTGAGTTTTTACTTAAATTGAACAAAAGGCTTACATGTTGATGACCAGCTTTTTGTGGGCTATGTTGTTGAAAGAAGTGGAAAGTCAGTTCAGAAAAGGGCTTTATAGTGATGGATTATTTTATAACACCCTTCATGAATTATCCATCTTGGATTCAGCCCCTAGCTTTGTGCTCCGACCAGGGTGAAAGCCAGCTGTATAACAATTTAAAAGGCCATTTTCTTTGGTGTGTTGGTTGTACTCCAATTTTTCCAGCACCTTTTCCTAGAAAAGTGTAGTAAGAAGATAGGGCTACAATAATTGCTTAATGACCTGGCTGTTTCCAAAATCCTGACTCAACTGTCTCCTAGACTGCAAGTCATACTGGTTTGCATACGCAGCTTGCGAGGCTGTTGCTCACATTTCCTTTGCACCCCACTCCATTTTTAAGAAGCTGCTACATTATGTTGCAACAGCTATGGAGATCCTTTCCAGGACTCGAGGGCAAAACCAAAACAAACTGCTTGTAGGTGACAACCCAGCCAGCACTCTTCTCCTACAATGCACAACTAACAGTGTAGGTACTTGCTGAAACAACTGTGTAACATTTTCAAGAGGTGGAAAAGCGTATAGAAATGCTACAATATAGAACAGAATTTTAGAACATTTGTGGCATCAACAGACATTGCAGGTGAGACAGAGAGAATATCCAAATTGCATTCAGTTCAACTGCTTCAGGAAAGAAAAGATTCTGAGACTGGTGTTAAGAGTTGGAAATGGGGACTATATCAAGCAGTATGCTGTTCTGTAGCCAGCTGACTGGCAAGAGTTACAGTTGCCCCTCAAGGGAAAAATATATTTGCACTGGCCACAGTTGACAGAAAGATTTTTGCAAGAGCGAGTCTGGCTAAAACTGTCTCAAATTATCAAATAGAAGGCAGAAACTCTGCAGGTTGCTCAATGTCAGGGGGCATGTGCCATTCGTTTAGAGGTAGATGGCGATAATTTATAGCCACATACCACAAGTATCTTACCAGGAGAGGAGGGGGTTACATAAGATTGGGGGACAAAAAACATTTCTGATAATGGGTAATTTAGCAAACAGTTATAATATTGGTTAAGGCCATTAAGTAGAGCTTCATGTCTGATATCTTTAAAAATAATCATCAACCAATAATGTTTGAGCACATTTTCATACACAGAAACTGCATTTGCTCCCTCTCCCTGGCAGAATCCACTTCAGAATTTGATATGTTATTTATAAAGCACTTCACTAGAGAACCCTTGCCACTAGGCTTAAGTTGGATGCTAGACCATGCACTACTAGGAGCTCATCCCATGCCAGGCTGGGAGAACGTGCACTAGTAGGAGCACATCCCTTGCCAGGCTGGGGGAACGTGCACTAGTAGGAGCACATCCCTTGCCAGGCTCAGAGAACGTGCACTACTAGGAGCACATCCCTTGACAGGCTCGGATAACGCGCACTACTAGGAGCACATCCCTTGACAGGCTCGGAGAACGCGCACTACTAGGAGCACATCCCTTGCCAGGCGGGGAAAACATGCATCACCATGAGCACTTCCTTTGCCAGGCTGAGGGAACGTGTACTAATAAGAGCACATCCCTTGCCAAGATAAGAGAACATGAACTAGAAGGAACACATTCCTTGCCAGGCTAGAAAAACATTCTTTGCCAGCCACCTGGAGAACATGCTTTGCCAGTCTGGGAGAACATGCACTAGTAGGAGCACAACCCTTGCCAGGCCGTGTGAACGTGCACTGCTAGGAGCACAACCCTTGCCAGGCTGTGAGAACGTGCACTGCTAGGAGCACAACTATTGCCAGGCCGTGAGAACGTGCACTGCTAGGAGCACATCCCTTGCCCGGCTGGGAGAACGTGCACTACTTGGAGCACATCTCTCACTTGGCCTGACGTCAAAAGACTCACAAAGAATACACACACCAGCAGGCTTTCGTAGCATATGAAACAAACGTCCAGTGCATCCAAGCTTTGCTCCTTTGGTGATGCAGCCCAGCCCCTGACAGTAATGCTGCTTTCATAGATTGCATCCCTTCCCTCTCTCGTCGCACCCCAGATGGTGCTTTGGTGTGTGTGTGTGTGCATGTGCTTCTTATCTTCAGGTGGTTATGTATTCTGCTGCTGAGTTTAGTGTCCCACTGATATCTGGGGCTAGGATTGCTGTAAAAATGCACCCATTTGAATAACAGTAATACAAACTGTAGAGTTTACACCTCATCATAAGGAAGTTCAGAGAACGCCGACTAGAGAGCCTCCTTTATTTAATTTGATTGTATGATCTGAATATTCAATCTATCCTTAGGAGTTAAAGATAGGTAAATGGTGTATTCAACATGCTCTTCGTGCCATCTATGGCCCTGAGTTCTACTCAGTCCCTTCCATGCTTCCTTATATCATTGTGACTGATTTAACCTAGATCTCTCCTCGCGTTCACTTACTTTTCCAATACCTTTTATGACACAAGAGCATTAATGGCCTTGTTTGTTGCTTTAAAACCTTCACTCACATTTTGCTTGGCGATAAGTTATAAGGATTACCTTTTCATACACATGCTAATGCTTTATAATGAGAAAATACAATACAGACGTATGTTGCATTAAAGTCTTAGTTTTCATTTTTAACGTAGCGATTTACGGTTGAGAGTCTTCCAGACTGCGTCGCCAACAAGCAGCATTAGTGTTATTTAAAGGCATTGTGCTCCAGCAGAGAAAGCTATTTGTGGAACCGTGTGGGGGGATTGGGGGTTTAAGCATCAACACACAAATATCCTCATTAGTAGATGTTATTCTTACCTCCAGAATGCTGCAGTTTCAGAAGGTTTCGGAATTTAGGGCTGCATCAAGCAGTCATCAACAGTGATTCATGCTGCTCTGCAACAGACATAGCCTAACACCCCAGTGTGTACTCCCTAATACTTTAATGCACTGCGGCATGTGCACATTAACTGTGGTTGTATCCACAGACTGTCTGTTTTTTAACAGATAAACATCATTCCAGGCCCCTCCCCCCGACCCCCTCAACCACCGCCTCCGTAAATGGACTTGCACTTTTGTCGTGTTTCGTAATGTTATGAGACGGTCATCATCTTTTAGTTAGCCTCATCCAGGCGATATGGTGCCCATTTGAGACAGGAAGTGATGTTTTTGTTGGTGCTTTTCTGTTTTGTGCCTGGGAATCGTGCAGAGGATATCAGTATAGTTCTGCTTGGCCGTATTTATTTTAACCCCTAGTTATGTGATATGGCATTGTGCCTGGATGGCAGCTTGCTGATTTCTTGGGGCACCAAGGCCTAAGTCCTGTGTGTTCACCTTGAACCCCAAGTGCAAGCCAAATTCCTCTAGCTCCTGGAGTACAGTTGGAAAGATGATCAGTGGATTTGTCAGTAACACCACATAGTGCGACTTTGTGTTCGGTCCTGCCAGACGTAACCTTGGTGAACTTGGTGTTCCCGCAAATTGCCTCAGCCAGGGGTTCCTTATATAAGGCAAACAAGTGGGGTGACTGGGCACACCTGTTGTGTTTCCAGCTATATGGCAACCTGGCCAGAGGTTATGCCATTCATCGTATCTTCGCCTCGGGTCTCTTATACCTGCTGAATAACCATTTCTGGAATTTGTACCCCACACCACTCTTCTTAAGGACCGCAGAAAGGTACGGTCAGTAAACTCTATCGAATGCCTTCTCTGCATCAATAGATAGTAGAGAAGTTGGAATTCAAGCTTGTGCGATTTTGTCCATAATATGAAGTATGCGTTTTGTGTTATCGGGGTACCCCCTTTCCGGAATGAATCCTGTTTGATCCAGGGAAGAGATGGGCCTGTGGGACGTGCAGGCCGATGGGTCTTTACCTGTTTTGGGTATTACTGCAGTTACTACTACTTGCATCAAGGGAGTAAGTGTTGCGGTACCAGTGAAAGTTATATAGCTTTGTCAGTATAGGGGCCAATTGTAGACGGAAAGCCTTATGTAAGACAGAGGTAAACCCATCTGGGCTATGGGCTTTCCTGAATTGCAAGCGGGATTTGCTTGTTATTACTTTCTGCTCAGTGATATAATTCTCTAGTGTGTCTGAGTGTTGTGTTGTAAGGTGTGAGAGCGGTATTGAGTCCAGATAGCTCTGGATTAAGCTAACGGGGGACGGGTCCACAGTATAGTGTAGTAAAGTCGGATGCCTCTGCCATCCCTTCTGGGGTGCTTGTCGATTCTCCTGTCAAAGTAGTAATGGAAGCTATGTTATCACTCTGCTGTTTAGCCTGAAGTTTGCATGTCAACAGTTTGCCTGCCTTGTCCTCCCCAGGCATGTATCTATGTTTCAAGCAAAGCAGAGAGTATTCCGTGGCCTCCCAGTCTATTGCTTTAAGCTGCTGTTTGCCTGTAATTAACTGGCACCAAATTTTATGGGTGTCGGTGTGCTTGTGTTGGCTCTTAAGATCACGCACCCTCCCCTCAAACTCTTGTCGTTTCCCCCTCCTTTCTGCATTAATTTTAGCTGCAATAGCTATAGGCTTCCTCTGTATAACCGCCTTAGGAGTATCCCAGAGTGTTGCCACCTAGGAGACTTTGGGTGTCCGCCAGGTAATTGGTAATGCAGGTGCGTATTGATCCTACAACGTCTTGTTGTTTAAGGAGATTATCGTTCAGTCGCCAGTGTCTGTTGGGGTGGATTATGAGAGTCTCGAAGTATCAGGAGTACAGGGCATGGTCTGAGAGGGAGATGACGCCAGTGGCGACCTGTTCTATCTTTGCTGTGAGGTGAGATGTGCCCAGGTAGTAGTCCAGTCTGGCATATGTCGGATTTGATACATAGAAATACGTGTAATCTCTCTCCGTGTGGTGAGGTGCCCACCAATATCCACTGGACCCATGCCTTGCAGCCACGTTTTGCCTGTGTTCGACATCACCCTCTTTTGTCCCACTCTTTCCACTGAGGGGTCAAGATCAGTGTTCTCCTATGAGTGCTGCAGCATCGGGGGTTCCCCGAGTCAGTGAGACAGTCTTGTGGAGGAAGCCCTCCTGGTTAACGTTGGGGGTGTAGATGTTACAGATAGTAAAGGTGGATGTTTGATGCAATATTTGTATTGCCAACATCCTACCTGGGATTTCGGCAACCTGAGATATTATTTTACCCATCAGCTTATTAGCTAGTAGAATCGCCACCCCACCCTTCTTGTCGGGACTGAAAGAGAGAATGGTGGGACTCCTGTAACATGCATATGTCACAGTCTAAATCCTTCAGAAGGTGGAGCATAGAGCCATGTTTCACTAGGCTTTAAGGCCCTGTGCATTCAGGCTAATAATACACAGAAGTTGTGCAGGTGTGACTCTAATGGACGTGGCTGTGGGTTTAGAGCACAATGAAAAATTTCCTAGCTATCGTAATGGAAAGTTTCAATTCTATTAAGGACGCGGAGGCGAGGATTATGCTATTCTTTCCTCACTTTATTTAATAGCAGCCATTCAAAGTGAAACACAATAAACTACTATTCCCATCAAACCTTGGGAATATTCAAGAGAAAACAACAATAGAGTCCAACAGGTAGAATGTCCTTCCACGGTCCACCAATCAGGGGGGCTCCAGCCGGATCATAGTCCCTTGTCACTGGCCCTTCCTCCTCTTTCGTCGGGCGAGAACATCATCCATCAGCAATTCATGAATCCTGTTTGCCTGCATCTATTCCTGCAACCAAACAGCATATTGTAAGATACAGCCGTGGCTAAGGATTAGCCCTGCAAGAGAAGATTATGTAATCTTGTACTCTTAAGCAACGACACAGCACAATAGAATACAGGTCAGGGGTATAATCAAAGCATTACTCACTCCACAGCGATGGTGAGGAGGTTTCATATATAGGTAAACCTTGGGTGGGATAATCCTCGCCTCCACTTCCTTAATAGAATTGAAACTTTCCGTTACGATAGCTAGGACATATTTAATTCTATAGCAAACACAAGGAGATGATGGACGGAGCGCTGAAACTTTTCCGACACTCGCCCCCAGTCACAGATCTGGGTTGAATCCATCATCATTCTTTAGCTCACTTCACCACCCCAGTTCAGACACAGCTATATGCAAATCAGTCTTGACCCTGTGCCTCATGGGAACAGTCCAGCCTGAACTGCCAAGCCATGTCTTCCCTGGACCGGAAACAAGCATCCTGGGACCGGTTTCGGGCTAACAGCCCTCATCAGCCAGGCTAGCTTGAATCCAGTGGCAAAGTGAGCAAGGGACCCACGTCTGGGCATACCCTGCCAACTTAGGGCGAACAAAGCAAACACAAGGAGATGATGGACGGAGCGCTGAAACTTTTCCGACACTCACCCCCAGTCACAGATCTGGGTTGAATCCATCATCATTCTTTAGCTCACTTCACCACCCCAGTTCAGACACAGCTATATGCAAATCAGTCTTGACCCTGTGCCTCATGGGAACAGTCCAGCCCGAACTGCCAAGCCATGTCTTCCCTGGACCGGAAACAAGCATCCTGGGACCGGTTTCGGGCTAACAGCCCTCATCAGCCAGGCTAGCTTGAATCCAGTGGCATGGTGAGCAAAAAAACGATGGATTTAGGCCCAGATCTCTGTACTGGGGTGAATGTATGACATTGTTCTGCATTCTGTCCATCAATTGTTCTTTTTGCATTTGTCACCCCAAGTGGGACGGGTATGCCCAGACGTGGGTCCCGTGCTCTCCATGCCACTGGAGTCAAGCTATCCTGGCTGAAGAGGGGTGAAACCCCGAAACCGGTCCTAGGATGCTTGTGTCCAGTCCAGGGAGGACCTGGCCTGGCAGTTCGGGCTGGACTGTTCCCATTGGGCGCAGGGTCAAGACTGATTTGCATATGGCTGGGTCCAAACTGGAATGGCATGGTGAGCAAAAAAACAATGGATTTAGGCCCAGATCTCTGTACTGGGGTGAATGTATGACATTGTTCTGCATTCTGTCCATCATTTGTTCTTTTTGCATATTTCATTCTATGTCAGGACCGGAGGCGAGGATTATGATAGTTTAAAGCTTACTTACCACCAAGTGGGCCATCTGCAGAACCGGTTTGAAGTAAAACCGTTTGAATGTAGAGTCCGAAGACCAATCTGCATCGTTAAAGATGTCCTCCAAACGCGCCCCTAAGGAAAATGCTTTAGAAGACATTGCCCCCCTGGTAGAGTGAGCACCAAACATCCGCAAATCAATGCCGGCTTCCTGCATCTCCCAATGAGCAATCGTAGGGAAAGAGACAGCTTTGTGTGGTTTCCGCAGAGCTATGAGTAATTGTCGCTCGCCCGGAGGGCGGAACTCCTCCGACATCTCCTCATAGGCCTTTAGGCAGGACACCACATACAACTTGGAAGAATCCGGGAAGGCTGGATACGAGATGGATTTCATTCCACACTTGGTTTGTCTACGAATAGTGAAAGTAACCCCGGAGAGGGAGAAGATTCTGTCGGAAACATCCAGAGCCCTGACGTCCCACACTCCCCTACAAGAAATCAAGCAAAGGAGCATAGCTAACTTGGCCGAAAGTTCCTTCCGGGAGAGGAATCTATTCGGTTGCCAAGAAGGGAAAAGGTTGAGCACCTGGTTGACATCCCAGAGAGAAGAGTATCTTGGCTCCTGAGGAAGGGAAACCCTTATCCCCTGAAGGAGACGACAGACGAAAGGATGCTCCCCCCACCGGGGATCCATCCACAGCTACATGCCCTGCCGATATGGCAGATCTGAACGTATTGATGGACCTGTAAGCCAAACCTTTCTCGGCCAGAGAAGCCAAACAATTCAGAATGTGAGTCACATCTGCTGCCACGGGATTGAGATCGTGTCGCAAACACCAACGAGACCAGTGTCCCCAAGATTTGTATCGTTTAACCGTACTGTCTGCCCTGGCCTTGGACATGAACTTCTCAGCCTCCCCCGAAAGTCCCGGGACCGACCATCGTCCCCTGTAATCCGCCACGCCATGAGGGCAAGAGACCCTTGCACGATGAGCGGGTGAGGCTGCTGAGCCGGATTCAGAAGGAGTGCTGGAAATAGGGGGAGAGGGATTGGAGAATCCCAAGAAAGTCCCAGAAGAACTGGAAACCAGACTTGCGATCTCCAAATCGGGTTGATCATCACCATGTCCGCCACCTGGCGCCAAACCTGGGCTGAGGCCCTGGTGATCATCGAGAACGGTGAAAAAGCATAGCCATGTTCCTCCTTCCAGTCCTGGAGGAATGCGTCCGTGTTCTCCGCCACGGGATCCGGTCTCCAACTGAAGAACCTGGGCAGTTGGTGGTCCATGCGGGAGGCAAAGAGGTCCACCGAGAAGGGTCCCCATTTGTATTGGAGATCCGCAAACACACCCGTGTGCAGTTTCCACAGGCTCACGTCGTGGAAGTGGCGTGACTGGAAGTCTGCTGCTTGGTTGTCTTGACCCGGCAGGCACTCCGCCGTGACCGAGATCCGACAGTCCAGGCAATACTGCCAGAAGTTGGCAGCGAGATCGGAGAGAGCCTTCGAACGCGTGCCTCCCAAGTGGTTTATGTACCGTACCGCTGACACATTGTCCATCTTGAGGAGGACGCAGGATTGGATCGAGTCCTTGGTCCAGAACTGGATCGCAAAGGAGCCCGCCAGAAGTTCCAAGCAATTTATATGTAACCGTTGTTCTAGAGGTGACCACACACCTCCTGTGGTGAAATCGCTGCACCTCGCACCCCAGCCTAGCCTGCTGGTGTCAGACTCTATGACAATATCTGGCGCGGATCCGAAAATTGCCCGTCCGTTCCAAGCTTCCATGTTGGCGAGCCACCACGAGAGCTCCTCCCTGGCCTCCGACGTCAATTCCACCTTCTGCAAGTACGAGAGACTTCTGCGCAGGTGGGCAGCCTTCATGCGTTGAAGGGCACGGTAGTGCAATTGCCCTGGAAAGATGGCTTGGATCGACGAGGAGAGGAGCACCACAATGGGGGCCACTTGCCTGAGGGAGATACGCGGCTTCACAAGAGCCTGCCGGAGCTCGTGGCGGATTTCCGTCACCTTCCTGAAAGGGAGGCTAAGAGTAGCTTCGACAGAGTCGATTAAGAAACCTAGAAAAATTACCCCATGGGAGGGAACCAGGGTGGATTAGGTTAGTTGATCACGAAACCCAAGTCTTGTAGGAGGTTGACTGGTGCCTGGAGCTGCTGCGTGAGCGCCCGGGGACATTGAGCCATCATTAGGATGTCGTCTAAATAGACAATGAGTCTCATCCCCTGCGCCCACAGACGCTCCACCACCGGTCTGAGGACCTTGGTGGAACACCATGGGGCCGAGGCTAGTCCGAATGGGAGAGTGGTGAATTCGTAAGTCCTGCCTCCCCAGGAGAACTGTAGGAACCGCCTGTGTGTGGGGGGGGGGGAATAGGAACCGAGAGGTAGGTGTCCTTGAGATCCAGGTGCACCATTTAATCTCGTGGTCTCAGGATATCCCAGAGAAGGTGAATACCCTCCATTTTGAAGTGACGATAAATCAGCCACTCGTTGAATTCCACAGATTGATGACCGGGCGCTGCCACCGTCCGCCTTGTCCACTAGGAAGAGGTTGCTGATAAACCCCCTGGGGTGGGGAAAGGTTTGGGAGATCGCCCCTTTGGCTAGGAGAGACTGCACCTCCTGGTCCACCAGAGCCGAATCCACCGCAGAGAAGCAGATGGGCCGCAGGGCTACAGGCTGTGTGGGATTCCCATAGAATTCTATCCGGAAACCCTGAAACGTCTGAAGAACCCATTCGTCCCCCGTGATGGAAGTCCAGGCCTGGAAAAAACTTGCCAGACGGCCCCCTACTTATAGAAGGGAAGAAGAATTGACACTCACCGGCGTTGTTGGAGGTACCAGCACCTCTGGCTCCCCTGTGCTTGCCACGCCGCCCTCTGGTGGGATAGAAGTTCCAAAATCTTGCCTAGTCCTGGTATTGGCCTTGGCGGGAGCCTTGTGCTCTGTGAGTATATTGGTTAGGGCGGCCGGTCGAGCGGTCCCTTCCTCGACCGGCCCGCGGAAAACACAGGAGTGAAACACCTACTTAATAGATGTTTGAGCTTTATCCAGGGAGGTAAAGGTGTTCACAAACCTCCCCAAATCTTTAATAAAGGGTTCCCCAAACAGGCCACCCTGCGCCACCGGTCCAGCTTCTGAGTCCGCCAGGTCCCCAAGTTTGGGGTCCACCTTGATCAGCAAGGACTTACGCCGTTCAGTGGACAGGGCGCAGCTGGCGTTGCCCAAGAAAACCACGGCGCGTTGCGCCCATGAGGAGAGGGTATCTGGGGAGATGAGGGAGCCCGAAGCCTTCGCCTCCTCCGCCATATCAAAGATCTTGGTGAGTGGGCCCAAAGTGTCCAGCAGCTTGTCCTGGCAAGCACGCCAGGACCTATCGATCCCTTTTTTGGGATCCTTAACAAGCTTCTGTAAGAAGGCGGCTATTCGTGGGTCGATATCAGGTGTTGGGGCCACCTTGCCCTCCAAGGATGGGCGGGGACATTCTGCCCTGAGGCAATTGCGGGCATCCTTCTCGAGAGGCTTCTGAATGCGACTCGCTACATATTGTGCGACTTTGTCCGAGGTAGCCCATTCTGAAGACCTCGGGTGAAGGATCTCATCTGGGTCCAGCATGCCCCCACATAGACCCTGGTCGTTCTGAGCAGTCGGGGGCCTGAGAAGAGGGGAGCAAGGGTCGGGAGGGGCCGGTGTCATCTGTGTCCCCATGATCCACATCAGTGGGGTCCGAAGGAAGCGCAAGGGGAGCAGTGCTGGCCAAGAATGCCTGCTTAAGCCTAGCGAAAGCATCCAGATCTACTCCCACATTGCGGGGGCGCTGCGCTAGCAGCGTCTGTACGTCAGGAGGGGGGAATTAGGCAGCATTAGGGTTGCGTTACCTGGGATGTCACCTGACAGCTTGCCGCAAGCCTGTGCAATCTGGCGCGAAAGGCGCTCTTCCAGAGAGGCCATCACTTCAGACACGGCCCTGTGAGTTGATGCATCCACCGCATCCTAAAACTCATCATCCCACGGGAGTGCGGCAAGGGGGTCCTCCTCCCCTTGGTCATCAACATAGGGATCCATGTGGGAGATATGCCCAGGCACTTAGGGTGTAGTACCCTGTGGCGTGCTACCACTAATATATGGGCACAGGTTGAAATGGCAGGAATATGCCTTATGGGGGGGCTTGGTGTCAGCCTAAGTTCACTGCGGGTCCGCCTTGCTGTTTTTAATGGGCAAAAGCCCGGGACCTTGCAGCCCTGGTGCAAAAAAGTATAAGGGGCGACACCTCTGGGAGAAGATCCCAGCAGAGCAGAGCTGCTCAATACTGGCTCCCTCTTGGGAGGGTGAGATGACTGGAAGAGTACTCAGCACAGAGCGTGAAGTACTCAGATACAGACCCAGACAGGGCGTAAAACAAACATGCCACTAAGCAAATACAGACCCGCACACGTGGGCGTACGCTCTCCAGACGACAAGGCTCACCACCGATCCCAGGAATGTGCAGAGCACAGAGCGCACGCCATGGCCGAGCAGCGCCAATCAGGTGCCCTCTGGCGGTGGGAGGACCACACCGCCGAGTCATTTGTGGCTGCAAAGGAGCAGAAAATGCTCCCGCGGCCAGAGACGGGCCCCTGAGTCTCCGGGAGGCCACAAAATACTAATACCGCATTAGAGAGCGGTCGCACAAAGACAAAAGCAAGAAAATGAGCGCAGACGCGAGCTCCGCATAAGCATGAAATGCGCGCCGCGAGCAAGCCTTACAGTGAGAACACGCGAGGGTGTCGCGTGTCGATCGCAATTCGAGCCAAACAGGGCAAGTCAAGCAGATACAAAGATTTTACCACAACATGAGGGACTGAAAATGCGAGCAGCGAAGGAATGGGAGGAAGGGCCACTGACAAGGGACTATGATCCGGCTGGAGCCCCCTGATTGGTGGATCATGGAGGACATTCTACCTGTTGGACTCTATTGTTGTTTTCTCTTGAATATTCCCAAGGTTTCATGGGAATAGTAGTTTATTGTGTTTCGCTTTGAATGGCTGCTATTAAATAAAGTGAGGAAAGAATAGCATAATCCTCGCTTCCAGTCCTGACATAGAATTAGAATCTCTGGCGCATATGGAATGCTGGCAGTCATGCTGTGAGAACAATGTCAAATGGTGGTGTGATCTCCCTGCCCCCCTCCCTCCCCCATGGAATATCTTGAGTTGGCACTGGGTATAATTGGTGCCCATCAGGTCCATGGTCCATCTCGCCAATGCACAATACCTTTCTCAGATGCTCTCCTGCCCGGCCCCCAGCGTTGAGCAGCCTTCTGGTTGCTGCCCCGCCCCTTTCTGCAGAGAGGTGTTATTGGGCCTCCTTCTAGTTATGATTCAGTCTCTCTCTTCCGTCTGAAGCTTGTTCAAAGGCTCTTGACGCTCTTGCTGTTTTTCGTTCGCCGTGGATTTCTTCCGTGCCACTCTGGTCCATTTCCCAGGGTGCTGTGTAGATCGCTCTAACGAGAGGGAGGGGTTTGGTCCCGTCACCTCCACCATCAGTTCAGAGAACCCCCAAAATTGGAGCCGCCCCCTCAGGGTTGCGGGCAGCATGTTCTCTCGTAGGGGAATTCCATGTATGGTCATAGGCACTTGAATAGTCCCGCCCATGTGTGGGGACCCAGGAGCACTTCTTTAGATATATCTTCTTAAGTGGGATTTTTCGCCTTTCTTCAGGAAGGCCTGCAAAGACACTTAAGAGATAGAAAGACAATAATGCAGCCTAAATAAATAGGCTATGCTGGCCACATCCTCATCTTGAAGTGAAAAAAGGGGCCAGTGTACTATATTTTGTACCATTTTTGAAGTGTTTACCAAACAGAAGAATCCCCTTCACAAAACTCCTTTTTTCATGATAGAGATGAAAGGAGAGGACAGAATAGCCTCATAGGCTGCCATTATAGGTCTTAAAATTAGAAGCTGTGCCTTTAAGAATCCAGAGACCACCATTATCCCCATGCACAGCTAGTGGCATTAAAAAGTTCTTTTTTCCGGCTCCTGCTATCAGGTCCCTGGAGCATTGAGCTCTACCAAATTATTTTTCTTCAAAATTCACATCAGGATTTACTTAATAACTACTTTACTCAACGACTTTGGTCTTTACCTACGTTTTTCTGTCTTTTTCTGACAGGAATTTACACAGTTTTCACTCGAAAATGCCATCTCTTTTTGAAAAGTGTCCAGACTGTGGTAGGAAGAAGCCAACTATGGAAAAAAGGCACCCCCTAGTTGCTTTCAGGTCCAAGAGGAGGGGGAAGCAAAATAACTAACAAAGAAAACCTCTAGTCTGACCTATATTTCTTTTAGTGTGGCCATGCTAGGCTCAAAATTACCACAAACCCACCATCACTATTGTGCAGAACAATCAATCACAAAAATAGTTTTATTTATTATTTTATTGAATTTCTTAAATATTTCTTTAAACACAAACACATGTTTGTTATTTTTCATTATACAAATGATTTAAAAGATAAGTTTATCATTATCTGCACATACATTTGATCAAAAATTACATGTGATGCAGTATAAGTCAATAGATGAATGAACACATAACCCCACAGAAACCTTCAACAAATCGTTCTCACCATTCAAACCTACTCATTCAATATACACTCATACATAAAAAAGAGAGATTCAACCATATGAGGGATCCAATATGAATCTAATAGGTACAGGTTCTATGATTGTTGGTGATAAAAATCACATCCATCAAACACCTCTGATGAATCTGTCTCTCAAGGACCACTCCCCATATGTATTGTTACAATACATATGGGGAGTGGTCAGACTAGAGGTTTTCTTTGGTAGGAAGAAGCCAAGACTGATCCTCACAGGGTGTGCATACTATGCCTGCCTGCTACTCCTGACTCCTGTAAACCTTTCTCACGGCGCACTCTGCGTGACAGAGAAGATTCGACTTCAAGGAGCAGAAGAGCGACGGAAACAGCAGGCCCAGTCTTCAGGTGGGACTTCAGAGCGAGGAAAGGGTCAGTCCTCTACCAGTGCTTTGTCTTCAGCCTCTGGGGGGCTCCCCAGCAGAAGAAGAGCTGAAAAATGGCACTGGTACCGGTCGACGACGATTACGTCGAGAGGAGGTACCGCGCAGACGTCGAGACACCACCGTCGATTGACGTCGAGACACCACTGTCGATTGACGTCGAGACACCACCGTCGATTGACGTCGAGACACCACCGTCGATTGACGTCGAGACACCACCGTCGACAGACGTCGAGACACCACCGTCGACAGACGTTGAAACACCACCGACACCACTGTCGATTGACGTCGAGACACCACTATCGATTGACGTCGAGACACCACTATCGATTGACGTCGAGACACCACTATCGATTGACGTTGAGACACCACTGTCGATTGACGTCGAGACACCACCGTCGATTGATGTCGAGACACCACTGTCGATTGACGTCGAGACACCACTGTCGATTGACGTCGAGACACCACTATCGATTGACGTCGAGACACCACTATCGATTGACGTCGAGACACCACCGTCGATTGACATCGAGACACCACCGTCGACAGACGTCGAAACACCACCGACACCACTGTCGATTGACGTCGAGACACCACTGTCGAGACACCACCATCGATTGACTTTGAGGCACCACCGTCGACAGACGTCGAGGCACCACCGTCGACAGACGTCGAGACACCACCGTCGATTGACGTCGAGACACCACTATCGATTGACGTCGAGACACCACTATCGATTGACGTCGAGACACCACCGTCGATTGACATCGAGACACCACCGTCGACAGACGACGAAACACCACTAAACCACTGTCGATTGACGTCGAGACACCACTGTCGAGACACCACCATCGATTGACTTTGAGGCACAGACGTCGAGGCACCACCGTCGACAGACGTCGAGGCACCACCGTCGACAGACGTCGAGACACCACCGTCGATTGACGTCGAGACACCACTATCGATTGACGTCGAGACACCACTATCGATTGACGTCGAGACACCACCGTCGATTGACGTCGAGACACCACCGTCGATTGACGTCGAGACACCACTGTCGATTGACGTCGAGACACCACTATCGATTGACGTCGAGACACCACTATCGATTGACGTCGAGACACCACCGTCGATTGACATCGAGACACCACCGTCGACAGACGTCGAAACACCACCGACACCACTGTCGATTGACGTCGAGACACCACTGTCGAGACACCACCATCGATTGACGTTGAGGCACCACCGTCGACAGACGTCGAGGCACCACCGTCGACAGACGTCGAGGCACCACCGTCGACAGACGTCGAGGCACCACTGACACCACCGTCGATTGACGTCGAGACACCACCGTCGATTGACGTCGAGACACCACCGTCGATTGACGTCGAGACACCACCGTCGATTGACGTCGAGACACCACCGTCGACAGACGTCGAGGCACCACCGTCGACAGACGTCGAGGCACCACCGTCGACAGACGTCGAGGCACCACCGTCGACAGACGTCGAGGCACCACCGTCGACAGACGTCGAGGCACCACTGACACCACCGTCGATTGACGTCGAGACACCACCGTCGATTGACGTCGAGGCACCACTGTCAATTGACGTCGAGGCACCACCGTCGATTGACGTCGAGACACCACCGTCGATTGACGTCGAGACACCACCATCGATCAACGTCGAGACGAGGTTCTCTCTCGAGGCAACGTCGAAGGTTGCCGTCGACGAATAGATAGACGTCGAGGGGGAGAGATGGATCTTCAGGAACTGTCAGCTTCTTCAAGGCTTCAGACGCTAAAAAAGAGAAGACTAATTTACACATCGGATTCGGAGTACTCCCGAACCTACTGTCCATATAAGAACGTTCCGTCACCAACTCTTCCTCAGCAGTCTCTGCCTCATCTGAAGCCAAGACTTCTAACACCGCCTCCGCCTCATCCTCCACCGCCTCCACTTCCCCCACCACCACCAAGACCAAGGTCTAGGTCTCACACGAGGCATCGTTCTTGCAGCCATTGACGCTCCTCTACTCGTTCCCATCGTCAACATCACAGTGGAAGGTCTCATTCCGGACATACCAGGGACACTTTCTCTTTGATTATAGGACGATATTCTCCTACGCTATCGGATTCTTCTCTCCCGAGGATTTCACCAATTGATGACGTTTCCACTTTCCAAGAGGTTCTGGTGTGGGGTGCTTCTAAATTAAACATTCCAATGTCCACTCCGACACCATCAACTTCGGTGCTGTTTGAGACTCTTCAGCAGAGACAAGCTTCTCGTCCCTTGCTTCCTCTGGTCCCGTGCCTCTTAGAACCGGCTATGGAACTTTTTCTAACACTCTCTTCAATTAAGTCCGCTCCATCCAGGCTGCAAAAGAAATCCCAGCCTCCAGAGCAGGACCCCACATTCCTACAGACGGACCCAGCTCCGGACTCGGTTATTGTGGTGGCGGCAAAAAACCAACATACCACGGCTCCAACCTCTACAGTTCCACCAGATAAAGAGAGCCGAAAGATCGACTCGGTGGGAAGGAAGGTGTGCAACGACGTCCATGAAAGCTGCTAGTGCCACAGCCTTACTAGGCAGATATGACCGGGCACTGTGGGAATCACTCTAACAGTTTGTGGACTACCACCCTAGAGACAAGAGAGAGGAATTTAATGAAATTTTAACAGACGGTCTTATGGTCTCTAATGAAGTAATAAGCGCAGCAGCGAACACATCCCTTCTTGCTGCACATGGGTATTGCCACGGCGTGGCACTTCCACGGCACTCATGGCTGTGCCTGACATTGCTTAAGCCTGAATCACAACAGCGCATCCTGACTCTCCCGTTTTCAGGTACAACCTTTTTCGGCATTCACGCAGATGAGGAGATGGCCAGGATGAAGGCGGAAATGGAAACGTTGAAAGCTGTTGGCCTGGAAAGCCCGAAAGAACAGCGTAAATCTTTCTGACCATTTCAACCCCGCTATTCTCCACAGAGAGCTCAAACCCCTCGGTGGTATCAGGGCCGACAGTCAGGTACGCAACAACCGTACCAACGCTCCTACCAACCTTATCAAAAACGACAACCAAGAGGAAGGTCAGGTCAGCAACCTGCTCAAGTAGGCGAGATGCCAGCAGGGTCAAAGCCCTGAATTATGTCTTCCCCCTCTTCCGTTACCCGCTCCGGTAGGAGGAAGCATCCAACATTACTTGGCAGAGTGGCAAAAAATCACGCAAGACAATTGGGTGCTAAATATTGTTCGCAATGGATATTCTCTCAGATTCATCAGCCCTCCACCGGCAATACCTCCAAAGCAATCCAGATCCCAGCGGCACCGTTTACAATTGGAGGTGAACATCCTCGTACATGAACAGGCGGTGGAACCCGTTCCTCATTCCTAATGAGACACAGGGCTATACTCAAGATTTTTTCTTGTCAAAAAGAAAGACCAGAATGAGTTCAGATCCATTCTCAACCTAAGGACGGCCAACAAGTGGATTTGGAAAGAGAGGTTCCGGATGCTAGCATTTCTACCCGGTTGGCGAGGTGACGGGTTGCCGCAACTTTACGGCACATTTGACGGGCTATCAAACCTGTGGCCCTACTATGGGGCCATGTTCCTTTGAAGTTTGCCTGCTCTGGGCGTGAAGGAACAATGCATTGGGAATAAACACATGCCATACTTTCCACATGAAGCATCTTGGGACTAATTGGACAATCCGGTGAATTATTATTGAAAAGCCCTGATGAAGTTCAAGTGTTAACTGAACGAAACGCGTTGGCTGGATGTTGTGCGTAGATGTAAAGAACCTGAATTGAATAAAGAAAGAATTAAAAAGAATACCTGTCCTCACGTATATTCTTACTGGTTGTGGACAAGAAGCATTAATGGTACACCATTCCAAAATTCAAAATTTCTGTTCTGCGTTGCAGTCGCACCGAACGACAGCAGGTGCAGTAGTTGTGCACATTTGTATAGAACGCAAAGAAAAAGAAACAGAACAGTGAAGTGCGGCTGTGACAGTCCGCCGTCGTGTTTGTTCTACTATTGGCTTTGAATTACTGCATCCTGAAGACATAGTTTATTAACAAGGATGACAATTTTGTTTTGTTTTTAAGTTAAAAAAAAAAAAAAAGGATAAAGACTAGAAAAAAAAAGCCCACGAACCCTGTTACTGAAGTGCACTTTAATTCAGGCAGATGTGCACCTAAAGTTGTATGTCATTGTACCACTATTTCAGATTCCATAATTTGAAACTAACACAGTTTTGCCTAATGTGAATCTGTACCAATATTTCATATTCAAAACATTTTTTATAAATATTCTTTTGCATTTTTTTATAATTAACATTTATTTTTTGAATGTTTAAAGTTACATTTAATTTTTTTCCATTTTCCCACCAATATATTAATTGCAAATGTTGCAGTGATATTATCAATGATGTCTTAAAACCTGCCATGGGTGATGTAATATGTGGGATAATTAGCAGTGCCTGGCGAGGGCGCAAGTTCCAGTTACCTTAGGGCACGAGTTATAGTTACTTGAGATAACTAGGACTAGTGAATTTCAGTGGTTTTGTTTGTTTAAACTGTAGGTTTTAACTGATATTTTCACCTAATTATAACATCCCTTTAAATTTTGTTTTTTTCAGTGAATTTCTGCCCACGGGCAGTGTTAGACCTGCCAGCCTTAGGGTGGTCTTCCCCCAAACCTTTTTCCTTACTCCTCCATATTTTTGTGATCTTGTTTTTGTTGGTCTTATGACTTTGTGCACTTTACCACTGCTAACCAGTGCTAAAGTGTGTGTACTCACTCCTTAAAAACATGGTAACATTGGCTCATATCCAATTGACATATTTAATTTACTTATAAGTGCATGTACTCTTTATCTAAAATGTGGTAACCTTGGCTTATCCTCAATTGGCATATTTGATTTCATTATAAGTCCCTAGTAAAGTGATAATACATGTACCTAGGGCCTGTAACGTAAATGCTGCTAGTGGGCCTGCAGCACTGATTGTGCCACCTACTTAATTAGCCCTTTTAAACATGTCTCCGGCCTGCCATTGGAGCCTGTGTGTGCGCAGCTTTAACTTGTCATTTCGACCTGGCAAAATAAACCTTTAGCCAGGCCCAAATCTTCATTTTAAATACATATAGGCCACCTCTAAGGCCCTGGAAAGCCCAGACGGGTGGGTGCAATGTAATTAACAATTACAAGCACTTTTAAGTTTTACATGTCCTGATAATAAAAAACACTTACATTTGTTTTTCACTATTGCAAGGCCTACCTTTCCCATAGGATAACATTGGAGTTACCTTATTACATGTGATAAGTTGTAAATGGAAACAGGTGAATTGTTCATGTTTGGTGTCTTTGGAATTGTGGTGAAAAATCCTCACTTGTGGTAAAGTCGGATTTTCAATGACAATTTTGAAAATACCACTTCTAGAAAGTTGCCATTTTCCTGCCATAGCCATTTAGTGCCTGCAACCTGTCTGTGGGTCGCATTACTGAGTGTGGTTGGCTGTTAGATTTTGAGTATTCTCCCTAGACAGCCACACACAATAGGGAGCTTAGGTGTGCCTGGATGGGCCATCTCTGGCAGGATAGGGGGGGCAGAGTTAGGCACAGCCTTACTTAACTTCCATAGGCTGTGTCCGACATCCACATAAAGGATCGCATACCCCCTGTAGTTTGCCAGAGGCAGGAAACCTGTGCACTTCTTCAAAGGGAAACCTCTAGAAGCTTCTCTCATTTCAAAGGAGGCACCAGTTATAAATATTTGACTTCAGACACCAACTCTTCAGTATACTTCTGGACCTGTGGAAGTTTCTGCCAGGAAGAAGGACTGCTGTGCTGCTGAAAGGACTGCCGCTCTGCTAGACCGCTGCCCTGAAGGACTGCTGCCTGCTGTACTTACCTGCTGCCTGCTACCCTCTTGCCAGGGTGAGAAGGACTGAACCTGCAACCTGTACACAGGGCCACCGGAGTTACTCCAAGGACTAGCTCTTAAAACCAGCACCTGGACTCTGCAACTGTGAGTCCTACCTTGCCAAGTGTAGCCACACCAGTCCTGGGCCCTTGGAACTGGGCATGAAGGTGCTCTGCCAGCCCATCTGTGGATTCAGCAATACAGACGCATCTCCTCTGCTGCGCCACGCAACCCTGAGCAGAAACGACACATTGCCTCTGCTGCTTGTATGTTCTTTGCAGCAGTACTCTGCAGTGTGGTCTCGCAGCTCCTTGGAACTGACGTATTGCCTCGGCTGCCCGACGCACCCTCAACATCATATTTCACATCGCAAACTTCTTGCCGACGGCAGCCTCATTGATGCTGGGTCTCGCACAGCAGCCTTGTAGCTCCTCGGACCTGACTCATCACCTCGGCTGTGCGATGCATCCTCAACGCTGGGCTTTGCATCAGAAGCTTCTCTCGTCGCTGGGATCCTTGACAACAACGTAGGACCTCGCATTGCAGCCTTGCAGCTCCTCAGTACTGACGCATCACCTCGGGTGCGCGACGCATCCTCAACGCAGGACCTCGCAACGCCCTGCAACCATGATTTAAGGTGCTGTTGTTCAGCTTACCTAACTGAGTCCCTGTAGACTTCCTGCGTTCCATCTTGGTCATCTTGTGGCTTGGACCCAGTCTGGTGAGACCAGATATCCCAGTTGACGCTTTGAACGTTTTGCCGTTATTGTTGCTGAAATATTAAAATCTGCATATCTCCGGTTCAACTGATTAGATTTTTGTCGTTTTGGTCTTGTTTTATTTATTAAAAATAACTCTATTTTTCTGATCTGTTGTAGGATCCTTTTTGTGGTATGTGTTACTCTGTGATAATGTTTGAAGTGTGTCACAAATACTTTAAACTTTGCCTTTTGGGAGGCGTGGCCAAGATGGCGGATGGCTAGGACTTCTTTCGTGATCCCGCCATGCCGCTGCCACCAATAGCCCTGTTTTTAGCCTGCTGACACCCCACTCACGAGCCTGACGCGGTGAGCCGCTGGCTGAGAGCGCGACAATCACCGGGGGTGAGTGTTTTTGCCCCGAAGCTTATGTGATGCCGGAGAGCAGGAGCTGGCGGATCGAGAGGCCTTGTCGATAGGGCGAGGCCTACAGTGTGGTCTCTGGAGCACGCCAGGCAGACGCGGCTCCCAACGGGCAGTGCGGCGCCAGCAACCCGCAGCGAGGACCCGGGCCGATACGATGTGCTGCGATTGTCGGCGCGGAGGTGCCCCCCCCCACCTGTATCGCTATATTGGGGGTTGAAGCTGACATCGGACGGAGGCTTCCCCGAGACTGTGGCGGCGAAGGGACCGGGCCGCACCGAATAAGTGGAACTGAGGTGATAGAGGGGCTTGGACCGCAGGGGCACGAAGTACGGGGCCGCACCATGACAAGAGCCCCCCTGCTGACCGATCTGCTTGCTGGATGGAAACCCGCGGGGTGGGACCCCCAGGGGCCGATGCAGGACACTGCCAGTGCCCTGGTGGTTGTGCCCCCCCCCCATCAAGATAGCTGCACGGAGGGGCGTGGGCAAGGGAAGTCCACCTGGTAGCCAGATACCTAGCTGACACGGGCTGTAACACGGATCCGCCCGCGCTGAGAGTCTGCGACGGAGGCCCTGGGCTCTTTGGGGCGAGAAGACGAGGGTGCTGGCGTTGACAGGCGCTCGATTGGAGTGGGGCAATAGTCCTTGAGCCACGCGTAGGAGACAACCCGCACTGCAGCCCGACCCACACTCAACAGACGTAGATCCAAGCTTGGGGCTCCGGGTGCTCTACTGCCTGGGTGGGGTAGTCGCAACCTGGGTGCACAGAGAGAAGGTTACTTGGCCAACCGGGTGCTACCCTCTCCTGCAAAAAGGACCATTCTACACGCTGAGCAAGCTGCGCGCAGCACTTTCAAAGAACGTCAACAACCACCCATAGCACTGCTTGCCGGCGCTGTCTGAACCCCTACTCGCCTGGAAGACATCCCCAAATCCAACAGCTATGCAGTGCCACGCTACTAGGCCCCTACACACGGTGAGTGGCCTAGAGAAAGAAAGGGGCCAAAGAACTAGCCTTTGTGCGGACGTGGGCCCGCCGACGGAGCCCCCTTTCAAGGCTGTGTCATGGCTGCTAACAGAGCTTAGAAAGTTGTCGCACTTGTTTTTTGCTATAGAAAGGCTTCTCTGACCTCTTGGATGGCGATGGTGGAATCTGGAAAATAGATCTCTCGAGGTTCAAGTCTCTCTCCTCACGTGCACAGCATCCTGAGCCCTATTGTTTAGAACCCTAGCTATAATGGGTCTGGGAGGAATCCGGGAGAGGGCACGCATTCAAGGATCAATGAGCTTGTTCCATTATAAACACTGAGGACAGGTTTGGAGCCTCGAACAGATCAATCAGCTTATTTTCCACAAAGAGTTCTGTTTTGCCGGTACTCATGGACTCTCGAACCCCAAGGATGTGTGGATTATTACGGCGCAAGCATCTTTCAATGTCTTCATTTTTGGCACATGTTTGCTCAAGTATTTTCTCCAGCAGTTTTACTGCTTTCATCTGTCCACCTCAAATCATCCTCCAAGTTGGAGACAAGTCTTTCTAAACGATCCATTTGCTACACAAATTCTTTCAAATGATCTTGCATTCTATCCACCCTGGAAGACAGGAAGCTATTTTTTTAAAATTGTTTGTAGGCTCTTCTCTTTCCAGGCCCGGTGATAAATCAAGGCAGGGCTGTCTAATCACTCACTGACTGCACCCTACAGAGCGAGATCCACATACACTTAGTGGGGACCCTGTACTCAATCGTGGGGTCCCCTTGTCCTGTTCATATATTCGTCTCTCCGTCTCAGCCCAGTTCTAAGCTCTCCGCTCTGGCAGTTAGTGTCTCCTCCTAGTTAGAAGACCCGCCTGTCATACAGATCTCCATTGACATAGGGTCGGCTCACTCTGCAGTCCTTGCCCTCAGCGCACCCCAAATAAAAGCCTCTCCATTCTGATATTCAATAGATGACCAGTCATAGTCTGCATTCTAGAGCGTGAGATGGGTGACTGGAACGGTAAAATTTTGCTTTGCTTGCCGGGGCTTCATAGCCACTCTAAAGAACAGCCATCTTGGCAGCTGCTCTCTGCCCCCCAACTCCCGAACCCCTCCATAATCTTTACGTTTGCCAAACTTCTCTTCTTCAGTGCAGCCCTCAGGTTCCACAAAGCCATCACTCTGATCCATAACTCTAAACTCAACCCATTGCACTGAAAGGCATGCCAACTCCTCTGTCCCAGAGTCTCACTCATCTCCTCCTTTAAATCTTCCAACCTCCATTGCTAAAACTGACTGCGACAATTGAGGCATTATCTCAGATAGTCAGCTATTTTTATCGCTGGTCAGGTGAGAAGGTTAGTCACATCCCAATCACCAATTGACCTGTCCATCCTGGGAAAACAACGCTTGTGGAGATAACCTCAAAAAGCAATTGTGATCCCTGCCCAAAGAGAATGGAGTCCTCTCTCAAAGACTGCGATTTTATTGAAAGCCATGAAATAACAGGTGGCAACTGTGAACCTGTAAATCTAAGCCTCCGCCAACCTCTCTGAACCAATAAGTGATGGAGCCCCAGTCATCCTCTCCATCCTGGTCATCTTAAACCGCAGACCTCCCTGTTGCTACTCAGAGCTCAAGAAGGAACTGGGCAACCTCATTTAAATTCCCATCAGACTCCTTTTCCAACTCACCCACCCCTCGTTAGGTGCATGCTGCATAACTGCTGATCTCCATTCAAGTTCTGCATGGAGATCTCCAGCATTGTTAATTAAGACATAACCATCATAGTATTGATAGACAAGAGCCCCTCAAGCAACGTCTTGAACATCCTTCCCTGTCTGCAATACTCCATTCCAGGGTCTGACTGCTAAAACAGACTTGGTGGTGGAGTAGCCATTATCAACAAGAACATGTTCGCCTTCAATTTGATGTAGAGCGCATAAAACCCACTGGCATCTAAGCATTGAGCTGGAAAAGACAGACGTGAGTAGAGTACCTCCCGCAAATAAAACTGCTATCCTAGTACTAATTTGAGAATAATAGGGTTTTAACCTGTCTCCTGAAAACTAAGTAGGACCTTGTGCTCCTGATGTTTTCCAGAGAGAGAATCCCAGAGCCTTACCGCTGCCACCGAGAAAGCCTGATCTCCCCACCTACCTTCAGAAAACTTCCTATAGTTTAGTATGACTCCTTCCACTACCTATGCCTGGAAATGTCTGCTCACAAGACCTCTTCTCTCAGACTTAATGTCCTCTAAAACCCTCTCAATATTAATACATCTGAAAGAAAAACACGTAGTGATAGATTCCTTACCTTAGAATATCCCATGGCGTCAGTCTGGATCCGGAAAGTTTTCGTCAGCAGTACCCCTGCGTGTCGGAAGGTGGCGTTGTGCGGCTCCGCGTCCGTCGTAGGCGTCGTGATCGCCGGGATGACGTCGCGGCAGCTACTTAGACGCCGCCCTCGCGCGCTGACGTCCGTTCTTTCTTTTTCTGCGCCAGCAAGCGCAGATCCGGAGAGAGCGGTACCCCCAGTCGTTTTTGACTGAGTTTTTTGAGATTTTTTGTCTCACCTTTTTGAGTCGATACGACTCCTGGTGCAGTTAGGGATGCCCGGATTTAAGTCTTGCGAGGACTGTCATCGGATGATGTCGGTGACGGACCCGCACCGCGTGTGTCTCTTCTGCCTGGGGCGAGACCACGACCCCAAGTCGTGCCCCGACTGCCGGTCCATGGCACCGAAGTCTTTGCCAGAGCGGTCCCGAAAGCTGCTTGAAACCCAGCAGTCGGCTCCGCACCGTGAAAGGTCCCGGTCCAGAGGGAGGTCGAGGGACCGGTCGCGGAGCCACCACCATCGGAAGTCGTCCGAATCGACGTCTTCGCACTCGGGGTCAGGTAAGGCGAAGCGCCAAAAGAAGTCGAAGAAACGTCATCGTTCCCCGACTTCCCCTCGCCAGTCGCGCAACTTGGCTGAGGGTGCGGGTGGTGCCACTCCGGCGGAGCCTACGCAGTCGCCGGTGACCTACCCGCCCTTCCTGGATTCATCGGCGACTCCGGCCCAGGTGCAGGAATTCCTGTCCGCTATGGCTCGCCTATTTGGGCAGTCGGGCCCCTCCGGTGCGCCTTCGGGCCCCGCGGGCCCGACTGGGAGTCCTCGCCCTTTGACGCCGGCGGCTCCGGCGTCGCCATCGGCTCCGGCCTCAGCACCGCAGGACTCCCGTGGATTCCGTCGTGGATCCCGGTCGACGCCAGTTGACCTCGTGACACCTCCACCGACGTCGACCCCACCGGCACCACGTTTCGCGTCGCCCGGCGCGCCGGACGACATCGTCCCCGGTTTCAGCCCCAAAGTGGAGACGGTGCCGGAACGGTGTCGACCGACGCCGTTTGGGAATCTGTTTCCCTATCTCCATCCTCCTCCTTTTCTGCCTGTACAACAGCATGAGGAGGAAGGGGAGGACTGGGAGGGGTCTGAGGACCCTCTCGCTGCTCAATGTGAGTATGACAGAGGAGTTGGGGGATGCGAGTGGTCTGGACACCTCTCCAGACCTTGGCATGCTGTCTCCTCCTACCGTGGCTACGGAGGAGGGTGCTTCTTTTTCTGTGGTGTTGCGTAGGGCAGCCGGGGCTCTCCACCTCGAGCTACCTACTGTGGCTGTCAGGACTAACCTCCTGACGGAAGTGCTTCAGCCAGCAGTTACCTCTGCGGAACCACTGCTGCCCTTTAATGACGCACTTTCGGACGTTCTTTTGGGCTCTTGGTCCAGGCCCAACACAGGGGCTCCTGTGGACAGGAACGTGGCCCGACGCCATCGCCCGGCCCCGGGCGACCCCATCTTCCTCTCCCAACACCCCACCCCTGAGAGCTTGGTTGTCCAAGCCTCCGCTTCCCCAAGCGCATTCCCTACCGCACCCCCGGACAGGGAATCCAAGAGGCTGGAACAATTTGGGAAGAAGGTTTTTTCTTCCGCCAGTCTAGGGCTGCGGTCGGTGAACACCGCATGCCTCTTGGGCCGTTATTCTCACTCTCTGTGGGATACGGTGGCGCAGGTGCTGCCTCAGTGTCCGGAGGAGGCTCGGACACTACTCTCCCAGGCTATTGCTGAGGGGAGAGATGCAGCCAAGTTCACGATCCGTTGTGGCCTTGACACCGCCGACTCGCTGGGCAGGGCGATTTCCACGACAGTGGCGCTCCGCCGCCATGCCTGGTTGAGAACAACTGGCTTCTCGGGGGATGTCCAAAACACTTTGATGGACATGCCCTTTGATGGCATTCGCCTCTTTGGGAACAAGGCAGACAGTGCTTTGGAGAGATTTAACGACTCACGGGCTACGGCCAAGTCCTTGGGCCTTTCGGCCGCACGGCCTCCTCAGCCTTCTGCCTTTCGCTCCTTTCGTGCTCGCGGAAGGGGCAACCCACCACGTTCGCAACAGAGCCACAGGCCTGCGCAACAGTCCACGCGCTGCGGCGGACGTGGAAACCGCTGCGGCGGTTCAGGGGGCCAGCGGGCGGGTCAGTCCACCACCACCCCAGCCACCACTGCCTCCAAACCTTCCTAGTCCGACCTTTCAGGCCCACCAAACGCCAATGGGTGGAAGTCTTCGCCATCACCTCCCCCACTGGCGCACCATCACGTCGGACAGGTGGGTTTTACAGATAGTCGGAAGGGGCTACTCCCTCCCCTTCGAGACTACCCCTCCAGCCATGCCACCTCAATACCACCGCATGTCGGGGGATCACTTGGCACTTCTCCAGCAGGAAGTTGTGGCCCTCTTGGCCAGGGGGGCCATAGAGCGCGTTCCAATGCCAGAAGTAGGTTGTGGTTGTTATTCCCACTACTTTCTGATTCCAAAGAAGGACAAGGGCCTGCGTCCTATCTTGGATCTTCGGAACGTCAATCTCTTCCTCCGAAAGGAGAAGTTCAAGATGCTCACACTTGCTCAGATCTTGTCTGCCCTAGACCCACAAGACTGGATGGTAGCGTTGGACTTGCAGGACGCTTACTTTCATATCCCCGTCCTGCCGGCCCACAGGTGTTACCTACGGTTCACGGTAGGCCACGAGCATTTTCAGTTCACCGTGCTTCCTTTCGGCCTTACCAGCGCCCCTCGGGTGTTCACGAAAGTGATGGCGGTGGTCGCAGCTCATCTGCGCAGATCAGTGGTTTCAGTCTTCCCCTATCTCGACGACTGGTTGTTGAACGCGGACCCGCCCCAGGCAGTCGTCTCCCACCTCCAGACTACGGCCGACCTCCTGCATTTGCTGGGGTTCTCCATCAACGTGCCGAAGTCGCACCTGATTCCCTCTCAGAAGCTCCTCTTCATCGGAGCAGTTCTGGACACAGCGCAGTTTCGGGTCTATCCTCCCGAACAGCGAGTCCGGGATATTCGGGCTATGATTCCAATCTTTCAACCCTTATCCTGGGTTTTGGTCAGGATGTCCTTGAGGCTGCTGGGCCTCATGGCCTCCTGCATCCTGCTGATCAATAATGCCAGATGGCATATGCGGGCTCTGCAGTGGGACCTGAAGTTCCAGTGGGCGCAGCATCAGGGGAATCTGTCCGACTACGTCCAGATCTCGGAGGGCACTGCAAGACAGTTGCAGTGGTGGCTCACGAACCAGCATTGGGTCAGCGGCAGATCCCTCTCCCTTCCCCAACCGGAGCACACAGTGGTGACGGACGCGTCCCTCCTGGGATGGGGCGGCCACATGGGAGAGGCGGAGATCAGAGGCCTCTATTCTCCGGCGGAGTCCAAGCTCCATATCAACATTCTGGAGCTCCGGGCGATCCTACTTGCACTCAAAGCATTCCTTCCCTCTGTCAAGGAGAGAGTAGTGCAGGTGTTCACAGACAACACCACCGCCATGTGGTACTGCAACAAACAGGGCGGGGTGGGGTCGTGGACCCTATGTCAGGAGGCTCTGCGCCTCTGGACATGGCTGGAACATCAGGGCATTTCCCTGGTGGTTCAACACCTGGCGGGTTCACTGAACGCCAGGGCGGACAAACTCAGCCGCAGGTGCATGATGGATCACAAATGGCGTCTTCACTCGGACGTGGCGCAAGGTCTCTTTCAACAGTGGGGAGAGCCTTGGTTAGATCTATTCGCCACCAAAGAGAACGCGCAGTGTCAGCAGTTCTGCGTGTTGGAATTTCCAAGGCGGCACTCGCTCGGCGACGCTTTTCGTCGCGAGTGGAGTTGCGGTCTATTGTACGCCTTTCCGCCTATACCACTTCTACCCAGAGTGCTGAAGAAGATCAGACGCGACCGGGCCCAAGTCATTCTTGTGGCTCCGGACTGGGCTCGAAGAGTTTGGTATCCCGAGCTACTCAGTATGAGCGTGGATCCCCCGATCCGACTGCCTCTTCGGGAGGATCTTCTTTCGCAGCAGCAGAGGACGGTCCTCCACCCGAGACTTGGTTAGATCTATTCGCCACCAAAGAGAACGCGCAATGTCAGCAGTTCTGCGTGTTGGAATTTCCAAGGCGGCACTCGCTCGGCGACGCTTTTCGTCGCGAGTGGAGTTGCGGTCTATTGTACGCCTTTCCGCCTATACCACTTCTACCCAGAGTGCTGAAGAAGATCAGACGCGACTGGGACCAAGTCATTCTTGTGGCTCCGGACTGGGCTCGAAGAGTTTGGTATCCCGAGCTACTCAGTATGAGCGTGGATCCTCGATCCGACTGCCTCTTCGGGAGGATCTTCTTTCGCAGCAGCAGGGGACGGTCCTCCACCCGAACCTGTCCAGCCTCCACCTCCTTGCGTGGAGATTGAGCGGCGACAGTTGATTCCATTTCACTTGCCTTCCGAAGTCTGTGATGTCATTCTGGCAGCCAGGCGTCCCTCCACTAAATCGGTATACGCCTGCAGGTGGAACAAATTTGTGGCATGGTGCACAGCAAAGTCTGTGGATCCCCTTTCTACCCCTCTTTCTGAGGTCCTACTGTTCCTTCTCTCTTTAGCCCAGCAGGGCTCTGCTCCGGGCACTATCAAGGGCTACCTTTCTGCAATTTCAGCCTTTCTCAGGCTACCTGATCAGCCCTCTCTTTTCAAGTCCCCTGTTGTAAGTAGATTTCTCAAAGGCATTACTCACCTTTTCCCTCCTATTCCGTTTGTGATGCCACAGTGGGACTTGAATCTGGTTCTTACTTATTTGATGTGCGCTCCCTTTGAGCACCTTCAAAACTGTCCTCTTCGTTTATTAACCTTGAAGACTGCTTTCCTGGTTGCCATCACCTCCGCTAGGCGCGTGAGTGAGTTCCAGGCTCTTTCATGTAAACCTCCTTTTCTGTCTGTTCATCCGGACAAGGTTGTGCTACGCACACGTCCATCCTTTTTTCCAAAGGTTGTTACTGCCTTCCATATCGGGCAAACTATCACCTTGCCCACTTTCTTTCCGCCTCCGCACCCTTCCAGAGAGGGAGAGGCTCCACCGTCTGGACCCAAAACATGCGATCTCATTTTACCTCAACCGCACACAACAGTTCCGGGTGGATGACCAGCTCTTTGTTGGCTACGTAGGCACCAAGAAAGGCCGGGCTGTACACAAGAGGACTATCTCCCGCTGGGTTGTCTTGTGTATAAAAGCCTGCTATTCTCTAGCTAAAAAGGAGCCTCCGGTGGGGCTGCGCGCCCATTCTACAAGGGCAACAGCAGCTACTACTGCATTGGGACGTGGTGTCCCCCTGCAAGACATCTGTCAGGCAGCCACGTGGGCCTCGCTGCACACTTTTACTAAGCATTATTGCCTTGACAGCCAAGTCCGGAGAGACGGCTTCTTTGGCCGTTCTGTTCTCCGTGACTTTCTGGTGTGATCTTGGTTCGCAGACCCACCACCGGGGTTGGTATTGCTGGGGTATCTATTCTAAGGTAAGGAATCTATCACTACGTGTTTCTTTCAGTTGAACAAGTTACTTACCTTCGGTAACGATATATCTGTAAGAAACATTAGTAGTGATAGATTCCTTACCGCCCCACACATCCTCCCCGTTCTGCGAACTGATTTCTAGGGTTAAGGTCATCCCTTTCAGGGCCCTAGTTTCAATGCACCAGTGGTCAGTATCTTGCATGGCTCTGCGTTCCTGGTGCGGAAAGTCGTGTACAGAACTGACGTCAGCGCGCGAGGGCGGCGTCTAAGTAGCTGCCGCGACGTCATCCCGGCGATCACGACGCCTACGACGGACGCGGAGCCGCACAACGCCACCTTCCGACGCGCAGGGGTACTGCTGACGAAAACTTTTCCGGATCCAGACTGACGCCTGGGGATATTCTAAGGTAAGGAATCTATCACTACTAATGTTTCTTACAGATATATCATTACTGAAGGTAAGTAACTTGTTCTACACTGATAGAAGAATGCATTGAATTCATCACGACCCAACTGATGTTATTTGAAGCCAACATCTTTTTCTGTCATTTTAGCCTGCACTGGAGCGATGCCAACAAACAGTTCTCTTAATGCGTTTTCCTCTTTTCTCACTGACGGTGATCTCCTGCAATATTGCCAAAGACCCACACACTGTAAAGGTACTATTCTAGATCTAGTCTTCTCAAAGCATACTCGCCTCAGTGCTGATGATCCCATCACCATGGATTTGTCATATCACCTGCAAGTTCCATTTATGCTAGCTTTTTTCTATCTGAAAACCTTAGGCCAACAGAAAAAGTTGTTTAGCTAAATAAAAAACAGTGACATTAATGCTTTTGCCAGCAGGGCGCGACAAAACCTTTATTCATTTCACAGAAAGACAGTAATGGCACAGCTGGGGAATACAACAGTTGCTTGAAGTCGAAAGATTGAGACTGTGCTCCTGAGAAAAGCAAGAAGTTTTAAACCCTTACTATTCTTGTTCTTGAAAGATTTTTATGAAGAGAAACAATGCCTTAGAAAACTACAGAAAACCTGGACAGAAGCCCCATATCATTTTTATTCTGATTCAACTGAGGACGGCCAGAAGAATCTATAAGTTCTGAATCGTCCCAGCCAAATGTTCTCACATTAAATCACTTCTGGAAGCCTCCAAGAATCGAAGAAAACTTCTCTTTGAAACAGTTATACAGTCAAACAGTCCAACATCTAACACCCTGGTCAGTACACTGGAAGATAAGTGTAAAGACTCGGGAAAGTTGTTTCCTGCACAAGTAAATTCTATTGAACTCTCTCTTTCCCCTATAACAGCCAACCCACAAACTAAAGGCCTGTAAGGCACATTGAGATTGGCATTGCTCTGACAAAGTCTCAAACAAAAGTACTCAAAACTATATTCAAGTTTAAGCCGTGGAGTAACTTCAATGATTATGTATGCTGAATCCATCAGCAAGACGTTTGCCAGACATCTGCTACCATACTGGGTCCCTTAATATAGTTCTCGACTGTCTAAAAATTGGCTATGTCTCCTTCTCTGTAAAAGAAAATGTGTGCTGACACCAGTGAACTGGACTTAAAACCGGTCTTTGCCGCTTCCCTTCTTAGGGAAGGTGATTGAAAGCTGTGTAGCCATCCAACTAACTCTTCACATTCAGGCAAACCGACTCCTTCATTTACAATTTTATTTCAGGTGGCTGCATCACAGAAAAGGATATTCTGTAGATTTTAGATGAAGCTCTCTGCTTCCTTAAATTTGAGGCAGTCAAATATTGCTCACTGCTTAACTCCCTGAAATAACAAATGGGCATTGAGGGAACACTTGTAAACTAGCTCACTTCCTATCTTTCAAACTGCTCCCAAGTCGTCAAAATAGGGAGTTCTCTAGCCATCAAAGCTAACCTTCCACAGGGCTTGATTTAGTTGCCTACTTAATTTAACCTGTGTTTGGAGCCACTGGGAGACATCCTTGGAAATTCTGTATATCACCAATATAAGGATGATTAACCAAACTATTTTAAGATTTCCTTTCTGAAGAACATCTACCTGCTCTCAAACACCCTGGTCAGTAGTTGTCTACCACCTGAAATCAAACCCAACAAAAACGGAATTCTTATTATTAGCTTTGAAAAAATCCAACCTACACGTTCAAGTTTAGATTGACTGTTGTTTTCTACTAGGTTGCAAACCAGCTATTGTGTAGAATGCCGAATAAATATCTCCAATATGGCCAAGAATGCACAACACTAGCTCAGGTTACTTTGGGGCATCAGGCAGTCATCCCTGACCAGGATTTAAAGTCTGTAGTCCAGGCGCTAGTTCTTAACATATTAGACTACGGAAACTAGCTTATCTCCGGACTCTCAAAAGTCCTCCTGGCCTCCCTCAGATATGTACTCCATGCAGATGCATTCTTTCTCCGGTTACAAGAAACTTGACTACATCACTCCTTATTTCTTGCTTTTCACTGACTCCCCATCAAAGAAGGAGCACAATTCAAGACTTGCTGCATCACTCACAAAGCCATCCTTAACTCTTCACCTGCCTACCTGGGTAAGAACTGCAAATTCAGATGCCCAACGGAAGTCGAAGAATGCAGAATCCCTTCCCTTTGAGCCTCAGACTTTAAAGTAAGAGTAGTATATTAAACCATCCTTCTCCAGGAGTGCAACTAGGATTTGGAACTCTCTTTCCCCAGTCCTAGGCATTACCCCATGTCTGGCTAACTTTAAAAAGGAATTCAGAACCCTCCTTTTTGAAAGGTAGTTTGGCTAATGACTGTTCCAAATTTGATCCCCTAATTTCCATTGCTTCTGCATGACTTTGTAGTTATGGTTCTTACTCTTTTTGTTTGAGTCCGTATTTGACCTCTTAATATAAGGGACTCCTGCTCTTTTTTAAATGACTCTAATGCCCTTGAGTTACGTTTGCGCTATATAAAACGGCAAAACTCAAAGTACAAGACACTGCGCCGAAGCAGCATTTAGTCAACCCAGTCACTCAAAGCCCTTGTTGACACTCGCAATTCCTTCGAAGCCACCATCTATGAAAATGAGGTTTACCTTAAAAGAGCCCTTTCTTGAGAAGATCTTTCCCTCCTGCTCACCATTTTCAGTGTCTCCCTCTCTAAATGCTTTTTCCCTGAAGCTCAGAAGATGGGCCATATCCTCCCACTCCTGCAGAAACCCACGCTAGACCTTCAAAACCTTGTCAACTACAGACCCATCACCCATCTATCCTTCATCGGTAAGATAACCAAGTTGGTCTACGCACAACTTCAAGATCACATCAGTGCAAACAATATCATGAATGTCTCTTCAGTCCAGCTTCAGATCTCCATGCAGCTAGGGGACAGCTACCTTACAAATCATAGACAACACCTTCCTTACCACTGATAAAGATGAGACCTTCCTCCTCATGTTACTGGACTTTTCAGCCACCTTCAACACCGTTGACTACCCCACCCGCATACATACCCTGAAGTCTTGCTTGGAATTCATCGGGAGCCTCTTTCACTGATACTCCTCCCACCTATCTAATCAACACCAGTCCATTCATGTGGGCACCTCCACCTCCCATAAAATGCTGATAACCTATGAAGTTCCCCATAGTTCCATCTTGTTTTTCAGCATTTTCAGCCTCAACTTCAAGCCACTTGGGGCTATACTTCTAGATAACAACATAAAAATTCACCAGTACGCCATCAACATATAGCTATATGTAAAAGTCTTTTCTGCTCAAGGCATACAACGATTCAAATACTGCCTGCAACTCATTCAGTCCTGGATGTCCAACACCTACCTGAACCCACCAAAAAGAGCAACAAGAAGTAAGTAGCTTATGCCTGGTTCAACAACATGACCTGGATGGAATCGAACTCCAACTTACACCCAGTGTCAAGTCACTCAACTTTCCTGGCTTTAGGCTCGGGTCTCACTACTTGGTAACGGCTACTTCTCAGTAGGACCTTTTTAGAGACCACAGCACCATTGTCTCATGGAATGTCAACGGTCTCCTGAATAAATTTAAATGAAGCGCTGTCCTTAGGTCCTGCAAACGCTATCGAGCAGCTATCCTACTCCTCCCGGAGACCCACTTGTTGGATAATAAATGCCGCTTCCTGCCACGATTTAGTTGTAATAGTCTTCCATTCTGGCTTCACAAGAGGGTTAATTGGGGTTGCAATCTTGCTTCACAACAGGGTCTCTTTCACACATTTGCAGACTTGGCATGATGCTCAAGGTTGTTACAACACAGGACTAATGAAGGGTTCGCCATGTTCACTTATTAATGTTTATGTGCCCCCTCTCTTAACACCCATTTATTTTTTATTTTTGTAGAAGCGTGGATGCCTGATATCCCAACTGCCACCTTAGCACTTAATTCTCAGTGTAGATTCTATAGCATTGCAGACTGGACCCTGTATAGGTGGAGCACCTGCGGGGCAAGGTTGCAGGAACCCGCAGCCATAGCATGTTTTCTGGCAGCGATGGGAATATGTGATGCGTAGCACGAATTTCACACGCAACAAGCAAGCAACAACACATATTACACCAGTCTACACAATTCATATTCCACGTTAAATTATTTCCTTGTTCCTGAGTTGGAAAGGCAGCATATACGGCAGATGCAGATATTGGCATGTGGCCTATCTGACCATCCTCCTATTAGTCTCACCTTGAGAGGTTCCAGTGCCCGAGTCACGGGTGGGTGGCGACTCTGTGCCTGGTGGCTAATGGATACTGAGTTTCCATCTCCTCTTACTGATGCAATAGAGGGTACTTTTCACAAAAGTTAGATGTTTGCTCCCAGGTGGCCCTCTGGAAGGAGTCCCAGGCACATTTATTTGGCAGATGCATCAGTTATATGATGGCCCATAACGGGCGCCGGCTGCTGGACATTGCACAATTAGAATCCACCCTCCTCACAATTAATCTGAACATTAGGCTGCCCCAGGCGTGATCCCTAAGCATAGCTTTGATCCTCAAAACTCTAGAGTGAAACAACTGCCTGTCGGGGAAGCGAGAGCTGCCTTGATGTCTACGCCATGCCAGGTCTACCAAAGGGGCAATAAGGCATTCAGGATGCTTTGATGGTTGCGTATACACAGACTCATTGCGTCCTTTCGGCAGTCTGATGATCAGATGGAGGTTAGCAGTGGGGTTCTTGGGGAATTTGTAGGGCACTGCACACGCCTCTATTCTCACTGTGATTCCTTTGAGCCATCTGAGATGAGCAAGTTTGTTAGGGCATACCGACTTGGAGACTCTCCTGTGGGCAGTTTGCTCAATTGGCAGCCCTCGAACCATTCCAAGTGGGCAAAACTTCTGGGCCTAACAGATTACCAGTGGAGTTTTTAAATGCACAGCGAAACACTATCCCTGCGTTGAAAGCAATGCTTGATGAGGCCCCGGAGTATCATGTCTTACCACGAGATCTATGTCTGGCAGATATTGCTCCTCTCCCAAGTCCCTGCAACCCGCCTAGCGACCACTACTCACCTTAAAGCCCTCAAATCTTTAACAGGGGTAGTAAACGCTATATAAATGCAATAACAATAGAAACTGGTTTCATTCGCAGGAGTATGGCATGTGTGTGGGAGCAGGCCTGAGACAGCAGTGAGGGCCTGAGATGGAGGCTCAGCTTGCAGTAGCGTCTGTCGTTCTTTAGATGGTTGTGGGAGCCCAGCTTGCACCTGTGGGAGCCCAGCTCGCAGCTGTGGGTTTTTAGCTGGCTGTGGGGGCCCAGCTTGCTGTAGTAATTGTGGTTCTCTAGCTGGCTGTGGGAGCCCAGCTTGCGGTAGCGGCTCTGGTTCTCTAGGTGGCTGCAAGAGCCCAGCTTGCGGTAGCGGCTCGGGTTTTGTAGCTGGCAGCGGGAGCCCAGCTTGCGGTAGCGACTCTTGTTTTCTAGCTGGCTGCAGGAGTCCAGCTTATGGCAGCGGCTGTGGTCCTCTAGCTGGCTATTGGAGCCCAGCTCGCTGTAGCAGCTCTCGTTCTCTAGCTGGCTGTGGGAGCCCAGCACGCAGTAGGCGCTGTGGTTCACGAGGTGGTTGCGAGAGTCCAGCTCAGGGCAAAGGCTGTGGTTCTCTAACTGGCTGTTGAAGCCCAGCTTGAAGCAGCGGCCATTATTCTTTAACTGGCTGTGGAAGGCCAGCTCACAGTAGCATCTGTGGTTCTATAGCAGGCTGCGGGAGCCCAGCTCGTAGTAGCGGCTGTGGTTCTCTTGCTGGCTGTTGGAGCCCAGCTTGAAGCAGCAGCCATTATTCTTTAACTGGCTGTGGGAGGCCAGCTCGCAGTAGCATCTGTGGTTCTATAGCAGGCTGCGGGAGCCCAGCTCGTAGTAGCGGCTGTGGTTCCCTTGCTGGCTGTTGGATCCCAGCTTGAAGCAGCGGCCATTATTCTTTAACTGGCTGTGGGAGGCCAGCTTACAGTAGCATCTGTGGTTCTCTAGCAGGCTGTGGGAGCCAAGCTCGCAGTAGCATCTGTGGTTCTCTAGCTGGCTTTAGTAACCAAGCTCACATTAGTAGCTGTGGTTATTTAGCAGGCTGTGGGTGCCCAGCTCGCAGCTGTGGTTCTTTAGCTGGCTGGGGAAGCTAAGTTCACAGTCGTGGCTGTGGTTCTCTAGCTGGCTGTGGGAATCCAGCTTGCAGTAGAAGCTGTGGTTCTCTAGCTGGCTGTGGGAGCCCAGTTCGCAGTAGCGGCTGTGGGTATTTAGCTGGTTGTGGGAGCCCAGCTCACAGTAATGGCTGTGGTTCTCTAGCTAGCTGTGGGAGCCCAGCATGCAGTAGTGGCTTTGGTTCTCTAGCTGGCTGTGGGAGCCCAGCTCACAGTAGCGGCTTTGGTTCTCTAGCTTGCTGTGGAGACCAGCTTGCAGTAGCAGCTGCGGTTCTCTAGCTTGCTGTGAAGCCCAGCTTGCAGTAGTGGCTGCAGTTCTCTAGCTGGCTGTGGGAGCCCAGCTCGCAGAAGTGGCTTTGGTTCACTAGCTGGCTGTGGGAGTCCAGCTCGCAGTAGTGGCTTTGGTTCTCTAGCTTGCTGTGGAGCCCAGCTCACAGTAGCGGCTCTGGTTCTTTAGCTGGCTGTGTGAGCCCAGCTTCCAGTAGCAGCTGTGGTTCTCTAGCTGGCTGTGGGAGCCCATCTTGCGATAGCAGCTGTGGTTCTCTAGCTGGCTGGGGAGCCCAGCTCGCAGTATTGGATGTGGTTCTCTAGCTGGCTGTGGGAGCCCAGCTCGCAGTAGCAGATGTGGTTCTCTAGCTGGCTGTGGGAGCCCAGCTCGCAGTAGCTGCTGTGGTTCTTTAGCTGGCTGTGGGAGCCCAGCTTGTAGTAGTTGCTGTGGTTATTTAGCTGGCTGGGGAGCCCAGCTTGCAGTAGCGGCTGTGGTTCTCTAGCTGGCTGGGGAGCCCAGCTTGCAGTAGCGGCTGTGGTTCTCTATCTGGCTGTGGGAGCCCAGCTCACTGTTGCATCTGTGGTTCTTTAGCAGCTGTCGTTCTTTAGCTGGCTGGGGAGCCTCACTTGAAGTAGCGGCTGCGGTTATTTAGCTGGCTGTGGGAGTCCAGCTCTCAGTAGTGGCTTTGGTTCTCTAGCTGGCTGTGGGAGCCCAGCTCGCTGTAGCAGCTGTGGTTATCTAGCTGGCTGTGGGAGCACAGCTTGCTGTAGCAGCTGTGGTTATTTAGCTGGCTGTGGGAACCCAGCTCTCAGTAGTGGCTTTGGTTCTTTAGCTGGGTGGGGATCCCAGCTTGCAGTAGTGGCTGTGGTTCTTTAGCTGGCTGTGGGAGCCCAGCTCGCTGCTCTGGTTCCTTAGCTGGCTGGGGAGCCCAGCTCGCAGTAGTGGCTTCGGTTCTCTAGCTGGCTGTGGGAGCCCAGATCCCTGCTCTGGTTCTTTAGCTGGCTGTGGGAGCCCAGCTCGCTGCTCTGGTTCTTTAGCTGGCTGTGGGAGCCCAGCTTGTAGTAGCTTCTCTGGTTCTTTAGCTGGCTGTGGAAGCCCAGCTCACTGCTTTGGTTCTCTAGCTGGCTGTGGGAGCCCAGCTCTCAGTAGTGGCTTTGGTTCTTTAGCTGGCTGTGAGAGCCCAGCTCTCAGTAGTGGCTTTGGTTCTTTAGCTGGCTGGAGAGCCCAGCTTTCAGTAGCTGCTCTGGTTCTTTAGCTGGCTGTGGGAGCCCAGCATACAGTAGCTGCTCTGGTTCCTTAGCTGGCTGGGGAGCCCAGCTTGCAGTAGTGGCTTCGGTTCTCTAGAAAGCTGTGGGAGCCCAGCTCGCGGCTCTGGTTCTTTAGCTGGCTGTGGGAGCCCAGCTCGCTGCTCTGGTTCTCTAGTTGACTGTGGGAACCCAGCTCGCTGCTCTGGTTCTGTAGCTGGCTGTGGGAGCCCAGCTCGCTGCTCTGGTTCTCTAGCTGGCTGTGGGAGCCCAGCTCGCTGCTCTGGTTCTCTTGCTGGCTGCGGGAGCCCAGCTCTCAGTAGTGGCTTTGGTTCTTTAGCTGGCTGGAGATCCCAGCTTGCAGTAGTGGCTGTGGTTCTTTAGCTGGCTGTGGGAGCCCAGCTCACTGCTCTGGTTCTTTAGCTGGCTGTGGGAGCCCAGCTCGCTGCTCTGGTTCTTTAGCTGGCTGTGGGAGTCCAGCATACAGTAGCTGCTCTGGTTCCTTAGCTGGCTGGGGAGCCCATCTTTCAGTAATGGCTGTGGTTCTTTAGCTGGCTGTGGGAGCCCAGCTCGCTGCTCTGGTTCTTTAGCTGGCTGTGGGAGCCCAGCATACAGTAGCTGCTCTGGTTCCTTAGCTGGCTGTGGGAGCCCAGCTTGCTGCTCTGGTTCTCTAGCTGGCTGTGGGAGCCCAGCTCGCTGCTCTGGTTCTCTAGCTGGCTGTGGGAGCTCAGCTCGCTGCTCTGGCTCTTTAGCTGGCTGTGGGAGCCCAGCTCGCTGCTCTGGTTCTTTAGCTGGCTGTGGGAGCCCAGCTCGCTGCTCTGGTTCTTTAGCTGGGTGTGGGAGCCCAGCTCGCTGCTCTGGTTCCTTAGCTGGCTGTGGGAGCCCAGCTCGCTGCTCTGGTTCTTTAGCTGGCTGTGGGAGCCCAGCATACAGTAGCTGCTCTGGTTCCTTAGCTGCCTGGGGTGCCCATCTTGCAGTAATGGCTGTGGTTCTTTAGCTGGCTATGGGATCCCAGCTCTGGTTCTTTAGCTGGCTGAGGAGCCCAGTTCGCTGCTCTGGTTCTTTAGCTGGCTGTGGGAGCCCAGCATACAGTTGCTGCTCTGGTTCCTTAGCTGGCTGGGGAGCCCATGTTGCAGCAATGGCTGTGGTTCTTTAGCTGGCTGTGGGAGCCCAGCTCGCTGCTCTGGTTCTTTAGCTGGCTGTGGGAGCCCAGCATACAGTAGCTGCTCTGGTTCCTTAGCTGGCTGTGGGAGCCCAGCTCGCTGCTCTGGTTCCTTAGCTGGCTGTGGGAGCCCAGCATACAGTAGCTGCTCTGGTTCCTTAGCTGGCTCTGGGAGCCCAGCTCGCTGCTCTGGTTCTTTAGCTGGCTGTGGGAGTCCAGCATACAGTAGCTGCTCTGGTTCTTTAGCTGGCTGGGGAGCCCATCTTGCAGTAATGGCTGTGGTTCTTTAGCTGGCTGTGGGAGCCCAGCATACAGTAGCTGTTCTGGTTCCTTAGCTGGCTGTGGGAGCCCAGCTCGCTGCTCTGGTTCTTTAGCTGGCTGTGGGAGCCCAGCATGCAGTAGCTGCTCTGGTTCCTTAGCTGGCTGGGGAGCCCATCTTGCAGTAATGGCTCTGGTTCTTTAGCTGGCTGTGGAAGCTCAGCTCGCTGCTCTTGTTCCTTAGCTGGCTGTGGGAGCCCAGCTCGCTGCTCTGGTTCTTTAGCTGGCTGTGGGAGCCGAGCTCGCTGCTCTGGTTCTTTAGCTGGCTGTGGGAGCCCAGCTTGCTGCTCTGGTTCTTTAGCTCGCTGTGGGAGCCCAGCATACAGTAGCTGCTCTGGTTCCTTAGCTGCCTGGGAAGCCCATCTTGCAGTAATGGCTGTGGTTCTTTAGCTGGCTGTGGGAGCCCAGCTGGCTGCTCTGGTTCTTTAGCTGGCTGAGGAGCCCAGTTCGCTGCTCTGGTTCTTTAGCTGGCTGTGGGAGCCGAGCTCGCTGCTCTGGTTCTTTAGCTGGCTGTGGGAGCCCAGCTTGCTGCTCTGTTTCTTTAGCTGGCTGTGGGAGCCCAGCTCGCTGCTCTGGTTCTTTAGCTGGCTGTGGGAGCCCAGTATACAGTAGCTGCTCTGGTTCCTTAGCTGGCTGTGGGAGCCCAGCTCGCTGCTCTGGTTCTTTAGCTGGCTGTGGGAGCCCAGCATACAGTAGCTGCTCTGGTTCCTTAGCTGGCTGGGGAGCCCATCTTGCAGTAATGGCTGTGGTTATTTAGCTGGCTGTGGGAGCCCAGCTCGCTGCTCTGGTTCTTTAGCTGGCTGTGGGAGCCCAGCTCGCTGCTCTGGTTCTTTAGCTGGCTGTGGGAGCCCAGCATACAGTAGCTGCTCTGGTTCCTTAGCTGGCTGTGGGAGCCCAGCTCGCTGCTCTGGTTCTTTAGCTGGCTGTGGGAGTCCAGCATACAGTAGCTGCTCTGGTTCCTTAGCTGGCTGGGGAGCCCATCTTGCAGCAATGGCTGTGGTTCTTTAGCTGGCTGTGGGAGCCCAGCTCGCTGCTCTGGTTCTTTAGCTGGCTGTGGGAGCCCAGCTTGCTGCTCTGGTTCTTTAGCTGGCTGTGGGAGCCCAGCTCGCTGCTCTGGTTCTTTAGCTGGCTGTGGGAGCCCAGCTCGCTGCTCTGGTTCTTTAGCTGGCTGTGGGAGCCCAGCATACAGTAGCTGCTCTGGTTCCTTAGCTGGCTGGGGAGTCCATCTTGCAGTAATGGCTGTGGTTCTGTAGCTGGCTGTGGGAGCCCAGCTCGCTGCTCTCGTTCTTTAGCTGGCTGTGGGAGCCCAGCTCGCTGCTCTGGTTCTTTAGCTGGCTCTGGGAGCCCAGCTCGCTGCTCTGGTTCTTTAGCTGGCTCTGGGAGCCCAGCTTGCTGCTCTGGTTCTTTAGCTGGCTGTGGGAGCCCAGCATACAGTAGCTGCTCTGGTTCCTTAGCTGGCTGGGGAGCCTAGCTCGCAGTAGTGGCTGTGGTTCCTTAGCTGGCTGGGGAGCCCAGCTCTCAGTAGTGGCTTCGGTTCTCTAGCTGGCTCTGGGAGCCCAGCTTGCTGCTCTGGTTCTTTAGCTGGCTGTGGGAGCCCAGCTCGCTGCTCTGGTTCTTTAGCTGGCTGTGGGTGCCCAGCTTGCTGCTCTGGTTCTTTAGCTGGCTGTGGGAGCCCAGCTCGCTGCTCTGGTTCTTTAGCTGGCTGTGGGAGCCCAGCTCGCTGCTCTGGTTCCTTAGCTGGCTGGGGAGCCCAGCTCGCTGCTCTGGTTCTTTAGCTGGCTGTGGGAGCCCAGCTCGCTGCTCTGGTTCTTTAGCTGGCTGTGGGAGCCCAGCTCGCTGCTCTGGTTCCTTAGCTGGCTGGGGAGCCCAGCTCGCTGCTCTGGTTCCTTAGCTGGCTGGGGAGCCTAGCTCCCAGTAGTGGCTGTGGGTCTTTTGCTGGCTGTGGGAGTCCAGCTCGGGGTAGCAGCTGTGGTTCTTTATCTGGCTCCCTGCCCATCTGTGCTGGGTCATCCCTTGGATTCCGCTCACGTAGCGGCTCATCCCTACCGCAGTGATTGACTTTCTGCCGGCCTGATAAATGCTTGCTCATCTCCATTAGGATGGAGGCGTGTAACTGAGAAGTCAGCGTTTCGCATTCAATTAACTCCACACCAGGGCTCCCTGCAAATCCGTCAGCAATCACCTGCCGTCTGTGCATGCGGAGGACACATTACACATCGCTGCCGGGTCTCACTTCATCTTTCCAGGGATAATGACTGCCTTGTCCGGCCTTTGTGGGAATGGACAATTCAGTGCGATGTCCCGTTCACATGTGCCATGTCCTTGCAGGTCTTCAGTTTTTCAGTGCATGCCTCAATCTTCGCAGTTAATTCGCACTTATATCAGCAAACTCGAACCATAGTTGAAATGCAGGTGGTGGATCACCGCCAAGCTTTTTGTTACTGGTGGTAGAGGGCCGTCTTGCAAGACCCTCGCCCCCTGCAGTGATGCCGCTTTTCTTGCTTCTAGTTGTGATCTAGCGCCTTCACTGGCAGTTTCCTGGTGTTGTCCACCACAGGCACTTCCGTAGACTTGAGCTGTGTGACCCAAGTGGGTGCGCCCAGGGTCGGATTGGGAACACGATTACGCCCTGGCACCGAAAGAAAAAGTGGCCCACATTTGTTGATAATGACCTTTCATGAAACGTTGCTTAGCATCTGGAGTAACTTTGGGAGAAATCTCTGATAAATTAAGCGTTCTATGCTCGTGGGGTCGGTAACATTGGCCAAGACTAGATGCACCACTAAACATACCATTATTCCACTGCAACACACCCACAGGTCTCATCACCTGATCTTCAGGCCTATACATTTCTCTACTTTGGGTTCCTGAATGCGTTAGCCACGTAATAGTCCCTCAGTCTGTGCTTCCCCCAAAGATCCCTGAATATCCTGTATTATATCAGGCCATGAGTCAGAGAACCATCCGCATCCATTGAGTCTTGAGGCTTTTGTTCAACTTCAAGGAACCAGGGGTCTTCCTCTTTTGGTTGTCACTCAGGAGCCTCTTTGCAAGCGATATCTTTGGGGATTGCATACTACTTCGTACTTGATGTCTTTTGTTTTGTGGGTAGAGACTTGATCTGAATCTGGAAAAGCTGCAGGAATTCACTCAAGTGCCTTTCATTCTCTCCATACCCCTTTCTTACTTCCTGTGTGCACCTCTCTCGTTCTCCCAATCCCTTTTTGCCCCTCTCCTAGTTCTTTCTTTTCCTCTCCTTGGTGTCGCTCATTCTACCTATGCGCTTCACTTAGTCTCTCGCATTTCCCTTCTCTCTTTTCTTTCTCTCTGTCTACAACAGCCCCCCCCCCCTCCCACTCCTGTCCCCCCTGTGGGCTCTTTTTTTGTTATTTGTATATCTCTCAGGCCCATATTTCTCCTGTCATTTTCTATCTCTCCTTTAAGTCTTATTTAATTTCTCTGTCTTGCAAACCTTCCCTTTTTTCTCCTGCCTTTCTCCCTCCTGTCAGCCTCTTTCACATCCCTCTGCCCCATGAACTTCTTTGTACTATACTTAATGTTATATTCTTTTGTGTCCCCTTTATTGCTTTGCTGCAGACAGTAACTGAAAGTCTTTCTGTGCCTGGAGGCAGCTCTTAAACCAAATGAGAATCCACAGGTGGAATTTCCTTTACTATTCCATCCCTTTGATGAAGGAAATTCCACTGGTGGATTGTAATCTACAATTAGCACTACTTCCTGGAATGACAACAACCTCTAAACTAAGCCCTAGACTGAGGGAGCGAATGAGGCTACTGCATGCGAGGTAGTAACCATCCTTCCTTTTGCTCGTAGACTAGGAAATGTTTGACATCCTCGTCTTCTTTCCTCTCCTCTCCATCATTTCCTTCGCAATTCACTTTTTTTTGTAGTTTTATATAGCATAAACTACCCAAAGGTACTGAAGAGCTTTACATGGACACGTTCATTTATTTTAGGAACTGGGATATTTAGTGATATGCCCAGAATCACAGAATGTTGAGCCGAGGCAGAGACTAAAACCTGGTTCTCAAGCTCCAAAGTCGGCAGCTCTGGCCATTACACCACATCCTCTACCAATTTCCTGCCTCCCTCTTCCCCACTTTCGCTTTCCAGCTTTCTGTCTTTAACAATTTCTGCCCATCTCTCCGCTGTCTTTCATCACTTCTTCTCCCTAATCTCTTCCCCTCACTCCCTCCATCTGTCTGCATATTTAGCCCTCTTATCCTCTCTCTTCTATCCTTCCTTTCTTCCTCACTTGATTTCCTTTTCCCCTTCCCAATTTTTTGTCACTCTTCTCCACTCTGCTGTCTCACTTTTTCTTTTGTCTCTCTCCACATTGCTCTCCTCGCTCCGTCCATTTTGTTACTGTCTTGCCATGGTTATTCTCCCTTCCCTTTGTCATTTTGGCCCCAAATTAACGTTTTTCACACATTATTTTGTGTTGTCAAAAACATTTTTCTTTTTGCTTATTTTGGTTGCTTGCAATACTTTTTATTTTCGTTCAGTGGTAAACCGGAGTCCCTCCCAAATAACAAGGTGGCAGAGGGCTGCTGTTAGAAATGAAAGTAGAGCCTTTTCGATGGCAGTTACACTTAATCTTTCACCCTGCACAGCCCCCTTTTACTCGACCCCAGGTAACATTAGAGCTGGCTGTGATGCTCAAAAAGAGCCCAGCCACTCCCAGTGCCTCACTGTCACTCTGAGAGACATTGTCCTACTGCACAAGACAATGAGCCATCCATTCTCAGTACTGGATTATAACTAGCTCCGATCTTCGCTCTAAGGCTACAGCAGCCTTTAAGGTCCAGCGCAGGAAAATGTGACTTTATCAAGGCTGAAAAAACGGCCCACCCGCTTGTCCCTGCCTCAGGCCCCTCGGGCAATGCCCGATTGCGCGCCCTGCCAATCCAACGCTGGGTGCGCCCGCCGTGACACCAGCTAGGGTGATGACCCCTGTCACGTCAAGCAGAGCAGTCGCATACCTGGCTGGCCCCATTCTTCCGGTCCCCAGAGCGCGTCTCCTCATCCTCGGTTGACCCAAGGAGAGGCTTCAGCTGGCAGAGCCTTGTTGTTACAAGTGCCACCGGCTGGCACCGATCACTAATAGGGCTGTCCCAAAATTAACCCAACATAGTGCTTTCGAGAAAGCTGCATTCAATTAAGAGAGACTTCTGACTTGCCAAGAAAGAGAAAGAAAAAACAGAAAAGGAAAAACACAAGGCAACAGCCTTCTCCGTTGATTCACCCAGGACCTGGAACAACATCCTTGTATCCTTCAGGTTTGGCCCAGCCCTGCTCCAGTTAAGAAAACGCTAAAGAAACATCGGAATGAACACTGATGCAGTAGCAGCCTGCTTCCCTCCCAGTACCCAGCTTCCTCTCCTAGCACTGTCTTTAGCCCTTTACAGCCGCCCACTGCATTTTAGATACGTTTCCTCTGTACGGATATCAAATACCTACGTACATGATAAATACATACAGGAGAATAAAGTGGGCCAAAGTCCCGGCGCACATCCCCAGCCAAGCCATGGGAGATACAATACTATGGTCTATAAACAGGTTCTTTGGAATTATGAAGCAAGGAGGACTGCATTATCCGTCAGAGTTGACTAAGCAAGGGCAAGTTATGCAGAGTAATACGGCACAATTTCTGATAGTACTATTAAATTATTTGTCATTTTTACACGTTAATACTGTCTGGGAAGAGTTTCACCTTCAAAGTACCAGTTTAACACCCAAATACAGCAATGAGCAACTGAAAGATGGCCAGTCAACCTTCGTGAAGGGCCTTCCATTGCGTTGGAATAAGTGTAGCTGCCCTTTTAGTAACTTTTGATCTCATAGTCTAAGTTCATGGCTTCTCTTCAGATTCCGTATGCATAGCTAGCCTCTAGATTTTAATGCATAGTTTTGCCTTAAATTCCAGATTCATGTTTTCTCTGAGGATTCAGGGAGCGTAGCTTGCCTTAAGATTCTGGATGTACAGTTAGCCTTCGGATTCTGGGTGCTTCGCTTCCCTTCATGTTCTGTTTTTATGGCTTCCCTTCAGTTTCTGGGTGCATAGCCTGCCTTTAGATTCTGGGTGCAATACCTACTTTTAGAATCTGGGTGCACGCTTCCCTTCAGTTTCTGGGTGCATAGCCTGCCTTTAGATTCTGGGTGCAATACCTACTTTTAGAATCTGGGTGCACGCTTCCCTTCAGTTTCTGGGTGCATTGCCTGCCTTTAGATTCTGGGTGCAAGACCTACTTTTAGAATCTGGGTGCACGCTTCCCTTCAGTTTCTGGGTGCATTGCCTGCCTTTAGATTCTGAGTGCACGGCCTACTTTTAGAATCTGGGTGCACGCTTCCCTTCAGTTTCTGGGTGCATAGCCTGCCTTTAGATTCTGAGTGCACGACCTACTTGTAGAATCCGGGTGCACGCTTCCCTTCAGTTTCTGGGTGCATAGCCTGCCTTTAGATTCTGGGTGCAATACCTACTTTTAGAATCTTTGTGCACGCTTCCCTTCAGTTTCTGGGTGCATAGCCTGCCTTTAGATTCTGGGTGCAATACCTACTTTTAGAATCTGGGTGCACGCTTCCCTTCAGTTTCTGGGTGCATAGCCTGCCTTTAGATTCTGGGTGCAAGACCTACTTTTAGAATCTGGGTGCACACTTCCCTTCAGTTTGAGTGCATAGCCTGCCTTTAGATTCTGAGTGCACAGCCTACTTTTAGAATCTTGGTGCACACTTCCTTTCAGTTTCTGGGTGCATAGCCTGCCTTTAGATTCTGGGTGCACAACCTACTTTTAGAATCTCTGTGCACGCTTCCCTTCAGTTTCTGGGTGCATAGCCTGCCTTTAGATTCTGGGTGCAAGACCTACTTTTAGAATCTCGGTGCACACTTCCCTTCAGTTTGAGTGCATAGCCTTCCTTTAGATTCTGGGTGCACGGCCTACTTTTAGAATCTGGGTGCACGCTTCCCTTCAGTTTGAGTGCATAGCCTGCCTTTAGATTCTGAGTGCACAGCCTACTTTTAGAATCTCTGTGCACGCTTCCCTTCAGTTTCTGGGTGCATAGCCTGCCTTTAGATTCTGGGTGCACGACCTACTTTTAGAATCTCGGTGCACACTTCCTTTCAGTTTCTGGGTGCATAGCCTGCCTTTAGATTCTGGGTGCACGACCTACTTTTAGAATCTCGGTGCACACTTCCTTTCAGTTTCTGGGTGCATAGCCTGCCTTTAGATTCTGGGTGCACGACCTACTTTTAGAATCTGGGTGCACGCTTCCCTTCAATTTGAGTGCATAGCCTGCCTTTAGATTCTGGGTGCAAGACCTGCTTTTAGAATCTCGGTGCACACTTCCCTTCAGTTTTAATGCATAGCCTGCCTTTAGATTCTGGGTGCACAACCTACTTTTAGAATCTGGGTGCACGCTTCCCTTCAGTTTGAGTGCATAGCCTGTCTTTAGGTTCTGGATGCACGACCTACTTTTAGAATCTCTGTGCACACGTCCTTTCAGTTTCTGGGTGCATAGCCTGCCTTTAGATTCTGGGTGCACGGCCTACTTTTAGAATCTGGGTGCACGCTTCCCTTCAGTTTCTGGGTGCATAGCCTGCCTTTAGATTCTGGGTGCACGACCTACTTTTAGAATCTCGGTGCACACTTCTTTTCAGTTTCTGGGTGCATAGCCTGCCTTTAGATTCTGGGTGCACGACCTACTTTTAGAATCTCGGTGCACACTTCCTTTCAGTTTCTGGGTGCATAGCCTGCCTTTAGATTCTGGGTGCACGACCTACTTTTAGAATCTTTGTGCACGCTTCCCTTCAGTTTCTGGGTGCATAGCCTGCCTTTAGATTCTGGGTGCACGACCTACTTTTAGAATCTGGGTGCACGCTTCCCTTCAATTTGAGTGCATAGCCTGCCTTTAGATTCTGGGTGCAAGACCTGCTTTTAGAATCTCGGTGCACACTTCCCTTCAGTTTTAATGCATAGCCTGCCTTTAGATTCTGGGTGCACGACCTACTTTTAGAATCTCTGTGCACACGTCCTTTCAGTTTCTGGGTGCATAGCCTGCCTTTAGATTCTGGGTGCACGGCCTACTTTTAGAATCTGGGTGCACGCTTCCCTTCAGTTTCTGGGTTCATAGCCTGCCTTTAGATTCTGGGTGCACGACCTACTTTTAGAATCTCGGTGCACACTTCTTTTCAGTTTCTGGGTGCATAGCCTGCCTTTAGATTCTGGGTGCACGACCTACTTTTAGAATCTCTGTGCACACGTCCTTTCAGTTTCTGGGTGCGTAGCCTGCCTTTAGATTCTGAGTACACGGCCTACTTTTAGAATCTCTGTGCACGCTTCCCTTCAGTTTCTGGGTGCATTGCCTGCCTTTAGATTCTGGGTGCAATACCTACTTTTAGAATCTGGGTGCATGCTTCCCTTCAGTTTCTGGGTGCATAGCCTGCCTTTAGATTCTGAGTGCACGACCTACTTTTAGAATCTGGGTGCACGCTTCCTTTCAGTTTCTGGGTGCATAGACTGCCTTTAGATTCTGGGTGCACAACCTACTTTTAGAATCTGGGTGCACGCTTCCCTTCAGTTTGAGTGCATAGCCTGCCTTTAGATTCTGGGTGCAAGACCTACTTTTAGAATCTCGGTGCACACTTCCCTTCAGTTTGAGTGCATAGCCTGCCTTTAGATTCTGGGTGCACGACCTACTTTTAGAATCTGGGTGCACGCTTCCTTTCAGTTTGAGTGCATAGCCTGTCTTTAGATTCTGGGTGCACGGCCTACTTTTAGAATCTCTGTGCACGCTTCCCTTCAGTTTGAGTGCATAGCTTGCCTTTAGATTCTGGGTGTATGGCCTGCTTTTAGAATCTGGATGCATGCTTCCCTTCAGTTTCTGGGGGCATAGATTGCCTTCAGATTCTGGGTGCACGACCTACTTTTAGAATCTCGGTGCACACTTCTTTTCAGTTTCTGGGTGCATAGCCTGCCTTTAGATTCTGGGTGCACGACCTACTTTTAGAATCTCGGTGCACACTTCCTTTCAGTTTCTGGGTGAATAGGCTGCCTTTAGATTCTGGGTGCACGGCCTACTTTTAGAATCTCTGTGCACGCTTCCCTTCAGTTTGAGTGCATAGCTTGCCTTTAGATTCTGGGTGCACGGCCTACTTTTAGAATCTCTGTGCACGCTTCCCTTCAGTTTGAGTGCATAGCTTGCCTTTAGATTCTGGGTGTATGGCCTGCTTTTAGAATCTGGATGCATGCTTCCCTTCAGTTTCTGGGGGCATAGATTGCCTTCAGATTCTGGGTGCATAGCTTCCCTTCAGTTTCTGGGGGCATAGATTGCCTTCAGATTCTGGGTGCATAGCTTGCCTTTAGATTCTGGGTGCGTAGCTTGCCTTTAGATTCTGGGTGCGTAGCTTGCCTTTAGATTCTGGGTGCGTAGCTTGCCTTCAGATTCTGGGTGTATGGCCTGCTTTTAGAATCTGGGTGCATGCTTCCCTTCAGATTCTGGGTGCGTAGCTTGCCTTTAGATTCTGGGTGCATAGCTTGCCTTTAGATTCTGGGTGCGTAGCTTGCCTTTAGATTCTGGGTGCGTAGCTTGCCTTTAGATTCTGGGTGCGTAGCTTGCCTTTAGATTCTGGGTGCGTAGCTTGCCTTTAGATTCTGGGTGCGTAGCTTGCCTTTAGATTCTGGGTGCGTAGCTTGCCTTCAGATTCTGGGTGCGTAGCTTGCCTTTAGATTCTGGGTGCGTAGCTTGCCTTTAGATTCTGGGTGCGTAGCTTGCCTTTAGATTCTGGGTGCGTAGCTTGCCTTCAGATTCTGGGTGCATAGCTTGCCTTTAGATTCTGGGCGCATAACTTGCCTGAGGCTTTGATTCCGCTTTTCTCTTTCTTTCCAGGGTCAGAGCTCCGTATCTTGCATTCTCTGGGAAGTGGGGGATGTATGTTAATATCTCCAATAGTCTTTCTTGGAGCCGAGCCGTCGCAGCTCTAGTGCTGGACACAATTCATCAAATTGTGCTGCTTCAGCATCGCTGGGCCTGTCGGGGATCCTGGGAGCTGCTCCAAAGTAATTATTCATGTTTCTGCAAGAATGTAATTTCACATTAAAATAAGAATCTATACATCAACGTCTGCTTTAGCATCTTCAAATGTCACAGGTGATCCATTCAAATGAATTGATTCAGTAACTTCTTCATTTGTGTAAGAAGCCTAGGCCATCATAAGATGTTTGAACGGAATCTAATCCCACTTTATGGAGTCTCGCCCATTGGCTACCTTAGAATACTTGATCTACTTTTACGTCTTGTAATCATTTTAAACATTGATTTATTATATATTATAATAGGATCAGCTTCACAGTTGATAATCCTCCTTTCTTTGAATCATTCGAAATATTGTAATAAGGTTTATAATGGCGCCAATGTTTATCTGCTCAGTTGAAATCCTTACACACTTTCTAGCCGTGCTCTTTGCTTCAGCAGATGATAGAAATGTGAACATCCCTCAGTGCCCCGGACCACTGCACCTGCTGCACACACTGCTGCAGTGGGCTCTTTCCTCCCACTGCCCTGGTGCCGCTGCACCTGCCGCACTAATGATAGTTGTGCTCCGTGCTGGGAAAGAGACTGCAATGGGCTCCTCTCCCCCACCCTACGCACCTCTGTGCCACTGCACCTGCTGCACACACTGCTGCAGTGGGCTCTTTCCTCCCACTGCCCTGGTGCCGCTGCACCTGCCGCACTAATGATAGTTGTGCTCCGTGCTGGGAAAGAGACTGCAATGGGCTCCTCTCCCCCACCCTACGCACCTCTGTGCCACTGCACCTGCTGCACACACTGCTGCAGTGGGCTCTTTCCTTCCACTGCCCCGGACCACTGCACCTGCTGCACTAATGATAGTTGTGCTCCGTGCTGGGAAAGAGACTGCAATGGGCTCCTCTCCCCCACCCTACGCACCTCTGTGCCACTGCACCTGCTGCACACACTGCTGCAGTGGGCTCTTTCCTCCCACTGCCCTGGTGCCGCTGCACCTGCCGCACTAATGATAGTTGTGCTCCGTGCTGGGAAAGAGACTGCAATGGGCTCCTCTCCCCCACCCTACGCACCTCTGTGCCACTGCACCTGCTGCACACACTGCTGCAGTGGGCTCTTTCCTTCCACTGCCCCGGACCACTGCACCTGCTGCACTAATGATAGTTGTGCTCCGTGCTGGGAAAGAGACTGCAATGGGCTCCTCTCCCCCACCCTACGCACCTCTGTGCCACTGCACCTGCTGCACACACTGCTGCAGTGGGCTCTTTCCTCCCACTGCCCTGGTGGCACTGCACCTGCTGCACTACCGATAACTGCACACACTGCTGCAGTGGGCTCTTTCCTCCCACTGCCCTGGTGGCACTGCACCTGCCGCACTAATGATAGTAGTGCTCCGTGCTGGGAAAGAGACTGCAGTGGGCTCCTCTCCCCCACCCTACGCACCTCTGTGCCACTGCACCTGCTGCACACACTGCTGCAGTGGGCTCTTTCCTCCCACTGCCCTGGTGCCGCTGCACCTGCTGCACTAATGATAGTTGTGCTCCGTGCTGGGAAAGAGACTGCAATGGGCTCCTCTCCCCCACCCTACGCACCTCTGTGCCACTGCACCTGCTGTACTACCGATAACCGTACACACTACTGCAGTGAGCACTTTCCTCCCTCTGCCCTGGTGGCACTGCACCTGCTGCACTACCGATAACTGCACACACTGCTGCAGTGGGCTCTTTCCTCCCACTGCCCTGGTGCCGCTGCACCTGCTGCACTAATGAGAACAGCGACCCTGTGCTCCATGCAGGGTGCAGGCTGTAGAGGGTTCTCACGCCACCGAGCACTGGGAGCAGCCTGGGGTCTGGTGCCACTGCACCTGCTGCACTAATGATAGTAGTGCTCCGTGCTGGGAAAGAGACTGCAATGGGCTCCTCTCCCCCACCCTACGCACCTCTGTGCCACTGCACCTGCTGCACACACTGCTGCAGTGGGCTCTTTCCTCCCACTGCCCTGGTGCCGCTGCACCTGCTGCACTAATGATAGTTGTGCTCCGTGCTGGGAAAGAGACTGCAATGGGCTCCTCTCCCCCACCCTACGCACCTCTGTGCCACTGCACCTGCTGCACACACTGCTGCAGTGGGCTCTTTCCTCCCACTGCCCTGGTGGCACTGCACCTGCTGCACTAATGATAGTTGTGCTCCGTGCTGGGAAAGAGACTGCAATGGGCTCCTCTCCCCCACCCTACGCACCTCTGTGCCACTGCACCTGCTGCACACACTGCTGCAGTGGGCTCTTTCCTCCCACTGCCCTGGTGACACTGCACCTGCTGCACTAATGATAGTTGTGCTCCGTGCTGGGAAAGAGACTGCAGTGGGCTTCTTTCCCCCTCCCTACGCACCTCTGTGCCACTGCACCTGCTGTACTACCGATAACTGCACACACTGCTGCAGTGGGCTCTGTCCTCCCACTGCCCTGGTGTCACTGCACCTGCTGCACTAATGATAGTTGTGCTCCGTGCTGGGAAAGAGACTGCAGTGGGCTTCTCACCCCCACCCTACGCACCTCTGTGCCACTGCACCTGCTGCACTACCGATAACCGTACACACTGCTGCAGTGAGCACTTTCCTCCCTCTGCCCTGGTGGCACTGCACCTGCTGCACTACCGATAACTGCACACACTGCTGCAGTGGGCTCTTTCCTCCCACTGCCCTGGTGGCACTGCACCTGCTGCACTACCGATAACTGCACACACTGCTGCAGTGGGCTCTGTCCTCCCACTGCCCTGGTGCCACTGCACCTGCTGCACTAATAATAGTTGTGCTCCGTGCTGGGAAAGAGACTGCAATGGGCTCCTCTCCCCCACCCTACGCACCTCTGTGGCACTGCACCTGCTGCACTAATGAGAACAGCGACCCTGTGCTCCTTGCAGGGTGCAGGCTGTAGAGGGTTCTCACGCCACCGAGCACTGGGAGCAGCCTGGGGTCTGGTGCCACTGCACCTGCTGCACTAATGATAGTAGTGCTCCGTGCTGGGAAAGAGACTGCAATGGGCTCCTCTCCCCCACCCTACGCACCTCTGTGCCACTGCACCTGCTGCACTACCGATAACTGCACACACTGCTGCAGTGGGCTCTTTCCTCCCACTGCCCTGGTGCCACTGCACCTGCTGCACTAATGATAGTTGTGCTCCGTGCTGAGAAAGAGACTGCAGTGGGCTTCTCACCCCTCCCTACGCACCTCTGTGCCACTGCACCTGCTGTACTACCGATAACCGTACACACTGCTGCAGTGAGCACTTTCCTCCCTCTGCCCTGGTGGCACTGCACCTGCTGCACTACCGATAACTGCACACACTGCTGCAGTGGGCTCTTTCCTCCCACTGCCCTGGTGCCGCTGCACCTGCTGCACTAATGAGAACAGCGACCCTGTGCTCCATGCAGGGTGCAGGCTGTAGAGGGTTCTCACGCCACTGAGCACTGGGAGCAGCCTGGGATCTGGTGCCACTGCACCTGCTGCACTAATGATAGTAGTGCTCTGTGCTGGGAAAGAGACTGCAGTGGGCTTCTCACCCCCACCCTACGCACCTCTGTGTCACTGCACCTGCTGCACTACCGATAACTGCACACACTGCTGCAGTGGGCTCTTTCCTCCCACTGCCCTGGTGACACTGCACCTGCTGCACTAATGATAGTTGTGATCCGTGCTGGGAAAGAGACTGCAGTGGGCTCCAAACCCCACCATACGCACCTCTGTGCCACTGCACCTGCTGCACTACCGATAACCGTACACACTGCTGCAGTGAGCACTTTCCTCCCTCTGCCCTAATGCCAATGCACTTGCTGCACTACCGATAACTGCACACACTGCTGCAGTGGGCTCTTTCCTTCCACTGCCCTGGTGCCACTGCACCTGCTGCACTAATGATAGTTGTGCTCCGTGCTGGGAAAGAGACTGCAGTGGGCTTCTCACCCCCACCCTACGCACCTCTGTGACACTGCACCTGCTGCACTACCGATAACCGTACACACTGCTGCAGTGAGCACTTTCCTCCCTCTGCCCTGGTGGCACTGCACCTGCTGCACTACCGATAACTGCACACACTGCTGCAGTGGGCTCTTTCCTCCCACTGCCCTGGTGCCGCTGCACCTGCTGCACTAATGATAGTAGTGCTCTGTGCTGGGAAAGAGACTGCAGTGGGCTTCTCACCCCCACCCTACGCACCTCTGTGTCACTGCACCTGCTGCACTACCGATAACTGCACACACTGCTGCAGTGGGCTCTTTCCTCCCACTGCCCTGGTGACACTGCACCTGCTGCACTAATGATAGTTGTGATCCGTGCTGGGAAAGAGACTGCAGTGGGCTCCAAACCCCACCATACGCACCTCTGTGCCACTGCACCTGCTGCACTACCGATAACCGTACACACTGCTGCAGTGAGCACTTTCCTCCCTCTGCCCTAATGCCAATGCACTTGCTGCACTACCGATAACTGCACACACTGCTGCAGTGGGCTCTTTCCTTCCACTGCCCTGGTGCCACTGCACCTGCTGCACTAATGATAGTTGTGCTCCGTGCTGGGAAAGAGACTGCAGTGGGCTTCTCACCCCCACCCTACGCACCTCTGTGACACTGCACCTGCTGCACTACCGATAACCGTACACACTGCTGCAGTGAGCACTTTCCTCCCTCTGCCCTGGTGGCACTGCACCTGCTGCACTACCGATAACTGCACACACTGCTGCAGTGGGCTCTTTCCTCCCACTGCCCTGGTGCCGCTGCACCTGCTGCACTAATGATAGTTGTGATCCGTGCTGGGAAAGAGACTGCAGTGGGCTCCAAACCCCACCATACGCACCTCTGTGCCACTGCACCTGCTGCACTACCGATAACCGTACACACTGCTGCAGTGAGCACTTTCCTCCCTCTGCCCTGGTGGCACTGCACTTGCTGCACTACCGATAACTGCACACACTGCTGCAGTGGGCTCTTTCCTTCCACTGCCCTAGTGCTGCTGCACCTGCTGTACTACCAATAACTCCACACACTCCTGCAGTGGGCTCTTTCCTCCCACTGCCCTGGTGCCACTGCACCTGCTGCACTAATGATAGTTGTGCTCCGTGCTGTTAAAGAGACTGCAGTGGGCTCCTCGCCCCCACCCTACGCACTTCTGTGCCACTGCATCTGCTGCACTACTGATAACCGCGCACACTGCTGCCGTGGGCTCTTTACTCCACTGCCCTGGTGCCGTTGCACCTGCTGCACTACAGATAACCGTACACACTGCTGCAGTGGGCTCTTTCCTCCCACTGCCCTGGTGCCACTGCACCTGCTGCACTACCGATAACTGCACACACTGCTGCAGTAGGCTCTTTATTCCCACTGTCCTGGTGCCACTGCACCTACTGCACTAATGATAGTTGTGCTCCGTGCTGGGCAAGAGACTTATAGCATACACATCTCTGTGCCACTGCACCTGCTGCACTACTGATAACTACACACACTGCTGCAGTGGGCTCTTTCCTCCCACTGCCCTGGTGCCGCTGCACCTGCTGCACTAATGAGAACAGCGACCCTGTGCTCCATGCCGGGTGCGGACTGCAGAGGGTTCTCACGCCACCGAGCACTGGGAGCAGGCTGGGGTCTGGTGCCACTGCACCTGCTGCACTAATGAGAACAGCGACCCTGTGCTCCATGCAGGGTGCAGGCTGTAAAGGGTACTCACGCCACCGAGCACTGGGAGCAGGCTCGGGTCTGGTGCCACTGCACCGGCTGCACTAATGATAGTTGTGCTCCGTGCTGGGAAAGAGACTGCAGTGTGCTTCTCACCCCCACCCTACGCACCTCTGTGCCACTGCACCTGCTGCACTACCGATAACTGCACACACTGCTGCAGTGGGCTCTTTCCTCCCACTGCCCTGGTGCCACTGCACCTGCTGCACTAATGAGAACAGCGACCCTGTGCTCCATGCCGGGTGCGGGCTGCAGAAGGTTCTCACGCCACCGAGCACTGGGAGCAGGCTGGGGTCTGGTGCAGCGGTGCCTTGTGGTCCATGCTGGGAGCAGGCTGGGGTCTGGTGCAGCGGTGCTTTGTGTTCCATGCTGGGAGCAGGCTGGGGTCTGGTGCAGCGGTGCCTTGTGTTCCATGCTGGGAGCAGGCTGGGGTCTGGTGCAGCGGTGCCTTGTGTTCCATGCTGGGGTCCGGTGCAGCGGTGCCTTGTGGTCCATGCTGGGAGCAGGCTGGGGTCCGGTGCAGCGGTGCCTTGTGTTCCATGCTGGGAGCAGGCTGGGGTCCGGTGCAGCGGTGCCTTGTGTTCCATGCTGGGAGCAGGCTGGGGTCCGGTGCAGCGGTGCCTTGTGTTCCATGCTGGGAGCAGGCTGGGGTCCGGTGCAGCGGTGCCTTGTGTTCCATGCTGGGAGCAGGCTGGGGTCCGGTGCAGCGGTGCCTTGTGTTCCATGCTGGGAGCAGGCTGGGGTCCGGTGCAGCGGTGCCTTGTGTTCCATGCTGGGAGCAGGCTGGGGTCCGGTGCAGCGGTGCCTTGTGTTCCATGCTGGGAGCAGGCTGGGGTCCGGTGCAGCGGTGCCTTGCGGTCCATGCTGGGAGCAGGCTGGGGTCCGGTGCAGCGGTGCCTTGCGGTCCATGCTGGGAGCAGGCTGGGGTCCGGTGCAGCGGTGCCTTGCGGTCCATGCTGGGAGCAGGCTGGGGTCCGGTGCAGCGGTGCCTTGCGTTCCATGCTGGGAGCAGGCTGGGGTCCGGTGCAGCGGTGCCTTGCGTTCCATGCTGGGAGCAGGCTGGGGTCCGGTGCAGCGGTGCCTTGTGTTCCATGCTGGGAGCAGGCTGGGGTCCGGTGCAGCGGTGCCTTGTGTTCCATGCTGGGAGCAGGCTGGGGTCCGGTGCAGCGGTGCCTTGTGTTCCATGCTGGGAGCAGGCTGGGGTCCGGTGCAGAGGTGCCTTGTGTTCCATGCTGGGAGCAGGCTGGGGTCCGGTGCAGCGGTGCCTTGTGTTCCATGCTGGGAGCAGGCTGGGGTCCGGTGCAGCGGTGCCTTGTGTTCCATGCTGGGAGCAGGCTGGGGTCCGGTGCAGCGGTGCCTTGTGTTCCATGCTGGGAGCAGGCTGGGGTCCGGTGCAGCGGTGCCTTGTGTTCCATGCTGGGAGCAGGCTGGGGTCCGGTGCAGCGGTGCCTTGTGTTCCATGCTGGGAGCAGGCTGGGGTCCGGTGCAGCGGTGCCTTGTGTTCCATGCTGGGAGCAGGCTGGGGTCCGGTGCAGCGGTGCCTTGCGGTCCATGCTGGGAGCAGGCTGGGGTCCGGTGCAGCGGTGCCTTGCGTTCCATGCTGGGAGCAGGCTGGGGTCCGGTGCAGCGGTGCCTTGCGTTCCATGCTGGGAGCAGGCTGGGGTCCGGTGCAGCGGTGCCTTGCGGTCCATGCTGGGAGCAGGCTGGGGTCCGGTGCAGCGGTGCCTTGCGGTCCATGCTGGGAGCAGGCTGGGGTCCGGTGCAGCGGTGCCTTGTGTTCCATGCTGGGAGCAGGCTGGGGTCCGGTGCAGCGGTGCCTTGCGTTCCATGCTGGGAGCAGGCTGGGGTCCGGTGCAGCGGTGCCTTGTGTTCCATGCTGGGAGCAGGCTGGGGTCCGGTGCAGCGGTGCCTTGTGTTCCATGCTGGGAGCAGGCTGGGGTCCGGTGCAGAGGTGCCTTGTGTTCCATGCTGGGAGCAGGCTGGGGTCCGGTGCAGCGGTGCCTTGTGTTCCATGCTGGGAGCAGGCTGGGGTCCGGCGCAGCGGTGCCTTGTGTTCCATGCTGGGAGCAGGCTGGGGTCCGGCGCAGCGGTGCCTTGTGTTCCATGCTGGGAGCAGGCTGGGGTCCGGCGCAGCGGTGCCTTGTGTTCCATGCTGGGAGCAGGCTGGGGTCCGGCGCAGCGGTGCCTTGTGTTCCATGCTGGGGTCCGGCGCAGCGGTGCCTTGTGTTCCATGCTGGGAGCAGGCTGGGGTCCGGTGCAGCGGTGCCTTGTGTTCCATGCTGGGAGCAGGCTGGGGTCCGGTGCAGCGGTGCCTTGTGTTCCATGCTGGGAGCAGGCTGGGGTCCGGTGCAGCGGTGCCTTGCGGTCCATGCTGTGAGCAGGCTGGGGTCCGGTGCAGCGGTGCCTTGTGTTCCATGCTGGGAGCAGGCTGGGGTCCGGCGCAGCGGTGCCTTGTGTTCCATGCTGGGGTCCGGCGCAGCGGTGCCTTCTGTTCCATGCTGGGAGCAGGCTGGGGTCCGGTGCAGCGGTGCCTTGCGTTCCATGCTGGGAGCAGGCTGGGGTCCGGCGCAGCGGTGCCTTGCGTTCCATGCTGGGAGCAGGCGCAGCGGTGCCTTGTGTTCCATGCTGGGAGCAGGCTGGGGTCCGGCGCAGCGGTGCCTTGTGTTCCATGCTGGGAGCAGGCTGGGGTCTGGTGCAGCGGTGCCTTGTGTTCCATGCTGGGAGCAGGCTGGGGTCCGGTGCAGCGGTGCCTTGTGTTCCATGCTGGGAGCAGGCTGGGGTCCGGTGCAGCGGTGCCTTGTGTTCCATGCTGGGAGCAGGCTGGGGTCCGGTGCAGAGGTGCCTTGTGTTCCATGCTGGGAGCAGGCTGGGGTCCGGTGCAGCGGTGCCTTGTGTTCCATGCTGGGAGCAGGCTGGGGTCCGGTGCAGCGGTGCCTTGCGGTCCATGCTGGGAGCAGGCTGGGGTCCGGTGCAGAGGTGCCTTGCGGTCCATGCTGGGAGCAGGCTGGGGTCCGGTGCAGCGGTGCCTTGCGTTCCATGCTGGGAGCAGGCTGGGGTCCGGTGCAGCGGTGCCTTGTGTTCCATGCTGGGAGCAGGCTGGGGTCCGGTGCAGCGGTGCCTTGTGTTCCATGCTGGGAGCAGGCTGGAGTCCGGTGCAGAGGTGCCTTGTGTTCCATGCTGGGAGCAGGCTGGGGTCCGGTGCAGCGGTGCCTTGCGGTCCATGCTGGGAGCAGGCTGGGGTCCGGTGCAGCGGTGCCTTGCGTTCCATGCTGGGAGCAGGCTGGGGTCCGGTGCAGCGGTGCCTTGTGTTCCATGCTGGGAGCAGGCTGGGGTCCGGTGCAGCGGTGCCTTGCGTTCCATGCTGGGAGCAGGCTGGGGTCCGGTGCAGCGGTGCCTTGTGTTCCATGCTGGGAGCAGGCTGGGGTCCGGTGCAGCGGTGCCTTGTGTTCCATGCTGGGAGCAGGCTGGGGTCCGGTGCAGCGGTGCCTTGTGTTCCATGCTGGGAGCAGGCTGGGGTCCGGTGCAGCGGTGCCTTGTGTTCCATGCTGGGAGCAGGCTGGGGTCCGGTGCAGCGGTGCCTTGCGTTCCATGCTGGGAGCAGGCTGGGGTCTGGTGCAGCGGTGCCTTGCGTCCCAGGCGCAGCGATGCCTTGTGTTCCATGCTGGGAGCAGGCTGGGGTCCGGTGCAGCGGTGCCTTGTGTTCCATGCTGGGAGCAGGCTGGGGTCCGGTGCAGCGGTGCCTTGCGGTCCATGCTGTGAGCAGGCTGGGGTCCGGTGCAGCGGTGCCTTGTGTTCCATGCTGGGAGCAGGCTGGGGTCTGGTGCAGTGGTGCCTTGTGTTCCATGCTGGGGTCCGGCGCAGCGGTGCCTTGTGTTCCATGCTGGGAGCAGGCTGGGGTCCGGTGCAGCGGTGCCTTGCGTTCCATGCTGGGAGCAGGCTGGGGTCCGGCGCAGCGGTGCCTTGCGTTCCATGCTGGGAGCAGGCGCAGCGGTGCCTTGTGTTCCATGCTGGGAGCAGGCTGGGGTCCGGCGCAGCGGTGCCTTGTGTTCCATGCTGGGAGCAGGCTGGGGTCCGGTGCAGCGGTGCCTTGCGTTCCATGCTGGGAGCAGGCTTGGGTCCGGCGCAGCGTTGCCTTGCGTTCCATGCTGGGAGCAGGCGCAGCGGTGCCTTGTGTTCCATGCTGGGAGCAGGCTGGGGTCCGGCGCAGCGGTGCCTTGTGTTCCATGCTGGGAGCAGGCTGGGGTCTGGTGCAGCGGTGCCTTGTGTTCCATGCTGTGAGCAGGCTGGGGTCCGGTGCAGCGGTGCCTTGCGTTCCATGCTGGGAGCAGGCTGGGGTCCGGTGTAGCGGTGCCTTGCAGTCCATGCTGGGAGCAGGCTGGGGTCCGGTGCAGCGGTGCCTTGCAGTCCATGCTGGGAGCAGGCTGGGGTCCGGTGCAGCGGTGCCTTGCGGTCCATGCTGGGAGCAGGTGGGGTCCGGTGCAGCGGTGCCTTGTGTTCCATGCTGGGAGCAGGCTGGGGTCCGGTGCAGCGGTGCCTTGTGTTCCATGCTGGGAGCAGGCTGGGGTCCGGTGCAGCGGTGCCTTGTGTTCCATGCTGGGAGCAGGCTGGGGTCCGGTGCAGCGGTGCCTTGTGTTCCATGCTGGGAGCAGGCTGGGGTCCGGTGCAGCGGTGCCTTGTGTTCCATGCTGGGAGCAGGCTGGGGTCCGGTGCAGCGGTGCCTTGTGTTCCATGCTGGGAGCAGGCTGGGGTCCGGTGCAGCGGTGCCTTGTGTTCCATGCTGGGAGCAGGCTGGCGTCCGGTGCAGCGGTGCCTTGCGGTCCATGCTGGGAGCAGGCTGGGGTCCGGTGCAGCGGTGCCTTGCGTTCCATGCTGGGAGCAGGCTGGGGTCCGGTGCAGCGGTGCCTTGCGTTCCATGCTGGGAGCAGGCTGGGGTCCGGCGCAGCGGTGCCTTGCGTTCCATGCTGGGAGCAGGCTGGGGTCCGGCGCAGCGGTGCCTTGTGTTCCATGCTGGGAGCAGGCTGGGGTCCGGTGCAGCGGTGCCTTGTGTTCCATGCTGGGAGCAGGCTGGGGTCCGGTGCAGCGGTGCCTTGTGTTCCATGCTGGGAGCAGGCTGGGGTCCGGTGCAGCGGTGCCTTGCGGTCCATGCTGGGAGCAGGCTGGGGTCCGGTGCAGCGGTGCCTTGCGGTCCATGCTGGGAGCAGGCTGGGGTCCGGTGCAGCGGTGCCTTGTGTTCCATGCTGGGAGCAGGCTGGGGTCCGGCGCAGCGGTGCCTTGTGTTCCATGCTGGGGTCCGGTGCAGCGGTGCCTTGTGTTCCATGCTGGGAGCAGGCTGGGGTCCGGTGCAGCGGTGCCTTGCGGTCCATGCTGGGAGCAGGCTGGGGTCCGGTGCAGCGGTGCCTTGCGGTCCATGCTGGGAGCAGGCTGGGGTCCGGTGCAGCGGTGCCTTGTGTTCCATGCTGGGAGCAGGCTGGGGTCCGGCGCAGCGGTGCCTTGTGTTCCATGCTGGGGTCCGGCGCAGCGGTGCCTTGTGTTCCATGCTGGGAGCAGGCTGCAGGGGCTGCCTCACACCCAGGGCTCTTGTGTTCTGTGCCGGGTGCAAGCTCCCGTGGGCTCCATGTCCCAACCACCACACACCTCTTTGCCACTTGTCTTGCTGCACTATTTATCGGTGCACCCTGTTCCATACTGTGATCTGACTGCAGTGGGATCTTTACCCCCAGTATCCCCCTGTCGCTGCACCTGCTGCCCTTGCCTGTCCTTTTCTTCCTGTGTGTATTGTTTTCCTCTCTGAGATGCCTCTTTCCCTCACCCCAAGCTTCACTGTACCTTTCACCCCCTTCTGCTCCTCCTTGCCTGGTTACCTCTTCTCACCGCCCGACCCCCTGCTCCTCTTACTGCTGCCCCAGCTGAAACAGTGGACGCAGAGAAAGTCTCCTCTCACTTGTTCTTACCCTGAAATGCCATCCCTTGCCAGTAATGAAAGTGGGCGTGTTCTTGACTTATTTATGGAGAAACACATAAGTTACAGACAGTAGCCCTCGAAGGGTGGATTATTATTACCCTGTGGAATCTGACAGATGAGTGTAATAGGCAAGGCCTTTTCATGTTAACCCCTATCAAGAAGGCCTAAAAGTAGATTTGCATTGGAGAAGCTTTCTTAGGCCTCATAGGATGGGTTGCATATGCTTTTGACAACTGTGATTTATAGTTGTTTGTAATTGTATTCTCATTAACGTGCATTATTTCATAGTGTGCACTTTTTAAATCTGGCCCAACAGCTTTCTCTGTCTTGCCAATCTCTAGTAATGAAGAAAAAAATGGAAATACATGTATTAAGGGTCTTTGGGTCAGCCCTCTTAAGCCTCTGATCTGCTTCAGTGTAATTTACATTGTTTCCACCCATGCCGGCATATAGAAAGGGGTAGTTGGTCAGCCCACTTCAGTCATTGGCTCTGTTGCCCTCTAAGTGCTGGCATATTACCTGGTTACATATCAACATCCACCTGAAATGGAATGTGCTTCAGTGCCAGAATTGTGTGCCCCAGGCAAATTATTTTTGCATTTTCTCTTCTTACAAGTCTCCTTTTTCTCTCTCTTTTATTTATTTATCTATTCATTAAGGGCCCGCTGGTCCCTAAACAATGCTACCAGGCCACTCATTTATCACTCATTTCGCCTTTGTACTGCTGCGGTCTGTGTGGCCACTGCTTCTAAACTGGGCACCCCTAGTCTTGAAGGGTGTTTCCCATTGTGTATCACATTTTTACCGTTTCATGGTGACAGCGCATTTAGAAGCAACATGTCTGCCATCTTTAATTGGTACAGCATTTAATCATTGCATACAATACAATCTCAAGATGGCGGCTTACTGCAGTGTTTTTTTTTTTTACTTATTCTTAATTGAAAGCACACGACCTCCACGTTTATTCTGTAGCATGTTTTCATTTTTCTTCTGTATTCTTGTGATTTATACTGCAGATGCTTTTAGACTATCGGGTGTGTGTGTGCGCTTTATAGTGGATGGGTGAGTGGCTGAATGTAAGAATCAGTCCGTGGGTGGATGAATGAATGCATTAGTGCAAGGATGAGTGACAGATTGCATGTGTAAGATGCAGTTTTCAGTACCTAAACCCACCTGTAACTAAAAAGATGCTTTCAGTTATACGTCAGACCCGTTGACATTGCCAGTGCTTGTTTTGCATGCCTCTCGTGTCTGTGCTGTAACTAGGAGACCCACTTAGAGGCATTGCTTACTCTTTAGTTTTCCGCAGCCTACTGTAGCCACCATTCTTATTTTTACAGTCCAGGATCCACGGAACGTTGTCCCCTTGAATTTCTGAATTTCTCTGTTTGCGATAGGAGGCAGCTCTTTTTTTCTTTTCTTTTTATTCTTCATGCAGCGCTTATTCCCTCCCAAATCACGACTTTTAGGACAGCTTTATTCCATTAGGAAGCGGAGCCCATGTGTACATACTGGCCGACTCCCTAAAAACAAGCATTTGCAATGCAATAGGTCTCGCATTTGCGAGAGTTTAAGCTATTGGCATTGTAAATGACAATGCCTTTCATTTATATGTTTTGCCAATTAAATAAATAAAAGGCATTGTCATTTATAATGCCAATAGCTCAAACTCTTGTAAATGGGAGACCTATTCAAAGAAGCGGCCGCCATTGTCCCAGGCTGCTCCGAAAGTGAAAGCACGCATGGTGTGCTGCATGTCGCAGGAAAGCATGTCGTGCTTGCAGCAGGAGGAATTCATTAAGGAAAATAGTGTTTACAGACTAAACAAGGGTTAAAGAGACGTGTAAACTGTGTGTACTGTATAAATGAGACATGCACACCTGTGTACGAGTGAAACACGCTCCCGCAGATCTCTGTGGAGGGTGGAAAGAGAAACAGAGATCGCGACGAGTTCTTGCCCAAGATCACTCTGCCGGTTTGACGGGCGCTGCGATTTCTTGGCCCTAATAAAACTATACCCGTACTCCCATTGCCCGGTTGTAACATCCGCAACCCCCTCGTGAGTACCCCCATCTTCACCCATTGTACTGCTGCTCTGTCGATGTCCTGAGCACTTGTGAAACTAGCCCCCCCTCGCCTGTACTCACTGTGAGCCTCCTGAGTGCCTATTACACTAGCCCCGCCCCCAGTGCACGGTGGTAACATCGGGCCCCCCTCACCCTACAGAGGTCCTCCCTTCTCGCCTGTACTCACTGTGCCGCTGTTGTGCCAACCTCCTGAGTGCCATCCTTACTGTTCGCGGGCCTCTTGCGAACAGGTCTGCTATATATATACAGGGAGGCTGCCAAACCGAGCGTGGTGTCCCCGCGCTCGGTAGTAAATAAAACAAACAAGGAAAAGTGAAACAGCGCCATGCGCGCGTTGTAGGCACGCCGTGAGCGTGCACATCGGCGTGGCCTGCGGCTCGTGCCCAGTGGCGGCGCCTGCGGACTTCGCCGCACTTGAATAAGGGCTGCGCGGCTCGTGCGGCCCAGGGACGGGGCCGCCAAAGGAAGAAAAAAAAACTATTAGAGGAAGTCCGGCGGGAGCCCACCCCGCCTTCGTAAATGCCCATGGTGCGGCCAAAGCAGGATTTTAGGCGGGGCTCCTGGGAGCAAGACGGAGCCCGCGTGTTGCTGCAGTGACCGGCTGAAGACGGAGACCAGCCGAGGAGCAGCACAGAGTCCCCACAAGAGCAGGTAAGTGGGGTGAGGCATGCTGTGAGTGTAAGCGCGCCGCGCTTGGAGCTCGCGTGCGCATTAAAAAAAAAAAAATGATATTGCATGAGGCTTGCGAGGACGGAAGGGGGACAGGAGATGTGCACATCGCGTGCCTGTACGTGCGTGTTCACATTTCCAGTCCGGCCTGCGCGTGCACAGCTCCTGTCTCCCTTCCGAAGCAAGTCAGTGACAATAGATCTCGCTAGCGACAGCGCTTTCGCGCTGCGTCGCCAGGCGAGACCTAACAAGAGAAATCGATAGCACACTACTATATCAGGGTCTTCTTACTGACAGCACTTGTAACATTTTTACGCAATTTGCTAGCATAAAATTTGGTAAGTTCGTTATGTCTCCAATATTCCCTTTTTTTTTTGCCGAAGTTGCTGCTCTTCAAGAACTTTGACCCATTATGAAGCATCATCTCTGGGACGGTGCAAGGATCAAAAATTCAAATGTTTTGATATCTGAGCGCACGTTTCTCAAAATACTTCTTGGCGCTCGGACCCTGGAGTTTTTAGGAAGAAATATTACAAGAAAAGATGCGATTTCAGATCTTTGAGTGATTTACAGACATTGCACTTAAGGAGCCCCGTGTGCTGGCACTGAGACTCCTCTCTCCCCTGCTCATGACCTGGATGCTTGCAGCAAAGTCTCTGAGAAAGAGGCTTATGTATACGAATGCACTTAAGGAGCCCTGTGTGCTGGTATTGTGACTCTTTCCCCTGGTCATGACCTGGATGCTTGCACCAAAGTCTCTGAGAAAGAGGCGTATGTATACGAATGCACTTAAGGAGCCCTGTGTGCTGGTATTGTGACTCTTTCCCCTGGTCATGACCTGGATGCTTGCACCAAAGTCTCTGAGAAAGAGGCTTATGTATACGAATGCACTTAAGGAGCCCTGTGTGCTGGCATTGAGGCTCCTCTCTCCCCTGCTCATGACCTGGATGCTTGCACCAAAGTCTCTGAGCAAGACGCTTATGTATACGAATGCACTTAAGGAGCCCTGTGTGCTGGTATTGTGACTCTTTCCCCTGGTCATGACCTGGATGCTTGCACCAAAGTCTCTGAGAAAGAGGCTTATGTATACGAATGCACTTAAGGAGCCCCGTGTGCTGGCATTGAGGATCCTCTCTCCCCTGCTCATGCCCTGGATGCTTGCACCAAAGTCTCTGAGAAAGAGGCGTATGTATACGAATGCACTTAAGGAGCCCCGTGTGCTGGCACTGAGACTCCTCTCCCCCTGCTCATGACCTGGATGCTTGCAGAAAAGTCTCTGAGAAAGAGGCGTATGTATACGAATGCACTTAAGGAGCCCCGTGTGCTGGCACTGAGACTCCTCTCCCCCTGCTCATGACCTGGATGCTTGCACCAAAGTCTCTGAGAAAGAGGCGTATGTATACGAATGCACTTAAGGAGCCCCGTGTGCTGGCACTGAGACTCCTCCCCCCTGCTCATGACCTGGATGCTTGCAGCAAAGTCTCTGAGAAAGGGGCTTATGTATACGAATGCACTTCAGGAGCCCCGTGTGCTGGCACTGAGACTCCTCTCCCCTGCTCATGACCTGGATGCTTGCAGCAAAGTCTCTGAGAAAGGGGCTTATGTATACGAATGCACTTCAGGAGCCCGTGTGCTGGCACTGAGACTCCTCTCCCCCCTGCTCATGACCTAGATGCTTGCAGCAAAGTCTCTGAGAAAGGGGCTTATGTATACGAATGCACTTCAGGAGCCCCGTGTGCTGGCACTGAGACTCCTCTCCCCCTGCTCATGACCTGGATGCTTGCAGCAAAGTCTCTGAGAAAGAGGCTTATGTATACGAATGCACTTAAGGAGCCCCGTGTGCTGGCATTGAGGCTCCTCTCTCCCCTGCTCATGACCTGGATGCTTGCAGCAAAGTCTCTGAGAAAGGGGCTTATGTATACGAATGCACTTCAGGAGCCCCGTGTGCTGGCACTGAGACTCCTCTCCCCCCTGCTCATGACCCAGATGCTTGCAGCAAAGTCTCTGAGAAAGGGGCTTATGTATACGAATGCACTTCAGGAGCCCCGTGTGCTGGCACTGAGACTCCTCTCCCCTGCTCATGACCTGGATGCTTGCAGCAAAGTCTCTGAGAAAGAGGCTTATGTATACGAATGCACTTAAGGAGCCCCGTGTGCTGGCACTGAGACTCCTCTCCCCCTGCTCATGACCTGGATGCTTGCAGCAAAGTCTCTGAGAAAGGGGCTTACGTATACGAATGCACTTAAGGAGCCCTGTGTGCTGGTATTGTGACTCTTTCCCCTGGTCATGACCTGGATGCTTGCACCAAAGTCTCTGAGAAAGAGGCGTATGTATACGAATGCACTTAAGGAGCCCTGTGTGCTGGTATTGTGACTCTTTCCCCTGGTCATGACCTGGATGCTTGCACCGAAGTCTCTGAGAAAGAGGCTTATGTATACGAATGCACGTAAGGAGCCCTGTGTGCTGGTATTGTGACTCTTTCCCCTGGTCATGACCTGGATGCTTGCACCAAAGTCTCTGAGAAAGAGGCTTATGTATACGAATGCACGTAAGGAGCCCTGTGTGCTGGTATTGTGACTCTTTCCCCTGGTCATGACCTGGATGCTTGCACCAAAGTCTCTGAGAAAGAGCCTCTTTCCCCTGCTCATGCCCTGGATGCTTGCACCAAAGTCTCTGAGAAAGGGGCTTATGTATACGAATGCACTTAAGGAGCCCCGTGTGCTGGCATTGAGGCTCCTCTCTCCCCTGCTCATGACCTGGATGCTTGCAGCAAAGTCTCTGAGAAAGGGGCTTATGTATACGAATGCACTTAAGGAGCCCCGTGTGCTGGCATTGAGGCTCCTCTCTCCCCTGCTCATGACCTGGATGCTTGCAGCAAAGTCTCTGAGAAAGGGGCTTATGTATACGAATGCACTTAAGGAGCCCCCTTGTGCTGGCATTGAGGCTCCTCTCTCCCCTGGTCATGACCTGGATGCTTGCAGCAAAGTCTCTGAGAAAGGGGCTTATGTATACGAATGCACTTAAGGAGCCCTGTGTGCTGGCATTGAGGCTCCTCTCTCCCCTGCTCATGACCTGGATGCTTGCAGCAAAGTCTCTGAGAAAGGGGCTTAGTGTATACGAATGCACTTAAGGAGCCCCGTGTGCTGGCATTGAGGCTCCTCTCTCCCCTGCTCATGACCTGGATGCTTGCAGCAAAGTCTCTGAGAAAGAGGCTTATGTATACGAATGCACTTAAGGAGCCCTGTGTGCTGGTATTGTGACTCTTTCCCCTGGTCATGACCTGGATGCTTGCACCAAAGTCTCTGAGAAAGAGGCGTATGTATACGAATGCACTTAAGGAGCCCTGTGTGCTGGTATTGTGACTCTTTCCCTGGTCATGACCTGGATGCTTGCACCAAAGTCTCTGAGAAAGAGGCTTATGTATACGAATGCACTTAAGGAGCCCTGTGTGCTGGCATTGAGGCTCCTCTCTCCCCTGCTCATGACCTGGATGCTTGCACCAAAGTCTCTGAGCAAGAGGCTTATGTATACGAATGCACTTAAGGAGCCCTGTGTGCTGGTATTGTGACTCTTTCCCCTGGTCATGACCTGGATGCTTGCACCAAAGTCTCTGAGAAAGAGGCTTATGTATACGAATGCACTTAAGGAGCCCCGTGTGCTGGCATTGAGGATCCTCTCTCCCCTGCTCATGCCCTGGATGCTTGCACCAAAGTCTCTGAGAAAGAGGCGTATGTATACGAATGCACTTAAGGAGCCCCGTGTGCTGGCACTGAGACTCCTCTCCCCCTGCTCATGACCTGGATGCTTGCAGAAAAGTCTCTGAGAAAGAGGCGTATGTATACGAATGCACTTAAGGAGCCCCGTGTGCTGGCACTGAGACTCCTCTCCCCCTGCTCATGACCTGGATGCTTGCACCAAAGTCTCTGAGAAAGAGGCGTATGTATACGAATGCACTTAAGGAGCCCCGTGTGCTGGCACTGAGACTCCTCACCCCCCTGCTCATGACCCAGATGCTTGCAGCAAAGTCTCTGAGAAAGGGGCTTATGTATACGAATGCACTTCAGGAGCCCCGTGTGCTGGCACTGAGACTCCTCTCCCCCCCTGCTCATGACCTGGATGCTTGCAGCAAAGTCTCTGAGAAAGGGGCTTATGTATACGAATGCACTTCAGGAGCCCCGTGTGCTGGCACTGAGACTCCTCTCCCCCCTGCTCATGACCCAGATGCTTGCAGCAAAGTCTCTGAGAAAGGGGCTTATGTATACGAATGCACTTCAGGAGCCCCGTGTGCTGGCACTGAGACTCCTCTCCCCCCTGCTCATGACCTGGATGCTTGCACCAAAGTCTCTGAGAAAGAGGCGAATGTATACGAATGCACTTAAGGAGCCCTGTGTGCTGGTATTGTGACTCTTTCCCCTGGTCATGACCTGGATGCTTGCACCAAAGTCTCTGAGAAAGAGGCTTATGTATACGAATGCACGTAAGGAGCCCTGTGTGCTGGTATTGTGACTCTTTCCCCTGGTCATGACCTGGATGCTTGCACCAAAGTCTCTGAGAAAGAGGCTTATGTATACGAATGCACGTAAGGAGCCCTGTGTGCTGGTATTGTGACTCTTTCCCCTGGTCATGACCTGGATGCTTGCACCAAAGTCTCTGAGAAAGAGCCTCTTTCCCCTGCTCATGCCCTGGATGCTTGCACCAAAGTCTCTGAGAAAGGGGCTTATGTATACGAATGCACTTAAGGAGCCCCGTGTGCTGGCAATGAGGCTCCTCTCTCCCCTGCTCATGACCTGGATGCTTGCAGCAAAGTCTCTGAGAAAGGGGCTTATGTATACGAATGCACTTAAGGAGCCCCGTGTGCTGGCATTGAGGCTCCTCTCTCCCCTGCTCATGACCTGGATGCTTGCAGCAACGTCTCTGAGAAAGGGGCTTATGTATACGAATGCACTTCAGGAGCCCCGTGTGCTGGCACTGAGACTCCTCTCCCCCCCTGCTCATGACCTGGATGCTTGCAGCAAAGTCTCTGAGAAAGGGGCTTATGTATACGAATGCACTTCAGGAGCCCCGTGTGCTGGCACTGAGACTCCTCTCCCCCCTGCTCATGACCCAGATGCTTTCAGCAAAGTCTCTGAGAAAGGGGCTTATGTATACGAATGCACTTCAGGAGCCCCGTGTGCTGGCACTGAGACTCCTCTCCCCCCTGCTCATGACCTGGATGCTTGCAGCAAAGTCTCTGAGAAAGAGGCTTATGTATACGAATGCACTTAAGGAGCCCCGTGTGCTGGCACTGAGACTCCTCTCCCCCCTGCTCATGACCTGGATGCTTGCAGCAAAGTCTCTGAGAAAGGGGCTTACGTATACGAATGCACTTAAGGAGCCCTGTGTGCTGGTATTGTGACTCTTTCCCCTGGTCATGACCTGGATGCTTGCACCAAAGTCTCTGAGAAAGAGGCGTATGTATACGAATGCACTTAAGGAGCCCTGTGTGCTGGTATTGTGACTCTTTCCCCTGGTCATGACCTGGATGCTTGCACCAAAGTCTCTGAGAAAGAGGCTTATGTATACGAATGCACGTAAGGAGCCCTGTGTGCTGGTATTGTGACTCTTTCCCCTGGTCATGACCTGGATGCTTGCACCAAAGTCTCTGAGAAAGAGGCTTATGTATACGAATGCACGTAAGGAGCCCTGTGTGCTGGTATTGTGACTCTTTCCCCTGGTCATGACCTGGATGCTTGCACCAAAGTCTCTGAGAAAGAGCCTCTTTCCCCTGCTCATGCCCTGGATGCTTGCACCAAAGTCTCTGAGAAAGGGGCTTATGTATACGAATGCACTTAAGGAGCCCCGTGTGCTGGCATTGAGGCTCCTCTCTCCCCTGCTCATGACCTGGATGCTTGCAGCAAAGTCTCTGAGAAAGGGGCTTATGTATACGAATGCACTTAAGGAGCCCCCTTGTGCTGGCATTGAGGCTCCTCTCTCCCCTGGTCATGACCTGGATGCTTGCAGCAAAGTCTCTGAGAAAGGGGCTTATGTATACGAATGCACTTAAGGAGCCCTGTGTGCTGGCATTGAGGCTCCTCTCTCCCCTGCTCATGACCTGGATGCTTGCAGCAAAGTCTCTGAGAAAGGGGCTTAGTGTATACGAATGCACTTAAGGAGCCCCGTGTGCTGGCATTGAGGCTCCTCTCTCCCCTGCTCATGACCTGGATGCTTGCAGCAAAGTCTCTGAGAAAGAGGCTTATGTATACGAATGCACTTAAGGAGCCCTGTGTGCTGGTATTGTGACTCTTTCCCCTGGTCATGACCTGGATGCTTGCACCAAAGTCTCTGAGAAAGAGGCGTATGTATACGAATGCACTTAAGGAGCCCTGTGTGCTGGTATTGTGACTCTTTCCCCTGGTCATGACCTGGATGCTTGCACCAAAGTCTCTGAGAAAGAGGCTTATGTATACGAATGCACTTAAGGAGCCCTGTGTGCTGGCATTGAGGCTCCTCTCTCCCCTGCTCATGACCTGGATGCTTGCACTAAAGTCTCTGAGCAAGAGGCTTATGTATACGAATGCACTTAAGGAGCCCTGTGTGCTGGTATTGTGACTCTTTCCCCTGGTCATGACCTGGATGCTTGCACCAAAGTCTTTGAGAAAGAGGCTTATGTATACGAATGCACTTAAGGAGCCCCGTGTGCTGGCATTGAGGATCCTCTCTCCCCTGCTCATGCCCTGGATGCTTGCACCAAAGTCTCTGAGAAAGAGGCGTATGTATACGAATGCACTTAAGGAGCCCCGTGTGCTGGCACTGAGACTCCTCTCCCCCCTGCTCATGACCTGGATGCTTGCAGAAAAGTCTCTGAGAAAGAGGCGTATGTATACGAATGCACTTAAGGAGCCCCATGTGCTGGCACTGAGACTCCTCTCCCCCTTGCTCATGACCTGGATGCTTGCACCAAAGTCTCTGAGAAAGAGGCGTATGTATACGAATGCACTTAAGGAGCCCCGTGTGCTGGCACTGAGACTCCTCCCCCCCCCCCCAGCTCATGACCTGGATGCTTGCAGCAAAGTCTCTGAGAAAGGGGCTTATGTATACGAATGCACTTCAGGAGCCCCGTGTGCTGGCACTGAGACTCCTCTCCCCCTGCTCATGACCTGGATGCTTGCAGCAAAGTCTCTGAGAAAGGGGCTTATGTATACGAATGCACTTCAGGAGCCCCGTGTGCTGGCACTGAGACTCCTCTCCCCTGCTCATGACCCAGATGCTTGCAGCAAAGTCTCTGAGAAAGGGGCTTATGTATACGAATGCACTTCAGGAGCCCCGTGTGCTGGCACTGAGACTCCTCTCCCCCCTGCTCATGACCTGGATGCTTGCAGCAAAGTCTCTGAGAAAGAGGCTTATGTATACGAATGCACTTAAGGAGCCCCGTGTGCTGGCACTGAGACTCCTCTCCCCCTGCTCATGACCTGGATGCTTGCAGCAAAGTCTCTGAGAAAGGGGCTTACGTATACGAATGCACTTAAGGAGCCCTGTGTGCTGGTATTGTGACTCTTTCCCCTGGTCATGACCTGGATGCTTGCACCAAAGTCTCTGAGAAAGAGGCGTATGTATACGAATGCACTTAAGGAGCCCTGTGTGCTGGTATTGTGACTCTTTCCCCTGGTCATGACCTGGATGCTTGCACCAAAGTCTCTGAGAAAGAGGCTTATGTATACGAATGCACGTAAGGAGCTCTGTGTGCTGGTATTGTGACTCTTTCCCCTGGTCATGACCTGGATGCTTGCACCAAAGTCTCTGAGAAAGAGGCTTATGTATACGAATGCACGTAAGGAGCCCTGTGTGCTGGTATTGTGACTCTTTCCCCTGGTCATGACCTGGATGCTTGCACCAAAGTCTCTGAGAAAGAGCCTCTTTCCCCTGCTCATGCCCTGGATGCTTGCACCAAAGTCTCTGAGAAAGGGGCTTATGTATACGAATGCACTTAAGGAGCCCCGTGTGCTGGCATTGAGGCTCCTCTCTCCCCTGCTCATGACCTGGATGCTTGCAGCAAAGTCTCTGAGAAAGGGGCTTATGTATACGAATGCACTTAAGGAGCCCCGTGTGCTGGCATTGAGGCTCCTCTCTCCCCTGCTCATGACCTGGATGCTTGCAGCAAAGTCTCTGAGAAAGGGGCTTATGTATACAAATGCACTTAAGGAGCCCCCTTGTGCTGGCATTGAGGCTCCTCTCTCCCCTGGTCATGACCTGGATGCTTGCAGCAAAGTCTCTGAGAAAGGGGCTTATGTATACGAATGCACTTAAGGAGCCCTGTGTGCTGGCATTGAGGCTCCTCTCTCCCCTGCTCATGACCTGGATGCTTGCAGCAAAGTCTCTGAGAAAGGGGCTTAGTGTATACGAATGCACTTAAGGAGCCCCGTGTGCTGGCATTGAGGCTCCTCTCTCCCCTGCTCATGACCTGGATGCTTGCAGCAAAGTCTCTGAGAAAGGGGCTTATGTATACGAATGCACTTAAGGAGCCCCGTGTGCTGGCATTGAGGCTCCTCTCTCCCTGCTCATGACCTGGATGCTTGCAGCAAAGTCTCTGAGAAAGGGGCTTATGTATACGAATGCACTTCAGGAGCCCCGTGTGCTGGCACTGAGACTCCTCTCCCCCTGCTCATGACCTGGATGCTTGCAGCAAAGTCTCTGAGAAACAGGCTTATGTATACTGAATGCACTTCAGGAGCCCCGTGTGCTGGCACTGAGACTCCTCTCCCCCTGCTCATGACCTGGATGCTTGCAGCAAAGTCTCTGAGAAAGAGGCTTATGTATACGAATGCACTTAAGGAGCCCCGTGTGCTGGCACTGAGACTCCTCTCCCCCCTGCTCATGACCTGGATGCTTGCAGCAAAGTCTCTGAGAAAGAGGCGTATGTATACGAATGCACTTAAGGAGCCCCGTGTGCTGGCACTGAGACTCCTCTCCCCCTGCTCATGACCTGGATGCTTGCAGCAAAGTCTCTGAGAAAGAGGCGTATGTATACGAATGCACTTAAGGAGCCCCGTGTGCTGGCACTGAGACTCCTCTCCCCCTGCTCATGACCTGGATGCTTGCAGCAAAGTCTCTGAGAAAGAGGCGTATGTATACGAATGCACTTAAGGAGCCCCGTGTGCTGGCACTGAGACTCCTCTCCCCCCTGCTCATGACCTGGATGCTTGCAGCAAAGTCTCTGAGAAAGAGGCGTATGTATACTAATGCACTTAAGGAGCCCCGTGTGCTGGCACTGAGACTCCTCTCCCCCCTGCTCATGACCTGGATGCTTGCAGCAAAGTCTCTGAGAAAGAGGCTTATGTATACGAATGCACTTAAGGAGCCCCGTGTGCTGGCACTGAGACTCCTCTCCCCCATGCTCATGACCTGGATGCTTGCAGCAAAGTCTCTGAGAAAGGGGCTTATGTATACGAATGCACTTCAGGAGCCCCGTGTGCTGGCACTGAGACTCCTCTCCCCCCTGCTCATGACCTGGATGCTTGCAGCAAAGTCTCTGAGAAAGAGGCGTATGTATACGAATGCACTTCAGGAGCCCCGTGTGCTGGCACTGAGACTCCTCTCCCCCCTGCTCATGACCTGGATGCTTGCAGCAAAGTCTCTGAGAAAGAGGCGTATGTATACGAATGCACTTAAGGAGCCCCGTGTGCTGGCACTGAGACTCCTCTCCCCCCTGCTCATGACCTGGATGCTTGCAGCAAAGTCTCTGAGAAAGAGGCTTATGTATACGAATGCACTTAAGGAGCCCCGTGTGCTGGCACTGAGACTCCTCTCCCCCCTGCTCATGACCTGGATGCTTGCAGCAAAGTCTCTGAGAAAGGGGCTTATGTATACGAATGCACTTCTGGAGCCCCGTGTGCTGGCACTGAGACTCCTCTCCCCCCTGCTCATGACCTGGATGCTTGCAGCAAAGTCTCTGAGAAAGAGGCTTATGTATACGAATGCACTTAAGGAGCCCCGTGTGCTGGCACTGAGACTCCTCTCCCCCCTGCTCATGACCTGGATGCTTGCACCAAAGTCTCTTGCTGCTTCCATAAAAAGTTTGAAAAATGCTTCTGTATACACTTGCCCTTCAAGTAGCTCTGTATGCTGTAGTCGTGGCTCCTCTTTCCTCCTGTACACCACAGCTGCCAGTACTCCTGCTTCTTAGCACTTTGGTCTTTGGCGTCTAAGGCTGTCAGTTTGGTCAGCAAAGATGTCCATTGTGTAGGGAGAACAAAACCATTGTGATTGATGCATTTTACGAGCCTTTCAGATACCATTGTCCAATCCCTAAACTGGCCCACTCACTTTTTTAAGAAGTGAGAAATTGCCACTATCTGGGTAGACTCTGGATCAGGGCCCCTGCGCTCTGTTGTCACTCTTCCAGGGAAATCTAAAATTAGTCAGGGCTTCACGCTTCTCTTGCCAGATAAAAGGCATGGTCAGCTGTCAGTGAGATGAAGTGAATGTTCAGTCCATTGGAAGTGTGGCCAGTGTTGCACGCGCTCCCCCAGAGACAACTACCTCTGTCATTTTGCATTTATTATTGTGCAAAGTATCAAAGTTTATTTTATTAATGTTCAATTAATTAAAATCATTGCATGTACGGATGCATACGGTGCTGTTACATATTGAATATTAATAAGGGATTATCAAAAGAGTATCAAATACAGTAAATAATATTTCTAAAAATAGCACAGCACCCTATGCACAGTATTAAAATTATTTAGGAGTAAAAAGAAATGAGTACAAAAGATTTTGGCAGGTTTGTGCTGTAGAGGTAGCATCCAAGGTACTGGAAGTGAGGAAAAGGTGCAATTAAATACATTTTACTATTGCTTAAAATCATTGCGATCATTACAAAGAGGAACTTTATAAATAGTAATATGTGGTACAAAAATACACCATTATTCATAAATACCTCATCAATAAAAGCTCAGTATAAAAATGCCTGCAAAGAATTAAAATCTAATGATGGGATAGGTTTTTAGGTCTGTCTCTCTTGATGGTCAGTCTCCAGCAAGGCTGCTTTAAGCTTTCATTAAATTTCATATAGCAAGCTGCCAATTGTACAGAATCCCCTCTCAAACATGTCTAATGCTCCTTGGCAGGTCCGGACGTTTAAAATGCGCCAAATTGGGCAAAGTCAGAACTTTCTTAACGAGGTCAATGCCTTGCAGATACAGAGCACATGGGTCAGCGATTCCTCCCTGTTGAAGCAGAGGCAACATTGCTTTTCCTTCTCCTCGAGTTTCCTCCGTCCATACCAGTATGCCTTCAACTGGACTAATCCAAAGCGCAGGCCCATTAAGTGATGCTTCATTAGCAAGTTAAGGGGTGAAGAAAGGTAGGATGGCAGAGACCCTTTGTCATAGAGTTTTGCAGCCCAACTGCCGTGCCCCAGGTTTTTCACTGATTGTGCATCACATTCTGCCGATATTACATTCGCTTGTTTTGTCAGTAGCATGGCCACCACAGGGGTAGGCAACCCACTTATCCATAATGACTGTGCATTTAAGGCCTCCATGGAAGTTAAAGTTTGTTACAGGATTGCTTATTAATGCCCAGATATGGCTTTTTAAGGTACAATCCTGGGCTTGCTTAGCTTTCAGACAGTAAGCTACAAACCTAGCTCTTAATAACCATTGCTGTGATGTCAACCTGAATTCTGAACAAATTTGAGCATGGGAGGGACAATTCGGCAGCAGGAAGACTCTACAATAGCAAGATGATTGTACTCTGTCCAGCCAGCTTGCCATTCTGCCTCTGAATATCATCGCCCCATAAGCCACTGTAGGAAGGAATTTGCTGCTTATTACCTTAAGTAGGGGAAATAAGTCTGGTGTGCTCATTGATTCTTTTCACCTTGTTAAAAGCCCCTTCTAAAGAATTTGCTACCCCCTGTTGGGCGGTGATGTGTGCGGCTAGGCGTCCCCTATGATCAAGCCAGACACCGAGGGATTTATATGTGGTCACCACTTCTATGGCTTTTCCCTCGATGAACCAGGACCCTTTTCTTGCACGTTGCCGAGTGACTATCATCACCTTTGTTTTTCCTATTTTTACATTCAAGAGATTTGCCTTATAATAACTGGTCAGTGCAGTGAAGAGTCTCTGCAGTCCCACTGGTGTTTGGTCTAGCAGTACCATGTCAGCTGCATACTGTAATGATTGGATTTTGACTCTTGCAAATTTGGGTAGAAATGCCCTTCTCACGCGCAAGGTGCTCTGGGAGATCTGCCAGGTGCAAATTGAACAATAAAGGTGCCAAAATGCACCCTGGTTTTAGTCCTTTATTAGTTTGTTTTACTTGTTGTGGCCCATCCAGAGGTGACTCTTATTTTCACCCAAGTGTCTGAGTAGAGGGCAATGATTGCTTTTAGTAGAGTTTGGGAGATGCCCCATTTATTTAGTTTTTCCCTTCGTCTTGGGCATGATACACTGTCAAAGGTGGTTTGAAAGTCAATGTATCCTAAGTACAGAGCCCTTCTCTTTCCTGCTAGTGTGTCTTCTATCAAATGATCAATGCAAATAAGATTATCTTCAATATGGCAGCCCCTTTGGAGGCCGGTTTGAGTTGCGGGAATCAGCTTGCTTTCTTCTACCCAGCCTAGCAGCTCTTGGTGTAATGTGCTGGCTTAACACTTCCCTTTCACATCTAGCAGAGCCATCAGTTGATAGTTCTCGTGGCGTGCTGGAGAGCCTTTTTTGTGGACTGGGACTAGGAGTGAGCCTCTCCATGTCTCCAGAATGTTTCCCCCTAGTCGGCACTCCTGGAACAAAGGCGCCATCACTGCCACCCATCTAAGTGTAGCCCATTTATATACTGCTGCTGAACTGCCATTTTGGCCTGGCACGCCACCTACTCGCATTCGCTTAATTTGTACTACTTGGGCTGATGTTACTTTTGGGGTTTCCGCATCATCTAGTGCCACTGGCCTATTGTCACCATTGTGTTCCATGTTTTTCATTGGCTCATTACGTCTACCAAGACAGTCATTGATCTTGGGGATCCACATAGAGAGCCTGGATATGATTTTTCTACTCATTAGGTGCAATGTTTTTGGTGGTTGTCTGATGGTTTGGTTTAAAGCATTTATTCTTCACCCAGATCCAGAATCTTCTCTGATCCTTTGATTTTAGAACTTCATATGCGTTTTTCCACCTTCAGTCTTCCTCCTCCCTCTTATGAGCATATCAGGCTTTTCTATAGTCTTGTCGGATTGCACTGACCTGTGTGCGTAGTTGTGCATTTTCACCTTTGTCCTTTCTAGTCCTGCACATTGCATTGTTAAGGCTATGCTTTAGGGTTGCGATTTGCTGCATACTTTCAGCCTGTTGGTGGAATTTTGATGGTACTTTATCTGTTTGTGACTTTGCCACGATGTTTAAATTTTCCATCTGGTCATCCACTACTGATTCCCATTAATTTGCCATCATTGGGTTGTTGCTTTCTTGTTGTAGCTTGTCCAGGAACAGGCCTACCCTTGCTCCGAGCTTGATTTGGTTATTCGTGGACCACCTTACTTTCTTTACCGGCTCTAGTTGTTCATCAGAACCGATTGGTCTTATTTTGGGACGAGCGTGTTGCAGGGCTGAGACTTCACAGGTTAGCATTGCATGGTCGCTTGCCATGGTCGATGTTACGGCAAACTTTTGGATAGTCTGAAAATGTGCAATTGACACCCAGATATAGTCCAAAGTGGCCATTCTAAAACAAGAGGCATGTGTGTCAGCCGCTGGCGAATTGGTCTGAAATCTCCCATTTAGCGCTTGTAGGCCCAATTGATTCAAGAAAGATGCCACCCTGACTCCATGCATATCTGGCCTTTGATATTGACTCCTTATATCGCCCTGATAGAGTGCTGAGAATTTCCTCAAAGCTGGAAGTAAAGTGCTTATTGTTGCCTCTCGTTTTGCCCTGGCTGGGTGCAAATAAATGCAACCTAAGATGACTGATGTGGGCTCAGATCTTGCTTTAACGATTTTGGTCAGTGATAATTTGAGGAAGATGTGATCGCTATGCCCTTTACACAGTATTGTGGCTTTTCCTACCAAGTCATTTTTCACATAGATTGTCACCCCACCTGAGGTGTGGCCCCCTGTCTGAGAGGCTATTTCCATTGCTTCATAAACTGTAAAATCTGGCCAGGGAGCTGATTGCAGGGCCCAGGTTTCTTGTAAAGCAATGATATCAAAACTCCTTAATTCGCTTATAGTTGGCATTTTAGCTTCACTGTTTAACCCACGTATATTCCATGAGCAGATTTTTAGGTTTGGGGTTGACACTTCTTTTCTGTTGTTCCGTGATTGTTCCCTAGGGGCATAAGCTGAGTGCAGAAGGAAGCCATGTCCAGTCTGTGTTCTGTGCTTGCATAGTACATTGGCGGGCGCCCCCTCTTTTGCTTGTTGAAATCTGCAAGATTCCTTCCTTAAGTGGCATAATTCTCGGCCCCTCTCTAGTGCCCCTCAGGATGGAATTCGCTATTAAATTTATCTTTTGTTACTGCTCTTGGTTTGGTTTTTGTTTGTATGTAAGTCTTCAATCTTTCCCATTAAAACAGCTGGGTATTTTGGTGAAGCCACTTCTCTAATCTGGATTCCCCAGCTTTCCAGTTGTTTTCTGTTCCTTCTCATGGTGCTTGCCACTTCTGGCTTGAAGAAAGTTATTCCTGTGGTCTCATTTTTATTACCTGGATCAGGGGAGGACGAAAAGCCACTCCATCAATATCAGACAAGGTAATTTTTTCTAGGCCTGGAGGATGGGAGCCAAGCTTTAACACGTTCCCTCTATTGAGAGTGTCCCGTTCCCCTTGTGAGGTGTACTCCGGCTATAATATCACCTTGACATCTTTCTGGTTCATTGTTGCCTCCTCAATTCAGCCCACAATATCCTGTTGTACAGACTGTTTAGGAGGGGAACCGTTTTCTCCCTATTTACAACCTTGGGTCTGGGATCTGAATCTCTCCGCTTCTGAGGGGGCACCTTGCGGAGTCAACGTTACTGGTGCTGTGATGTTCCGGGATTGCAGTGCTCTTTCATCAGCTTCCCACGGGGTGTTATGTTCCCTCTGTTTTAGGTTTGTGGTGATTAAGTCCCTTGGTTTTACTTGGACAGCTGTTGCTTGGGTCCCGCTTTGATTTCTTTGCACACCTTTCTTGTGCTGGAGGAATCTGTCAGATCTTGGTCAGTATTATTTGCCGATATGCCTCTTGCCCTCCATTTTGACTTATGTATGAACCTTCGATTGTGCACTTGCTCGCTGGCTCTACCTCACATCCCCTGAGGATTGAGTTTACCGGACTCTTTAATTGTGTTATACATGTGTCTGCTTTTTCTTTAAATTCATTGCTTTCACTCAGCAGCCAGTGCAGCAGGGGCCCTTCTCTGCTTTTCTTGTTCAGCTTTTTCAGTATTTTCTTGTTTTGCCTGGATAGGGGTATTTTTTCCGTAGCGAATCCTTTTGGCCTGCTAATCGTTTCTTCCGCTGCTAGATTGGATTCTGAGTTAGGCGCGACCATTTTTTGTTTGGGCTTAGTGGTTTGTTTGCAATCAATTTCTTGTTTACCATCCATTTGTTGTTTAGAATCGTACTGAGCCTCCAACTTAGTTTCCTCTGTAGCCCCTTTCAGATTTTGAAGACCGGTCTCCCGGAGTTCTTGGGCTGCTGCAGACCTTTTTTCCTATCATTATTTCAGCCTGATCCCCTGCCTTCGGGAGAGGTAGACTTTTTTCTGGGCTTAACGTATTTTGATTTTGTTGTTGCATGGAGTTATTTATGCGCACTTGTCCTCTTCCTTCATTCTCCAAGTCCTCACTTAAGGAACTCATTACTTCTGGCAATGTTTCTAATTTCTTTAGAATTGGGCTGTAGTGGCATTCCTCCTGTGTTTGGGTCAGCTTTACTGAGTCGTGTGCTCTACATATCAAGGTATTCAATCGAATCGGTCCAGCTTGCTATCTATTGCCATGATTAGGGTGCCCACCATTTGAAGTATGTTTATTTGGACATCTAATTTGTCAGCGTGCAGCAAGGCTGCGTTGGCCTTTGTGTTCAATGCTCCGTTGGTAGTTGAAATTTCCTTGGGGTGAGAAGGGAAGTGGGGGCAGGGGGGGGGGGGACTCTTTTCCCCCAGCAGTTTCAATCTTAAAAAACTAATCTATCATGATCAATAAAACTTAAGTTAGATCGGCTTGAGCACCAGCTTGCCAATGAGCATCTTTCCCCTTGTTCCGTTTTTTTTTGTTTTTTTTTTGCAAGGTGCTTGGTTATGGTCATAGTTTAGGCCTAGGGTTTTATTCGAATTATCTCGATTTTGCCCATGATTTAGCTCCTCTATTTTGTTAGCATGTTGCGCATTAGTATCCCTGGGAGAGGCTGCTGACGTTAACCATGGACAGATCTCTAGAGGCGGTGAACCAACCGATGTAATCTCTGTTTTTGCCTCCTCTATACTACCCATCAGGCTTATGGAGGAAGAAGGTATTAATGGCAATTGTTTTGTCTGGGGCTCTGAGTGCGTCTGGCCCTGCTGCGTGTCCTTTGTTCTCCTTCTTGCAATGTGCCCTAGCCCATGTTGTGGGTGACAATCCTGTTGGTTAGTCTTTCGGTTTCTTCTCCCACGTTGTCTTTGCAAGCGTACATGTATCTTGCTTTATTAACCCCTTTCCTAAAATGACTATTTTCGAGCTTAATGGTAACCTTTTTTTCTCTTCGCTACTTTGTGCTATCCTGTTGGGCTCCTTGTTTCTAGGGGGGTGATCTAAGGACCTTGATTCCTGAGACTTCTTGCACATTGAATTAGGTAATCTCAAATATCATTTTTGTTGCTGACTGGGGTTGTAAATGGTGTTAAGGACTGCTCCATGTCCAATCCATTATTTGGCCACATTTGCTGTTTCCCGCGTCGTCCTTTACGAGGGTACAACATCCTGGCTTTTTGTCTTCTTGTGTAGACGCTCGCTGAGGTGCTTGTAGCTGTGCCTGCGTGGTGTTTCGTACACGCATGATCCTGCTTCTTTTTTATTATTTCTGGTATTATTCCCCCTTACCTCCTTGTAGTGGGAAGAGTTTCTCAGGGAGATGCAATCCACAACCAGGCCTGACTGGGCCGCCTCCGCACCTACCCTGTTCAGCTCTCAACTGTGGCCCACTTGCTAAAGCAGCGGGTCATACTCCTTGCTTCGAGTGACCACCAGCCAGGAATTCTAATGTTCCCTGACTTCAAGTCTTGAGAATCTTGGCTCTCAGCGCTGCCTCACTTCCCCCCACTGCTGCTTCTCTACGGTGGTGGTGCACAAGCATGCTACCAGATTTAGCTGATTCCAATGACAGAATGCTAGAGTTTCGAAGTGTGCCCACATGAAGCCAGGCCGTCCATCCAACCCCAGTTGAAACTATGGGTAGGGTAGAAGGAGGGCGGCCTGTGATCAATGAGGAACTTTTCACTGCTTATGTGGTTAGTTGGCAGTTAGCTAGTTGTAGGTTGTTGCTACTGTAAGCAGTGCTTTAAATGGGCCGGTACGGAGTACCGGCACTTTTTTATTTTGAGGAGGAGAGTACCGGCACTTCAGAAGAGAAATGCAATATCTTTAATTGGAGAGTACCGGCACTTCTCAGAAACAAGCAGGTACTCTGCTACAGAGTACCTGCACTTTTATTTTTCCATTTCAAGCACTGACTGTAAGCGTTCTGGGGAGGAGCTAGGCGTGGTGGGCTATTATAGCAATATAATGGATTATAATAGCTGCCTGCTACTGGGGTATAGTGCAGTCGTCACTGCGGGATTAAATGCTGCGAGCTCCCTCTGCGGGGACAGAACCGTCCGGCTTTCGTTCAAGCGGCGACCGCCACGGAACTAGCCCCGTCGGTTGAGCCACCTCCTGGCGCTATTCCTTACACTTCTCTGCCCCCTGTCATTCTGGATGAGCTCTAAGGTTGTTGCGGGTGTCGATGAATGTGTGGCTGAATGCCGGGAGGCACCCGGAAAACCAAGCAGCCACCAAAAGGCGGCCGAGGAGTCGCCGAGAAGCCACGCGGCAGCCCTACAGCGCCTCGGGGGTTCACAGGCAGAGGCTCGAGCGTGATGCCAATAATGGCCGGGGAGTCGCCGAGAAGCCACGCGGCAGCCCTACAGCGCCACGGGGGTTCACTGACACAGGCAGAGGCTCGAGCGTGATGCCAATAATGGCCGGGGAGTCGCCGAGAAGCCACGCGGCAGCCCTACAGCGCCTCGGGGGTTCACTGACACAGGCAGAGGCTCGAGCGTGATGCCAATAATGGCCGGGGAGTCGCCGAGAAGCCACGCGGCAGCCCTACAGCGCCTCGGGGGTTCACTGACACAGGCAGAGGCTCGAGCGTGATGCCAATAATGGCCGGGGAGTCGCCGAGAAGCCACGCGGCAGCCCTACAGCGCCTCGGGGGTTCACTGACACAGGCAGAGGCTCGAGCGTGATGCCAATAATGGCCGGGGAGTCGCCGAGAAGCCACGCGGCAGCCCTACAGCGCCACGGGGGTTCACTGACACAGGCAGAGGCTCGAGCGTGATGCCAATAATGGCCGGGGAGTCGCCGAGAAGCCACGCGGCAGCCCTACAGCGCCTCGGGGGTTCACTGACACAGGCAGAGGCTCGAGCGTGATGCCAATAATGGCCGGGGAGTCGCCGAGAAGCCACGCGGCAGCCCTACAGCGCCACGGGGGTTCACTGACACAGGCAGAGGCTCGAGCGTGATGCCAATAATGGCCGGGGAGTCGCCGAGAAGCCACGCGGCAGCCCTACAGCGCCACGGGGGTTCACTGACACAGGCAGAGGCTCGAACGTGATGCCAATAATGGCCGGGGAGTCGCCGAGAAGCCACGCGGCAGCCCTACAGCGCCTCGGGGGTTCACTGACACAGGCAGAGGCGGAGGCTCGAACGTGATGCCAGTATGCTGCTGCGTAACATTAATTTGCCAGTCCTGTGGTCCTTGGGTGATTACGAGTGGGGCACTCCTGGCGCGCCTGCAAGCCGCACCAGATCTAACCGGGCCACTTCCGCAGGCTGCCAGGGGCTCACTCTCGGCAGCCACCGACTGCAACTGACGCACGCGCTCGCCGTTTCAGGGGCCGCTCACCTCTCCCCGCTCGTTGTTAAAGGGCTGCCGAGAGAGCCCTTTTCGCGTGGCTCGCTGCTGCTCGGCACGTGACGTCAGACACAACGTGCTCCAGTCATGAAATTGTGCAATTAGCACTTGGGAAGTTCGCAATATCCAAACTAAAGCGCCACATAAACATGTAAGAAATAAAGTTATAAATTGTAAACAAAATTAAAAATATTTGATTAAAATGTATTTTGCGATATAGTTTTTCTTAAATGCATAGCAGAAAGTATCCACTGATACAGACAAGCATGTCATTCATAAAGTTAGAGATAGCGGCCCAGGTGTGTTGTAGGTGATCTCCTTCCTAATGTTGTAGGTGTTTTCTTGAGAGGCTTGGGTATTAGTACTCCAACTCAGAAGCATTTACAACCTGCTCACCCTTTTCACAAAAGTGAATTTTTATGATACTCAAACTGTCCTTCTCATTTCATTTCCACATCCTTCGGCACCTGTGAATAGAGCTTGCACACACTGACTATGAAAAGATCCTTGTGCTGTTTGACCAGCAATGAGGTCATTAAAAAAAAAAAAATGATTATCCGTGGTAGGCATTAGTTTTGTTTGCTATTGCTGCAGTGTGCCACCGTTGAAAGCTTCGGAATGCACAGGACAACGGATGACATGTATAGATAGACCAGAAGCAACAAACGTGTGTTTTAGATAATGGTTAGGACATTTTAGGGTGCACAGGGCGTTGCATTTAACGTGGCTCTGTTTTTCAAATGTGCCTGTTCTAAAATTGCTAGGTTTCAAAGACCTATTTAAAGAGGCAGGACTGATTTCAGTTGTTTTCTCCAAAGGTATGCTGTTAGTTTTAGGGCCAGGTCTAGTGGAGTCAACACTTTTTTGGCTGATATACACTGTGGTCCCAATTTTCATTCTGTTAGGTGTTTGCCCCAGTAAATCTTAAGGTATAGGACATGACCTTCACAGTGACCCTGCTTGCCATCATTACAATATAGTAACTTTGGGGCTGGCCTGATATGGCTTGTTTATCTAGATGTAGGCATGTTCTGCTCATCCGAATGGAAATCTGAGACGTTCTGACCGGCGTCGCCAAGCAGGATGGTTGATGCCATGGGTCAGGACTGTCTCTAAGCCTGGTTGATGTGATCTTACACAAAGGAAGGAATTATAGACATAAAAGAACCTTTGCTGTTTCTGGAAGTGGGTGAGGGTATGGCATCTCTTATGGGATATGTGTGGGTTTCACAGGGAGCTCAGTTAAACAAAAAATAAAATAAATCACACAATGTCCAGGGTTCATAATTTAAAAAACAAACGTCAAGTCAAAACCTAAAAATGAAAGTGATATATTCATTAAAGGCTTAAAAATACCCAATTCACATACATGACTGTGCACCACATAATGCACTAAGCTGATATATTTTAAAGATGCTACAAACAACAGATATGGATCAGTTTTGCAGCGTGAATCTTTCTGGATTCACTATGCTGTGCATTATTCCGCCATCTCGTGGTTGGGTCCGGATTCGTAGTCTTTTCTTTCTTTCTTTTTTTTTTTTTTTTTTGTTGTTGACCCAGGTGGGCGGCGACACCCCCACCATTTGGTGTCCTCGGTGACGTCGTCGCGCTTCCTGCGGAAGCTCCCACCTTTGGTCGCCATCTTCAGATTCTTTTTTCCGCCGTGGGGTCTGGATCGTCGACAAGAAGTTCCAGAAAGTTGGACGAAGAATCTCAAAAAGTTGAAATAATCACCAAAAGATCGTTTCCTGAAGACACTGGACGAGGAGACGAGTACAGGAGGCGACGAGAAGGACGACGAGGTAGAAGGTCCACGACCAAAATCTCGACGCCTACAGAGAATGCGCTCACAGGGGGCCCCCTGAGCGCGGGTATGGACAAGACACCGTTTAAGTTTTGCCAAAACTGTCACCACAAGTACCCCCAGAAGGACCAGCACCCAGTCTGCAACCTCTGCTTGCCGCTCGACCACATCAGCGAAGACTGCAACGCGTGTTCGGCGTTCACCCCGAAAACCATCCGGGTGAGAGAGAGGCAAAGAAGGGCGAAACACAACATGCAGGGCCAGGGAGCACCTCCATCGCTCCGAGACCTGGGCCTCTCGAGTGGAGAGGAAGACAACATCGCAGAGGGACCAGAGGACTGCTCAGTCGTCGAGGTCCACAAGAAAACTTCGAAGGAGGTAAGGGAGACGTCGACCCCGAAGCACCCAAGCGACGCTCGAAAGAGTGAAGCTAAGGCCCCGAGCGACACTCTCAGAAGTGAAGCGAAGTCCTCGAAGGGAGCGTTGCCGCCGAAACACTCGACGAAAGCAACAGCGACCAAGGACAAACAACTGAGCGGATCCTTCGTGAAGGACTCCCAATCGGCAAAAGCCTCCGAAAAACCAAGGGCGTCGAAGGTAGCCTCCGAAAAGGAAGCCTCAACGCCCAGAAAGGAAGGCCCGGCGTCATCCTCGACGTCCGAGACCGCGAAGAGGGGCGCTTCAGCCATCGACGCCGAAAGGGTCCACGAGATGGAGAAGAAGAAGAGAAGGCTCGAAGCAGAGATGGCGAGCATCCTGCAACGGAAAAAAGACTTCGACGAAAAAATGAAGCAAGCCAGCACGCGAAACACTCGGGGAGGGCGACAACGAAGACATCGAGCCCCCTAAAACCCCCGAACCGCTCGACGAACAGGGCGAAGAGGACTACTACTTCGAAGGCGAAGAAGAGTTCCAGTCTTACCGGGACTCGGCGCCCTCGGAAGAACAAGACCTAGACTGGCAAGACCTCGACGCAGAATCACCAGAAGAAGGGGTATACTCTTATCCCTCGAGGCCTTCGCCGCCAGACGACATTGGAGCCTACAATGTGGTCGTCCAAAGGGCTGCAGCAACGTATGGCGTCGAAATGCAAGAGGAGAAGGCAAAGGCATGTTTCCTTTTGGAAACCCTACTTCCTCAACAAACAAGGTCCCAGTTCCTACCCATGCTCCCTAGCGTCCTGGACCAGGGAAGGGAGGCCTTCAAAGAACCGGCAGTCTGCAAGGCTGTTACACCAAGGAGCGAAAAGAAGTACAAGCAATCCTCTAAAGACCCTGCGTACATACAAGGGTCAGTGCCAGCAGACTCCATTATCACTGCAACGGCCAGGAAAAGGGCAAATGTGCCCACTAACACAGGTCCACCTCCAGACAAGGAGAGCAAACGAATGGACCTCACAGGACGAAAGGTGGAGAGGAACTCAGCCATACACTGGCGCATCGCCAACTCCAACGCCCTCATCAGCAGGCATGCATACCAGCATTGGGATGAAATGAGCCTACCACAACAACACCAACAAAGGGCAAACCACCTAGTTGAAGAGGGCAAGGCTATCGCAAACACTTGCCTAAAATCAGTCTTGGACGCAGCAGAGAACTCCGGCAGGCAGATGATGATAGGGGTGACTGAAAGGAGACACGCATGGCTCAGGATCTCAGGTTTCAAACCTGAGGTACAAAGCAACATCCTGAACACGCCATTCGACGGCCAGAAACTGTTTGGAGCCCCAGTGGACGAGAAGTTAACGCAGCTCAAAAAAGACAATGAAACTGCGAGGTCCATGGGAGCACTGCAATTCAGGGGGATGAGAAGAGGAACCCCCTCAAGGCGGCCCAATGGTAGAGGGGGCAATGAGCCCGCCACTTCCCACCAATCTCCCCAACAAGGATACCAGGGGAACAACCAGGGCCAAAGCCAACAGGGACAACAGCAGCAAAATTGGCAGTATCAACCCAGAGGACGGTCCTTTCGAGGACGCGGGTACGGACGGGGACAATCCCGAAGAGGGGGTCAGCAGCCCACCTCAAAGTGACTCCACAAACAAACCAAGCCCTCCCTTTTAACACCAAGGGAGAGGAGAAGTCAACAGAAGGACAAAATAAGAAACACACACAGCAAACAAATAACCACCGAGCATACAACCCCGGTGGGGGGCAGAATAGGAAACTTCCTCACACAATGGAGGGAGATTACCACGGACAAGTGGATACTGAACATCATACAGCACGGGTACTGCATAGAACTCCAAAAACACCCCCCGGGCAAAAAACCAAGACACCGGGCAATTCCCGCAAGGGAGCTCGCCCTCCTACGTCTAGAAGCAGAGGAGCTGCTACAAAAAAGAGCAATAGAACCAGTTCCAATCAACGAAAGGAACAAGGGAGTCTACTCAACGTACTTCCTAGTGCCAAAGGTAGACGAAACACTAAGGCCAATACTGGACCTCAGATTCCTCAACAAGTTCGTAAAAACACAAAAATTCAAAATGACGTCACTTCAGGAAGGTAATACCCCAAATCCAAGAAGGGGATTACATGGCGACCATAGACATGAAAGACGCATATCTGCACATACCCGTCAACCACAAACACAAACGTCTACTAAGATTCGTGATTGGCCACAATCACTACCAGTTCACAGTGCTAGCCTTCGGGCTCAAGTCCGCACCAAGGGTGTTCACAAAATGCCTTGCGGCAGCGCACCTACGGAGAAAGGGCATACATGTATACCCCTACCTCGACGACTGGCTTGTGAAAGCAGGATCATACAGACACTGCAAGGATCACATCAAACAAGTCATACAAACACTGTCCAGACTAGGTTTCTCAATACATTGGGAGAAATCGTCAACAGAACCTCAGCAGATCAAAATATTCTTAGGGGCACAAATCGACAGCACACAGTCCAAGGTGTTCCCCAGCGACAAGAGAACTATAGCGCTCCTGAGGGAAACACGTCATTACCGCAAGGGGCAAGTTCTGACAGTGAGGACGGTGAGCAGACTAATGGGAATGATGGCATCATGCATCCACCTAGTCCCACATATCAGGCTGCACATGAGACCGTTCCAAGAATGGATACAGCAGCAGTGGTCACAAGCGACAGGGAGTTGGGAAGATCTAGTGGTTGTCACACACGCAGTGCAGCAAGAAATAGCGTGGTGGAAGGAAGAGAACATATTACAGGGGAAGCCATTCACACAGCCAACTCCAACAGTGACCACCACAACGGACGCCTCACAGCAGGGCTGGGGCGCGCACATGGACAGACTCCGCGTCAGGGGGCTGTGGTCACAACAAGATGCAGTGAAACACATCAACTACCTAGAACTAAAAACTGTGTTCCTAGCCTTAAAAGCCTTTCAGAAGCAGCTTTACGGACAGCGAGTGCTGATACAAACAGACAACACAACCACCATGTTCTACATCAACAAACAAGGTGGAACACAGTCAGCACCGCTATCAAGCCTGGCACAAGAGATTTGGAGATGGGCCATCCCTCTAAGGATAACCTACTGGCAATACACCTTCCAGGAATAGACAATGTAGAAGCAGACCGACTCAGCAGGCAGACGTCTGCATCCCACGAATGGTAACTCAACCAACAGGAGGTGCAGCGGCTGTTCCAAAAGTGGGGTACACCACGGATAGACCTGTTTGCAACACTCCAGAATGCAAAATGCCAACATTACGCATCCAGACAACCGGACCAAAGGTCCCTAGGGAATGCGCTATGGATAAGTTGGTCGAACAAATTTGCATACGCTTTTCCCTCGATACCACTGTTACACAAGGTACTCAGCAAATGCAGGAGCAGCAGCATGACACTCATACTGGTGGCACCTCAGTGGGCCAGACAATCATGGTTCTCACAAATAATGGAAATGGCGCAGGAACCAGCGCACAGGTTCAGCAGAAGGAAAGACCTCCTAACAATGCAAGAAGGAAAAGTGCTCCACCCAGAACCAGAGAGCCTCAGCCTAGCAGCATGGCTCCTGAGGACCTAGAATTTGCACACCTCAAGCTACCACCAAGCACCATGGCAGTACTCAGAGAAGCAAGGAGACCCACTACAAGAAAATGCTACATTGCAAAGTGGAAAAGGTTCTCGCAATGGTGCATTAAAGAGGGACTGCAACGAAAGGTCACAAAAGAATCAACGGTACTACAATACTTAACGCACCTACTACACAGCGGGCTAAGATACTCGTCACTAAGGGTTCACTTAGCAGCCATAGTGGCCTACACCAGGGGAGAAGCGGGGAAAAGTTTCTTCACCTCACAGGTGGTCAAAAGATTCCTGGAGGGAGCTAAAAGAATAGCCCCCCCAAAAAGGATGCCAGCCCCAAGCTGGAACCTCAACACTGTGCTAACACAGTTGATGAAATCACCATTTGAGCCCATACACAAGACCACACTGCACATGCTCACACTAAAGACGGCATTGGGTCAGTGAACTGCAGGCTCTTACACTACAAGAGCCCTACTTGCAAATACACAAGGACAGAATTGTCATGAGAACGGACCCACACTTCCTGCCAAAGGTGGTGTTGCGGTTCCATATTAACCAGACAATACAGATACCAAGTTTCTTCCAGAAACCATCAACGCCCACAGAAAAGGCGTTACACACGCTAGACGCCAGAAGGGCAGTGATGCACTACATAGAAAGGACGAAGGAATGCAGGAAAACAAAACAACTCTTCGTTTCCTTCGCAAGCAGTTTCTTGGGACGACCAGTAACAAAAATACCATAGCACGATGGATTGCACAAGCAATACAACTCTGCCACAAGCAGGCAGGACAAGAATTACAGGGAGCCGCCCAGGCTCACTCAACAAGGAAGAAGGGAGCAACGGTTGCGTTCCTAGCGAACACACCTATACAAGACATTTGCCAAGCGGCAACATGGTCTTCCGTGCACACGTTCACCAAACACTACTGTGTTGATATCCAGATGAACAAAGAGGCACAAGTAGGACAGAAGGTCTTACAGCACATTTTCAGCAACCAATGCTCATCTTCCACCCAACCACCGCAATAACAAAACCGCTACAAAGTCTATGCACAGCATAGTGAATCCAGAAAGATTCACGCTGCAAAGCGAATAGTTTCTTACCGGTCGGTGTAGTTTTGCAGCTTGAAGACTTTCTGGATTCACTAGCGATCCCACCCGCCTCCGCCAGGAAGATAACATAGGAGGTTAAGGGTAAACTAGACTACATACAGAGTTTAGAGGGATCAAAAGAAAAATAAAAGGATAAAAGAGAAAGACATAGACGACAAAACAATAACAGGAAAAGAAAAAAGAATCCGAAGATGGCGACCAAAGGTGGGAGCTTCCGCAGGAAGCGCGACGACGTCACCGAGGACACCAAATGGTGGGGGCGTCGCCGCCCACCTGGGCCAACAACAACAAAAAAAAGAAAGAAAGAAAAGACTACGAATCCGGACCCAACCACGAGATGGCGGAATAATGCACAGCATAGTGAATCCAGAAAGTCTTCAAGCTGCAAAACTACACCGACAGGTAAGAAACTATTCGTTCATGTAAAGTCAACAAAACTACTAAGTAGAACAAACATTGGCAAAGCCAATAGGTCTCATCTTTGAGAGCTATTGGCTTTAGCAGTGTTTTGTAGCCATGGTGTAAAGCAGCATGGATGCTTTACTGATCAGCTAAAACTAATTTTTAAAATGCTACGACACAGCCAGCACTAATGCACTTTTTTAAAGTGCATTAGCACTGAGTGCATCGTATTACTTTCTTTCATTCCTATTTTTAGCTATGCTGCACATCAGCCACTCTGCTACACAGCATGGCTGCAAATTATTGCCAAAGTTGGTAATGCCCATGCTATACAGCATTAAAAAAGGCAATGTCCGAGCCAAAAGTCTCAAAGGCTATCAAAGGCTAGAGATATTGGCTTTGCCAATGCTTGTTAGGTCTCAGCACAACACTCCTGTGATTCTGAGCAAATTGTTTAATCTCCCCATGTGTGAAAAAAGAAAAAAAGATTATGACATTTGGCAAAAATCCCATCTCATAAAGAAAGCAATTGCCCCATGTCCAGGTCTTAGTGAAAATACATTTGGAGGCAGATATAACATCTGTTCTCACTGTAAAAGCAGATACCATCTGTTGTCACAATAAACATCAATTTCAAAGGATAAAAGAGCTTCTTTGAAGTATGTGTAGCATGGTAAAACATAGCTACAAATGGCAAGAGATTCAACAAGGACGATAGGGAAGAAGAAAAATAAAAAGCAGTACTTCAGTCACAGTGCGATCAGCAGAAAGACAGCAATGAAGCTCTTGCAATCAGTACTTGTCCCATGCTCTAGCCAAAAGAAGAGGAAATGAAATTTGCATGCACTGGCCAATTAGAAGGCAGCAAATATGAGTGACAATGAAGGCAACGAATGTTAAGCAATGGGTGGGCTGCAACTCCAGTGTTGTATACAATATCTCTCGCAAGCGAGAGGTCATGCAGTGCATGCGCTGCTGGAGGCGAGACCTAAAATTAAATTGAGGATTGTCACAGGGAAGTGTTTTACTCTCTTTAGGCCTTCTTTAGTTGGCTGTCCATCATGAATTATACAATAGGCTTTCAAAGAAGAGATATGGAAAGGACCTAAAAGCAACAAATTGAAAAGCACAAAGTAAGTCTTTTTCCTCGCCCTTGAATTTCAGCTGAGTGTCCCCTCAAGGAACATCTTCTATCCACCACGGACAAAGGCAGCAGGTTTTTATGTTTACAGTCACTTCATCAATCATCCAGAGACGGTGCAGGGATTACTTAAAGTGATGCTATGTCATTGTTAGAAATGGGATTTCTGGTTGGCTAGGGCATGCGCCTAAGCCAGGCAGAAACCACCACTCTAGTCAGGGCAAGGGAGTTACACACCGAAGATAACCCCTGCTCACCCCCTTGGTAGCTTGGCAGAGCAGTCAGGCTTATCCCAGAGGCAATGTGTAAAGAGTTTGCGCAACACACTCACACAGCAGCGACACACTAGGCACACCACAAAAGAAACTCCACACAAGTTTATATAAAAAATAGCCTTTGTATTACTCATAAAACACATTAAAACGCAATCACATATATACATTGTGCCACCTGGCACTAGGTATCACTTTACAGGGATTATATACACTACAGGGCCAATCGGGCCACTGTCAAACCATCACATCACAGAATTAGTGATAACAACCAGTAACTACTGGTAAGAGTGCCCTTAGCATAACCACATTTGGCATACTTCATAATCATCAGTGCGTAGGGACCACTCTCAGCTGTACACATATCCTGAACACCATAAGTACATCAGGCCCTGTTAGAAGGTGGTTCTGACCATCTGAGCCGCCCGGATTGTTCGCTTTTTGAACACCTATTTGTTGAGCTTTTACTGTGGGAGAGCCTCATAAGTTGGGACTCACCCACAGTGAACTCATGATGAAAGGGACTGCATGTGTATTTTACCGGTGTCCCCCTGGCGCAAGTAGGCCGCTGCGCTGCAGCCAGAGTAAGGGGCACGGGGCTGGTTACATGCAGACACGTTTGTACCTGCGTGTGCACAAGTGTAAGGGCTGTGCAGGGGAGATTCCTGGTGTGCGCAGCCCAGGAGCAGCTACAAAGTGAATGGTGTGGCAGGACTTATGCAGAACTGGGTGGTGACATGGAATAGGCTTTATACAATGGGAAGAAACATTTGAGGGAAAGTCAGTGTGCTTTTCTGTTTTCACTCCATTACTCTCCTATGAGGATGGGGAGCACATGGGCTAATTTCACTTTCCTAGGGCCTACAAATTCCAGACATGCCCTAAAGTCCACTGTAACTTATGTGAGAAGAAGTATTCTGCAGAGTCCAAAGTCATATTTGTACTGCTTTTGGGTCATCCAGAAATGTCATATTTCTCTGAGTCAGCTCATAACCAGGGCCTGGCTGGGGGCTGACCCTGCCAGGCTGAATTAATGACCTTCCTCCCCAAGCTGTAGCATCAGAGGCCTAGCCCTGCACGACAAGCATTCCAAGGGCGAAGGCCTCCTCTCCAAGAAGAGAGGATGGGTGGAGCTACAGGTTAATCCATCAGCAGCTGTCACCTGGTGACAGGCACCAAGCTGCTCTGGAGGGAAGGCAGCGAGGGGGGAAGGGGCTTTCAGAGACCATGTGGCGTGAGACACCTGGACGACGCCATATTGAACTAACCCAGAGGCCAGGGCAGGAAGGAGGGAGCAGGGGCAGAGAAGTGATGTGTCGCTGTTTGATAGGGCAAACGGAGACTTCCTGCCAGCCCCCTCCCAATTCTTTAAAAGAGTTTGCACAGGAAGAGGAGCTCTCTCTGGGGTGTGGTCTGCTGAGGACGACTGGTGCTGGAGCCTGGCACCATGGGCAGCTGGAAGGAAGAACCTCCAGACTGGCCCAGGACCCTGACTTGCGCCAAAAGGGGAGACTAGGACAAGTGACCAGAAGCCTGGGCCTCTGCGCAAGGAGAAGAGAGGCCCAGGGAGAGAGCCAGGCGAAAGGCTGGCGCAGGGAGCCAGAGAAGACAGCTCCCTGCTGAATCCACCCTCCGTGAGACCAGGAGGGCGAAGGAAAGTGCTCCCAGTGGCTGGGGCTGGCCACCAGGAGCGAGAAGAGGCGAAGATTGAGAAAATCGGCAGCCTGGGGGCCGAGATATGCCCCCCCAAAGGTAGGCGACCTTTGACCTCTCATGGGACCGTCGACGAAGCGCGTGGGGCTCCGCTGCCGGTCGCAACTAGGCCCCCGGGGTGGGTCAGGTCTCGGGGGCTGCCCCAGGAGAAGTAAAGTCGGGGAGCGCTTTCGCGCTCCCCGTGAAATCGTCCAGGAAGGGGGCCAGGAGCCCACCCTGGTGACGTTTGGGAAGGGGAGCGCCGTCGCGCCCCCACCACCCCCCCTCCCGGAGAAAACAAGTCGGGGAGCGCCGTCGCGCTCCCCGCGAAGATGCCCTGGTGGGGGCCCGGGATCCCAACTCCAGGCCCCGAAGAATGGAGGAAGTCGGGGAGCGCTATCGCGCTCCCCGTGAACTTGCCCAGGAAGGGGCCAGGAGCCCACCCTGGCCCCTGGTGACGTTTGGGAAGGGGGAGCGCCGTCGCGCCCCCCCCACCCCACCCTGAAGAAAACAAGTCGGGGAGCGCCGTCGCGCTCGCCGCGAAGATGCCCTGTTGGGGGCCCGGGATCCCAACTCCGGGCCCCGAAGAATGGAGGAAGTCGGGGAGCGCCGTCGCACTCCCCGTGAAGGTGCCCCGGGCAGTGGAGAAGCAGGGGGAGTGCCGTCGCACTCCCCCGAAGGCCCGCCGGTCAAGCGGCAGCCGCCATGTCTGCCCGCCGGAGCGGCCGGACCAGAAGAGCAGCGCTGGCTCCGGCAGCCGCACACGAGGGTGCGGGCCGGACTGGGAGCCAGCCAGAGCAGCCGGGGGTGGGCTCCCCGAGCTGCCATTGGCAACCACTCACTTGGGCCTGCACGGGGTCCGGGTGGGACCGGACCCCCAACAATGGGCCGACGCAGCCGGGGGTGGGCTCCCCGAGCTGCAGTAACAGCTGGGGGTCCGGTTGGGACTGGGCCCCCATCGAGGGCTGAAGATGCGGCGAGGCCGCCAGCAGTGCATTGCGGCTCTCCCCGGAGCAGCGGGGGAGCCGCTGCTATAATATGCGCAGGCAGGAGCCACTCGCCCCATAATGCCTTGCAGGCCCGGACCGGCCTGCAAGGAAAAACAGCCTTTTCTCGACTTGTGGTGGCCCCAGGAGGATGGTGTCACCACGACATGGGTGCCAAGGTGCAGGGGGTGCTACAGGAGCAACACACTCTCCCCCAGCACGAAGATGAAAGTCCCCCCCCCCTAAGTCTCTTGGGGACTGGCAAGAAATAACCCCTCAAGGGCTCAGCCAGGCGCCAACAGCATCCTAGGGCTGGAACTTTTGTTCTTTAGCTGTGGGTGCCTTAGGCACTGCGCCAAGGTGTGAAGGGCTGAGTCGGGATGTCTGGAGAAGGGCATCCCCTGGAGGTGACGAGGTGAAATTGCACCAGAAATGCATTTACTTATGTTATTTCTTTTAGAGGGACTGAAAGTCACATGTGTTATGTGAAGTACCTGTGTAAGGTGGAGGCATAAGCAAAGTGGGGTTATGTTGCCAGACATCCCTGCTAGGGTGTCTGGCTGTAAATGCTTAATCCTGTGATTTTTCCTGTGATGCCTTTTAGAGGCTGTGATTGCAATGCATTACAACGGTTATCAGCTATGAAAAGTACCTCCTTTAAAGTGATGCCCAAACATGTATTCTTGCTACTGCGTTAGGGGGAAGAACAACCCAGACTGTTAGCCACTAAGATGTAGAGGTGTATACTGTATGGTCAGTATAAGATACTCAGGGTTGTGTGTCCCCAGGGCAGGTGTTCCTATTTTTAATGCTTGTTGAGATGATGGGGTGGGTCGCCACTGGGTTGGTGCCAGTTGGCAAGGCCCCCGCTCCAGGTTGTGTCAACCCACTGCATTAGGGGGAAAGATGATGTGCATACATGGGAGTGGTGGTACTAGACCCCGCCCCCCATGGGAGGGGTGGAGATGTTATGCAATGTCACAAAGTAATTCCAACAGCTTATGTATATTTGTAAATTGGTGCATAGTATTGAGTAGTGTGTGTGTCTAATAAATGTACTCTTACTTTTATAAAGCAAAGTACAGACTGGACAATCAATTATTGAGTGTTATTCCTGCGTAATTGTAATGGCGATTACTAGCCTACACCACCTCCCTTGAGTAAGCCTTAGACTGCTCTGCAACGCTACCCTCTGAGAGTCGAGTGCTACAATAGGGTGTTTGGTTCCCAGTGAAGGGCAAATGTGACATGTTATTTGTGCAGGCCTCACAGATACTGCCTCTTTTTCCAACAGGCCCCTTTCAGGCGTAAACTACACAATGGGTTATGCATACACAACATCATCAGCAGTACACCATAGTACAACCCTTTTAAGGTGCACACATTACCACCGCATCAGGCATTAGGCATGGCATCATAGCTGCACATATCATAAAAGCCTTGGCCATCACATTATGCAGAACACCAATACTGTGCATATGGGCCATCCATGGATACACCATTACATCTGGGAATCCCTGGAGGAGTTTGGTCAGGGAGGGAAAACACCTTCCTCCCACCATTGGCGGGGAGACTTCCCTCAGTCCCCTCCGCCTGGGCAATGGCAGAAATATCAAGAGAGTTCCTTAAGTCAGCCAGTAAAAGCGGGGAGGCCGCGCTGGGTCCCTCGCGCAAGGAGCAATTGCCGCAGCTAGGAGCCTCATGGAGGGGGTCCGGGAGCAATTAACACCGCCCCTCCTCTCTCCATCCCTCCTCCTCCACGCTCGGAAAACAGAGTGGGGGCAGACACACGGGAAGGCCTCTCGGGGCCCTCCTCTCCCGTTGAGGCTGTGGCGTAACGGGGCCTCGCCAGCCCCGGTCTCACCTGGCTCAGCAGTTCCAGTCGGCAGGATTCTATGGAGGCCGCTGCTCGTAACAGTGGGGTGCAGCGGCGGGATGGGGACGAGCTGACTTGGGCGTGCCACGGGCTACCTTAAACGCCGGCGGCCACACACACGGAGCGAAGTCTCCGTCGACCTTTTCTCCTCTCGGCGTTGTGGGCCCCGCCCACAATCAGGCGTGTACTTGCCTGACTTCCAGCGGCCTCACTGGTTGCCCAGCAACACTTCGGTACTCCCTCGCGCTGGCTTTGCGTCCAGCAGCCCCGCCCGCAATCAGGCTTCCTGGGGTATAGCTCCGCCCACAACCAGGCCAGACGCCTGACTTCCTGTGGCTTCTTTGTCCCCAAGCAGCATACTCGCTGGGGGTTAGGGAGGGGGGAGCACTCCTCTGTCACAGCTCCTCCCTCCGGTAGCAACTTTCTGCCCCTCACTCTCAGCTGTGAGGACACACACGGGGCTCTCCTCTGCCCCGCCCACAGTCAGGCAACAGCCGCCTGACTTCCAGTTTCCGTGAAGCGCTCACAATGCGCTTGAAGCAGGAGCCTCCCCTCCTCGAATTCAAAGGGGGCAAAGAACACAAAACAAAAAAAAGGTGAAGCGCTCACAACGCGCTTCGAGCAGCAGGGCCCCCTCTCTTCAGGGGTACTGGAGACACCTGCACCGGGATAGCTGGCAGGCAGGCCAGCACATCAGGGACCCTCAGTGAAGGTGGCAGTCCTTCTGGTAGCCCAGCAGGCCCCAGATCAGCACACCAGGCAAAGTCCAGATGGTGGTTCCTCCTGGCAGCCCTCTGGCCAGGTGCAGTCCATCCAGTTCCAAGTAAGCACACAGCCATGGGGTCACAGCCCCCATATTTATACCATAATTGTCTTTGTCCTTCTCCCTGGCACAGGGCTCTGTGCCCGGTCCAAACCAGTTCTGGGGGGCACTTACACCTCTCTTTTCAGGTGCACAACAACCCTTTTGTTAGTCTAGGCTCTGGCCCCAGACACACCACAGAGGGGCAGAGCCAGCATTGTGGAAGGCAGGCACAGTCCCATTCAGTCCCAGGTGCTACTCCTCCCACCACTCAAATGCAGATTGGCCTATTCAGCCTAGTGCTGACTCACCCAGCCCCTCTGCAGCCACTGCACCTCCCCAGGCCCTGTCACTCCAGAGCCAGACATGCAATACACATCAGGCAGGCACAAAGACACATAGCTCACAGAAATGCCCACTTCTAAAACTGGCATTTCTAAAATGGTGATAATAAATCTGCGAACACCATTACGCAGCATTTATTATCACTATTCCAAACATACCAGACTTGACCACTCTACTCCTCTCAGGTCAGGAATTACCACTGAAGCATATATCAGGGAATCCCCAATGCATTCCTATGAGAGGGCAGCCTCACAGTAGTGAGAAACCAAAATAGCTGTTTGTCATTACCAGGACATGCCACACAGTTCAGGCACATGTCCTACCTTTTACCTACATTGCACCCTGCCCATAGGGCTAGCTAGGGCCTACCTTAGGGGTGACTGATATGTGGTAAAAGGGGAGTCACAGACGTGGCAACCACTTTATGTGCCACGTCACAGCGGCAGTAAACTGCCCGCGCAGGCCCTGCAATGGCAGAGGCCTGAGACAGGTTTGAAAGGGTACTTTGGTGGGTGGCGCAAGCAGCGCTGCAAGCCTACCAGTAGCATTCAATTTACCTGCCCTGGGTACCTTAGATACCACTTTACATGGGACTGATAGGTAAATTAAATTAGCCAAACAGGTGTAGACCAATCTTACTATGTTTTACCATAGAGAGCACATGCACTTTCCACTGGACAGCCGTGATAAAGTGCCCAGAGTCCTAAAACCACCAACACCAGGTCAGAAAAAATAGTAGGAGGAAGGCAAAAAGTTCAGGAATGACCCTGCAAAAAGGGCCAAGTCTGTCATCCTGTGGAACAGACAAAGGCTTTCCTAATTCTTTGAGAAATTTCCCCAGAAATTGACCGAATCAAGGAGAGAACCATGTGCAGATTGAATTTTCCAATCTACGTACTTATTTCATATTAAAACATGTCTTTCAGAGATCCCCATTCAGAGTCCAGTCCTCGATAGAGCTTCTAAACGCATAGGTTAAGGGACACACGGAGGGTATGAACTCGTCTTTCATTAAGTATTTTCCCACATTCGACAGGTTACGGTAATGAGACCTGAGGGTAGCATAAAGTATGCGGCGGCTCAGTTGATTGAGGTGAGCTCTGTAGGGCACCCTGGAGACCAGGCCATGATGTATTTGAATGTCATACTTATACATCTGAAAATGTAGCTGTTGAATTGCTCCTGCAAATATTTAACTTCTCAAGGGATAGGTAAGTGTCTTCCCCACCCTTCATGTTACTTTTATTTATTTTATTTTGAAAGTTTTATAGAGCGCGAACAAGACCCTTGCGGGTATCAGAGCGCTTTACAGGTAAGTGTCTTAGATGCATAGGTACAAGGTAAAAAACATAACGATCCATGCTGATCAAAGATAGTGAACACACCCTATAGTAAGTACAAACGTTCTATAAATATCCGGCATAATATATATATTATAACTTGGATACATAGATGGACAGTCAGCACTATAAAGTTCCATGTAGACATAGTGACAGTAGTCCATGCTCAAGTGAATTTAGCCATGAGAAGCGATTTCACTTCTTTTTGAAAGATGCAGTAGAGGGATTAAGTCTAGTCTCTGGGCGCCATCCCTGAAAAGGTTCGGTTGTACGTTTTTTTCTTGTTGAATCTTTGTGGTTTCAGTAAGAGGTTTTTCGCACTTCTTGAAGATCTGATCCCACCTGAGGGCGCCAGTTTCTGTGCCAGATAGCTGGGTGCGCTGTGATGAATGGCTTTATGTGTCATACATGCTATTTTCAAATGAATTCTGGCTTCGAAAGGTAGCCAGTTAAGGGATTTTAGGTCAGGGGATATGTGGGAGCTTCTTTTGGAGCCAGTGATAAGTCTCGCTGCGGCGTTGATTGAGGCTCTTAGTGGGGCCGTTGCAGCTCTGGGCAGGCCACAGAGAGAGACACTCCCGTATTCCACTCTTGGGATGACTAGAGCTTGTACTGCCAGCTTGAAGTCCTTTTCAGGTAGGAAAGGTTTCAGTTTTCTCAAAGTATTTATCTGAAAGTTAGCTCCCTTTGTTGCGTTGCTGATGTGTTTCTGCATTTTGAGGTTGCTGTCCAGCGTTATTCCCAGCGATTTCGCGGAGTCAACGATGAGGGGTTGGCAGTTGAGTGCTGTAAGGTGTTTGATCCATTCTTGCATTACTGGTACTTGGGCGGGAGGAGCAATTAGGAGGAATTCGGTTTTGAGGGCGTTCAATTTTAGATGGTTTTCTGCCAGCCAAGTCTGAGTTTTTCGGAGAGTTGTGTTGAGTAATTTGATGTCTTCTAGGGTATGGATCTTGAGGTATAGTTGTGTGTCGTCAGCGTACATGTGATATTGAACGTTTGATGAATAGAGAATTTCAGTGAGTGGTTCCATGAATAGATTGAACAGCGTTGGAGATAGAGAAGACCCTTGTGGGACTCCTAAAGTGACTGGGATGGATTTGGACAGGGAGTGGTTGACCATGAATCGTTGCGATCTGTTTTGGAGGAACGAAGTGAACCAGTTTAGAACTGATCCAGCTAGTCCCATTCTGTGTTGCAGAAGGTCTATCAGGTTATCGTGTTTAACGGTATCAAAGGCCGAGGAAAGGTCTAGCAAGATGAGTAGGCAGGCTCCGTTCTGATCTAGGATTTGTAGAGCATCATCAATTATATGGGTCATGGCTGATTCCGTGCTGTGACCTGCCCGGAAACCTGATTGGTATTTGTTGAGTAGGTTGAAATGGTCTATATGTCTTACCAGCTGGAGGTGTACACATTTTTCTCCGAGTTTGGCCAGGGTAGGGATGTTGGATATGGGGCGGTAATTGTTTAGGTCCGCAGGGTCAGCAGTAGGTTTCTTTAGAATGGGCGAGACCTGTCCGGCTTTGAGGGTGTCCGGGATGCATCCTTGGCGTAGAGAGTTATTTATGATCTTGGTCCAGAGAGGCAGCAGAAACGGGGTGAAGTCTTTTATTAAGTTTGCTGGGAGAGGGTCAGTGAAGTGATTGGCAGGGTTCAGGGCAATAAGTATTTTGAGAATAGCTTCTTCATTGTATGTATTGAAGGTTGACCAGGATGCATTATTTTTTAGGTCGAACTTTGATGAGTTACGATGTGGAGCATTTAGAAGGGATGGAGATAGGTTCGGATGTGAGCCAGTGTGTGTGATTAGATCGTTGAGAAGGTCCTTCTTTATGCTATCAGTCTTCCGAGTGAAGAAGTCAGCGAATTCTTCACAGTTGGGTCGTGGGCCTAAGTTATCTTGGGGGCGGGGAGGTGCCTCCTTAGACTGAGTTTTGATAAGCTCGAAAAGTTTTTGGGGACGATTTTTGGCCTGTTCTAGTTGGTGGCTGAAGAAGTCTGATTTAGTGCGCTTGATCTTTCTGTAGTATGCGTTTCTTTTTTCTAAGTATCTTGAGTAGATTATCGGATGGAGCTGATCTCCATCTGCGTTCCGTTATTCTTAAGGATCGTCTGTCCTCGTTGAGACTTCCATCGTACCAAGGCTTAGAGTCTTTTGTAGAGACTCTCTTTAGTTGAAGGGGGGCTACCTCATTTAGTATCATGTTCATGGAATTGAAGTAGTGGTTGGTGAGATCATGAACATCGAATAACCCTTCAGGAGGAAGAAGTAAGTTGGAGCTGGAATTTTTGATTGTGTTAGGATCAGTGGTTTTCAGATCCCTCTTACAGACTTTACGTCTTGTGGGTTGAACCGAATTGAGTTTCACTGTTTCATTGATGAAGAAGGAGATAATATGATGATCAGACCAATCACATGGATGGATCGTATCTAGCTGGATGGAATCAGCTTTAGAGATTACTAAATCAAGGATTGATCCTTTATCGTGCGTGAGCTGTTGCAAATTTGGGTGAGGTCGAGATCAGAGAGGAAGTTTTGAGACTATTGACCACTGCATCATTTGGGTCGTTCCAGTGGAGATTAAGGTCTCCTAGAAATATTTGGGTATTTTGATGTCCGGCATTACTAGAGACTATGTCCATGAAATGTTCGGTAAAGGTGACGTTATCACCTGGTGGATGACAGAAGGTGTGGTTCACGTGTTCTGATTTGATTTCGCTGGAACGATTGAATCCATCAAAGTGCAGTTTCAGATGCTCCTACCAAATCCATTAAACACTATTTGGTTTTCGACTCTTAACCATGTGTACCTCTCTGAGGTTTTAATAATGGATAATGAGTTACTTGATTCTTAAAGTAGTTTTCCAGAATGGATTCTTAACAGAATTGTATGGGACCCTCCCTGTTCCAGAGGCCTCAGATAAATAAACTCACAGCTATGAGTTTCGTGAACTTCAAAATTCTGACAAAAATCCATTCTTTATTACTGGTCGCCTTTCGAAAGGCTGTGATTTAGGCCTTGGTTTTCTTTTGGCGGTACAGCCTCTGGGACTTCTCAGGTATTTGATATATCTGCTGCAACTTATTCGAAATCCAGCCTGGCAGAGATCCGATATCCAGGCATTTTGGCAGCTTGCACTCACTACCCTGAGTACAAGAATTATCTTTTAAAAGCCAGCTTGGTTCCATATTTCTTTTATCTTGCCTCCAAATGCATGTACGTCGGAGCCTCTGTGTTTACACAATTAACAAAGCTCATGTGGGAGGGGCATGCCTTTTACTTTCTTGCCCGGATGGTATTGAAAAACCTTCCTCTGATGGTCTGCAGTCAACAAAATATGTTGGTAATCTGCAGAGAGCTCAACCGACGGCTTTTATCCATGCCTGGTATTCCATAGTTTGTGTTTCTGGTCTCCGAGCAGTCCAGTGCTGGGATGCCGTTCACTGGTTGCTGACCATAATTTACACATTTTCAACATAAGTGTATGTGGGATACATACTGTACAGTGGGCGCTTGTCCAACAACTCCCAAAAGCCACTAACCTGATTTGGGGTTGGCATCTTAGCAGGTGGCTATTGAGAAATCGTGGACAGGTGTGACAGATGACGAACTTGCTTGACTCTTCCCCCGTGGTTATCTTTAGGGTTGACACTGTCTGGTCTCATGATTCTTGAATGCTGACAGTGTAAGGGATGTCATGAGGCCGGTAACACCGATTGAGCAGCCTGAGGAGTGGCAGGTGACCTCATGGAGCGTGATATGTTTCAAGGAGGCGGTGGCCAACTATTGACTCCAATTATTCTCATTTTTGACGGGAAAAGTACCAACTGACGACGCCTCTCAGGCTTGAAAGGAAGACTGTCCAGGAATTCATCAAAATTCACAATGGAAAAGCCATATGCAAAAAGAGGGCCTTGTGATGTGACCGCAAGAGTAGGAGATATAATGTGCATGTGTGGCTGAGTGAGTACAGTACTGGGGATGCATGTGTGGCTGAGTGAGACTGAGTGAGTACAGTACTGGGGGTACATGTCTGCCTGAGTGGGACTGCATGAATTCAGTGCTGTGTGTGCATGTGTGGCAGAGAGAGCCTGAGTGAGCTCAATACTGGGGGTACATGTCTGCCTGAGTGGGACTGCATGAATTCAGTGCTGTGTGTGCATGTGTGGCCGAGAGAGCCTGAGTGAGCTCAATGCTAGGGGTACATGTCTGCCTGAGTGGGACTGCATGAATTCAGTGCTGTGTGTGCATATGTGGCCGAGAGAGCCTGAGTGAGCTCAATACTGGGGGTACACGGCTGCCTGAGTGGGACTGAATGAATTCAGTGCTGGGTGTGCATGTGTGGCCGAGAGAGCCTGAGTCAGTGCATTACTGGGGATGCATGTGTGGCTGAGTGAGACTGAGTGAGCTCAATACTGGGGGTACATGTCTGCCTGAGTGGGACTAACCAAATTTAGTGCTGTGTGTGCATATGTGGCCGAGAGAGCCTGAGTGAGCTCAATACTGGGGGTACATGTCTGCCTGAGTGGGACTAAGCGAATTAAGTGCTGTGTGTGCATGTGTGGCCGAGAGAGCCTGAGTGAGCTCAATACTGGGGGTACATGTCTGCCTGAGTGGGACTAAGCGAATTCAGTGCTGTGTGTGCATGTGTGGCCGAGAGAGCCTGAGTGAGCTCAATGCTAAGGGTACATGTCTGCCTGAGTGGGACTGAGTGAACTTAGTGCTGGGTGTGCATATGTGGCCGAGAGAGCCTGAGTGAGCTCAATACTGGGGGTACATGTCTGCCTGAGTGGGACTAAGCGAATTCAGTGCTGTGTGTGCATGTGTGGCCGAGAGAGCCTGAGTGAGTGCATTACTGGGGATGCATGTGTGGCTGAGTGAGACTGAGTGAGCTCAATACTGGGGGTACATGTCTGCCTGAGTGGGACTGAGTGAACTTAGTGCTGGGTGTGCATGTGTGGCCGAGAGAGCCTGAGTGAGCTCAATACTGGGGGTACATGCCTGCCTGAGTGGGACTAAGCGAATTCAGTGCGGTGTGTGCATGTGTGGCCGAGAGAGCCTGAGTGAGCTCAATACTGGGGGTACATGTCTGCCTGAGTGAACTTAGTGCTGGGTGTGCATATGTGGCCGAGAGAGCCTGAGTGAGCTCAATGCTAAGGGTACATGTCTGCCTGAGTGGGACTGCATGAATTTAGTGCTGGGTGTGCATGTGTGGCCGAGAGAGCCTGAGTGAGCTCAATACTGGGGGTACATGTCTGCCTGAGTGGGACTAAGTGAACTTAGTGCTGGGTGTGCATGTGTGGCCGAGAGAGCCTGAATGAGCTCAATACTGGGGGTACATGTCTGCCTGAGTGGGACTGCATGAATTTAGTGCTGGGTGTGCATGTGTGGCCGAGAGAGCCTGAGTGAGCTCAATGCTAAGGGTACATGTCTGCCTGAGTGGGACTGAGTGAACTTAGTGCTGGGTGTGCATGTGTGGCCGAGAGAGCCTGAGTGAGCTCAATGCTAAGGGTACATGTCTGCCTGAGTGGGACTGAGTGAACTTAGTGCTGGGTGTGCATGTGTGGCTGAGAGAGCCTGAGTGAGCTCAATACTGGGGGTACATGTCTGCCTGAGTGGGACTGAGTGAACTTAGTGCTGGGTGTGCATGTGTGGCCGAGAGAGCCTGAGTGAGCTCAATACTGGGGGTACATGTCTGCCTGAGTGGGACTGAGTGAACTTAGTGCTGGGTGTGCATGTGTGGCCGAGAGAGCCTGAGTGAGCTCAATACTGGGGGTACATGTCTGCCTGAATGGGACTGAGTGAACTTAGTGCTGGGCGTGCATGTGTGGCTGAGAGAGACTGACTGAGTGAGTGCAGTACTGAGGATGCATGTGTGGCTGAGAGAGCCTGAGTGAGTGCTGTACTGGGGATGCATGTGTATCCCAGTTCCATACTTGGGGAACATGTGTGTTCGATGGACTCTCTATGAGTTCGATAATTGGGGTTCATGTGAGGTGGAGTGAGAATTTTACGCTTGGGTGCTTGAATGTGACTGAGGGGGGCCGTATTAGGAGTGCATGTGTGCTGAAGAGTGACTGCCATAGTTGGCGTGCCTGTGATCAAGGAGACCGGATCCCTCTTGTACTGGAGCTTGTCCTCTGAGTCAGGTGTGACACCCCACGCCTGCCTGACCAGGCGCCCCTTTACATTCCCATACTCGGTGATGGTGGCCACCCTTGCTAGTCGTCGCTGCACCTTCTAGGGACTTGTCTCAAGCAGCCTAATAGGTGGCCGTGGCGTGCTCTGCACGTGCCTGCTCCCTCCCCAGCAGTCTCTAGGTGCTATGAACCGGAAGGGCAGGCTGCTGGGCTCCGCAGCTCGACGGACGTGTAATACGATCCATAAATCTGTCCCTGCCAGTGCTGCGAGGCGCCGGCCAGCGCTCCGCCGTCCGGTCCTGGAGCTCCTGAAGTGTTACCGCCGCAGGCCCCTCCTCCCGAGCCCCCTTGGGGGCGGATCGGAGCCTGGCTGCTGCACACATGCCCCCTCCAGTGCCCTGATCCCCGGCAGACTGCCGCCGCGGCCACCGTGCGTGACTGACTGACCGCCTACGAGGGACATGTCTCCATCCCCGGTGCGCTCTCCATCCCGCTCCCCCTGCGGGAGCCTGAGCCCCGACGATCACCGGGTCAATCCCTTCAGGAAGGCGCCCACCCGGGACCAGCCGGCCCTCAGGTAGGCAGGGTTATGGGGGCGTCCAGGAGGCTGTCCGACCGTCAGAGGCAGGTGGGGGGCGTCGAAGGAGCTGCCGCTTCTCCGTCCCGGGAGCATCCGGCCCTCAAGTTGGCAGGAGCATGGGGCAGCGGCGGTGCGTCCATTGGGGCGCTGGGGCGTTGCCCCACTAATGCAAAGTAATGCTCCTGTACGTCTGGCAGACGTACAGGTGTATTACTTGAAGTCCGTGCCGGGCGGTCACTGACGATCACCGGGCGACGCCCGGCAATCATCAGAACAAGGGGGGGTGGTGACGTCGGGTGTAGCGCACTTAGTGCGCATGCTCAGTTCTGGGCTGGTCATTTTTCTGACCAGCCCGTGGCGCACATGCGCATTAGCCTGCAGATTAGAAGAGCGGGGGTTGCTTCATGGCGCAGCCCCGGTCTCCTAATGGGCGGGTGTGACTCTGCCCAAGCCAATCCTGGCGCTGCTGGGGCAGCGTCTGGATTGGCTTAGTCACAGCGAGGCACGGGATTTGGGAAGCGTAAGAGTTAACTGTAGTCCGTAGTCGGACACTCGGACTGCGACACGACGACACGACACACACCTCGTGTTCTGGTGCGAGGGCCGAGGCTGCCTGCTACTACTGCTCGTCGTGGGTGGGTGGCTCCGGTAAAGAAGAGACTCACTGCTGGACGAGACTTCAACTTCACCACGTAAGTACTTCCAGAATCCAAAGTGAGCTGATGCTTGATGACGAGAAAATGTACCTTTCACCGCGCCCAAGCTGATTGTTGTAAGTAATAGTACATTTTAAATTACTTACAGCAATCAGCTTGGTGGCGCGGGTGGAAGGAAATGCTCCTGTTAACGTTGCTCGGCGCTCTCTAATGTGCACTATCAAAGCGCCGGCCATTAATATACTCTTTTATTAATGGCCGGCGCTTTGATAGTGCACATTAGAGAGCGCCGAGCAACGTTATGCCAACAACAAGGCTTGTTGCAAAGAGTGAGCGGCGCTGTGATTGTGCACTTTAGAGGCGCCGAGCAACGTTAACATGAGCATTTTGTTAACGTTGCTCGGCGCTCTCTAAAGTGCACAATCACAGCCACTCTTAAAGGAAAGTCTTCTAGCCCAAGGTTTGCCCTGCTGAAAAGAGTCAACAAAATGTCGGGCCATCTTCAAAGCTCTTCTTTAATGCTATTAAAGCAAAATATTATGCTGTCACTATCCTATGGCAGTGAGATTTTTCCCGTCTTCATGAATATGTGGAGGAACACTAGCCAGTGCAATTTAGGCAACTTTTTGCACTCCCATCCGCTACCTCTCAGTCCCCAAAACGTCTAGAGTTCAGTTTAATTAAACAGTCTCTTCTGCAAGCATCCTGCATTTTACAATTCTGGCACCAATGTAAGGCTGCAAAGTATGGTGCTTTAAAGTTTTACTTGTGGGCTGAACGAAGAGACAGCCAAATGAATAATCATCACCTCATACTGGCACTTTATAATGCTTTAGAGCTATAAGAAGTGTAAGGCATTTGGAACTCTTTTTATATCCAGCACAATTTAAATATATTTGAAAAAGGAATTGTGTCTATAGTCTTTTAATCGTGATAACAAAATTTGCATCACACTAAAGTTCTATGACACTTTACTAGCGCCTCATGTTTAGGGTAATTTGAAACCTAACCTCACTGGAGCGGGTCATTAAGGGAGTGGGTGGCGACAATTACAACTTATCACAAGAGGGGCGGGCTTAGGAGGGGTGAAGCAGGCTGCGAGAGGGGGTGGGAGAGACGATGAGTCATACTTTTCCTGCTCCGTCGTCCGTCCTGACCTTACTGGAAGGCAGCAGTAGCATCGGCATTCATAGTAAGTTCCACTTGAACTTCGTGAAATCCTAAATGGTGAAAATTAAAACATGGTGCAGTGCTTGTTCTCCGCTGCCAAAGGAAATCCGATCACTCAGAATAAAAAATCAGTGGAGGTTCGTACAAATTCCAGCAGTAGGCCTTTGTCTGCTCTGTAAGGATAGTCACTCACAGTGGACAGACTGTCTTTGATTAATCTATAGCTAAGATAATATAAGTTATTTTGAGACCAGTTCACAAACGACTTATCATTCTAAACAATAGGAGAATGCCCACTGCCACGGACGTGTTTCTGGTTCGAAATTTTGCTTCAGTTCCTGTAAGCTAAGGCATGGCTGTCTGATACGTGTGTTTGCAATTACTAATCAACGGAGACGTTGTTGTAAGGCTTGGGAAAAAGTGTGTGGTGGTTAGCCAGGGCACCACTTTCTAAGAGGCCCCCTTTTCAAAAGTATTGTACTCCGCGCTGCACGTTGGAGGGCCGTTGTGTAACGTCACGCTATCAAATATGTGATTGTTTGCTCAAATTACTTTCTTTTGTAGCCTCCTTGAGGCTGAATACATTTAATAATACAATGGACGCATGCGCACAGCTCCAGTCTGGGGGCACGGTACCCCTCTCATTTTGGATGTATCATGTCTGGTTTGTTGCCTGCACGGGCCTCCGCACCGGCACTACAGCCTGCACAGCCACATTCTTATTTACTGTTGTCTGTGCCCCTGGAATGGTGAGTTTGTCCTCTCCCATGTCTTTGCTCTCTCCATGACTCAGTCTCCATCCCTCTCTGGCTTCCCTTCCTCCCTCCTTCCTTGCATGTCTCTCCTTTACTTTCTTCCCTTCCTCCATGCCTCTACCATTCTCTTCCTTCCTTCACTCTAATGCCTCTACCTCACGCTTTCCTTTTCTCCCTCCATTCCTCTCTCTCTCCATTTCTTTCTTCCCCCACATGCCTCTTCCCCTCTCTTCAATACTCTCTTCTTTCGTCCCTCATCTCTTACTTTCTCGGTTTCCTTTATTGCCCCTCCTTTCTCTCTTATGTCTTATCCACTTCCTACCAGCGCCACCCCTCCTTTCATCACTTGTTCCTGCACTCCGGTGTCCGAGACAAGGCTGCTAGCCCCTTTCTCCGAGTTCAGATAGTTCACCCGCTCTCTGAGTTCAGGCATTGGAACGAAACATATGTCTAGATGATCATATTTCTTAATCTCCTGAGCAAGGCGTGAAACATCTTGGAGGCTGCATTTTAAGGATAATCTCGCTGTTACTCGTCAGCATAAGTCAGGACTTCCAGTGGGTTTGCAGCAGAGCACTGTTATCTCAAGTCCATTATAAAGTTCTCTAATTACAGAATGGAGCAGCTATGTCGTTATCATGAAATGCCTTTATTAACATCATATCAAGACTGTAAGAAGAAAATGCCAGACAGGTGCACTGTGAACAGTAGACAGACAAGACAACCGTGTGGGCAGGTAACATAATTACAAACCTTGCTTGTTGCATTGTAACATTTGCACACTACAGTAACTAAACAATTATAATTCTGTAAAATATGGAATATTTTTCCTGTGTTTAAATATTTCAAGTCTACACAATCACTATTGCTTCATAAACCGTCTTGCTTCATCAAATTTGCTTTAAAATGCATGAATTTCACAGTCTTTTTTCAAATTTTCTTGGGGGACACCCCTCCCTCCCCCGAAGCTCACTTATGATAGTTGCGCTCACTCGCGACAACTATTTCGCCCCACCACTTTCAAATGTCACCAGCCGCCACTGGGGGGCGTCCAGGGGCCGTCAGGAACGCAGAGACATGGAGCGGCCCCATTCCAGGATGAGCCGGCCATCAGGTAGGCATAGGCTGCCCCATACGGGCCGCCGTCAGATGGTGTTCCCGGGATGAGGTGGACAGGGCCATGTGGGACGTCCCGGTGCTGTCCTGCCTGCAGGTGCACTGAGGCAGGAGGGTGGGTTCAGGGGACTGCCGCGGGCGTCAGGTATAGTGAAGCGGGAGGGGACGTAGAAGGGGCTGTCTTTTCCAGGGACGAGCTGGCTATCAGGTGCACAGGAGCATGTACTTCCTCTTCAAGAGATGCCCCCCCCACCCCCCCCACACACACACACACACACACACACAATTCTTTGATGTGGGCTCAGCCAGAGGCTAACGGGGCCCGAGGGGGAGTACACCTTCTGACGGCTGACGCACGTTAATCGACTGGTTGCCACTCTATTGTGTTGCACTGTCCCTAGAGGGCCTAGACAGAGGTATCTGGAGAGATGCAGTTGGGTTAAGTTAGTATCCCCCCTTTTAATTTATATACTTATTGCAGTTTATATAACGCGAACTTGGCACAAGGGCGTTAGAGCGCTTTTTATAATCACCGAGTTGTAATATATATTTTTTTTAGCATGGGGAGGTTAAGAGGTTTGCCCAATATCACAGGATATTGAGTTGACACCGGGACCTGAACCTGGTTCACATTTGTTACAAAGTCGGCAGCTCCGGCCAGTTAAGCACATCTCCTTGGCTCTCACCAGCACGGGCTTCTAGAAGCGGTGCTATTCCGGTTAGTAAAGTGTCGAGCAACTCTTAGACCCTTCACCCCATCGCTGATGTCTAACCCCCCCGTACCAGTGCACGTGATGAACGCACCACAGCTGATTGCTCGTCCCATCCTTACATAACAGAACTGCGCCATGCCTGTGACATTCTGTGGCGTGGTTAGTCATGTCCTCTCGCGCCCTCTCCGACTCTGGACCTCGGCTCGGGGGTGCTCTGTGGTGCGCACAGCATGCCGCTGAGCCGGGGTCTAGGATGCAAACTCACCCACGTGTTGGCAGAGCGAGGCTGCGTCCTCCCACGTGCACATGGAGTACAATACGCGACCTTTGGCTTCCATAAAACTCGCCTTTTTTACGTTTTGGTATATTCTTGAAAACCTTTCATGTTGGTAAAACGAGGCTGCCTTATTGCATTTGTTTTCCAAGGTCTGTCCGTGTGGGGTCTCACACTGGTGTATTTGTCATGGTAAAAATGCAGACAGGTGTCCTGTCTGTGCGCGAGCCTGCAGGATGCCATGCAGACCAGGTGATCAGGCAGGGTCTCTGCCACAGGCTGCCGTCCAGGCGTCCTACGCGTAGGAAGACAGCTGGGAGCTTCTCGCCCGGGGGCTGCCACCGAGGACGTCATGTGTGACCTCCTTACTGATCAGGCCAATGTCAGACGAGAGTATGACGACGAATTGTACTCCTTCTAGTGTTTGCCACAGTAGAGGTGGGCGAGCCACTGAAAGCTCGAGCGGAAGCCTGGCTGTGGCCCGAGTGGCGGCTCCTCCATAGGGGCGTTTGGGCGTCGCCCACTGCTTTCTCGCAGTGCGAGAAGCAGAAACATAACATGGTAAAAACTACCATTTTATGTTTCTGCTTCTCGCACTGCGAGAAAGCAGAAGTGCCTGGTTGGGGGCGGGAGGGTGGGCGGTCCTGCTTGAGGGCAGGGGGGGGGAGTGGCTTTCCCACTGTTGTGGGTACTGACTGTTTGGTCGGCCCTGGAGCCCACTCTCCCTTTTTAGGTCGAGCCTAGCGCAGCGCGCATGCGTTGCTCTAGGAGCGGGCCTCTTGGAATCACTCTGGACTTTTCACAAGCTCGTGCGTGTGGCTTTTTTTACAGCATTATTTCTATTGGGCTTTGCGTGCGTTTTAAAAAAAAAAGACAGCACGCAATTGGGTAAAGGCGGGTGCATGTCCCACCTTTCCCAGTAAATGTATCCGCCCAAGGCCTACATCTTGCGGGAGCGAGCAGCGGCGCCATCTGTTTGTGATTATGTTCCAATTAGCGCGTTCGCGGTCGCTGCGCTGCCCCGCTTGTTTAAGGTAGGCTTTTCTGTTGTTTGCTGACAGAAATGGCAGCAATGTTGTCCTTCGGCTGAAAATGCCATGTCTGTGGCTCCTTCCTTTCTCCCACTTCTCTCTGCACTTCATAATGACTTTGTCCCAAACCCCGTGCCTTTTTCCATTTTCTTTTCATCCGTAGACTTTCGTTTTTTTACCCCCTTTCGTGTTTTACCTCTCTTTCTTTCACTCCTTTTTCTCCACTTTTTTTCTTTTTCCTTTCTCCTTCTAGCTTAACCAGCTCGATTGTGTGTTGCTCTCATACTCGCAAAGCTGTCATGGACTTCCTGACACGCTGCTTGTGACGCAGTGAACGGGCTTATTTATACAGTGTTTTGCTTTTCGGAGCTTGGCTGCCCGGATAGCATTCGACATTGGAAGGGCTTTATAAATCCAATAACGTACCAGGTATGGACTGACCACAGGTTTCAAACATTGTCAAACTAAACATTAGGGCATGTGCACAAACAAGGGTGCGCATGCACGTGCCAACACCACTTCAGAAACACGAACTGGTGTACACGCATGTGAAAAGGCGCGCTTTCACACCCGCACTTATGAGCATACAGCACGCGAGCACACACACAAACATCACAGATGTACACGCAGGAACAAATAGATTGTCATGCACAAACAAACAAACATTCGAGATTCAAGCATCCTACCTCCTCCCTCACATACACGGAGGAAAAAGCAGATACGTACATGCACGTGCCCACAAACCAAAATGCAGACACACTCACACACACACTTAAACAAGTAGATACACATAGTTACAGACACTACCCTGTGCACACACAAACCTTCATTGAAATACATGCATACACGAACAAGTGCAACACACGCACATAGGAGAACGAATAGACTTGCACACAGACACAAAGACAATTTTACAAGACTAGACTGACGTGTACACAGACACATACATATACACAAGAACAAATAGGCATGCCTACAGACACAAGATGCACACAAGAACAGACATGCACACTCATACAACACAAAGACATGCACACTGACGCACACATACAAGAAAATGTGCACATGCACACATACACATATAAGAACAAGTAGACATGCACACATACAAGAACCATTGGTCATGCACACAAACACTTATATAAGAACAAATAGACACGCACACACATACACACACAAGAACAATGGGACACACACACTCTTCAATAGGAACAAGTACACGTGCACACGGCACATAAAAGGACAATTGGATATGCACACAAGCAGACACGCATAGAAATGGCAGTCGTGTACAAGAACAAATAGAAGCGCACAACACGGGGTTTTGCCACTACACAAAGCTCTCGTACAGGGGCGGTGGAAAGTTCCTACTTGCTTGGTGGTAGCCCTGACACTGTCGGTTGTGGCACTGCTGTTATTTATTTTCCTCAGTTGCTGCTCTGGAAGCCTGGAGTTGACAGAGCGGTTTTGTAGAATAGAAACATTATAGACTGTTACTGTCAGAGTGTTAAATGTGATGGATGGAGAAACAGAGGAGCGGGAGGGAACACAATACCCGCCATGTCTGAGCCAGGGTGCTCATGGGAAAATAAACCATCCGCATGTAAAACAAGCATTGGCATAGCCAATAGGTCTCGCCTTTGGGACCTTATAAGTGGTTAGTCGTGCAGTACATTATCCTGGGTGCTGTCCCGCCATGGATTGAAGCATTATCAGGCTTATCTGCACCACTTTTGCCTTTGCTATATTATGTGGCAGATATCTGATGTATTTCAGGTTTGAAATTACGTTTTAGCTTGCTAGTTCAGCTTGGACATTTGGTCTTAAAACTAAGCCAGACCCCTGGCTCTGCTATTCTCATGAATTCCATGGTTTTTACAACTCTGTCAGAATTACATTTGATGTGCACAAAGGATGAGGTTCCTGTCATCATAACATACCAACATTCCTCTATTAATACCACCTTCAGGGATTTAATTGGGTCGGGTCCGTCCAGGTCTCGACCTGGTAGTAAATAAAAATGAACATTGTGTAGGTCTGCAAATAGCAGAATTGTAATTGTATTTATGTAGCGTTTACTACCCTGACTAGTCGTTTAAGCGCTGCAAACTAAATGCACATCTCGACTGCATTTAGGAATGCCAGATGTAGGAACGCGTAGATGGGGCCCTAGGCGGCATAGCCACCGGTGCATCTGCCGGGACACTAGGCGGAGAGGGGAGCCAGATCTGTTTTTTCCTTCTTTCATACTCTGTTTATTATATCTGAAAGAAACACGTAGTGATAGATTCCTTACCTTAGAATATCCGCAGGCGTCAGTCTGGATCCGGAAAGTTTTCGTCAGCAGTACCCCTGAGCGTCGGAAGGTGGCGTCGTGCGGCTCCGCGTCCGTCGTAGGCGTCGTGATCGCCGGGATGACGTCGCGGCAGCTACTTAGACGCCGCCCTCATGCGCTGACGTCAGTTCTTTCTTTTTCCGCGCCAGCAAGCGCAGATCCGCAGAGAGCGGTACCCCCAGTCTTTTTTGACTGAGTTTTTTGAGATTTTTGTCTCAGCTTTTTTGAGTCGATCGACTCCTGGTGCAGTCAGGGATGCCCGGGTTTAAATCTTGCAAGGACTGTCATCGCATGATGTCGGTGACGGACCTGCACCGCGTGTCTCTCTTCTGCCTGGGGCGCGACCAGGACCACAAGTCGTGCCCCGACTGCCGGGCCATGGCGCCGAAGACTTTGCGGGAGCGGTCCCGAAAGCTGCTTGAAGCCCGACAGTCGGCTCCGCGCCGTCAGAGGTCCCGGTCCAGAGGGAGGTCGAGGAACCGGACGCGGAGCCGCCCACATCGGAAGTCGTCCGAATCCAAGTCTTCGCACTCGGGGTCAGGTAAGGAGAAGCACAAAAAGAAGTCGAAGAAACGTCCTCGTTCTTCGACTTCTCCTCCCCGGTCGCGCGACTCAGCTGAGGGTGTGGGTGGTGCCACCGGCGGAGCCTACGCAGTCGCCGGTGACCTACCCGCCTTTCCCGGTTTCATCGGCGACTCCGGCCCAGGTACAGGAATTCCTGTCCGCTATGGCTCGCCTATCTGAAAGAGACACGTTAGTGACAGATTCCTTACCTTAGAATATCCCCAGGCGTCAGGCTGGATCCGGAAAGTTTTTTGCGTAGCAGTACCCTTGCGCGTCGGTAGGCGGCGTCGTGCGGCTCCGCGTCCGTCGTCGGCGTCGTGATTGCCGGGATGACGTCGCGGGCAGTACTTAGACGCCGCCCTTGCGCGCTGACGTCAGTTTTTCTTTTTCCGCGCCAGCAAGCGCAGATCCGGGAAGAGCAGTGCCCTGGTCATTTTTTGACCAAACTTTTTGGTGAATTTTTTCACTGTTTTTCTTCAATCGACTTCAAGGTGTCGTAGGGATGCCCGGGTTTAAACGTTGCGGCGCCTGTGCTCGGATGATGTCCATCACAGACCCGCATTGGGAGTGTCTCTTCTGCCTCGGCCGAGGCCACGACACGGAGTCTTGTTCCGACTGCCGGGCCCTCAACCCGAAAGCTTTGCGAGAGCGGTCTCGAAAGCTCCTCGAGGCCCGGCATTCGGCTCCGCGCAAGCCCCGGTCGCGTGAGAGGTCCAGGGGTCGATCGCGGAGTCCACACCGGTCGTCGGCATCGAAGTCTTCTTCGTCCGGTAAGTCAAAACACAAAAAGTCCAAAAGCATCGTCGCTCTAGGACTTCGCCTCGCCGGTCTCGCGACTCGGCTGAGGCCCCTCCCGGCACCGTCCCCGCGGCCCCGGACATGCCTGTGGAGTCGCCCCCGCAATACCCGTCCTTCCCGGGTTCGGGGGCGGATCCGGCCCAAGTACAGGACTTCCTGTCGGCCATGGCCCGCCTCTTCGGGCCTCAAGGTCCCTCCAGTGCGCCTTCGGGCCCCGCGGGCCCTGATGGGGTTGCTCCGGCGTCGCCGACGGCTCCGGCCCCGGCGTCGCCCGTGCCTCCAGCCTCGATCCCGGCTCCGGCCCCGGCCTCGATCCCGGCTCCACAACCCCCATCGATGCCGGTCGACCTAACGACACCTCCGCCGGCGCCCGATGTCTCCGGTGCCGTTCTCGACGCCGCCTGGGGCTCCGGGCGGCGTCGTCCCCCAGTTCCTTCCGGCTCCGGACATGGACCCGGACCGACGTCGCTCGGCGCCGGTTCCGGCGCCCGATGAGACCTTGGGTCCCAAATGTCCCTCCTCCCCTTATTTTTGAACCAGAGGAGGACCAGGAGGACTGGGAGGGGTCTGATGACCCTCTGGCACAACAGTGTCAGTACGATGAGGACTGGACAGAGGGTCTAGGGGATGCCAGTGGTCTAGATACTTCCCCTGACACTGGCATGCTGTCTCCTCCCGTGGCTACGGAGGAGGCAGCCAATTTTGCAACGGTGTTGCGTATCGCGGCTGGAGCCTTACATCTCCAACTCCCTACTGTGGCGGTCAAGACTAATCTCTTGACAGAGGTGCTTCAGCCGACAGCCTCCTCTACGGAGACTGTGCTGCCGTTTAACGACGCCCTCACTGACGTTCTTTTGGGCGCCTGGTCCAAGCCCAACACAGGGGCTCCTGTGGATAGGAACGTGTCCCGACGCCATCGCCCAGCTCCGGGCGACCCCCTGTTTCTCTCTGTCCACCCCACCCCTGAGAGCTTGGTTGTCCAAGCCTCCGCTTCCCAAACCGCCTTCCCTACCGCCCCTCCGGATAGGGAATCCAAACGCCTGGATCAATTTGGGAAGAAGGGTTTTTCTTCCTCCAGTGCTGGCTTGCGGTCCATCAACACCGCTTGTCTTTTGGGCCGATATACCCACTCCTTGTGGGATTCGGTGGCGAATGTTTTGCCCCAGTGTTCTGAGGAGGTCCAGACACTGCTTTCCCGCGCCATTGCGGAAGGAAGGGATGCGGCCAAATACACAATACGATGTGGCCTTGATACCGCCGACTCGCTGGGCAGGTCTATTGCAACGACGGTGGCGCTACGACGCCACGCCTGGCTGAGAACCACTGGTTTTTCAGGGGATGTCCAGAATACTCTCATGGACATGCCCTTTGATGGAGTCGGTCTTTTTGGGTCCAAAGCAGACCATGCGTTGGAGCGCTTTAAGGACTCGCGGGCTACTGCAAAGTCCCTGGGCCTTTCTGCTACACGCCCTCCGCTGACTTCTGCTTTCGCCCCTATCGTGGCCACGGTAGGGGCGCCCTTCACGTCAGCAGCCCAGCCACCGGCCCGCGCAGCAGGCGTCTTCGCGTGGCCGAGGGCGTGGATTCCGCCGTGGCGGATCGGGCAACCAGCGTGCGGGTCAGGCCACCACCTCCAACCCGTCCGCGGCCTCCAAACCCTCCTAGTCCCTCCTTTCAGGTGCACAGCACGCCAGTAGGGGCAGGGTCCGCCATCACCTTCCCCACTGGCGTACCATCACCTCGGACAGGTGGGTCTTGGACATTGTCCGAAGGGGCTATTCCCCCCCTTCGAGTCCACCCCCCAGCCATGCCACCTCAATTCCACCGCATGTCAGGGGATCACTTGGTACTTCTGCAGAAGGAAGTCACGGCCCTCTTGGCCAAGAGGGCCATCGAGCATGTTCCGACCCCAGAAGTAGGGCGTGGTTGCTACTCCCACTACTTCCTGGTGCCCAAAAGGACAAGGAGGACATGCGTCCTATCTTGGACCTCCGGAACGTCAAACGCTTCCTCCGGAAGGAGAAGTTCAAGATGCTCACCCTAGCTCAGGTCTTGACTGCCCTCGACCCTGGAGACTGGTTGGTAGCGTTGGACTTGCAGGACGCATATTTCCACATCCCCGTCCTGCCGGCCCACCGGCGTTACCTTCGGTTCACGGTAGGCCCCGAGCATTTTCAGTTCACCGTGCTCCCCTTTGGCCTTACCAGTGCCCCTCGGGTGTTCACGAAAGTGATGGCGGTGGTCGCAGCTCATCTGCGCCGGGCAGGGGTTTCAGTCTTCCCCTACCTCGACGACTGGCTGCTGAAGGCGGGCTCGTCCCAGGCAGTCGTCTCCCACCTCCAGACTACGGCCGAACTCCTGCACTCGCTGGGGTTCTCCATCAATGTGCCGAAGTCGCATCTGATTCCTTCTCCACAGCTCCTTTTCATCGGAGCAGTTCTGGACACGACGCAGTTTCGGGCCTATCCTCCCGAACGGCGAGTCCGGGATATTCAGGCTATGATTCCGATCTTTCAGCCTTTATCCTGGGTTTCGTGCACGGATGACCCTGAGGCTGCTGGGCCTCATGGCCTCCTGCATCCTGCTGGTCAATCATGCCAGATGGCATATGCGGGCTCTGCAGTGGGACCTGAAGTTCCAGTGGGCGCAGCACCAGGGCAACCTGTCCGATCACGTCCAGATCTCGGAGGGAACTGCAAAACAGTTGCAGTGGTGGCTCTCGAACCGGCAATGGGTCATGGGCAGATCCCTCTCCCTTCCCCAGCCAGAGCATACAGTTGTGACGGACGCGTCCCTTCTGGGATGGGGCGGTCACATGGGAGAGGCGGAGATCAGAGGCCTCTGGTCTCCGGCGGAGTCCCGGCTCCATATCAACCTTCTGGAGCTCCGGGCGATCCGACTTGCACTCAAGGCATTCCTTCCCTCTGTCAAAGGGAAGGTAGTGCAGGTGTTCACAGACAACACCACCGCCATGTGGTACTGCAACAAACAGGGCGGGGTGGGGTCTTGGACCCTTTGTCAGGAGGCTCTGCGCCTCTGGACATGGCTGGAACATCAGGGCATGTTCCTGATGGTTCAACACCTGGCAGGTTCCCTGAACGCCAGGGCGGACGAACTCAGCCGCAGGTGCATGATGGATCACGAATGGCGTCTTCACTCGGAAGTGGCGCAAGGACTCTTTCTACAGTGGGGAGAGCCTTGGTTAGATCTATTCGCCACCGAAGAGAACGCGCAATGTCATCAGTTCTGCGCGTTGGAATTTCCAAGGCGGCACTCGCTCGGCGACGCTTTTCGTCGCGAGTGGAGTTGCGGTCTGTTGTACGCCTTTCCGCCTATACCACTTCTACCCAGAGTGTTGAAGAAGATTCGGCACGACCGGGCCCAAGTCATTCTTGTGGCTCCGGACTGGGCTCGAAGAGTTTGGTATCCCGAGCTACTCAATATGAGCGTAGATCCCCGATCCGTCTGCCTCTTCGGGAGGATCTTCTGTCGCAGCAGCAGGGGACGGTCCTCCACCCGAACCTGTCCAGTCTACACCTGCTTGCGTGGAGATTGAGCGGCGGCAGTTGATTCCTTTCGACTTGCCTCCCGAAGTTTGTGATGTGATTCTGGCAGCCAGGCGTCCCTCCACTAAGGTGGTATACGCCTGCAGGTGGAACAAATTTGTGGCATGGTGCACAACAAAGGCTGTGAATCCCCTTTCTGCCCCTCTTTCTGAGGTCCTTCTGTTCCTTCTCTCTCTGGCCCAACAGGGTTCTGCCCTGGGTACCATCAAGGGTTATCCTTGTGCTATCTCGGCCTTCCTCAGGCTCCCTGATCAGCCCTCCCTTTTCAAGTCCCCTGTTAACAGGTTCTTAAAAGGCATTACTCACCTCTTCCCTCCTGTTCCGTTTGTGATGCCTCAGTGGGACTTGAACTTGGTTCTTACCTTTTTAATGTGCGCTCCCTTTGAGCCTCTACATAACTGTCCTCTTCGTCTTCTGACTCTGAAGACAGCCTTTCTGGTGGCCATCACCTCCGCTCGGCGGGTGAGTGAGCTCCAGGCTCTATCTTGCAAACCTCCCTTTCTGTCTGTTCATCCAGACAAGGTTGTTCTTCGGACGCGTCCGTCCTTCTTGCCAAAGGTGGTTACTGCTTTCCACATTGGGCAGACCATCACTTTGCCCACCTTCTTTCCGCCTCCGCATCCTTCCAGAGAGGAAGAGAGGCTCCACCGTCTGGACCCAAAACGTGCGCTCTCCTTCTATATCGACCGCACAAAACACTTCCGGGTGGATGACCAGCTCTTTGTTGGCTACGTGGGCACCAAAAGGTCGGGCGGTGCACAAGAGGACCATCTCCCGCTGGGTTACCTTGTGCATCAAGACCTGCTATTCTTTGGCTAAGAAGGAGCCTCCTGTTGGGCTGCGTGCCCATTCCACCAGGGCAACGGCTGCTACCACGGCCTTGGGCCGCGGTGTTCCGCTGCCAGTTATCTGTCAGGCAGCTACGTGGGCCTCGCTGCACACGTTTACAAAGCATTACTGCCTTGACAGTCAGGTCCGGAGGGACGGCTTCTTTGGCCGTTCTGTCCTCCAGGACTTCCTTGTCTGATCTTTGTTCGCAGACCCACCACCGGGGTTGGTATTGCTGGGGTATCTATTCTAAGGTAAGGAATCTGTCACTAACGTGTCTCTTTCAGATGCACAAGTTACTAACTTGTGTAACGATATATCTGTAAGAGACAGTAGTTAGTGACAGATTCCTTACCGCCCACCCATCCTCCCCGTTCTGCGAACTGATTTCTAGGAGTTAAGGACATCCCTTTCAGGGCCCTAGTATTTTTCAGACACCTATGTCAGCTTCTTGCATGGCTCTGCGTTCCTGGCGCGGAAAGTCGTGTACAGAACTGACGTCAGCACGCAGGGGCGGCGTCTAAGTACTGCCCGCGACGTCATCCCGGCGATCACGACGCCGACGACGGACGCGGAGCCGCACGACGCCGCCTACCGACGCGCCAAGGAGTGCTGCTACGCAAAAAACTTTCCGGATCCAGCCTGACGCATGGGGATATTCTAAGGTAAGGAATCTGTCACTAACTACTGTCTCTTACAGATATATCGTTACACAAGTTAGTAACTTGTGCATTTGGGCCGTCGGGCCCCTCCGGTGCACCTTCGGGCCCCGCGGGCCCGACTGGGAGTCCTCGCCCTTTGACGCCGGTGGCTCCGGCCTCGGCGCTGCAGGACTCCCATGGATTCCGTCGTGGATCCCAGTTGACCTCGTCACACCTCCACCGACCCCACCGGCACCACGTTGGACGTCGCCCGGCGCGCCGGACGACGTCGTCCCTGGTTTCAGCCCCGACGTGGATACGGTGCCGGAACGGTGTCGACCGACGCCGATTCCGACGCCGTTTGGGAATCTGTTTCTCTATATCCATCCTCCTTTTCGGCCTGTACAACAGCAAGAGGAGGAAGGGGAGGACTGGGAGGTGTCTGAAGACCCTCTCACAGCTCAATGTGAGTATGACCCGGACTGGGCTGAGGAGCTGGGGGACGCCAGTGGTCTGGACACCTCTCCAGACCTTGACATGATGTCTCCTCCTACCGTGGCTACGGAGGAGGGTGCTAGTTTTTCTGTGGTGTTGCGTAGGGCTGCTGAGGCACTCCACCTTCAGCTACCTACTGTGGCCGTCAGGACTAACCTCCTGACAGAAGTGCTTCAACCAGCAGTTTCCTCTGCGGAGCCGCTGCTGCCCTTTAATGAAGCACTTTCTGACGTTCTTCTGGGCTCCTGGTCCAAGCCCAGCACAGGGGCTCCTGTGGACAGGAACGTGGCCCGACGCCTTCGCCTCGGCCCCGGGCGACCCCCTTTTCCTCTCTCAACACCCCACCCCTGAGAGCTTGGTTGTCCAAGCCTCTGCTTCCCAAGCGCATTCCCTTCCGCACTCCCGGATAGGGAATCCAAGAGGCTGGAACAGTACGGAAAGAAGATTTTTCTTCCGCCAGCCTAGGGCTGCGGTCGGTGAACACCGCATGCCTCTTGGGCCGTTATTCGCACTCCTTGTGGGATACGGTAGCGCAGGTGCAGCCTAGCTGTCCGGAGGAGGCCCGGACGGCACTCACCCAGGCTGTTGCTCAGGGGCGAGATGCAGCCAAGTTAACAATCCGTTGTGGCCTTGACACCGCCGACTCGCTAGGCAGGGCGATTTCCACGACAGTGGCGCTCCGTGCCTGGCTGAGAACAACTGGCTTTTCGGGGGATGTCCAAAACACTTTAATGGACATGCCCTTCGATGGCATTCGCCTCTTTGGCAACAAGGCAGACAGTGCTTTGGAGTGTTTTAAGGACTCACGGGCTACGGCTAAGTCCTTGGGCCTTTCGGCCACCCGCCCTCCTCAGCCTTCTGCCTTTCGCTCCTTTCGTGCTCGCGGAAGGGGCAACCCACCACGTTCGCAACAGAGCCACAGACCGGCGCAACAGTCCACGCGTGGCTGCGGACGTGGGAACCGCTGTGGCGGTTCAGGGGGCCAGCGGCCGGGTCAGTCCACCGCCACCACTACCTCCAAACCTTCCTAGTCCGACCTTTCAGGCCCATCAAACGCCAGTGGGTGGCAGGCTTCTCCATCACCTCCCCCACTGGCGCACCATCACGTCGGACAGGTGGGTTTTGCAAATAGTCCGAAGGGGCTACTCCCTCCCCTTCGAGACTACCCCTCCAGCCATGCCACCTCAGTACCACCGCGTGTCGGGGGATCACTAGGCACTTCTCCAGCAGGAAGTTGCGGCCCTCTTGGCCAAGGGGGCCATAGAGCGCGTTCCGACGCTAGAAGAAGGTCGTGGTTGTTATTCCCACTACTTTCTGATTCGAAAGAAGGGCAAGGGCCTGCGTCCTATCTTGGACCTTCGGGACGTCAATCTCTTCCTCCGGAAAGAGAAGGTCAAGTTGCTCACACTTGCTCAGGTCTTGTCTGCCCTAGACCCACAAGACTGGCTGGTAGCGTTGGACTTGCCGGAAGCTTACTTTCATATTCCCATCCTGCAGGCCCACCGGCGTTACCTACGGTTCACGGTAGGCCACGAGCATTTTCAGTTCACTGTGCTCCCTTTTGGCCTTCCCAGCGCCCCTCAGGTGTTCACGAAAGTGATGGTGGTGGTCGCAGCTCATCTGCGCAGATCAGTGGTTTCAGTCTTCCCCTATCTCGACGAATGGTTGTTGAAGGCGGGCTCGCCCCAGGCAGTCGTCTCCCACCTCCAGACTACGGCCGACCTCCTGCATTTGCTGGGGTTCTCCATCAACGTGCCGAAGTCGCACCTGATTCCCTCTCCGACGCTCCTCTTCATCGGAGCAGTTCTGGACACAGCGCAGTTTCGGGTCTATCCTCCCGAACAGCGAGTCCGGGATATTCGGGCTATGATTCCAATCTTTCAGCCCTTATCCTGGGTTTCGGTCAGGATGACCTTGAGGCTGCTGGGCCTCCTGCATCCTGCTGATCAATCATGCCAGATGGCATATGCGGGCTCTGCAGTGGGACCTGAAGTTCCAGTGGGCGCAGCATCAGGGGAATCTGTCCGACTACGTCCAGATCTCAGAGGGCACTGCAAAACAGTTGCATTGGTGGCTCACGAACCAGTATTGGGTCAGCGGCAGATCCCTCTCCCTTCCCCAACCGGAGCACACAGTGGTGACGGACGCGTCCCTTCTGGGATGGGGCGGCCACATGGGAGAGGCGGAGATCAGAGCCTCTGGTCTCTGGCGGAGTCCAAGCTCCATATCAACATTCTGGAGCTCCGGGCGATCCTACTTGCACTCAAAGCATTCCTTCCCTCTGTCAAGGGGAGAGTAGTGCAGGTGTTCACAGACAACACCACCGCCATGTGGTACTGCAACAAACAGGGCGGGGTGGGGTTGTGGACCCTATGTCAGGAGGCTCTGCCCTCTGGAACATCAGGGCATTTCCCTGGTGGTTCAACACCTGGCGGGTTCACTGAACGCCAGGGCGGACGAACTCAGCCGCAGGTGCATGATGGATCACGAATGGCATCTTCACTCAGATGTGGCGCAAGGTCTCTTTCAACAGTGGGGAGAGCCTTGGTTAGATCTATTCGCCACCGAAGAGAACGCGCAATGTCAGCAGTTCTGCGCGTTGGAATTTCCAAGGCGGCACTCGCTCGGCGACGCTTTTCGTCGCCAGTGGAGTTGCGGTCTCTTGTACGCCTTTCCGTCTATACCACTTCTACCCAGAGTGCTGAAGAAAATCAGACGTGACCGGGCCCAAGTTATTCTTGTGGCTCCGGACTGGGCTCGAAGAGTTTGGTATCCCGAGCTACTCAGTATGAGCGTGGATCCCCCGATCCGACTGCCTCTTCGGGAGGATCTTCTGTCGCAGCAGCAGGGGACGGTTCTCCACCCGAACAAGTCCAGCCTCCACCTCCTTGTGTGGAGATTGAGCGGCGACAGCTGATTCCATTTGACTTGCCTCCTGAAGTCTGTGACTTCTGGCAGCCAGGCGTTCCTCCACTAAATCGGTATACGCCTGCAGGTGGAACAAATTTGTGGCATGGTGCACAGCAAAGGCTGTGGATCCCCTTTCTGCCCCTCTTTCTGAGGTCCTACTGTTCCTTCTTTCTTTGGCCCAGCAGGGCTCTGCTCTGGGCACTATCAAGGGCTACCTTTCTGCAATTTCGGCCTTTCTCAGGCTACCTGATCAGCCCTCTCTTTTCAAGTCCCCTGTCGTGAATAGATTCCTCAAAGGCATTACTCACCTTTTCCCTCCTATTCCGTTTGTGATGCCACAGTGGGACTTGAACCTGGTTCTTACTTATTTGATGTGCGCTCCCTTTGAGCCCCTTCACAACTGTCATCTTCGTCTCTTGACTTTGAAGACTGCTTTCCTGGTTGCCATCACCTCCGCTAGGCGCGTGAGTGAGCTCCAGGCTCTTTCCTGTAAACCTCCTTTTCTACCTGTTCATCCGGACAAGGTTGTGCTACGCACAAGTCCATCCTTCTTGCCAAAAGTTGTCACTGCCTTCCATATTGGGCAATCTATCACCTTGCCCACTTTCTTTCCGCCTCCGCACCCTTCCAGAGAGGAAGAGAGGCTCCACCATCTGGACCCAAAACGTGCGATCTCATTTTACCTCAACCGCACACAACAGTTCCGGGTGGATGACCAGCTCTTTGTTGGCTACGTAGGCGCCAAGAAAGGCCGGGCTGTACACAAGAGGACTATCTCCTGCTGGGTCGTCTTGTGTATAAAAGCCCGCTATTCTCTGGCTAAGAAGGAGCCTCCGGTGGGGCTGTGCGCCCATTCTACCAGGGCAACGGCGGCTACTACTGCATTGGGACGTGGTGTCCCCCTGCAACACATCTGTCAGGCAGCCACGTGGGCCTCGCTGCACACTTTTTCTAAGCATTATTGCCTTGACAGCCAAGTCCGGAGAGACGGCTTCTTTGGCCGTTCTGTTCTCCGTGTCTTTCTGGTGTGATCTTGGTTCGCAGACCCACCACCGGGGTTGGTATTGCTGGGGTATCTATTCTAAGGTAAGGAATCTATCACTACGTGTTTCTTTCAGATGAACAAGTTACTTACCTTCGGTAACGATATATCTGTAAGAAACATTAGTAGTGATAGATTCCTTACCGCCCCACCCATCCTCCCCGTTCTGCGAACTGATTTCTAGGGTTAAGAGTTTCAATGCACCAGTGGTCAGTATCTTGCATGGCTCTGCGTTCCTGGCGCGGAAAGTCGTGTACAGAACTGACGTCAGCGCGCGAGGGCGGCGTCTAAGTAGCTGCTGCGACGTCATCCCGGCGATCACAACGCCTACGACGGACGCCACCTTCCGACACGCAGGGGTACTGCTGACGAAAACTTTCCGGATCCAGACTGACACCTGGGATATTCTAAGGTAAGGAATCTATCACTACTAATGTTTCTTACAGATATATTGTTACCGAAGGTAAGTAACTTGTTCTTCACGTTTCTGTCGTCTCCCCAGCTGCCCCCATTTCCCAGGAGAGGGCCTCGTCTCTTTCCATGATCTAACACCCCTACTACCGCCTTCCCCATTTTCTATCCACTCCACTCCCCCTCCCCCCATAGCTTCTTCCTGTTTTAGCCACTTCTCCCTCTTAGTCCGTCCACCCTCTGTTCGTCCCTAACTTCCTCTATCTCTCTGCACGACCGCAGCCGTCTAGGGTTCGGCACCGCATCATTCCATGCAGAGCTGTAAGTGGGGTCTCTACAAGGGATGTGGCATAAAATGCATAACTAGGAATCCCTTGAAAGGGGCGTGGCCTATGTCATTAATGGTGCGGCTTAAAACATGTAAAGTAAAATCCTGTGCTCGGAATACTACCACCCCACCAGTTTTTTGGTGCTTCTCTTTAAGCTTTCGTCAAGGGCCTTTCACGCAGTAACAGACATGCCCCTAAACCAAGCCAAACCTATTGGCTTTGCCAGTGCTTGTAACCAGTATTGGATATTTCATTTTGTTGTGAATAATTACTGAAAAATTGTTCAGTTTTGAAAATATGAGTGAATTAAACATTTGAAGATCTGCGGAAGGGGTGGTAGTCTTCAGAGTGTCTCAAACATTCCCTTTCTTCCAGTCACATTACTTTACTCTGCAGTCTGTCTGCTACACACCTACACCCAGGGCTTTAAGTGGTATGAAAAAATTAGGGGGGGTGGGGTCCCTGAAATGTCAGGGCCTAAATTAATTAAGGGCGTGGCTTAGACATATACACTAAAATTCCTCTAGAGTACTCAGAACCACTGATCCCACACATTTGCATACAATCACAACGGCAACCGGCATGCTCTGTGTGCCTTGCAGCGGGGCTGAAGATTGAACAACCACGATTTCTGAACATCTTTTTGCCCCTGACAGGAATTGAGAGAAACGCGCACTACCTTCAGCCTATAAATACAGGGCCCGAGACCCGTTTTAATGTCCGTTTTAAATCACTACCGGGTTTGAGACACAGAAGGACCCGACCCACTTGAAGCCCTGCCTACACCCCACATCTATGAGAAATGCTCCCTTTCCATAGCTCACACCTCCTCTATTTCTTCTTCAGCACCCTCTTTTCACCCTCTCCTGCATGTACTTCCTTTTATCTCCTTCACCTCACCGTCCCCACACACCACAGGCACTCACTCACCTGTCTGCACTTCATTTTCTTTTATTTTCGCAGTGTCAGTGTTTCAGCTGCTGTGTACCTCTTTCCCACGCTTTCGCATAGTATCGCAATTCCGGTTGGGCCATATGACCATTCCTGTGTGCGATCTGCAGAGAGGCCAATTATTGGATGAGCATGTATTCTTAACTCCATTATGACCCACTGAAGGGCGCTGTGAGAAACTCGCACTGCCTCCAGCCTCAACTGAACACTTATAAGGACCAAAAGGCGAGACCTATTGGCTATGCCAATGCTTGTTCTCTATGTAGGCTGCTGCATGCAGCCTACATAGAGAAAATGGCCCGGCTGGGGCGCTCTCCGCTGCGCCTCACCAATCACAACGCTGCCATTGCAGCGTTGTGATTGGCTCCCATGTTAAGTCGCGGCTGGCGGCATCATGACGCGCGGGCCGCGAGTCCACCGGCCGCGACTGGCTTCTAATGGATAGCTTTTCTTGATGTAATGAAATTGAGTTCCTTTGGCGTTTAATATAAGGTGCAGTTATTATTTACTGGGGCTTCCTGTGTGCTGCGCGGCTCTGAGCAGGGAGGTTAGAGCAGAGAGATCTCCGTGGCCCGCGGCACCAAGGCCAGAATGGCGCGGGACACCCCGAGGCCGGCGCGCGGCGCTTTGACCGGAGCGCTGACGTTGAGCTCCTGCGGCCTAGTACCGTCGGCCAGCCGGGACACCTCAGCCCACTACTCTGTTTCACAGGCAACTGGATTACAACCAGATCAGCTGCATTGAAGACGGGGCGTTCCGAGCACTCCGCGACCTGGAAGTCCTAGTCCTGTGAGTACCCTCTCTGCATGCTCTCTGTATGTTTTCTTTTCTCAGCTCGAGGGGTCTCGTGGTGAAAGGGGTACTGTAGCTTCTGCTGCAGAAGTTGTTTTTTGTTTTTTTATATATAGTGTGTTTTTAAATCTTCAGAGCACTTGCCTACGAAAACTGAACACCACTCCGTGTAGGGAACGCACCCCCGGCGCTATGCGGTGTGTCATCTTGTTTGCATAGACTTTAAAATCAATAAGGTTTCCATAGGGGAGCATTACAAGCACCCGGTTCTTATGAAAAAGAAAAGACGTCAAATGAATTGTGTGTTAAATATGTATCTATTTATTTTACAATCTACAGACCCATTTTCTCTTGTTGAGATGCACGCATCTTTAAGGGAGGAAGTATGTTAGAACTATTGCATTATTTGACAGCGCAGAATGCTTTCTCCCTTCCACGCAACATAGACACTTAATGCAAAGCTTGCTGCACCTTGTTGATTTTACTGCAGCGACTGAAATGCCGCCGTAGTTTGTTTAATATCTTGAACTTCAAAAGGGCAGGCATTTTGAATATTTTATTTCCTTTGACGAAAGACGCACATGTTTTTTTACTCTAAAGTTACAGTAAAAGGCTTTGGAAGGAAAACGTACACACAGGCTGGCAAGTTGCTTTATTTTAGACTCGTATTGAAACCTATATTTCTTTCTATTCGGGAATGTATTTTTAGAATTTTGGTGCACTTTCTCCCTTTGTGTTTTGTAAATCCATAGTGTGGTCACGTGGTTGTCTTGGTCTTGGAAATGACCGTTCCCGAGGAAAGAGAATACCTTTCGTCAGGTCACTCTTTAGCGGGATAGCAACCCGTTTTAAGTAAGCCCCTGGTGCAGGGGGCTGAAGATAAGATTTCTCCTGAATGTTAAATGGTAGTGCCTCTGTTCAGATAAAGAACATCAGGAAAAAACCCAGCGCTAGCGCTTTAACATATGCCTTATGGAAATTAAATATACATCTGTAAAGCCCCACTGCAGAGACTATTATAAAATTTGCTAAAGCAAAGCTGATTTCAACCATTTCCTTTTGCCATCTTGGCAAACACATTTTAACGCGTAAGAGGCAGAGCGAGCAGAGTATCAGACCTGGCATCATACATCTGAGCCCCACACCATCATGGGCATTGTCTTTTGGTTATCACCTCTTTCTCAAATTTGCTTGAAAATGCACCATTTGCCTACTCTTTTTTCAAAATGTTCTCGGGGGGAGAACCTCCCCAAACCCCCCGTAGGTGGTTCGGGCTCGCTCGCCACAGTGCAGTATGACAATTGTTTTACGCCCTACCACTTTCAAATGTCACCAGCCGCCACTGGCTCGAGGTCATGTTGGAACCTAGAGCCCATAACCATCCAGGCTTTTTCATATGGTTTCTGCCTCCCTCTGTCTATCCAGGATGTGGCGTTACATAGGGTGACCAGATTTTGAAAAGCAAAAACCGGGACAGGCCAGACATAAAAGTATATATAAACTCCACAACTTCCAACGAAGGATCAGCACTCATGGGAGAGAGAACAAAACACTTGTTTAATGGCACAAGTGAAAGGGTCGCGTTTCAGCAAATGCCTTCTCGAGGTTGACAAAGGCGTTTGTGGAAACACCTCAGTATCACTTGTGCCATTAAACAAGTGTTTTGTTCTCTCTCCCGTGAGTGCTGATCCTTCTTTGTTAGTTGGGTAGCGTATATTAAAGGGAGAGTCCACCCTCGCGTGCGACGGGCACTATATATGTATATGTGTATTTATATATATATATATATATATATCACTGAAAAAACCATAGGTTTTAGGGAAAGTTATAGTTAGTTGTACATTTCACTCGTACAGAACCAGAGAAATTCCTCCGTTATAGTTAGTTCAGCTAACTATAACTCGCGCCCCCGCAATGCACTGCTGATGACGTCACATATTACATCACTCATGACTAACCAGGCCTAGAGCCAGTGCTATGCTAAAAGACACTTAGAATACAGTGAAAACACCTACATACACTGGGAGGGGGATTAAAACTACCTCGAAGTCAGAGGTGCAGAAATATGCTACTTTAACTAGTAGTCACGTTCGCAGAGTGGTGGAGAAAGGGTGCTGGGCGTCCAACCAACGCTCAGGAATTCCGCTGCGTAGGACTTACAGGAGGTACCAGGAGGGGTTCTTGGCCCCCAAACTCCCTCAGGACTAAATTGGACTTCATCCCCCATCCCGTAGTTTGCCACGAGGCACGTTTGCAGAGTGGTAGAGAAAGGGGGGCCATGGCCTCCGAAGACGTCTTAGCAATCCCACTGTGTGGGACTTACTGGAGGTAACAAGAGGGGTAGTTGGCCCCCAAGGACATCCTTGGGGGCCAACTTCCCAAACTTACCTCCAGTCAGTCCCACACAGCAGCACTGGTAAGTACTCGTACAGGCCACTCCCACTTTGCCCACCACTCTACAAACGCGCTCCCTGGCACGCTCTTGGATGGGGATTGAAGTCCCCTTCACTGCTGGGGGTCCTTTAGGGGCCAACTAGCCTACCTTTTACCTCCAGTAAGCCCCACGCAGTGGGATTGGTGAGAGGTAGACAAAGGCCATGCCCCCTTTCTCCACCACTCTGCAAACACGCCCCCTGGCGCGTTGTAAGTTGGGGGATTAAGTCCCCTTGAATCCTGAGGGTCCCTGGGGTCCAACTAGCCCACCAGGTACCTCCAGTAAGCGCCACAGAGCTGCGCTGCAGAGAGGTGTAAAAAGGGGCGTGGTCTGGACCACCTTTCTGCAACGCAGGCCTGTGGCGCTTACTGGAGATACCTGGTGGGCTAGTTGGCCCCCAGGGGCCCTCAGGATTGAAGGGGAATTAATTCCCCAACTTAAAACGCGCCACAGGGGCGTGTTTGCACACATGTCACCTCAGGCCCCGCCCCCTCCCTTCATCACTGTGCAACCGCGCCCCGTGGCGCGTTTTAAGTTGGGGGATAAAGTCCCCTTGAATCCTAAGGGTCCCTGGGGTCCAATAAGCCCACCAGGTACCTCCAGTAAGCGCCACAGAGCTGCGTTGCAGAGAGGTGTAAAAAGGGGCGTGGCCTGGACCACCTCTCTGCAACGCAGCCTCAGGCGCTTACTGGAGGTACCTGGTGGGCTAGTTGGCCCCAGGGACCCCCAGTATTGAAGGGGAATTAATTCCCCATTTAAAACGCGCCACAGGGCGCGTTTGCAGAGTGTTGCTTGAGGGGCGGAGCCTCCGGCACGATCGCGTTTTTTTTTTTTTTTTAGAAGGGGGCTGTGTGGCCCCTTATTTTTCTCTTTTGGGCCCTGGGGACCCCATCCCCCAGGGCCTGACCCCTATTAAAAAAAAAAAAAAAATCTGAACGGGAAGGGGGCCGCGTGGGCCCCCCTCCCGTGGCCAATTCCGGCCCCGGGGACCCCATCCCCCGGGGCATGGCCACATATATTTATGTTTTTTAAGGAGGGGGGCTGCGTGGTCCCCCTCCTGAGGCCACTTCTAGCCCCGGGGTCCCCATCCCCCGGGGCAGGCCCTATCCTTTGGGGACCGTGGGGGGAGCCCCAATGCCGCCACGGTCCCACCGGCTCCCCGCGTCCTGCAGGAGCCGGCATTGCTTTTCCACATGGGGAGCTGCTGACATGCAGCTCCCCGTGTGGAAAAGCAATCTGCTTTGCATTTTAGAAGCGAGAGCAGGTTTCCCAAAAGCCATAGCAAACAGCAGTGTCCCGGGGGTGGGCACCCCGGGACACTGCAGGAGCCGGCCCTGGGGGTGGCGGTCCCCAGGGCCATCACGGGCTCCAGGAGGGGGCCGTGCGGCCCCCTCCCTTCAGCTTCAAAGCCCCGGGAGGTGGTGGTGCCCGGGGCTCGGGGTCCGTAACGGACCCCCAAATTTACATACTTAGTGCCCCAGGGAGGTGGCGGTCCTCGGGCGTCTGGGGCTCAAGCCCCCACACAGGTTTAAAAAAAAACAAGTCCCGGGGGTGGCGGTCCCCGGGCTGCTGGGGGCCATGTGCCCCCGCAAATATTCACGAAAAGCCCCGGGGGTGGCGGTCCCTGGGCTTGGGGCCTTGGAGGCCCCCCCACACATTAAAAAACAAGCCCCGGGGTGGCGGTCCCCGGGCTGCGGGGGGCCTTGTGCCCCCGCAAATATTTAAGGAAAGCCCCGGGGGTTGGCGGTCCCCGGGGCAATATAGCATGCCCCCGGGACTTGGCCCACCCGGGGGCTAAATATTAACGAAGCGCGGGAGCAGGCGATTCGTTTTTTTATTTTCACGGCAGGATTCGCGGATCCTACGCGAATTTTGCAGATTTTTTTAAAGAAAAAAATGCTTTTTTTGGCCCTGGGGGTCCTTGTGGGACCCCCTGAGCAGGCCTAGGGGGTCATGGTGTTTCTACCCTGCCCCCTTTTCTTCTTTCTCACCTTTGGTTCCCTGTTTTCTTGTGACTCGGTTCTACCGAGTCACAAGATGGCTGCCAACACTTCCTGGTTTGGAGTGTTGACAGCCAATTAGAATAAAGCTCGTGCTCGGGAGGATCCGCGGATCCACCGCGCCTCTAGATATCAAAACTTTTATTTTTTGATTTTCTCAGCAACTACTGAACGAATTTACACCATTTAAAAAAAAGGGCTCTTTCTGAACCAAGGGCTACCTTTTTGCCAAATTTGGTGTAATTCCGTTCAGCAGTTCGAGCTGTAGCCATGTCTAAAGTTTCCTATGGGAAATTGATTTTTCGACCTCTTTTTTTAGGCCTCGCCTAGCGACACAGCGCGAAAGCGCTGTCGCTAGCGAGATCTATTGTTACTGACTTGCTTCGGAAGGGAGACAGGAGATGTGCACGCGCAGGACGGACTGCAATTATGAATGCACCCGTGAACACGCACGTACAGACACGCGATGTGCACATCTCCTGTCCCCCTTCCGCCCTCGCCAGCCGCAAAACATGAGTTGTGCACGCATAATTAAATCTACAATCCCTGAACCCCACGTGATAAAACTATATATGAAAAAAATCAAGAATGTTTAAATTCAAATTACAAATACAGCCGGCGACACGCTCCTGAATGAAGTACAGGTTCACACTCGCTCACGTCAAAGCCTTAACCTCTTGGACACAGAGGGCAGCCACGCTGCCCGGCAGCAGCTCACCTGGACGTGTCAGCGAGTCTCCCCGACACAAGCTGCAGGAGGACACTGAGTAACGCCGTCCAAGCGACCGGCTCCATGCCTGCGGCCAGCCACGAAGTTTTGCAATCGAAACACTTGTGTTTCCGCGTTGTTGCAGGAATCCCCGCGCTGCTCTCTGGGAAGTAGGTTTGGAAAGGGGCTCCGTCGCGAGCTTGCCTCTCTCTGGTGGTCACTGCATTGGCTGTGCAGCCCGGCGGCGCGCGGAATGACTGACTGTCAGTCGGGGGCATGCGCCGTCTTCTCTTAGTTCGCCTTTGGCGGTGTTGTTTTTCTCCTCTTTGCCTCTCCCCCTCTGCTGCCTGTCAGCAGCTGCCCCAGCCTCTGCTTGAATTGTTCGGCAAGGCTGTCCCTGCAGCCATTAATGACCGCGCTGTGGGCTCCGGGAGGGGGAGGGGACTTAGTTTTTTAAATTTAATCCCGAGCACGGCGCCCGCTTCAGGGACACCGCGCTCGGGTTCATTATTTTTATTATTAACTTTATTCATGAGCGCGGCGCCCGCATCAGGGACACCGCGCTCTTTCTTTTTTTTTTTTTACTTTAATGAGCGTGGCGCCTGTTTCATGGACACCGCTCTCTGCAATGCAATAGGTGTTGCTTTTCGTATTGTAAATGACAATGCCTGTTAATTCTTTTATAATAGGCATTGCCATTTACAATGCCCATAGCTCCAAAACTCGCAGTTGCGAGACCTATTGCATTGTAAATGCTTGTTTTAATTTCTCAGGAACTACTGAACGGATTTACACCATTTAACAAAAAGGGCTCTTTCTGAACCAAGGGCTACCTTTTTGCCAAATTTGGTGTAATTCCGTTCAGCAGTTCGAGCTGTAGCCGTGTCTAAAGTTTCCTATGGAAAATAACATGGAGAAAACACGTTTTGGGACCCCCCTTTTTTCTTGGCCCCCGCTTGACGAATCACCCTGAAACTTTCAAGACAGGAGCTGACCGGAGCGCCCCACTAGTTTTGAAAATTTTGCGAAGATTCGTCATCCGGCGCCAAAGTTATTGGGAAAAGAAAAAACGCTTTTCCTATGGAAACTAGGTCCTAACTATAACTATCTACTGGCGACGGCCAGTAGAGAGAGAGAGAGAGAGAGAGATATATATATATCTCTCTCTCTCTCTCTCTCTCTCTCTCTCTCTCTCTCTCTCTCTCTCTCTCTCTCTCTCCCTCTCCCTCTCTCTCCCTCTCCCTCCCTCCCTCCCTTCAGAAGCGCATGTGAAAGGAGAGCATACCTTTCAATTCTTCTTTGCAGAAAGACCTGACCTTTGCCCCCAAAACCGGGACATGTATTTAAAATGAAGAAAAGTGTCAGGACACCCGGACAGCCCACTGAAAACCGGGGACTGTCTGGGGAAATGAGGAGGTCTGGTCACCCAAGCATTACGGGCAATGCTGCAGACTTTGGAACTGAGGAACCAGGTTCGAGTCTCGTCGTTGACAGAAAATCCTGTGATTCTGGCCAAATCACTTGATCTCCCCGGGCAAGTTGGCAATGAATTTGATCGTGTATATATAATGTAACTAATGCCCATGTAATGCACTCCAATTGGGCCTCCGGGTCTATACGGGGACCATCCTCGCCGCCAAAACGTGTTGAATTGGACAACAAGAAACCAATATTTCTCATCAACACACGGCCACTGCTCAGCGCTTCCTGAAGTCGGCTCACAACTGCCAGCCTTGAACGCTTCCCCAGAACGGCTGTGTACTACATGTTCTACACCAACTCAGATCATAACATTCACACTATATAAAACTGCATAAAAATAACACAAAGAGGCAAAAACAAAGCCTTACCATAAGGAAAGACAACTATATACCCATTTGCTGGCTGATTTGTATAAAGTGAAACCAGAAAACCTGGATAAATCTCGGCTTTACTGCTTAAATTGTGTGATTTTAGGCACATATTTTATTTCACCAAAACATTTCTTCTTCATTATGGTGTATGAAAGCTCTTTGAAATATGTAAGCTCAGAATACCCGTTGGACACAAACCAATTTGACTTGATTTAATACACTATAATTTGCTCTAGAATAATCTGGGCCACATACAGGGTTTACATGACAATTGTCTTGCCTTTTAGTGCACTAATGGTTTATGTTTAAAAACTAATTCTATTAAAAAGTAATTCTCAGTGCAGTGCTCTAATGTGAGATATTAATGTCACAGCTTCACATTACAGAAATTAGCTTTTTTTAAAGTTTTGAAGCTGCTTTATCATATTTTATGTGATTGTTGTGTGATTTACATAGCAAACACTTTCAAGCTCCAATCATGCACGGGTTCGAAGATATGAGCCAGACCCTTGGCTCTGCTCGGGCTCGACTCACTGTAAATTTGTTGGCTTGCCCACCTCTGTGCCCCAGGCGCAGGATGGCAGTACCTGTAAGCAGCGGTCGAAATGCATAATCTGCTGTGATCATGAGAAAATGGGAATGAGTCAGTGAGTATTGGGGCGGAGTCAGTGAGTATGGGAGCGGAGTCAGTAAGTATAGGAGCGAGGTCAGACTTGTGCCTAAACACAACACAATATTCAGTAACTATTTTGTTGGGCTTTCAAATAAGGTCACTGCATATAACATGCACTTTAAATGAAAAATAAATGAGAGTTAAACTATTCTGTTGGAAATGGATTGTTCTGCTAGGGTCACTGATTTCAATCCGGGTTGGTGCATTCTGAAATAGTGGTGCCTTTATAGTGCTTTGAGGCCCCAGCCTGCGACAGAAAGCACTATGAATATGTACTTCATTATTTTAAAACATATATTACAATATAACATAGGCTGTACACAATAAAATATAGGATGTGGAGGAATATATAAAAAGATAGTGTTCAAATGCTTAAAGTGCTTTCAATATTTATATTTTTAGGTATATGCAATCAAACTGAACACAGTGCAAACTTTTTTTTATAGGTTTTCACTTAAAGGATTCAGAATTAGTAAGTTTTATAGTATTTATCACAAATAATAACTCATTGTCACCATGAATCTTCGAAGGATTATATTAATTAAGGCTTTTACTGGCTCTCAAGCAGCCTTTACATTTGCAGATTAACCATTTGGCAAATTTACTTTTGTTCAGGTAGCAGGAATTCTGGAGAGAAGACTTGTTTTTTCTTAAGCTATCTGTCCTATCTCTTCATTCACAGTGGAGTTCACCTGCTACTCCCCTTGCAGCCTGAGTCAACTCAGTGTTTTTTAACCAGGAATTATGCGAAGTGTTGTCGTAAAATTAGAAAAGGTTGGAGTATCGTTCTTATTAAATGCCTTCTGCTTCGTCCTCTGTCTGTACGGCAAAGTGCATATTTTCTTAGGTCTAGCATTGGAGACAGCTTTAGCTGTATCTCCAGACTCACATAATTAAAACATCATAAACAAATACATACATCTACACATATGTGGAATTTAGGCCAGCACTCTTCAGCCACTGGTTTGTTCAGCTCTCATTGACTTTTTGCCTTTGTCCGACATACCATAAAGCATGAGGCAGTGGGTCAGCAAACTTCAATAATTTGCTCTTTTGCACTGTGACCACATTTTTCATGATTACGTGTGTATGCCCACGAAACGATAAGCGTACTGCCGCGCCTGGGCTGGTGGGCTATTAGTTTACCATTTATGTTTACTTTATTTCTATTCTTTAGTTTTATTTTTTTAAAGTTTTTAGTCATTCTGTTGTGTGAGACTTGTCTTCAGGTTACAGTAATTCAAAACCATAATTTCCTTTCTGTGCATCAACAAGTATCATATTTTCTTGTGATGTGTATTAACACCTAAAATGATATTTATGGTTGTTCTAAATAGATCAACTTAATAGGAAGTACCAGTACTGCTCCATTAAAATTTTATGCAATGTTTTTTTTTATTTAAGCATTTATTGCAAGCATATGGCGGCCACATTAGCAGCATGTTTTTTGTTATGAATGTTTGCAATAATAAATAATTGCACCAGCTTGCCGAGGCCATGCCTATTGGCTTTGCCATGGCTTGTTTGCCCTTGTTTGATAGTTTAGGACTAAGGCTCCCAGTTTTCCGTTTTTACAGATTTTTACAGATAGATACAGACAGAAAACAAAGTGTTTCCTGTCTGCATTTATTTTTAAAATTGGAAAAATACAGAAAATTGTGCTTCTAATGAATGACTTTACATGCTGTCTGTTGTGAATTCCAAGACAACAGATAGATAGCACGGGGAGTTAAAAAACAAGTTAAGATATCTTTAAATACAGGCATGTTAAAATATATGTGTAGTAAATTGCTAATATTTACCTGTGGTTCTAGTGTTTTGCTATATTTGGCTGCTGAATTTGCTAAAACACGACAGGAATCAAAGTATGAGCGCATGTTTATTAGTTAAATGTGGAAATGTACCAATTTTGACTCCCTTATTCTCAAACCACAAAATAAATATGGATAAATACTTATGAGATGGCCAAAAAATAAATATGGATAAATACAGACGGAAATGTTAAAAAAAAAAAAAAAAGTACCATAAAACCAGTTTTCTGATGGTGTGCTTCGCCAAGATTTAGTTACTTTCAATGGAGCGCATTTATTCAAAGAGATAGTGATGGCAGTAGTAACCTTCTCTAGATAGGTATAATGGGTGAGGACTCCTGATCAACCTGCTGAGGGGCGAAATGGTTTGAGAATGAATCTAGATTTATTTTCCTCCAAGCTCTCTTGGGGGTGAAGGATAGGTCGGTGTGCTTTCTTAGAATTGGTGGTAATGAGAAAGAGAAAGTAATCGGAGCGTGATCCGTCCAAAGTAGGGGTCCAATGTTATGTATTAAGATGGTTTTAATATTCGAGAATAGTAGGTCTAACGTGTGTCCTACAATGTGGGTCAGGCCAGATATCCATTTGAGATTGAGGTTTCTAATAATGCTTTTGTGTTCAGCGAATCTGTTTTTTGCTTTGCGTTTTGTGTTCCCAATTTAAGTTTTTCCACATGGCCATTTTATGAGGTAAATGCAGTTCGAACTATCACAAGTAGTACACTATTTAAGTGGTATTTTTCCACCTGTGATGGGATGACATACAGTGTCGCTCTTTATAACTGTTTTACAGTGCACACAATTCAAACATATAAACGTGACTCTCTTCAGGGTAGAAGTCCTTTTTGTAGTTTACCGTTTGGTTCAGCTCTTATTATGTCATTCATATTTTTATGCATTGAGCCCACGAATGTGGCTTCTGAAGAAATAAATTCTTTATTTACTCATCATTTTCACTCAGTATCCATTTTTTCATAATTATTTTCTTAATTTTAGGACTCTCGTCTGAGAATTTATTAACAAACACCAATTTTTGTTCAAGAATGTTCTTTTGCTTGGTACCAATTAGTGTTGTCCTATCAACTGCTCATCTTCGTTGTTTCGCTCATTCCAGTAAGACATCTCCATAAGCTCTTTCTGCAAAATGGTACATGCCAGAATTGAGACTGAAGAAGAGATTATGCAAATCTTTGGAGCATGCTTGGAGTTGCTCCAAATGCACTAAAGATCGGCAGGATTTTAAACAAGAACTGAATAGCTTCCATAGAGCTTTTAAAAAGACCCACTTTACGAAGCGCATTGAAGAAAATAGTAATTCATCCAAATAACTCTTTAAAATCGTAAAGGAACTCGCACAACCAGTTTGCCTATCACAAACCATAACCTTGTCAGCTTCCAACTGTGAGGATATAGGGAACTTCTTTAATAATAAGATTGATAGTATTTATGCAACCTTCGACACACAACCTCATCTAGATGAGATCCCTTTGGAACAATTCCGCACCCCAATATCAGGCAGTGCAGAACTGGGGAACTTCGCGAATTTCTCGGTAGAACAAGTTGAAAAAACAATGCAGGAAGTCAAATTGGACTCTCAACTAGATTCCTGCCCCCATTTTATTTTCACGAGGTTGCCCCCCTCCTTTTAAGCTCCTCTCTGACACAAATTTTTAATCTATCTCTGGCCACTGCAGAATACCCACATCCCTGGAAACAAGCTTTAATTCTCCTTCTAGCAAAGAAAACGGGCATTGACGTGTCAATCTTGTCGAACTATCGACCCATCTCCTTGCTCCCCTACATGTCTAAGGTATTAGAAGGACTAACCAATGCCCATCGTACCACTTTCCTAGAAAACAGTAACTTGTTAGACCCTTCACAGACAGGATTCAGCATGAACAATAGCACTGAATCCACTCTCCTAGTCGTTTTGGACAACATCACATTAGAAGTGGATCATGGGAGGGCTGCTCTCCTGATCCTTCTGGATCTGTCCGCGACATTTGATATGGTGTCCCATCTTCTATTGCTAAATAAACTTTACGAGATTGAGATCCATTCTAAAGCACTAAAATGGTTTGGCTCCTTCTTAAATAAGAGAACCCAATCAGTGCAACTAGACACCTTCAGGTTGCTCCCCCGCACATCCAGATGCAGAGTCCCTCAGGGTTCCTCCCTTAGCCCAACTCTTTTTATTGTGTACATCTCATCCATCGCAAAAATTGTCAGGAAATGGTGTTTTGAGATCTGCTCTTACGCAGATGAGACCCAGCTGGTAATTTTGATTGGGGGAAAAACATCAGGAAACCAGAGTCAATCTGAAAAGCTGTCTTAAAGAGGTGTCAATTTAGATGAGGGCACACTGTTTTAAATTAAACGCCGAAAAATCAGAGATCCTGCTCTTTGGTGGAGCACAACAGATTTGGGACTTCTCCTGGTGGCCAACCTCTCTAGGCCCAGCCCCTGAGCCTTAGAAAGTGGCAAAAAACTTGGGGATCTTAATAGACAATTCCTTATACATACAGGAGCAAGTCAATGCCACTTGTGGCAAATGCTTCGACATACTCAAACTCCTTAGAAAACTTTTCCAATGGATTCCAGTGGACTGCCACATATCCATAGTCCAGACACTGGTGACTCGTAGACTGCATTACGGGAATGCGATCTACATGGGCATGGTGGATTACCCCTTTTCCCATCTTCATGTAATCTAGAATGCTGCAGCCTGACTAATATGCAACAAAGGCAGATTTAGCTCAGCCTCGGATTGTTTGAAAACTCTTCACTGGCTACCCGTGTGCAAAATAGCAACGTTTAAACTGCTCTGTCTTTCGTATAAGGCACTGCACAAAACAGGCCCAGCGGTTCTACGTTCCAGACTAGATTTTTATAAACCAACCCGTAACTTGAGATCTCCGAATCTGGCTCTAGCCAAGACTACGCGCATCAAAAAAGTAAGGACAGGGAACCGCTCCTTCTCTTATTTAGTGGCAGCCCAATGGAACTTACTACCACTTGACATTCTCCTCCTGGAAAGCCATATTAATTTTAGAAAACAATTAAAGACCTGGCTTTTCCGGGATTAACTACATATAGCTGATATACCATATAGCAGTTAATCCCCGAACTCTGACTTGAAAACTTTCAGCAGATCTGTCTCCATTATATCCCTACAGGATGAGTGTTGCGCTGTAAAAATACTGAAAATAAATAAAGCACCAGTAGCAAAACATTGGCATTCTGCAGGACATAATTGTAACCAGATAAGATTCCAAATTCTTAAAAGGATTATTGTTCCAGACAGTGGAAGTGCTGTGGAAACCTATGGATTCGACGTATGGAAACACTGGCCTCACCGATAAAACAGAATTTAAATGTATCTGAAATGTGATGGAAAATGCCTTATGGATTGATATTTCATTGTCGTGTATAAAATTCACACAAACGCAATATCCAATAGTCCATACCAACTTGAATGTTGATCTTGAACGTTAATTCAAATTAAGTATGGTTGGTACCAGTGAGCCTTTATGACAATTCAAATGTTGTATATGAAATGCAATAGAAAGTTGGCAAATTAAGGATTTACAACTTCATGCCGTTTATAGCATCTGGAGAAAAGTAATATTTCAGCAATCTAAGCAATATCATAAAATTGAATGTGCACCTCGAGTCCAGTAAGGGCGGAACTGGACTAGAAGAGTATAAATAAATGGAGTAGCAACGGATCCTTGAACTCCTCATATACAGATGACATTTGAAATACAGGTTGCTCTATGTTCCAATGATCTTTGGGCACAAGACAAACCGAGGATTGAGAAGATATTTGTTTCCAATCTTTGAAGAAATAATGTTATTGAAATGAAGATAAAAACACTTTATGGTTCAGAAGGTTGGAAGAAAGACGACCACATAATGAAAATTATATATAGACATAGTTTGTCACTGAATTCTTTTTAACACCCACAAATTTCCTCTCCATGATATTTGTATGGTTTCTACGAAACATGTGACAACTCATGTAAATTTTGGATTTACTAATTAAATGAAAGCTAGCAGAATGTTTCTTACACTATTGGATGAATGTTTTAACTACCACTAATGATCAATGCAAAAGGACGTGATAGATAAATTATTACATACACCCTGAAATTTAATCAGGTCTCTTAACCATGCCTGACATGAGTAATTTGATAGACAACGGAATGTTACTGACGCCACTGAATGAATGTTTTGATTATCCCGACCGGTTAAATGCATTATGTTCTGAAAAATGGATTACCACATATGAGTTCAAATTAAATCAGGTTTCTTTTGATTTCAGATATTTTTTTAATGTAAAATGAACAGAAAATAAACGTAAAACATAAAATACAAAAGCAAAGTATGCAGTACACTCCAGTAATCCACAAAACATGGCAATAGAGGCAGCATTTTTGTAGTACGGCCTGTAAAGGTGAAAGAAAGAAATATAAACCTGTCATTGTGGCATGTAGGACTATGTTTAACATATACAGTGGTTACCAGACAGTGTACATTACCCAGGATAGATGAATGGGTAAACAGAGCAGATTGTAAATGCGACTGCTGGGAGATAAGTTTATGAGCTTATAGGGCAGAGTGTACCGCAGACGCCAGTCCACTAGTCTAAAGAGGAAAGTTAAAGAAGAAAAGAGAGAAGAGAGAGGGTATAAGGTAGCGAGAAAGGCAGATAGAGGGTGACTACTCTGGGCAGTGGTGGACTATTCACATGGTGTGGCACCGGGCAAGGTCCTACGTGGGAAAAGAGCGAAGGTGGGGCCTATGGAGGGTTGTGTTCCTGTAGGAATTTATCGAGTGCATCCCAAAGTCGCCTGGAGTTTGAGGAGCCATGCATGTTGGAATAAAGTGTGTTATCCGCACTTCTGATCGCGCAAAGTAAGTTCCACCACTTATCAAAGGCGCTAGTGGATGTTGATTTCCAGTCAGAAGGAAGTGTTTTTGTACCTAGGGATAGGAGGAGTTCTACTAAAGATGATGTGTGTGGGTCTAAGAGAATTGCATTAGGATTAGCAGGAAGTCCTAGGGCGGCTCTAAGGAAATCAATTTCTGTTTCCGACGCAGGTCTTGGATTTTTGTCCAGTATGGACGTGACATTTTACACGTGAAGAACATGTGAGGGAGAGCCCCCGTGTCTTCACACAACGCCAACATAGGGGGAATCCTTCAGTCCGAGTTTGTGCAATCTCTCTGGGGTCCAGTAAGTTTTATGGATAGACCAGAATCTAGCTTGTGCTTTGTTGGGAGAAAATTGGGAATCGAAGGGGGATTTCCAAATTTTTTGCCGGCTCGCTTCATTAATGTGTAGATTGTTGGCAAGTGAAATGTGTGGTTCCAATTTTCTGTTAAATAGTCTCAACGATTAACCGTTGTATATGTCAAGAAGTTTGTATACATGAGAGGCAATGTGGCCTCTTTTTTTAAGGGTAATTAGTAGGGTCGGGAGGTCTGGTTTGGGAGAGAGTCAATATTAGGTCAAAGTTTGTTTGTAGGGTAGAAAAGGGGATAGGATTGTCACGAGAACCCATACTTTTTATGTCCTGTATGAGCCCAGGCATTCCAGAATACTGTCTTTCCATTGAGTTTAATCCAACGATTAAACCAAAGGGAGGTGAGGGTGGAGCCCTGTAATCTGTGCGTTAGACGTTTATCGAGCAGGAGTGAGGATGCAGTGTCTGCTAAAATTTGCCTTGAGTGGTCCATCGGGAATTTTCGACAAATTGTGGATAGTGAGAATGGAGGTTACGGTGACGTGAGACCTGTCTCAATGGAGAGCGAAGGAGGAGATTCGGGTCATGTGGGTTCGGACACCAGGAGCCTTGAGCAATCGGGTAAACTCTTTGATATCTGAAAGAGACACGTTAGTGACAGATTCCTTACCTTAGAATATCCCCAGGCGTCAGGCTGGATCCGGAAAGTTTTTGCGTAGCAGTACCCTTGCGCGTCGGTAGGCGGCGTCCTGCGGCTCCGCGTCCGTCGTCGGCGTCGGGACCGCCGGGATGACGTCGCGGGCAGTACTTAGACGCCGCCCCTGCGCGCTGACGTCAGTTCTTTTTTCCGCGCCAGTAAGCGCAGATCCGGGAAGAGCAGTGCCCTAGTCGTTTTTTGACTAACTTTTTGGTGATTTTTCACTGTTTTCTTCGAGTCATCTCGGCTCCACAGTGTTGGTAGGGATGCCCGGCTTCAAGCCATGCGACGCCTGTGGTCGAATGATGTCGATCACAGACCCACACTTAGAGTGTCTCTACTGTCTCGGCCGTGACCACGACACGAAGTCGTGCTCCGACTGCCGGGCCTTGCACCCGAAGGCTTTGCGAGAGCGGTCTCGAAAGCTCCTCGAGGTCTGGCAGTCGGCTCCGCGCCGCACCAAGCCCCGGTCACGCGAGAGGTCGAGGGGCCGGTCGCAGAGTCCTCGCCGGTCATCGGAGTCCAAGTCTTCGCACTCCTCGGGTAAGTCGAAGCACAAGAAGTCTAAGAAGCACCATCGCTCTAAGACTTCGCCTCGCCGGTCTCGCGACTCGGCTGAGGCCCCTGTCGGCACCGTCCCCGCAGCTCCGGATGTGCCTGTGGCGCCGCCCCCGCATTACCCGTCCTTCCCGGGTTCGGGGGCGACTCCGGCCAAGATACAGGAATTCCTGTCGGCCATGGCCCGCCTCTTCGGGCCTCAAGGCCCCTCCGGTGCGCCTTCGGGCCCCGAGGGCCCTAATGGGATTGCCCCGGCGCCGCCGATGACTCCAGTCCCGGCGCCGCCTGTCCCACCAGCCTCGCCCCCGGCTTCGGCCCCGGCCTCGATCCCGGCTCCGGTGGTACCGCAACCCCCATCGACGCCGGTTGACCTAACCACGCCTCCGCCGATGTCCCCGGTGCCGTTCCTGACGCCGCCCGGGGCTCCGGGCGGCGTCGTTCCCCGGTTCTCTCCGGATCCGGACGCGGCGTCGGACCGACGTCGCCCGACGCCGGCTCCGGCGCCCATGAGAACCTTGGGTCCCGGATGTCCCTCCTCCTCCTTATTTTCAACCGGAGGAGGACCAGGAGAGCTGGGAGGGGTCGGATGACCCTCTCACACAGCAGTGTGACTATGATCAGGACTGGGCAGAGGAACTTGGGGATGCCAGTGGTCTGGACACTTCCCCTGACACTGGCATGCTGTCTCATCCTTCCGTGGCTACGGAGGAGGGAGCAAATTTCGCAACGGTGTTGCGTAGAGCAGCTGGAGCCTTACACCTCCAATTGCCTACAGTGGCTGTCAGGACTAGCCTCCTGACGGAAGTGCTTCAGCCGGCAGCTACCTCCTCGGAGCCATTGCTGCCGTTTAATGATGCACTTTCTGACGTTCTTTTGGGCACCTGGTCCAAGCCCGCCACAGGGGCTCCTGTGGATAGGAACGTGGCCCGACGCCATCGCCCTGCTCCGGGCGACCCCTTGTTTCTCTCTCAACATCCCACCCCCGAGAGCTTGGTTGTCCAAGCCTCTGCCTCCCAAACCGCCTTCCCTACCGCCCCTCCGGATAGGGAATCCAAACGCCTGGATCAATTTGGGAAGAAGGCCTTTTCTTCCTCCAGTGCTGGCTTGCGGTCCGTCAACACCGCTTGCCTTTTGGGCCGATACTCCCACTCTCTGTGGGATTCGGTGGCGCTCGCTTTGCCCCAGTGTCCTGAGGAGGTCCAGACACTGCTTTCCCGCGCCATTGCGGAAGGAAGGGATGCGGCAAAGTACACCATCCGTTGTGGCCTTGATACCGCCGACTCGCTGGGCAGATCGCTTGCAACGACAGTGGCGCTGCGTCGCCACGCCTGGCTGAGGACAACTGGTTTCTCGGGTGATGTCCAAAACACACTCATGGACATGCCCTTTGATGGAGTCGGTCTTTTTGGTACCAAAGCAGACCATGCGCTGGAGCGTTTTAAGGACTCACGGGCTACTGCCAAGTCCCTGGGCCTTTCTGCTGTGCGCCCTCCGCTATCCGAGCTTTTCGCCCCTTTCGTGGCCACGGAAGGGGCGCCCAGTCACGTCCGCTGCCCAGCCACCGGCCCGCGCAGCAAGCGTCTTCGCGTGGCCAAGGACGTGGCTCCCGCCGTGGCGGGTCAGGCAACCAGCGTGCGGGTCAGGCCACCAACCCCGCCCCGTCCGCGGCCTCCAAGCCCTCCTAGTCCTTCCTTTCAGGTGCACAGCACGCCAGTAGGGGGCAGGGTCCGCCATCACCTTCACTACTGGCGTGCCATCACCTCGGACAGGTGGGTTTTGGACATTGTCCGAAGGGGCTACTCCCTCCCCTTCGAGACCACCCCCAGCCATGCCACCTCAATTCCACCGCATGTCAGGGGATCACTTGGTGCTTCTGCAGAAGGAAGTCACGGCACTCTTGGCCAAGAGGGCCATCGAGCATGTTCCAACCCCAGAAGTAGGACGTGGTTGCTACTCCCACTACTTTCTGGTGCCCAAGAAGGACAAGGAGGACATGCGTCCTATCTTGGACCTCCGGAACGTCAATCGCTTCCTCCGGAAGGAGAAGTTCAAGATGCTCACCCTAGCTCAGGTCTTGACTGCCCTCGACCCTGGAGACTGGTTGGTAGCGTTGGACTTACAGGACGCTTATTTCCACATCCTCGTCCTGCCGGCCCACCGGCGTTACCTGCGGTTCACGGTAGGCCTCGAGCATTTTCAGTTCACCGTGCTCCCCTTTGGCCTTACAAGTGCCCCTCGGGTGTTCACGAAAGTGATGGCGGTGGTCGCAGCTCATCTGCGCCGGGCAGGGGTTCCAGTCTTCCCCTACCTCGACGACTGGCTGCTGAAGGCGGGCTCGTCCCAGGCAGTCGTCTCCCACCTCCAGACTACGGCCGAACTCCTGCACTCGCTGGGGTTCTCCATCAATGTGCCGAAGTCGCATCTGATTCCTTCTCCACAGCTCCTTTTCATCGGGGCAGTTCTGGACACGACGCAGTTTCGGGCCTATCCTCCCGAACGGCGAGTCCGGGATATTCAGGCTATGATTCCGATCTTTCATCCTCTATCCTGGGTTTCGGTACGGATGACCCTGAGGCTGCTGGGCCTCATGGCCTCCTGCATCCTGCTGGTCGATCATGCCAGATGGCATATGCGGGCTCTGCAGTGGGACCTGAAGTTCCAGTGGGCGCAGCACCAGGGCAACCTGTCCGATCACGTCCAGATCTCGGAGGGGACTGCAAAACAGTTGCAGTGGTGGCTCTCGAACCGGCAATGGGTCATGGGCAGATCCCTCTCCCTTCCCCAGCCAGAGCACACAGTTGTGACGGACGCGTCCCTTCTGGGATGGGGCGGTCACATGGGAGAGGCGGAGATCAGAGGCCTCTGGTCTCCGGCGGAGTCCCGGCTCCATATCAACCTTCTGGAGCTCCGGGCGATCCGACTTGCACTCAAGGCATTCCTTCCCTCTGTCAAAGGGACGGTAGTGCAGGTGTTCACAGACAATCCACCGCCATGTGGTATTGCAACAAACAGGGCGGGGTGGGGTCGTGGACCCTATGTCAGGAGGCTCTGCGCCTCTGGACATGGCTAGAACATCAGGGCATATTCCTGATGGTTCAACACCTGGCAGGTTCCCTGAACGCCAGGGCGGACGAACTCAGCCGCAGGTGCATGATGGATCACGAATGGCGTCTCCACTCGGAGGTGGCGCAAGGTCTCTTTCAGCAGTGGGGAGAGCCTTGGTTAAATCTGTTCGCCACCGAAGAGAACGCGCAATGTCAGCAGTTCTGCGCGTTGGAATTTCCAAGGCGGCACTCGCTCGGCGACGCTTTTCGTCGCGAGTGGAGTTGCGATCTGTTGTACGCCTTTCCGCCTATACCACTTCTACCCAGAGTGTTGAAGAAGATTCGGCGCGACCGGGCCCAAGTCATCCTTGTGGCTCCGGACTGGGCTCGAAGAGTTTGGTATCCCAAGCTACTCAGTATGAGCGTCGATCCCCCGATCCGTCTGCCTCTTCGGGAGGATCTTCTGTCGCAGCAGCAGGGGACGGTCCTCCACCCGAACCTGTCCAGTCGCCACCTGCTTGCTTGGAGATTGAGCGGCGGCAGTTGATTCCTTTCGACTTGCCTCCCGAAGTTTGTGATGTGATTCTGGCAGCCAGGCGTCCCTCCACTAAGGTGGTATACGCCTGCAGGTGGAACAAGTTTGTGGCATGGTGCACAGCAAAGGCTGTGAATCCCCTCTCTGCCCCTCTTTCTGAGGTTCTTCTGTTCCCTCTTTCTCTGGCCCAACAGGGTTCTGCCCTGGGTACCATCAAGGGCTATCTTTGTGCTATCTCGGCCTTCCTCAGGCTTCCTGATCAGCCCTCCCTTTTCAAGTCCCCTGTTGTTAACAGGTTCCTAAAAGGCATTACACACCTCTTCCCTCCTGTTCCGTTTGTGATGCCTCAGTGGGACTTGAACTTGGTTCTTACCTTTCTCATGTGCGCTCCCTTTGAGCCTCTACATAACTGTCCTCTTCGTCTTCTGACTCTGAAGACAGCCTTTCTGGTGGCCATCACCTCCGCTCGGCGGGTGAGTGAGCTCCAGGCTCTATCATGCAAACCTCCCTTTCTGTCTGTCCATCCAGACAAGGTTGTTCTTCGGACGCGTCCGTCCTTCTTGCCAAAGGTGGTTACTACCTTCCACATTGGGCAGACCATCACTTTGCCCACCTTCTTTCCGCCTCCGCATCCTTCCAGAGAGGAAGAGAGGCTCCACCGTCTGTACCCAAAACGTGCGCTTTCCTTTTATATCAACCGCACACAACACTTCCGGGTGGATGACCAGCTCTTTGTTGGCTACGTGGGCGCCAAAAAGGTCGGGCGGTGCACAAGAGAACCATTTCCCGCTGGGTAACCTTGTGTATCAAAGCCTGCTATTCTTTGGCTAAGAAGGAGCCTCCTGTTGGGCTGCGTGCCCATTCCACCAGGGCAATGGCTGCTACCACGGCCTTAGGCCGCGGTGTTCCGCTGCAGGATATCTGTCAGGCAGCTACGTGGGCCTCGCTGCACACGTTTACCAAGCATTACTGCCTTGACAGTCAGGTCCGGAGGGACGGCTTCTTTGGCCGTTCTGTCCTCCGGGACTTCCTTGTCTGATCTTTGTTCGCAGACCCACCACCGGGGTTGGTATTGCTGGGGTATCTATTCTAAGGTAAGGAATCTGTCACTAACGTGTCTCTTTCAGATGCACAAGTTACTAACTTGTGTAACGATATATCTGTAAGAGACAGTAGTTAGTGACAGATTCCTACCGCCCCACCCATCCTCCCCGTTCTGCGAACTGATTTCTAGGGTTAAGGACATCCCTTTCAGGGCCCTAGTATTTTTCAGACACCTATGTCAGCTTCTTGCATGGCTCTGCGTTCCTGGCGCGGAAAGTCGTGTACAGAACTGACGTCAGCGCGCAGGGGCGGCGTCTAAGTACTGCCCGCGACGTCATCCCGGCGGTCCCGACGCCGACGACGGACACGGAGCCGCACGACGCCGCCTACCGACGCGCAAGGGTACTGCTACGCAAAAACTTTCCGGATCCAGCCTGACACCTGGGGATATTCTAAGGTAATGAATCTGTCACTAACTACTGTCTCTTACAGATATATCGTTACACAAGTTAGTAACTTGTGCAGCGGGTGTATTCTGGAATATTTATGCCTCCTGAATATTTATTTCTCTTCAGTATTTTCACGGAGATTCTCGCTTTTTTCTTTTTCCAGACGAATTCAGATATGGCATTGTCCACAGATTTGAAGAAGGTGATGGTTAGGGACACCGGGAGTATGCTAGAGATGAAATTGATCAGTGGAGCTATCATCATTATTACGGTACTCGCGCGTCCCCACCATGTGATGTTTTTTTGGAGACCACGTGGAAAGAATTTCTTTAATTTTGTGGAGAGTTTTTTTGCTCATTAAGGGCGACAGATTGTTTGAGGTCCGAAGAGAACCAGATTCCTAGGTATTTAATAGCGGTCGGTTGCCATTTTAGACCCAGATCGCGAATGACTTCAGCAGTGCAGTGTACATTTAACGGGAATACCTCTGTCTTATCGTTATTTAGGGAATACCCCGCCACTTGTGAATATCTATTTCTGTCATGATAATTGGAATGGCGTGGGAGGCATCCTCAGTAAATATTAAGACGTCATCCGCATAGGCAGCCACTACATGCCTGCCCATGTTGAAGTGAATACCTGTGATCCCAGGGTTGTTTCTGAACGCTGATATTAACGGTTCAATTACTAAGAAAAGGTCAAGGGGGATAATGGACACCCTTGTCAAGTGCCTTGTGAGAGAGTGAAGGGATGAGATAAGTGGCTGTTTACCCTTACTCTTGCGGTCGGACCCAAGTAGAGAGCCATAGCCATCCGTATAAAGTCCTCGCCAAGGTGGTACTTATGTAAAGTGGCGTTTAGAAAGGGCCAGGAGATCCTGTCAAAGGCCTTCTCTGCGTCCAGAGCAAGGGCCTCAGTTGGTGAGTGGACTAATTTGTCTCTTTCTAGGACATGGCAGAAGGTCCTGATGTTGTCCGCCGCAAGTCTGCCCTTGAGGAAGCCCATTTGTGAGTTTGGCACTAGTCGTTGGATAACCGAGTCTACGGGCGGCAATTTTCACGTACATTTTGCAGTCAATATCAATGAGGGAGATTGGTCTGTAATTTTTAACATTTAGAAGGTCTTTCCCTCCTTTAGGTAACATTACATGGTGGCTTCAGTGGCGGACCCAGAGATGTGGCCAGTGGAGGCAAATTGATGGAAGACAGCATGCAGAGGGTCTGACACCTTGTCGGCAAAGGTTTTATAAAAGTTGGCTGTATGGCCATCTGGGCCAGGGGCTTTCCCAATTTTAAGAGAGCGTATAGCTGCACTGATCTCTTCCTCTGTAATGGGTTTGTTGATAGCAAGAGAGTCTTGCGGGGACAACGAGGGGAGCTTACAGGAGTCGAGGTATTCATTAATTTTAGAAAGGGGGATGGAGGCATTTGAGTTACAGAGTTCCTCATAGAAACATTTGAACGATTCCATTATGTCAGAGATGACGTAATAATGTCTCCACCCAGGGTTTTCATGGCTGATATAAGTGAGTTTTTTTTTGTGCATATTTTAGATGACTGGCTAGGGCTTTACCAGGTTTGTTGTCACAAAGCTGACCAGCTTTTTTTTTAAATTCTCTTTTTATTGAAAAAATATGGTTGTACAATAATGAATCACGGGTCAACACAGTATCAATAAGGCACATAGAACACCATTGTGTGCGTATAATCGATAAAATGCAGTACATCAGGACATTAAACAGAAAGAGCTGTAACATCGATAACAATATTTTGCAGTTCAACTGTGGGAGAAATGCAGAGTCCACCCCTGGAAATATTCCACTTTGCCCATTTACTGTCCCATTTCTTTCGGGCACCCCCGGTGTTTGAACACATCTTTTTCGGCAAGCATGGCTTTGTCCATATCTTTGGCCCACTGTGCATATCTCTGAGGGATATCAGACCCCCACCCCTGAGCGATGTTCCTTTTTGCCAGAGCGAACCCCAACGATGCCCACGAACGTTCGGTGTGAGTCAGATCCGTGGCTTCCCATGCATCTAATAAACAAATCTGTGGGGACAGTATGATGGCCTTCCCTCCCACCCTTACCAGCTCCGAAACTATGTTCGCCCAGTAAGGTTGTACCCGCGGGCAGTCCCAAATCGTATGAAAGAAGGTGCCCACCGATGTGCACCCCCTAACGCAGTTAGGGTCAGTCCGACGGTCCATCTTGACTAATGTGTGTGCAGGTAGATAGGATCTGTGTAAGACCTTAAGTTGGACCAACCGTAGACGCATGGGGATGGCGACCACTCTGGGAGAGGCTAGGGCTTCCTGCCAGTCGTCGTCCTCTAGGTAGCCTACGTCCGTTTCCCATTTTTGGCGGAGTTTAACTAGCGGATCAGGCAGATTATTCATGAGCTTACGATATGTGAGTGATATCGCCTTACGTGGCATGGGGTCGGTCAGAAGTCTGTCCTCCAGTGGGGAGGCCTCCGGTAATGTTTCTCCCTTGGGGACCACAGAAGTGAGTGCGTGCCTAATCTGAAGATACCAATAGGTTTTGGCATCAGCGAGGTGATATTCTTTTTGAAGAGCTGCAACTGAAACCATACGCTCTCGTTTCCACAAGTCACCTACCAGGGAGAGAGCAATGAGGTCCCATTTGTCAAACCCCGGATACCTACTTAGTGTACCTAACCGTTCGGTGTCCCATAGAGGGGTGTGCTGCGTGATTTTGTTGTGCCAGCCCATTTTCTTGGTTACCGTATGCCAAATCGATACTGTATGGGCGGTTGGACCTGTCAGGTATAACTTTTTGGGATTGGAGTAGAGCGCACGCTGGTAACCTCCACAGGACATAACCCATCTATCAGTACGGAATGCCAGCTCTTGCGGCGGGGCGAAAACCCACTGATTAATCACCGCCAATTGGGAGGCCCAGTAATATCGTCGTAGATCGGGCAGCGCAATTCCTCCCTCATACCACCCCCTGGTGAGTTTGTGTGTAGCTATGTGTGGGCTCTTGCCGTCCCATAAAAGATTCCTGACTTCACTCTCTAAGCTAACAAAGTAGGTCTCGGTAACTCCGTGCGGGGTGTTGTGTAGCGCATAGAGAAAGCGAGGAAGGGCCAGCATCTTAAACAGTGCCGCTCTGCCAAGTAGCGTAAGGGGTAGCGCCCGCCAGTGAATGACGTGTTTACGAAATCGGGCCAGGGGAGGCAGAAGGTTAGCCTCGTAGAAGAGTGTGGCGTTGAGTGTGATATGGATGCCGAGATAGCGAAAGCTCGCGTCGGCAATCGTGATGGTAGTGTCTCTGGGCAGCTGTGGGACAGGGCCTTGTAGCATAAACAAGGCTGATTTTGTCCAATTGATGGTGTAGCCAGAGTGGGTATGGAAAATAGCGAATATGTGCAGAATTCGGTGTATCGACGGTCTGGGGGTTGCCACATACAGCAGAACGTCGTCTGCGTAGAGGGAGATTTTATCTTCGTGGTGGTCTGTCCACTTTAAGCCTCTGATCATGGGGTCACCTCTGATCCATGTCGCCAACGGTTCCAGTGCCAAGGCGAAGATAAGGGGCGATAAAGGGCAGCCTTGACGGGTGCCTCTGCTCAGGCCAAAGCTGCTGGAAGTGTGACGATTGACGACCACCTGCGCCGTAGGGTTCGTGTATAACAATTGAACCCATCAAATAAAATGGGGGCCGAACCCCAGTCGCTCTAGAAGGGCAAATAGATAAGGCCATTCTATAATATCGAATGCCATTTTCACATCGAGGGAGAGAAGTGCCGCATCCTCCCGGATAGTGTCAACTCTCCCCAAGACGCCGTAAGTTGTGGGCCATATTACGGCCAGGGATAAAGCCTGACTGGTCAGGGTGGATAAGCTTCCCCAGCACCGGAAGGAGCCGATTGGCCAAAACCTTGGCCAGGATTTTGTTCTCAGCTGTTAATAGCGAGATGGGTCGGTAGGACTCGCATCTCGTGGCCGGTTTTCCGGGTTTATGTATGACGACAATAGAGGCATGCATTAAATCTTTAGGTAGGGAGCCCCACTGAAAGCTTTCGATGTACATGGCATGCAGGGTGGGAGTTATCTTGGATGAGGTGAGCTTGAAGAATTCTATTGGGAGTCCGTTGGGGCCCATCGCCTTACCGGATTTAATGCCTTTGATGGCGGTTGCGAGCTCTTCCTCAGTGAGATCTCCTTCAAGGGAGTCCCGGTCTGTCGGAGTGAGGACCTCGAGCGGCACTGTAGCCAGAAGGTCACGGGAATCTTGCAAGGTGGAACGGGTGGTGGAAGAATATACCGCTGTGAAATGGGAGGCAAAGGTTTCTGCGATCTGTTGGGGGTATGACACTAAGTCTCCTGCGCTCGTCTCTATAAGGGGCACCCATCTTTGGGCCGTATCACGCTTTTCCAGCCACGCCAGCATCTTGCCAGTGGAGTCGTCCAGTTCGTACACCCTATGCGCAGTCGCCCTATATTTAGCCCTGACCGTGTCGTCGGCTAATTGTCGATAATCTAAATGCTTCATGTTCAGGGCATGAGTGGATTGCTCATTATCATCAGTCGCCACCTCACCCTCCAGGTCTCTTATTTCTTGTTCTAGGACCGTCAGTCTGGCCGTACGTTCCTTCTTATATCCCGCCATAAGTGAAAGTGCCTGCCCCTTGATCACTGCTCCGAAGGCCCCCCATAGTATAACACTGGACTGAACTGAGTGTGTGTTTTCTGTAAAGAAGTGATTGACCCCCTCCATAAGGGTATCTCGAATCTGTGGGACCTTTAGACTCCACGGGTTGATAGAGAGGGTAAGGCGGGAGCGTTCTCGGGGTTTTGCAAGCTGGGTTAATAGTGGGGAGTGGTCGGAGATACCACGGGCCATGAGGGTGGCTTCCCTAAAATAGGGGAGATCGGCTGTGTGCGTAAAAAGGTGGTCAATGCGAGATTGGCTCCCGTGGGCCCCGGAGTGGAATGTAAAGCCTTGTGTGAGGGGATTGAAATGACGCCAGAGATCCACAAGGCCGAGCGCCTCAAGGAAGTCCAGGAGAGCAGACGTGCCGGGGCCGTCCGGTCGAGGAGGCCTTCGGTCCACGTTGCCATCCACTGCTAGGTTAAAATCTCCTCCCATCACCAGTGAGCCAGTTGGAAGTCCCAATAATAGCTTACCCAGGTCTGAGAGAGTGGCTGCCTTGAGAGTGGGGGGGACGTATACGGAGACGACATTAAAGGGGTTCCCTTCCCACGTACCCGCTAAAGCCGTGTACCTGCCCAAGTCATCGGTCCATACTTTGTTCGGAATAAAGGGGCATTGTTTACAAACAAGAATGCCTACCCCTCTGGAACTAGAGGTGAACCCGGAGTGAGCTGCCAGTCTGTAACCCCAGCGATCAAGTGCCTTGCAGCTGTTACCCTGGAGGTGTGTTTCCTGAAGGAGTGAGATATCAGGAGCATGTCGTTTTAGATAGTGGAGGACCACTGTGAGAAGTTGGCCTGGTATATGCTGTTCACTAATTAAAGTGGACACCTTGCACCAGAACAATTCGACTCTTATGGTAGATAGGTTTAAGACAACCTTTATAGAAAGCTATCCTAGTGGTAGCTGTGGAGAGCAGCCTTCAGGCTAAGTCTTGAAGGAATGTAAAGCAGCTTGTTTTACCACACAATCTCTTGAATCACCAAATGAAAAGACACCACACAGGTATATATATCAAATATATATGTATTTATTAATAAACACTCTCTACTAATCTCTCATGAGATTAGAAGCCAGGAACAGATGTACAAATCAAATGTTATTAAAATAAGTTTAGCACAATCGAATATCACAATCTTAGTTTGGCTAGACCTAGGTCTAGGGCATCTAGAATCGAGGGACCCCAAGAACCACCCCAGGTAGTTGTAGGAGACCCACAGGGGACGGACGCGGTGTCCTGGCACCGGTGCGAGTCCTGTACGAGTCTATGCGCACAGACGCGATTGAGATTTCAATGTTAGAGGTCCCTTGCGTGTTCGAGGCGAACACACCGATCGGTCCTTGTACGAGTCGAAGGACGCGGTTACAGATAGAGTTGCAAGGGAGATGGACGCGCTGTGTCTAACACAGACGCGAACCTGGTACGAGTCAGCGCAATGGAGATTTCAATGTTACAGGCCCCTTGTGTGTTCGAAGCGAACACCGATCAGACTCAGTACGAGTCGAAGGACACGGTTCTAGATAGTGTTAAAAGGGAGGTGGACGCGATGTGTCTAACACAGACGCGAACCCTGTACGAGTCAGCGCAATAGTCGCACCTGGAAAGTAAGAGTTTTAGGGCACTTCTAGGGTAGCTACAAGCAAGTCACTTACAGGGTAAGTAGTTCTAGGGCCCACACCCACAGGAGCACCGTAGTGCTGAAGTTACCTCACCCAGGGGAGCCGGGTGCATAGGTGTTCTTTGGTGTCGGGTCGCGGCGTCGTTTTCAATGGGAGCCAGTGAAGACTTGCTGCTTGCGGCGACTGGAGAAGTGTCCGGAGGAATCCAAGCCTGGATTCAGAAGATGGAAGACCTGAAAGCAGAGGGGACAGTGTTCAAAGTCACTTGGCAGTGACTCGGGGCAAGGAAGATGGATGCCCACCGTCGTCGCAAGATTCAGGTCGTTCACGGGTGCCTTGACTCTTCAGCCACGAGGTCCAGGAGGCGTCGACGACGACCAGGAGCTGGATTCGGCGTGTCCCTCGATTTCTGCAGCTTACTGCGGTGTCGGCGACTCGATTGGAGCCAACAAGCCTTGGTAACAGCAAGTCTCGGGGAAAGTGTAAAAGTCAATGGAGCAGACCAGCAAGGTCTGAGGGACTCACCCAGCGAGGGTAGAGTCAGGGCAGGCCTGGAGCAACCAGGGAGCCCTTTGGTTCTGTAGGAAAGCCTTCAGGGGACCCACAAGCCGGCTGGCAAGGGATCGCGAAGACGCCTCGGGAGGATTCGCTCAACAGGGGCCCACGGTCACTCGGGACGTGGTAGGCCTCTGATCTTCGGAGGGATTCCTGCTGGAGGCTAGGACCACACGTGGTCCAAAGCACAAGTTCGTAGAACGTTGTGAAGGGGTTGCACTCGACAATAGTGCACGGTACCCAGGGGTCGCGGTTCCTCGTCACTCTTGGGGTCCACTGGCCTCAGCTTCGCTGGGGACTCACAATGGCCTTTGAGAAGTCAGGAAATGCACTTCTGGGCTGCAGGGACTTCAGACTCCGGCGGGAGCGGCGTAGTTTGCGACCGTCGTTTGTAGTTTTTGGTGCCTGCCAAGCAGGGGAGTCACTCCTTGACTCCAAGGGAGATTCTTCAGTCTTCCAAAGGTAGTGGAACGTCGAAGGTCCGGGATTCTTCTTCAGAGCGTCGTCCAGGGGTATCTAGTTTGCAATGCACAGGTTCCCCCTCTTATACTAAAAGAAAGGGAGGGACTAGCTCTATGACCCCACCTATGGGAGGGTCAGGGGAGTGGGTGGCTACACCTACTTCCCTTTGTCCAGTTTCGCGCCAGAGCAGGGGCAGGTAGCCCCTGAGCCGGTTTGAACTGGGGTATGCACAGAGGAGCCTTCTGCTCCCCCAGTGCAGGACTTCAAAGCACTCTAAGAGTGCACCCACCCAGCCCCAATACACTAAACCCTGTCTGGAAGGTGGTCACACCCCCTTGGGACAGGATATCTATTGTTGGGCTTCCTCCACTGCGAGTGTTGGTCATCAGCAGGAGGGCAGCCCAGTGTCTGTGACTGGTGGCATCCATTTTGTGATGCCAGGGCTCTGCAGGATTCTATCGCGTTTCCACAGTAGGTACATGTCTATCCCTCTAGAAGGGTGGAATGCTACCCCTGCCGCCAGGACTGGCGGGGGGGGGGGGTAGTATTCCAAAATGTTTGACACCAAACACGACATGTTTTGATGCAGCCATTCCAAAGTTAGCATTTTACTGCGAGGATATAATGCACTTAAAAGTATATGGTTTAACCGCATCCACAAACAGCCCCAGAGAATGGACTCTGAGAGCTGCAGAGGGGCCCTGCTCAGGCAGCGGCACCCTCTCACATAGGAACCAAGCACCCTGCCCTCAGGATTGATAGGGCCTGCCTTAGGGGTGACTGATAGGTTTAAATGTGTGTGCAGGAGAGATATAGGAAACCTATATCTCAGTGAGGGGTGCTAGCACCACCTCACCCAGGCTGCAGTAGCAGGCCTGTGGTGTCAGTTTTAGTCTGCTTCCCAGGGGTGGCATAATACATGCTTCAGCCCCTGGTAGGCCTGTGAAGTACCTAGGCCCTTGGTACCTAAGGTACCATGTACTAGGGACTCATAAGGTACCACAGTATCCAATCACTAGTGCACCTAGAGTGCACTCCAAATCGTTTAAAGAGAAAGCAGATAGGCTGGGGACCTGAATATCAGGTTCCCAGCCAAACTAAGTCAAAAACCAACAAAACACCAGGAAAAAAAATGGGGGCAACCATGTAGTCAGATTCCACCTTCCTACAACCACCCCCCGCTTCAGTTTGTCACCCAACCCGTTAACATTCCACCTTACGATGCGGAGAGATCTCATCGTCATGTGGGCAGACATATTGCATACGAGCGGTGTAGTAGGTCATCAGGCCATGGTTCCCGCGTGTACTGCCTTGCAAAGTGTATAAGATCTGCGTGACCCGTGTAGTCCGTGTATGTTTCAGAAAGTGCGATATTTCCAACACAAAGAAAAAGATAAACAAATCAAACTAATCCCCCCCTGACCCCAACTCCCGAGTCCCAACCCCCCTCCCTGCCTCCCTGCTTGACGGGCACTGAACCACCCGCCACCCCCAACTTGCAGAGTGCCTATCGCCCACCCTCAACAGTGTTAGGAACGTGACCAAACCCCACTCCCTGAGGCAATAGTTCAGGTGAAGACAAATACCCCCTAACAGTCGGCCCAACAATACAGCAATTGGACCAATTAAAGGATACAGTACGTAGAATCAGAATAACAAAATCACCCCCGCTGGAGGTGGGTAAGTTGACCGGACTAAGGCAAGGACATCCGTATCGTGGTGAGATAAAGAAGGCAAATGAATAGACAAAAATGAGCGTCCTGTGTTCGGCGAGAGTCATCTCAGATAGGCCTACCAGCCAGAGTCTTAAAACAACAGTGCCAAGTCTCTAGGCCTTATCCCGTTGGTCCCTGTGTCATTGAATCACCGCTCGGAGGGGACATTGTCCGCGGACTCAACCTTCCGTTGTTGACTTCGTTGTCTGCTGGTTTGCGACGACGTTTATCGACTGCTCTCCAGCCATTAAGCCAGTCCCAAGCATCTTCCGGCCTAGTAAAAAACCACACATTCCCCTCCGACTCCACTCGTAGCTTGGCGGGAAACAACATGGCGTATTTGATGCTTTGGTCTCGCAGTGCCCGCTTAACGTCCAGGAAGCTACGACGTTGTTTCTGGACCCGCAGGGTGAAGTCCGGGAAAAGGGTGACCTTGCTGTTGTCAATAGCTAGTGGGGGGCCGTCCGCGCCTTTTGGAGAATTACGTCTCTGTCACGGTAATTGAAGACTCGTGCCAACAAGGGTCGGGGCGGCGCGGCCGGCTAGGCCCTGCCTCCTGGGACACCGATGCGCACGTTCAATAGAGAAATACTGAGAGAGCCCCTTCGGTTGCAATTGCTTGAGAATTAAGTCTTCGACAAAGAGGTCTGCTGTAGGCCCCTCTGTATGTTCAGGCACCCCCAAAATACGGATATTGTTGCGCCGCATACGACCTTCATAATCGTCGAGTTGTAATGCCATGACTTCTTGGGTTGCGTGTAGTTCGGCCATCTGGCTTTTAAGGAGATCAGTGTCTGTGGAGAGGTCTTTGGTGGTGACTTCGACTTCATGTATACGTTCCGCCATTTTCTTCATGTCTGCTCTCATCAGGGAGACCTCCGAAGCGACTATATCGATACGGCCCTCCAGGGAGGTGCGCACTGCCGTTATTGCGGCGAGAACATCCTGTAATGTGGGCTCTGGTTGCTTCCCACTGGCGTCTAGGCTGGTACGCTTCTCCTCTTGGCTTTTCCATGCAAATTTATCAAGTTTGGCCTGGAGCGTCCCCCGACCGCTGCGATTGCCCGCCATGATGGCGTCGTAGTGGTGGTATGACGTAGCGGAGGGCCGTGGCCGTACGAGCTACTCGCCGTCGCCTGCTTGCGAGAAAAAAACCCCACAACGGCCTGTCGGTTTTCACCCAGGTGGACCCGGACCCTGAAGTATCGTCGATGCAGCGGGGGGGGCTCACCCAGGGAGGATAGACGAAGGGGCAGTTCCACCAAGCGAAGATGGGGCCGCGCCTCCAGGTCAGATCGCCAGCACGGGTTGCCGATGTATGGCGGCGCCTAGGCCGGCCCGTAGGGCAGGACAACGCAGCGTTTGGGTGTACAGCCTTCTCAACAGGGTGCGAGCCGTCGCATCCGGACACGACGGTATCCGGGGGGGCTCCGATGGTCAGTGGGGCACTCCGGCTGCTGAGCCGACCTGTGTAGGGCCTGCGGGGGGGCAGCTCACTCACCGGTCGCACACCGGTAGCGTCGGTCGTCGTGTGGCTCTCCTGGCTCACATAGTCACCAGGCCCCAACCGCCGCCGCGGCGTAGTGTAGAAGCGCGCTGCCGGATAGAGGCCCAGCGCCCTTAGTTCCGCCGCATCACCGCCACACAGCCGCCGCCAAACACGGTGATTTTCGGTCCAGCAGTCGCTCTCGACACCAGGATCAAACGAGCTCCTCAACGACAAATTATGGCCGGGGCAAGTCTGTATTTGACGGATTAATCGGGAGTGGCGCTTCGGAGCAAAGCTACCGTGCGGCCATTTCCCTCGGCAGTTGGCCACACCCCGCTGACCCGCTTTTTTGACGTCAGTCCACTTTTGGGCTCTCTAACTAAGGATTGGATTGTATTCATATTGTACTGAGCGTAATTTATGGAATAGGCACAAAACCTAAGTTCCTAAGTAATCCTGCCAAGGGAGCAACATAGATGTTGAATAAAGTGGGACTTAGACACGATCCTTGGGGTACCCCTTTTGTCAGTGCCACGGTCTTAGAGCGGAATGGGCCCAGGTTAATAGTCTGAGTTCTATGTGAAAGGAAACTCAACATCCATTGTAAAGCTGTTCCTTGGATTCCTATTTCTCTGAGTCTCCTGAGCAGAATTTGATGGGAGACAGTGCCAAAGGCCGCCGACAGATCAAGCAGTACAATCAGTATGTTGCAATTTTGACTATTTAGTGCAAAGTTTAAATGAGGCGGGGTATATCCCTTTAGGAGGATGTTTAGATGACAAGAGGAGAGCGATTAAAATTGCTATATATATATGGAGAGTGCAGGGGCTATGCTGAAAAATCTCCCGCGTCCAGTCTGGCTCCTGGGGATATTCTAAAGGTAATGAATCTGCAGTTAAAGTATCTACCAGAAAGAGCGTTGTTGAAAGTAAGGAACAGAAGTAAACATAGCAGCACAGACTGGTGCACGTACATACAAATACCTACGAATACAGACATGCACACAGCCACACCCAGAAGTACAAACAGGCACAGACGCACTTTGAGATTAAGACTGCCAGACAGTCAGGTGACCACACTGCTTCCAGGCAAGCACACAGGTAGTCTCACTAATACAAACATAGACAAGCACTTTGACATGCACACGTAGCCAATCAAACCACACAGGCATAGAAAAAGACAAGTAAGCATATAGACAAGCACAAAGTTAAATTAAGGCATGAAAAAAAACAGGCATGCAAAGGCACACAGTACACTCATGCTGAAATGTTTGATAACTTACATAGAGGCTATCAGAATCAAATAAACTATCACAGACACGCATTCTGGAATGACCTCCCAGCGATGTCTGCCATATCCTAAGCCCTGGAGTTAATATTCGAGGCGGGGTCAACTAGAGCTATTATCTCACATCTGTGTACTGGTTTGAAAAGCGGGAGACAGAGGAAGCCTTTGAAGGCGAGATGTCCGTGGGAGACTTACCTACAGTAGCCCCTGATTGACTGCGAGTGGAATGTGCCTGTGCTCTGGTTCAATCTGTGGCCTGCAACGCTAAAGATTTAACTCATTCTACTACTTGCACCACACCTATCTCATGCCCAAGAGACTTAAAAGAATATTCCCGACACATCCTTCAACATGCCCCAGATGCGGTAATGGGACAGCGCAATTTCTGCTTACTATTTGGGCCTGTGGTTGGCTGTTGACCTACTGGCTAGCAATGGTTGCTGCACTCTGTTGGGTAACCACCCTGAAATTGCGTACCTCAGTAAAGCTACGCCTGCAAGGATTAATATCCAGGCCCAGCAAGTGGCAGAATATTAGACATAGGTTTGCGGTTTTGTGCTTGCTTTTGAAATAGCGGCGCAAAGCTACCCACTGGTTGTCACCGTGTGCCCCAACTCCAAACCTGGATTATGGATTTGACTAAATGGACTGTTGCAGAGGAGCATCGCTTAAGGGAAGTGCTGAGAGATGAGAATTCTGAGGGTGGTTTAGAAATTCAGGCAGAAATGATCACTCTCCTGGCGGCGGACCATGTCAGCCGGCATACTCAATAAAGATACAGTACTGAGGTTCCATCGGAAGATGAGAGGAGCACATCAGAGGGAGCGCAAAGGTTAGGAGATCGGGTGATGAAGGAATCTGGTATGGAATTAATGCATGCAGATTCAAATTGGCACTGTTGCACTCAGTACCCAAGAATCCCTCTATACTGCACAAAGAATGTGTACTGTTGTAGGCTTGATGGGCTGTGATAACCTGGCTTGTACTTTGTAACAATGGAATGCTGCGTTGCGCCCTTGTTATGTTATATTATGAAAAAATTGTAAAAAAAGATGGTAAAAAAAGACACACACACACACACACATCCAGTGACTGCTAGTCTAGTCATACATATTGCTCTGCTTTTAGTGCAGGCCTCTCTGTTGGCAGGTAGGTGCTCCGGTGATGCTGGAGCGGAGGCTCTCCTAGGGAACAAGTATGCCTGTATTGTATGGTTCTCCAGCATGACAGCAGTTTGGCTGTCCTAGTGGCTTGCAGCATTTACATGCGTTAGGCACCTTACAGTAAGAGCTCTAGACCTGATTTAGTGGACTCTGGGGAAAGTGAGGTAGACCAGTAGTACATGCTGGACCCTTTGCAACGGTGTCATAGCACAGTACAACTTCTTGAGAAGACATCGCTGTATCCCAGATTTCCCTGCCTGAACCTTTTTGACATTAACCAGTAGACCTAGTAGGTGACTCTGTGGGAAACAATGATGAGCAAAGCACACTAGTTATGAGCACGTTGATGGCCACATTGGCTGGTCTTGCTCGGTCACTCCTGCGTATCACTGAGCCGTTCTTGTCCACCTGTACTGCTTTCTATTTGTTTGTGTGCGGACCCAATCAGGAGCCACAACCCCAACCTTAAAGGTATATTAGTTGAATTAAGGAAACCGTGCTCAATAATTAAACCAGCCATCATTGGCCCCAAACCATCCCACATCGATCTACAAAACTGGTCCTTACTGGTATGTTGGGCAGGTGCTTCTGGCAGTGCACAATTGCCCGACACACAACCAAAGTCTGTTTGAGAAGCTATTTCTAACCCCAGATGATCGTATGTTCTGAGCCATTGCACTCAAGTCAATAGAGGCAAAAGGGGAGAAAATGTAGCTTAACGGCTAGAGCGGCCAACTCTGAAGCTGGGGAACCAGGTTCGAGTCTGGCGGGAGGCTCAAACATCCTGTGATTCGGGGCTAATCACTTAATCTCCATGTGGATAAAAAAAAAATGAATGTGCCTGTCTGTAATGTAATGCAACTGGTGCTCAAGTAAAGCGCTCTGATACCTTTGAATCGAGTTTGCGCTATTTAAAACTGAAAAAAAAAAGATAGACCAGAAGATAACCATCACTGCCGACTTATATTTGGGATGTGGGTGAGCTGGGAATCCATAACACATGCTGCAGTGACGCAAGGCTTTTGGACAAAGGGCACAGTTGGATGTTGTAGCTCAGTCTAGAATGTCTTATCTTGAAGTTATTTTATCTCCTCTTCTGGTAAACACTACCATCGCGGAGCAAGTAAAGGGGGGGGGGGGGTTTCTCAGTTGGCCAAGACTTGCTGGTTTGGCACGGGACCTTTTGAAATTGTAACAGTGCCTAAGTCATCTCTATTTTCACTAACTGTCTATGTCGGCAGTCAAGCATGACGGCATGCATAATTGGGATACCCAGAGTTTCAAGAAGGACTGTCTGGATGGAAAAGTCCTCTGCATGGTTATGGACATGTACCCCTGCCCTTAGTGCCTAACTGTACTGTTGTCTGGATCCCTAATACTGATTTTTGGTGTCCTAGGCAAACGTGGATCATGCGTGTGCGCCATGACAAAGGCCTGTCTTTCAGATTGCAGCCGTGCTGGACTGGGAGGGGCGAACAAACCGCTATCTTCATAGTGGTGGAAGGCTAATGCCTTCACAAAGTGTTAAGCAGCACGGGATCTGTGGTGGCAGCATATCTTGTAGTGATCAGTAGGAGTGGACAAGTTCTTTTTAACCTGTAACACTGGAGTGAGGCCTACAGGCTCACTCACCTTTTTAAATTTCCTCTGCTGTGTGCTTAACTACCCCTTGGCTTACATCAGTTGGATGTAGAGTGCTGCACAGCTCAGGAGTGGTGACTCTGAGCTGGATGTGTGCCAGGGAAGGGTACAGAACAGGGACAGAGCAGTGCTGTGCAGTGCTTGCATGGTGAGTGTGTGTGTACTGGGTGTATATAGACCACAGAGGAATACATTACATGAGAGATGTAGTGCTGTGTAGTGCATGCTCAGTGAAAGCATGTGCTGGGTGTATGTGTGCTTGCGAGAAGTACAATACTTGATGGGTGAAGTGTTGTGCATTGCGCTCATGATGAATGTGTGTACTAACAGTAGGCGTGTTTGCATGTAGCACAGCATGGAACAGTACAGAAAGAATACAGCACTGAGCAGAGCTCACAGAGTGTTTGTGTGCTGAATGTATGTGCGCATGTGGTGCACACTACATTGAGGTGACAATACTGGACAGTATATGTGCTGTGTGTGTACACTGAGTGGCCTGCAATTGTACATGACATGGAGGACCCTGGGTTCCATTTTTAAAAAACCCCACGCCTGCCTCATGAAAACATGTGGAGTGGAGGAATCCACCACCCTAGACATATTTGTGTATTGCTGCATTCCTGCAAGCTGGGTGGTACACACTGAAGAAGTGAGAAAGAGGGAGACTCCACCTGTACTTTTGAAAAGGTGCTCTTTGATTCAGTGAGAGATCACAAGGGGAAGGCCTGGACACATCTCAGAAAGGAGATGGGCTTGATAGGGGAATCATAAAAAACAGGGCTGGGAGCCCAGGATTAACCTTTTCATCCACATATCACTGTGGCTGACATCCAGGTGTTAACTCTAGTCACTCCCATGGCCCATGTTGTGTGACTATCCACTTCGGAGTCTCTCCTGCTATGACAAACAGTTTGTCAAGAGGAAGAAGAGCGAAGAAAAGTGTGCACTTCAAAAGAAGCAGAACCCAAACATAACATTTAATAGACCCAGACCCTAAATCACATTTGGTGTCTGGAAATGGACTTTAAGAAGGGGAGGTTGAGATCCCCGAAATTTGTCATTTGTCAAGCAGCCAGACTGCTAGTCTCCCTGATGGGTGAGGGGACATCACCCAGGGACACCAAGACCAGCTGCTTTCAAAGTCTGGGGCACCAGCGCCTGCCTGCGCCAGTGTGCCCTGTGAGGAAGAGGAGAGCGCTAGAGGGAGCGAGATCCAGTTGCCGAGAGGACTCCTTGTGAGAGGAGACTGCTGCTACACTGATCAGCAACGCCCAGGACATATTGTTTGGGGTTAAGGGCAACAAGTTTTAATGTGTATTTTGTCCTTGGGACAAGTAGGCCCAACCCCCTACAGCACAAACCCTTTGGCTGCCAGTTTACAGTAACACATTATGGATCAGGGAATGGCATTGTCTGCAGTTAAGGTAATATTTGTGTCTATGTGTTAATGCTGTTCAAACTTGTATTTATGGTTCATTAATGCAAAGCCTTTATTATTAGGGTGAGCACTCTAAATAAATGTTGTAAGCTCGGACAGCACTACTGACAGTGGTTCCAGTATAAAAATGTGTACACTGGTTTTCAAAGTTTAGCAAGATGAGGCTATGTATAATGCACCCAGAATGCTCTCTGATTAGATGCAAATATTTGTGGAAGTTTGAAAGCAAGATTGATGAGTCTGCTTCCAAAATAAAATGTTCACAAAAAAATGCAAGTAGGAAAAAAAACATTTAGCTAAACTACTGTAAAATGTTAGGTACCATTTCTTTGCAGCGTCATTTGGTAAAATGTGTTGATGTATGCTAGTATTTCCCAAAGATAATCATAATGGAAAATCATTGTAACCAGTTTCAATAAGCTTATGAGGAACACGAATAAACAAGCATTGGCAAAGCCAGCAGGTCTGAAATTGGTGGTTAGCCTTTTGGTTTTGTCAATGTGCGACTTGTTTTGGTATGGTTTTTGTAAAACCTTATTGGTGTGGGAGCTGCCGGGCCCTCACAATTATAACAAACATTGGTAAAAGCAAAATTTGTTTTTGGTCTCAAAAAGCACACATTGCCGCAGAAGTTCCTGGCACTGAACAAAAATACTTGTGTGTGCTGATATGCACCTTGTGAAAGAGCAGAATGCCGTCACTCACAGTAAAGGCAGCCGATAGAGCGATTAAAAGTTTAATAAACACAAAAGGTCATGGTTAACGCCAGACCTAATTAGGGACTCAATTATTAAAGAAAGTCTCAAAAGTGCACCCATGGTATATGTCCTTGCATTAAGTGCAGATATACAACTTCTGTGAATCCACAGGAATTTACAGAAGTAGGCCAAGAAATAGTACTCCTAGAAATTATTTGTGAGCTGCATTTTAGCATGAGCAAATTTGCAGGTGTAGATTTGCTCATGCAAAAATCTTGTGTTTGCAAGTTCACTTTCCCTCCAACCACTTTTTTCCCAACCCTGAAAGAAGTTTCACATCTTCCATTGTCAGGAGTAAAGGTCCAACCTTTCTCAGTATGGGAAAAGATTAAAGAATAGTTGGTGAAAACCCTTAAATCATGCAAGTAAGTAGGTTTGCACAGACTCAAACGGGCATTCCAAAACTGGAACTATTGCTTGCCACTACCTTTAGTCCCAGTATGTAGATATGCGGAAATGTAGTAACATAAGGGAATGGCTAGTATTCAAACCCTACTATGTTATGGACCCTGGCATAATCAGAGAGGCTATATCAGAGGTCTTACAAAATGAGATTGCTGCCATAATTTGTCGGCGCATTACAAGGCACAAAAGGTACAAGTGGATTTTATTACAGGACAAGTAGATTTATGAAGCAACCTGCCCCATGGACAAGTAGATGTTTTATTAAATTCCACACCCATGGACCCTCATATGCCAGGAGAGGGCCGCCGTACAGATAACCTTAAGCGGATTGCTGTGCGGGGAGAGGTAAACCTGTGCGGCCCTGGTTAAGGTTACGCCGTATGCCAGGAGGGGTCACGTGAAAGTTGTTGCTGGAGCCTGTGCAGAGCCTAGCGGCGACCCTGTATGCCAGGACCACATAGTTGTACTTTGTCGGTCTGATTCATGTATTTACCATGTGAGGGCACCCTGCCTGGTCTGAAATTCACACCTGTCAGGAGAGTGTGTGTGCTACAGGCACTCTTGAGCCTTTTTGAAACATATACTGACTTCAAACAATAAAACAAAATATCAGCTCAGTAGAAACTACGTTATACTTACTGGAAATCAGATAGTGGAATGGTAGTAGTCTTGTGCCCAACACTGTCCCGTGATTTCGGCCTTTTCATCTAGCAGCTTGCCTTAAGGCAACAAACATGTGGTCTCCCAGCAGGGGAGGCATACATGTCCTGATGGTTTTCAAGTCGATCCCCTACAATTGTTCGATATATTCGTTTGTTGTGGCTGAGAACTATAATTTGCCATCTGTGCTTCTGACTTGCCCTGTCAGCGACTTAATGTTCCAGAAAAAAATGTCAAACATTTTAAGAATTGTGCACGCCCCCATCTCTTACAGCTTGAAGACTTCAACAGAGTCTTCGGAAATTAAAAAAAAAAGACTTGCTGTAGTTGAAATGTATTCCCTTGTTTTTGTACCCTTTATACAGAGAATCTAGAATAGATCTTTTATTACTGCGTCCTAAAGCGATTTTGTTTTACCCAGCATTGTCACCTTTTGTTGCCGAGTTTTGAACGTGTGCAACAAAAAATTGACCCAGTGTACCAGTTAGTTATACCTCTGTAGCTCACATTTGAGCAGGCTTCCTTTTAAATTCGTGTTCACAGTACTCACACTTCGGCTCAAACGTTGGGTTGAAGAATAGCCTGATCTTTTATTCCTCCCCCAAAGAAGTACCTTCTTCTAAACCTTTATTGAGGAACACTTCTTATCATGAGATAGGTCCAAATATATATTAGTCAAATGTGTCCAGAACTCCATTATGCCTCCGTGATAGGTTGAAAGTATTATTTAAAAGTAATACAAATTCACACTCGGGTCTCCAAAAACCATACCCCTCCCACCCCAGTAACTTTGGAAAGAGATTCTAAAAAAGATATTAAAAATTGGTGAGAACGCATCCATCAGCGCCAAACCAGAGCCTTATGTTTCCACCTACCTTCCATTTTCCCTTCTCTATGTCCAATCGCTATACCTGACCAAAGTTATGTTGGCCGTGTTAAATGTTTTCTCCAGACCCAGACGTTTTCTTGTTTATCACTGGTGTCTTGGCTACTATTGCACTGCTCACTGCATGTTAAGTATTATTATTTGGGTTTTTGCTCTGCAAGGGCAGAGTGGTCAGGCAGTCACCGCGTATGTAGGTAGATGGAACGGGTTTTGAATGTAGATTCAGTATGAAACAAAGTTATAGTACTCAATATAGTCCATTGTCCCAGTAAAAGCTAGTATGCGATCAACACCCCTTTATGGAGTGCTCGCCACTGCCTCCCTCCCTCTTCAATACCAACACACTTCAAGACCTCCTGTACACCTCTTTGTAGCTTAAAAAACTATTTGTGGTGGGACAAGTGACGGTCAAGGCCAACTCCTGTTAACAGATGACAACAAGTAATGGATGGAGGGATGGGGGTACCCTTGAAAAAACAAAATGAAATAATGAAAGGTGATGGGTTGAATGTTTGCAAAAGTCTCTGTCACTTTCAGTCACTTGAGGCCACATTCTAGTCCATAAAAATAAAACAAATTGGAGGGGCATGTCTTTTTAAAATAAACAGGCAAAAACAAGAAAAAGGAGGTAGCTTTCACCCTGGAGTTTGACTGTGGGACCAATTGTTTCTAGCTTACAGCCCAGACTTTCATTTTCCTACCTTTTATCTGCCGTGCCACCTGTAAAGTAGAAGAGAGTTCGGGGAAAAGGCAGCAGTCTTAAAAAAAAAAAAAAAAAAAAAGCACAGTGAAACCCTGTACAGCGCTCCACTGCCTTTTGACTAAGTTAGCGCTATAGAAATGCCACATACATACATATGTACATTAGATTGCGGGAGGTGAACACCATGCTGCAGGAAGGTCACAGGCACATAGTGTATGTGGCTGTGACCTTACCACAGTGCATAGTCCTGGAGTCTTGGGAGTAATTTCGTTACCTGAGTTTGTCTTTTATTACATTATATAACGGTGTTAAAAAGCTCCTTTTGTGACCAAGGTAAAACTGCTACCGGGCACATCAGAGGATTCAGCTGCCCAAACAGCCAAACTGATTTCAATCAGATGTGGGCGAAACTCCTGTGCAGCCTCTAATGAGGATCTCCCTTGAGCGCTGCAAGGACGTAGGAACCCATCATTTTTTGCGATATGTAATTTATCCTTACAGAATTCTCCATTCATACATGATATGGTCTCCATGCACAACACACACATTCAGAAGAACACAGCACAAATTCAAAGGAAGCGAGGGATCTTAGTTATGGGACACTGTGTGGATTTTAATAGGAAAATCAGTAGACCGCTCTCCTTGGGGTACAGGTAAAATTCCTGTTCCCGTTTGCTGCCAATCAGATGCCACTAACCATTAGTCTCCTCACTGCCAGGTTATTTTCAGCAAACACCCTCTGCTATGAATGTAGATACTCTTAGAGTCCACCAGAGTCAAGTTCTCTGTTGGGGCGCAGCATGAAATGCACTTAGATCTTTTTCTATTGGTCTTGGGAATTCAAAGCCACACTGCAAAAAAAGAGTACCACATAATGAACAAAAATGAAACAAGATGTGAATCGCCTCTCCATGAGGAACCTTTGTCCGAATAACCATGGCATTTTCCATTGTAAGGTGTACCGAAATAACAACGGAATTTGCCAAGCTCACATTCTCCTCAGAGGACTCAGAAACTAGCAGTTGGCAGCAACTACTTTTAAATCAGAAACCCTTTAGTCCTGGTACAGCCATCTCCACTTCCCTCACGGATAATAAATTCCTTATGTCTTCATCCATGCACAGAGCCTTCTGAACTGGCAAATAGGTGACTTGTGAGCTCTACAGAAAAATTCCTTTGTAGTATGGGAATGGACTCTATGCAGGTCCCTATGCCATCGCATTTGGAAGTAAACATTTAAAAATGCTGCAGTCAACACTGATATTACGCCAGTGTGCCCACATTTCTCCCTACATCTTTCAACAGGCTCCCTGACCCTAAATACATGACATTCAAATCCTCTGCATCACCCGCCGTGTGTTTTACAGATCTTCCTTCTTTCCTCCTCAAGAAACTTATTTTTTTAAATTTTATTTTTTTAGAGTTTTATATAGCGCGAACCAGAGCCGAGAAATCAGGTACCAGAGCGCTTTACATGAGCACCAGTTTCGTTACAGATGGACACATTCATTTTTGTTAGGCATTGGGAGATTAAGTGATTTGCCCAGAATCACAGGATGTTGAGCGTCGTTGCCGAGACTCGAACCCGGTTCCCCAGCTCCGAAGTCAACTGCTCTAGCCGTAAGGCTACATCCTCTCCCCATTCGCTTTTATAAACGGGAGTACCATTCTAAAACAAAAGTGCACATGGCGGCCTTTCACCTTTCGTCAGACTTACCATATCCTGAATTATCTCCCCTGTAGCATTTATTTTTTTATGTATTAGCATTTAGGGGCTCTGTAAAGCATCCCATGCCATATTTCTACAGTCCGTGCCTTTGAGGGGTGGCTTTACAGAGTCCAATGTTAAGGTGCATCATTCAGTTTTGCAGAACTAAGTTATTTTGGTTAAGTCTCAGCTCGAATCAGAATGCCTTCTTAATCTCTCGATGTAGATACTTTCTTCAAGGACATTAGGTGAAAAAGCCTTGATTGGGTAAGGTAAGCTAAGCTTGTGGTAATGTATTAGGTTGCTGGGGCGTTAGCCAGGAGAGAGTTTGTCCCAGATCTGACCAGCCAAAAGGCAGTAGAAGTTGTTGCAATATTGTTTTGGGCATTGGTTGAAAGTTTCTGTGGTTAGCCTATTGTGGTCGAGTGATCTATACTAGAAAAGATGGGTGTTCTGGCTCCTCCCGATCTTGTTGAAGCCCTCATAAAGTCTTGCGCAGTAGAGGAATGCTCCAGATGGAAGCTAACAAATGAGAACCGTTTTCCATGCATCACTTTGATTTTGAATCAGTGTGTGGTCAGAAGTAAACATTCCTCGGATAATTAGCCTGGAAGCCTAGAAATAAATTTCAGAAAAGAACGGTCAGGGCCCATTTAGTATGCCATTGTGGGTCTGATCGCAAAGTGTGCCCTTTTACTTCACACAATTTGCGATCAGACCCTAAATGATCTTTAATTTTCTCTTTGCATGCTATTGTTCCCTGGTATCAGACCAAGTCCTTTTCAAATTCAATATTCGCTTTTACCTCCACCGCTTCTGTTGGGATGGAGGATGTTATTTTATTCATTTTCCTTTATGTGAACTCCATTTCAAAGAGTAGTCTTAAACTTTTAAAAGGCGTCCTTCTCATTTATTTCCATTAACAATTCAAATATCTCTTGCCATATTCTTCCTTCCAGTGTATATACTGAGTTACACCATGTACCATTTTTGTACTTTATTTTTTGATCTTTCTTCATTCCATCTTTGCTCCTTCGAAGGCAAGGCCTCAAAACTAAATATAATACCCCAGCCAGTGCTCATCAGAGACGTGGGTAGTGATCCGATCTGAGTACCAAAATAACTGGACATGCTAGTCCATTGCTCTTGACCACCTCATAATCACTGGTGCCACTTTTAGTGCACCATCTCTCACCTTTCTACCGTACTGGTCAAGCCCAAAAAATTAATCAAGGCTATGGAACCTAATTCAATTGTTCTTGATCCCCGCTCCAACAGGGTGGCCACTGACTCGATATCGGGCCTCACACAACATACCAATTCAACTCGCTTTCCATAGCCACCACTTCAAACTATTTCAAGGGCTTCACAATCGTTCTCCTTCGCCTCACAACAAGCAACAACATAGACGTTTAAAAGCGTATCCAGCAAAGTGTAATGCAGGCAACATAAGTGCACATTAACAAAACATCCAGCAAAATGTAAATATCAAACACCTCATAGTTAAAATCCAGTTTATTCGTCATAGCATCCTTTCTTGCACTTCCTCAGCAAATCATCGGAGTTGATCATTTGTTATTTTCATCTAAGCTTCTCTACTAAAGACACTTTAAAAAAAGGAGAGGCAACAGAAAACAAGTATCAACATATTCATTAACAGTTTGGTAACTCTGTCCATTAATTCCAGAAATCACTCCAGATGTTTTCTGTTTGTTGTAAAACAAGTTTCTTTATTGCACATCAGATGCTTGACATAAAAAAACACAGCAGAATAGCCAAAGTGTTTCGCTCACACATCAAAGAGCTTCTTCAGGGCTAAGTAATGCTCCATTCATATGAATTATCCACTAGTAGGATCAAACACAAGTCCCCTATTAATTTTCCAATACACAGATTGCAAGACAAAGTCAATATTAATTCTTCTTGCCAAAGACCTTAATCTCATCAGTATATTGGGCACAGAAGTTCAATGAGCTATATATCGCATTGAGTCCTTCAGCCGTCCTAGGATGTAGCAATGTGGTGTTGTTGGTTTTTTGTTGCCTCTCCTTTTTTGAAAGGCTCAGCTGAGTTGCTTGGGTCTTAGGCAGTTGACTTCTAGAGGTGGGCAATATATTATATGTGCATAAGGAGGAGGACTAGTTGGATTGTGTGGTTAGATATACCATAGTTGTCAAGTTGCTGTTTATTCCACAAAGGACACTGCAGCTTTGGCAGCCTTGTAAAAAAAAAAAGCCTTGTCTTGAGCTACAGTCTTTAATTTTGTAGCATGAAGTATTGCATGTTTTATATTCTTGGCCCTGAGAGTTGCTTCAGGACCAAAGTGTCTGCATGCTGTATGGTCAGCAATGGTAAAGTCAGGGTAAAAACTCACTGTATGGATTATCGAAAAATAACTCACCAGCCTACTTCGCAGCATGTACTATCGTATCTTGCTTCCTGTAGTTTAAGACCCGAGCAATGATGGGAACCCCTATCTTCGACAATGTTGCATACATGCCAACCCTCCTGATTCAGGCGGGAGACTACCGATTTCAAGGCTAGTCTCCCGCCTCCCGATTCCTGCATGCAAAAATCCGATTATTCAACGGGCTTCTGCCGACAGGGACTTGTCTTGTGTGACTCGGGAGAATGCACTGCCAGTAACTTGGTCTCGCAGGCCAGTGCACAACATTTTTGTCACGCTCCCTCTGCCTGCTATAGTGCTTTCTTCGTGCTCCTGACAGGTAAAAAAAAGTATTTTTGCTTTTCTGATATCAGACCTTGCAGCAGTACACTTGCAAGACCCATACATGACAATAGACCCGATTAAGGCCTTGCCCTTATTAGAAGTCAATGTGAGAAATACATTCTCCTGATTATTTTTTAAAAATCTCCCGCTTTCCTCTGCTAAAATGTTGGCATGTATGATGTTGGGTGAGATGTGGCTCAAATACACAAGTATTGCCCCTTGCTTGGATGCTCCTTTAATGTATAAGACTCTCACCAAATTGATGATGGAATGGAGTTGCTGTATGTCAGTGCTGATTTGAACTCCTGAAGGTCGGTGCACCATGTACTGTTCTGCAATATGAGTGTGGGAACTAAGGGTTGGTAGTAAATTCTTGCACGGCGGGGTTTAAATGGGTGACTGTTGTTTTCCTGGTTAGCAGGGTTTTCAATGGCAATGCAGTTAATCTCTGATACTACTTCTGTTTGGGGGCGTGGGTCAGCAAAGGATCCACAGGTAGCGCAGAGCAAATTGGTTGTTAGGGGGTCCCAAAATCAACCCCAAGTTTTTTATCTCGTAATGAACTAGGGATAGACTATTTGGAAGATAAGGTAAGTTTTGCCCCCGTTATGCTCTGGATTAAGATTTGGCTAACTCCAGAGCTGGCGTTTACTCGAAAAATAGTGGAGGACTGTCTTGTGCAAAGTAACACGAGAGCTATTCCTTGGCTAAAATACATGAAAAATACTGTTTCCGATCTAGGAACGAGTGACCATTTTGAACAGCCAGGAAAGATAAATTCATATTCTGAGGGCCAGGTTAAGGAAAGGTATTCTGTAAATAAAGAGGAGGCCAGCCTTATGATGCTGCTGGACTCAGTAAAAGTTCAAGCTTATGTGCCACTTTCAGTCGTTCAAGGTATGGGGCCTTATTTAACCAGGGCAATGGTGAGGATGTTGTGCAGCGGCCAGAGCTGCCGACTCTGGAGCTGGGGATCCAGGTTCGAGTCTCGTCGCAACATCCTGTGATTTAGGGCAAATCACTTAATCTCGCCATGCCATGATTAGCGCCTGGATACCCTAATGGGTGATAAGCTATGCTATGTAAATCTACAAACTTAATGACACCGGAGCATAGATTTTACCATACGCGGTTGAGGTCAAACACAATACATTACTTTAGTGGCCTTCCCGGTCACAGGCACCTGGTTTCTTTCATTACCATGTTGCCCATGCGATGGGAGGTCACACCAGTTAACTAAACACTTTGTTATTTTGCACTCTGTTCACTGCCACCAGAAAACGGTTTCTCCATCCAATACTCACTGGAAGATCCTTCGTGAATCATCAGAAGGGAATGCTTTTTCTACAGCGTCTTGAGCCACGCCTTAATATGTTGTTCTGTTTTGAATTTTATTACAAAAGCGCTGAAATTAAGGAACAACTATGCATTGTGACCCACTTATGGCCAATGATTCCCTGTCACTTTTATATACTAAAGGGGAGAATATTTAGTGCTGGCCCGATTAAGATATGATTTCACTGTGAAATTCTTTTTAGCATGTTCTTCACTTTTATGAAGAAGAGCCTATAAGGGAGAGACAGTAGAGAGAGACTAGATATATTCTTTCTAATTTGCTGTGATGAGATGGATACACTGTAAGCCATGTATCTTAGCAGTATTTGCACTTTTATACAGGATACATTTGATAATAGAGAGAGCTTAGGCATCCCACTTTTACAACTTTGTGGTATTTTACTTTTAGGTACTGTACGTGTTTTGTAGTCCCGTTTGTTAATATAAGGGTGGACACGGGCAATTAGGGTAAAGCTGTACCAAATGTATCTTTGCAATAGCATATTCTTGCGCATGAGAACGTCCTCTCCACTGAAAGATTTGTTATCTCCTTTGCAACAATTTTTATCATGATATTTTACCTCTTGCTGTGAATATTATGGTCTGTTATGGGCCGAATAAAGTATTTTGAAGTTGATACTACTACTGTTTGCTGCATAGCTTTCAGTGCCAAATGCAAATCAGGCACTTTGGGGACATGAATTTGGATACTTGCTAGTTGGGTGGGCTGGGGCTCGGTGGTGACCTTGGTCCCTCTCCAAGTGTGGGGCATATGTGGCCTTCGTTTAGAGCGCTGTTGTGATTGTGTATTTCCTCTTTGAGATGTTTGATTTGGTTATGTTGGTTTTTCTGTTGGTTTTTGGATTGGGATACATTTCGGTATGTCATTGCCAATTAGAGCTGGGCAATCTGGGAGGAGGTGAGGTTTGTATTCTGTGTTATTGGTGTTCTTACTTGCCGCCATATTACTGGTCAGTTCACTGATCAGGCAAGTGATGGGCAGAGTATGTGTACTCTGTGGTTTGGTGCGTGTAACATGTATTGAGTGGAGCCTGCTCTTCATATTTTACTAGTGCAAGGTTTGTTGTTTATGTTGATCTTTGAGATACTTAGGAAGATACACTTGTTGGTGGGTGAATCATCTTTTAATGATGTGCTTATCAGATTTCGTGACCAATCCCTAAGCTTCCTTCAGTGTACTGTTTGAACTATTAAATGGCTGTCCCTTTTAATGTAATTTATTGGAATGTGAGGCGACTGAATAACCCTTGGAAGGCAATAAATGTCCTTGCCTATGCACGTAGATGCAAGATGAATGTCCTGCTTCTCAAAGAGATGCACATAGCCTCCATTCAGACGGACTTCACTAACAGCTGTGGTTCTAAAAGATTCTTCGGGGCATACTCCTCCTTTTCTTGTGGATTTCGTACAATAACACATAAGAAATTACAATGTCATGGTCATGCTGATCAGGGCAGATGATTTTATGCTCGCTCTGCGCTGAAACTTCAGTACCTTGTGGCGTACTAGGATCTGGTTGACTTGTGGTGAACTTTAGACCCTTGCTCTCGCAGCTACTCATACTATTCCTCAGTCCATGACACACGTTCCAGAATTGATTTTATTCTATTCTCATTTCAACATTCCAGACTCCTATCTCTCTGTAGTACTCTGCCAAGGACACTCTCTGATCACTCTTCTGTGACTACACACTAATGGAAAAGAGCCAGGATCAGATTTTGGTAGCCAAAACTAAAGCTTCGATGTATCCTAGGAAGGATTTGCTGTGCTGCATGCCTGCCCCCCATATAATAATCCCAGTCGTAGCAGACAGAACCAGCATGCTCAGTGCCTCTTTTCTATCTGGTACAGTTATTGGGCCACTGCAGCACTCCATTCTCCTCTTCATCCAGACAAAAATACCTGCCACCCCGAAAAAACTTGCTAATTAATGACCTAGCTTCAACTTCTTGTATATCAGAAAGCTTATGGAAAGTATGTTAGAGCGAAAGCTCTAAGATAGTGTGGAACCTTTTTTTTTTTTTAGACTTCCTTATTTATTTGAAATCATATTTACAGCTTCTACCCCTCCCCAGGACCTCCGCCACAAGGAGACACACAGCCTAGTCTAAGACATGATGTGCCCTGCTTGGACTGGTGTGAGGAAGGGACCTGAAACATGGGTTTAATATGCTTTAAAAACTTGGCAAGAATCAGATTAAAAGGAAAGAATCGAGGGTAGTTTATCTGCTAGCATAATTCAAGAGCAGACATGCTATCTGTGAAGAAAAAACATTCATATACTCTTACCTCGACCAAACATCACTTGGCTAAAAGCCAGGAATCTATTTCTTAACCCAACATAATCAAATGCGTCCCTTCATGCAAAATACCAGAAACAATGTCTTTGTTGCAGTTGAGAGCAAGAGGTTTTTGTCCAGAGCTAGAAATCATTTTCTCTAAAAGAATATCACAGTTTGGGAATATCACTCAATGCAGAGAAAATTCTCACAGTGGTCTCATCTGAGGGGCAGCAATGGCCACAGGCAAACTACAAAGAGCGGCACTACCTTGGTTTTCATACTGGATTTGCTGGACTCTCTTAAGACATTATGTTCTCAGCCTTAACTGAGGGGAGACAGTCTATCCAGAAAGAACAGTTGTGGTCTTGACTTGTGAGACACCGCATTATGGGCCTCAATCTCTCATCTGAGGACATAAACCTACTGGAACAGCTTAAGAATAGCACACTTGGTGAGTTCAATGCTCAACTGTAAAATCATAGGGGCAGTATAAACGAGGCACTCAGCTGTTCTAGAGATGCACCACACGAGTGATTGGTGAACGGCACAGGGGGCGTGTCTTGGGCTCCCCTTATACCTGGTAGCAGGTGCGACAAGAGCACACATGGCCGCACTCTAGGAACACACAGGAGATGCTGTTACTGAAGCAGACAATGCAGATATTCTTCACCGTCTCCTCATTCTCTGGGTAACCATCACGCTGGAGCCGTGCTTGAGATTCCTGGAACAGGTTCTGAACCTCCTTCCATCGTTGTTTTTCACGGTACAGCAGCTACTGTCGACGCAGAATGAAGAAGAGGCTGGTGCAAGTGGCTACCCCAAAGACTAGGGTGAGAATCTTCCATATCCTCATTCGAGATTCCTGCTTTTGTACTAGTGACTGGAAATTCAAGCTGCTCAGATAGTACTACATCCCAGTCTTGGGTGGCTGAAACTTGAAAGTTTCATGGTCCAGGACCACCTCCTCCACCGCTTTCAGCATCTCCTCTGTTTCCAGGATGCCGTTGGGTCGCTCGCCACTGAAGTAGTGGCCAATGCTGTCGGTGAAAGACTGCACTGAAGGGTGGAACTTCTCAAACACAGTCTCCAGATCAAGCTCCCCTGCTTCCATTGGCTTCAGCACCCTTATAGACACGGATCCGCTACAAGCATCCTCTGGAACCAGTTCGAAGGGAACCGTGTTAGTTTGCTGGTGAAACAACTTCTCACAGTCATTCCAGAGATGAGTGGTACGGTTCCACACCAGTTTATGCTCTTTCAATGACAGCCTCTGGATGACTCCCTGACAGTTGTCCACAAACTGGCTGCTCAAAGTTTCTTTAACGGATCGTACAACACCTTCAATAACTACATAGGGGACACACTTCCCCGGTGCAGCCTGCAGAATTTTGTGCAAATCTTGATCTAGTGAAAGTATTTGGGCTTCCTTTAACATCTGCACTGCCTTTGATTTCTGCCTGTAAATGGCATAAAAGATTGCCGTTACTGCAGAACTGGAGCCCAATAAGACAGCCAGGATGAGCGAAGTCCGTCCTCCATTCTCCATATTTCATTTCAGACCTCAGAATGTGTAGAGAGATGCTATATGTCCAATGATTACCAAGCAGCTCTTCTTCCGGTATTTTGCATGCTATGGAATTCGTAAGATAGTGTGGGACTTCGTCACATTGACCATGACCAGCAGTCAAGATTCCATTGGTCAAACGGCACAAACTGCCTTGGCAAACATGAGGTGAGAGTTCCTCTTCTGGAATCAGAGCAATCATAAAACTGCCTTGATAGTTCTGGCCTTCTCCACATCTTATGGCACTGTTGACCTCAAAGTCCTACTGGAGAAATTCAAACTGTGTACAGGCATAACTGGATCCATGCTACAGTGGGTTCATTCATTACTCTGCAGTCACAGCCAAAATGTTAGGATCAGTTCATTTTAATCCTCAGGATGTTCAAGTGTCTTAAGATGTTCCTGAAGGATCAGCCCTGCTTGTGCCCGCCAATATTTGGGTATGCCCTCTGGATCAGCTCTTCAAGCAGCACCAGATAAGCTTCCAAATATAAGGTGATGAGACACAAATCCACTTCAAGCTGATTAGCAGGCCAGAAAACCGAACCACCATTACGGCCTGCAGAGTCCACGAGCTTCTTTGGCTGTAGGAGAGCTACTAATGCATGAATGGTACCAAGACAGAGATCCTAGCAACCAAAGTCACTGAACCAATGTCACTACCTTTTGTTTTGCCTTCATGCTTTGGAACTTTGCCAAAAGTGAAGAGCGTGGGGATTCTCTGAGATGCCCAACTCACTTTTTCCCCACATACCAAAGCAGAGGTAAAGAGACTAAACATGCAGCTATCTTGGTAAAACATAAAATAATGACCCACTCCTCCGCTCCTGTGAAAGTGTGGAACTGATGTGAGTCCTTTTCCTTGAGCTTCTTGACTATTGTAATATCATATACTCCGGCCTCCCAAACAATTTCTTGCCAGACACAGCGCGGTGGAGAACCAGGCAGCCAGGCTCTGCCTTTACCTACGCAAGAGGGACCATATCAAAAGCGGCCTTAAATCACACCACAGCCTCCCAGTTGACACCAGGATTAACTGCAAGGTCATATGTAACATCCATAAAGCATACTGGGGCAAAGGGTTGGTATACCTAAAGAAAGTGGTACTGCAGTATGCACCTACAAGAGCCCTTCTTTTAGCTTCCACACTTTGGTCAATCAGTGATCATTCAAAGGATGACACAATGGAAGATGTTTGGGTTTACAGGAAACTGGACTCTGGAATGCCCTCAGTCCGAACTTGAAATTCGAATCTTACTCCACGCAGTTGGGAAAACTTCTGAAAGCCGAACTATTCAAAGTTGTGATCGGCATATGTTAATTCAGAACAGGGATGCTGATCGATGAATGTTGGGGATGGTAAACTACACCTCCATCTGGACTCCCACATCTCCATCATGGTATTGTGTTTGCCCATTCACTGATCTGCCAAGCTCTGTAAAGATATGTACGAAAGTAGACACATAGAGCTTTATGAAGCACCTTTATAAAAGATAATAAATGATTTAAAAATACTTTCAGGATAGAAAATCAACAAGCATTGTCCTCAACCTGATTGCTGCGTTCATATGATTTCTCAGATCATTTTCTTCCAAATGAAGCTCTAACAATCCGAATGAGCCTAGTGATAAAATAAATGTCTTAGTCCACATTCACTCTTCTTAACACACCCCATTTGGCATTCCTTTGCCCTTGTTGCTCCAAAGGCTTGTACCGAACATATGGTGTCTCCCCAGTGTTATCTTGTCAGCTGTCCTCTGCAACAACTACTTATGCCTTTGTGGGACCCTAAGCATCCAGTAGGGGGTAATACTCAACTCTCACTCCAAAATAAGGATGCTGGAGACGTCATCTGGGCGAACCTCATGCCTCAAAGCCATCCATTATGTCAAATGGGTGAACACTGAATTCTTAATTTTTGGTGACAAAAGTCAATAAAATCGTAATTAGGGGAGAGTTTAATTTGTTGATAGTCAGACCTGATGCCAAGGCGGTGTGCCAAGGGGCATGTGCTTTGGTATGACAGGCCACTTCTGTGATAGAGAAGTTGTAAGCGTTGATGGTAAAATAACTTCAGGGTGACCTACCAGAGACCCTGAAGTTATGAAGGAGCCATATACATTCCTTAGCAGGCCACTTGAGAACTGCCAAACAAGCCAGTGTGCCTTCCATGCTAATTTACTGCAACTTGCTCTTTCTTCATTGGCATCAAGGATTTCAGATCGTAAAATTAACCCAGAAATCTGCAATCAAACTAGACTCAAGATCACAACTGTGTCACTCTCCGGCGACTTCACTGACTCCCTGTTAATTCTCTTCATGTATATATGTTTGTATTTGGTATTTCTATAGCTCGAACCTAGCCAAAATGCACTGGAGCGCTGTACAAGGTCTAAGATAAGCATAAAGCCAACGAGTGAACGGACATGTAGCTGGATTGTGGACAGTTGTTGCACTGTGATGTAGTGTTCTTTAAGGAGGTGATCTTCAACATTTTCCTAAATGGAAGCATTGTTGGAGTGGTGCTGATGGATACGGGGATGTTCTTCCAGATTCTGGGTGCATAGATGGGTCTGATTCAAACATCTACGTACAACATACACACCAGCTCTTAGGCACTGGAAACCCTACAAAGCTTCTGAACAGACTAACACAGCTTAGCCAGAGGTAGCTCATCATGTCCACCTCAAACTCAAACCTAAACTGGAGACCTCTTCTGCAACACTATAACAGCAGACCTTGGTGCCATGACTGACATACTGCCCATCTGAGAATTACCAAAGGTCATGATTTCTCCCAAAGTGGCAATCCCCTTCATAAGCAAGCCACTGCAATGCCCAATGTCCAGAACTGGAGTAGTGTCTGGTAAACAAGTTATTATAACATAGTTTATTATATGTAAGTTTAGAACCTTCACATTTATCTTGATTTACTTAGTATTCTGTCTCTAGCCATTGGTTCTTACCTTGTTGCTGTATGGGTAATTTTGCATGTTCCAAGTCAGTTGTTGAAGTGCATTTACTGCTGCTGCAGTGTGGGGGCGCTCCAAATAAAGGACTTAACAACGAAGTTCATCTGACATCTTTATTTACCACAAGAATCAGTGTCCCATATCCTCCCACTGAGCTATTTGACCTGTATAACAGCAATGAGGCCCACATACTCTTAAATTAGAGTATCACCTAAGCTTTGATTTTGCTACAGCATCTGCATCTGCCGTCAAAGGTCTAATGGCTAAAGCTGTCGACTTTGGAACTGGGGAACTAGGTTTGAATCCCAGCCTCAGCTCATCACCTGTGGTTCTAGGCAAATTACCTAATCTCCTGTGCCCTAAACAAAAGTGCCACATAATCTGGCTCTCATGTAACACGCTCTAATGCCCTTGGACCAAGTTCATGCTATATAAAAGTGCAAAAAAAAAGAGTCCTGCAGAGTGCAGTAACTATTTACATATGTTAGATGTTGTGGGCTCATGTCTTGTGTGGGCTCACTTGTATTCATTTGTATGATGGTTCTAATTCTAGCAGGTTATGTTGGAAGGCTGGGGCAGTTGAGGAAGGATGGCCGGTTGGAAGGACGTGTCCTCTAGGCTCTGTATCGTGGTTAACAAAGTACCTTTGGAACTACTACGTGGTTGTGTACTTGCCTCTACAGTACATAATACTAATCAAAACCCTCCATTTGAAAAACTTGTGTTTTCTGTTGCATTCCACTTAGCTTTCCCCTGGAGTTTACCATCTTGAGGTCAGACGACGTGGTAATGCCAAAAGAACTCTTCTTGGCGACCTTGAACATTTGACTTCGGCCCATGTACTGTGCATCTGGATTCCTGTGCCCGGTCTGCAGGCCTTTCCGCTTGACTTCATCTCGCCTAAATTGCCATCTCAAAGTCCATGCTTTCAGTTTATCTTCCACGTGCTCGTGTTTTCCACGTGTCATCCGTTCGGTGGATTGTTTAAAAAGACGCGCCTTACCTACCGGGGGGCTGTGATGCCCCTCGTGAATTGATATAGTGCACTGGTCTGCGAGTCGGCCCTCGTGGCACCCCACTGTACGTCTTTGTTTTCATCGGAATCAATCTGATGATACCCAGGGCCCAGAGTTTCGTCACGTCTTCCGAGTGTGGGTGGCACAGCCGACTGTGTAGAGATGTCCTTGGAGTGCACCGTCCACCCTGCTCTGCCTTGATAGGTTTGCTTCCCACCAAGTCCAAAAACCAGGCGAGATGTTTGTGTCGCAGAACTGCACTTCCTGAAAGGGGGGAATTTGTGAATCTGGTAACCCTCTGCTCGAGCTCTTGGAGTCTCCTTTGGGTTTTTAAGGAGACGTCCTTGTCACGTCAGACCGATGGGCGTGTAGTCAGCACTCGGTGAGTGTGGGCACACCACAGCCTCTTGCCAGGGCCAGGAGGCAGTGCGTCCGTCAGGCTGTCCCCCTCTGGGCTCCAGATGTGGAGGCTCTCAACGGGATGGAGATTAAGAAAAGTCATCAGGCTGCATATCATTAGCGCAGTTCTGTAATCCCGCGAGCGGCTTTAATCCCACTCTCCCCGGATGAAAAAGAGGTCAGGCATCGAGAGCCGCCGGAGGATGCTTTGCATCTGAAACCGCTGGGCCTACAGATGGCCTTGTCACCTGACGTCCTGTGGGGCCTAAAGGCTCAAGCTCACGATGGGAAGTGGGTATTCAGCCAGGTATTGAACGCAGGGCAGGGCTGCGTCTTAACAAGGCGTGTTTGACCATTGGCCTCGATACACAACCTACCCCGTCACCAGGTGTAATGTCACAGTGTACACACCAGGATTTGAGGGCTTCTCAGCCCGGGTTGGAGGAAGTGCTGGCTATTTTAGGTTTCTATCAACTTTAGCAAAACTCGGTATATAAACCACGAACACACAGCACCTGCACTAGGCTAATGTTTAGGGGTCTTGTTGGATTTTCGGATAGATCGTCATGTTGCCGGATTAGAAAAGTATTTATTCCTTTTTTTTTAATATAGGTATTTTTTTTAACATGTTTGCTTTTCACATAACATGGAAACCTAATGTAAGCTAGAAGATCTGGCTTGTAACTGAAAGTGCCGCGCCCTTACTCTCCGGTATCTAGTTCTCTGTGCACGTAATTGCTCATCTTGTACCCGTGAATCCATTCATCCACCCGTTGACTCATTCGTACATTCACCCACCCACCCACCAATCCACAGTGCCATGCGCCCGCACACAGAAAAGGCACTTGCAGTGCTGAGCCAGAGCGGATGGGTCGGCCAGTGCTTGTTTTCTAGCCGGTTCACAAGGATATATCTTGAGGAGGATGCACAGGCTGAGGTTTGTGACAAAGACATGAACTTTGACTACTGGCGGGGACATGCCACATATTATAAACAGCATTAGATTTGGTGGACCTCGGTGATAGTTGAAGTGCGAAAGGTGCATAATGTGTCCATGGATAAATGGAGACACTTGGAACCTCCATCAGGATCCCTTTCAGCTCATATCTGTGGATTTAACAATAGGGCCTGATACGGACCATGAAGGATACATAGCCCACTTTCAGATTCTAGGACAAACTGGAGCCCAGTGTTTATTGATAAAACGACGCTTTCTTTTCTGTGAGCCAACCTTTCAGATGATTGGCATGTCACTGTAACACTGATGTGAAATTGGATGCTACATAATTCTGTCTTTACACGGGCTGGTGCTTGCCAAGAATTAGCGCCTTGGAATCATTCTTGGGGTCCGAAGTGTTAGACTGCTTCAAAATTCGAGCCTTTACTCACCTTTGTCAAATGTTTCTTGTGTGTTTGAATTTAGGGGTCTTTCTCCTATCACCGAAACCATCTTTCTGGCCTTGTTACCGTCTCTATTACAGATGCGGTACATAAATCTCTCCAGTCAGGGTGGCTTCTGATTCACCCTGGTTGGTGTAATAACACTGACTGTGAGAAGTTGGCCTGGCATATGCTGTCCACTAATTATAGTGGGCACCTTGCACCAGTCCAAACAACCCCTTATTGGAGATAGGTTAAAGACAACCTTATTGAAAGCTATCCTAGTGGTAGCTATGGAGAGCAGCCTTCAGGCTAAGTCTTGAAGGAATGTAAAGCAGCTTGTTTTACCAGTCTATAATCTCTTGAGTGACCAAATGAAAGAGCACCACACCAGGTATATATTCAAAATATATGTATTTATTGCTAAACACACCCCTCTAGTCTCTTTATGAGGCTAGAGTTCGAAGTACATAAGTTATAAGTTATTTAAACACAGTAATAGCACAAATACACTTTGGGCCCTAGGGGCGTACCAAACCATATACCAATAAAGTGGTATAAGAACCACGACTGAGCTAGACACTAGGCCTAGAGCCTCTAGAAGTGCTTGGACCACAAGGAACCACCCAAGGTAGTGACACAGGGGACCCACGGGGGACTGTTGCAGTGTAAATACACAGCCGCGAGACGCCGTTAACTTCTATGGAGAAAGTTGCGGTTTGGAAATTAAAGAAAAGGGACACTTAAAGGAGGACTTGGAGCAAACCCTTTGAGAACTAGGTCGTTCTAGAGTCTCTACCCACGGGAGCACCGGAGTACTCTTGTTACCTCACCCAGGGAAGCCGGGTGCATAGGTGCCTTTCGGGGTCTGGTTTCGTCGTCGATTTGAATGGCGATCTGCTGCAAAGTGCTGCTGGCGACCAAGTGGAAAGTGTCCGGGTGGATCCAAGAGTGGATCGGAGATCTGAAGAACCTGAAAGCAGAGGGGACAGAGTCTGGGTCACTAGCCAGTGACCAGGAAGGCGATGAGCAGATGCCCACCGATGTCGAGTGCTTCAGGTAGGTTGACGGTCGTCTTGACTCTTCAGCCACGAGGTCCAGGAGGCGTTGTCGGCGACCAGGAGCAGGATTCGGGCTGGTACACGATGTCTGTCGAGTGCTGAGGTGTCGGCGACCGGATTGGACCCAACAAGCCTTGGCAACGGCAAGTCTCGATGTAGATGAAGATTGACGATGATGCAGACCAGCAAGGTCTGAGGAACTCACCCAGCGAGGGTAAGTGAGGGCAAGCCTGGAGCAACCAGGGAGCCCAAGAAGAAAAGGATTGGCCTTCGTGAAGGGCTACTAGCCAACGGGCTAGCGACCGCGAAGGAGCCTCGAGACGGTGCACGTGGAGCTGGCTCACAGGACACTCGTGGAGTGGAGGCCAGTGATCTTCGGTGCAGTTGATGCTGGAGGCTAGGGCTACTCGGAGCCCAAAGCACGACTTCGTGGGAGACCCAGAAGAGGATGCACTAGCAAATGCGTGCGGTGTCCAGGGGTCACGGTTCCACGTTACCCACGACAGCTACGGGCCTCAACTTTGCTGGGGACTCAGGGCAGCCTCGGGGAAGTCTGGAAATCCACCTCTGGTGATGCAAAGACTTCGGCGTCCGACGGGAGCTTAGGCGATGCAGACCGGACAATTGCTTCTTTGGTGCCTGCCAAGCAGGGGAGTCACTCCTTGACCCCAAGGGAGATTCTTCTGTCCTCTAGTCTTGAGTAGAGCGTCGAAGGTCCAGGATTCTGTGTCAGAGTTTCGTCCAGGGATAATCTAAAGTCCTAAGGACTGGGTTCCTATACTTATACTAAGTTTAGGGGTTGGACTACTCTGTGGCCCCACCTATGGGTGGGTCAGGGCAGAGGGGTGGCTACACCCTTTCCCTTTGTCCAGTTCGCGCCAAAGCAGGGGCTGCAAGCCCCTGATCCGGTTTGAACTGGGGTATGCACAGGGACACCAAATGTGCCCCCAGTGCAGGACTTCAAAGCACCCGAGAGTGCTCCCGCCCAGCCCCAATACACACTATCCTGTCTGGGGAGGTGGTCACACCTCCCTGGGACAGGAAACCTATTGTCCAGGCCTCCCCTGCCGGAGCTTCGGTCAGCAGCAGGAGGCCAGACTTGTGTCTGTGGCAGCAGCATCCATTTTGTGATGCCAGGGCTTTAGAAAGAAGTTACCGGCCAAGCCAGGGTTAACATGTCTCTCCCTCTAGAAGGGTGGAATGCTACCCCCGTCGCCAGAATTGGCGGGGGGGTAGTATTCCAAGATGTTTGACACCAAACACGACATGTTTCGGTGCAGCCATACCAAAGTAAGCATTTAATGCGAGGTTATAATGCGCTTAAGAGTATATGGTCAGGCTGCACTACAAACAGCATCAGAGAAGGGTCTCCGAACGCTGCAGAGGGGCCCTGCTCATGCAGGGGGGCACCCTCTCACATAGGAACCACGCACTCTGCCTTCAGGATTGATAAGGCCTGCCATAGGAGTGACTTATAGGTTTATATGTGTGTATGTATATAGTGATATAGGTAGCCTATATCACAGTAAGGGGTGCATGCACCACCTTACCCAGGCTGCAGTAGCAGACCTGTGGTGTCAGTTTGGATGGCCTTCCAGGGGTGGCACAATACATGCTGCAGCCCCTGGTAGGCCTCTGCGGTACCTATGCCCTGGGTACATAGTATACCATATACTAGGGACTTATAAGGGCACTCCAGATTCCAATCAGAGATGTGCCTAAGGCACATGGAAACCTTTTTACAGAGAAAGCAGATAGACTGGGGCCCTGAATAGCAGGATCCCAGTCCAACTAAGTCATAAACCAGCAAAACACCAGAAAAAAAGTGGGGGCAACCATATAGTCAGATTCCACCTTCCTACACTGACATTCGTCGACCGTCTGTTGTGTATGGTGGGGTATTTGTAAGAAGCACTTTAGCAAATGGCTTATTGGCGCTCAGGGCATTGATAGGTTAAGAGAAACACATTTTTTAAATCAGTTTTCTGAATGTAAAGTCAGGAACGGTTCTCCTCGCATAGCCAGGTGCAGAGTACTCCAGGCCTTAGCTGGCCACAGAGAGTTGCTGTTTACGAATTGTGAACAGTTATGAGGGCATGCTGGGTGGAGTAGAGGGGGCCTGCCGGGCGTATACCATGAACAGTCCTTGGTCATATAGTCAGGAATTTTTGGGAACTTGCTGTGTGAGCGGCTATAATGGCTTTTAAAACTACAGTGGTGGCTGGTGACATTTGAAAGTGGTGTGGCGTAAACGTTGGCCATGACTTTTATATAGCGAGCGATGTGAGCAAGTTCAGTGGACAAACCTGGGGTCCAGGGTGAGTCCCTCTCCTGAGAAAAATGAAAAAAAGATTGTCAAATGGTGCATTTTAAAGCAAATGAATGCAGCAATAAAGCAAGGCTTATAAAGCAGTGGGAGCGTATTGTCTTGAAATATTAAACACATTAAAAACTGCCCCATATCTTCCTGAATTAATATGTTCAACAGTTACTGTAATGTGTAAATTGTACAGCATGACAACTTTAGCCCTTTAAATGTATGCTTTCCCAGTGTCTTGCACTGCAAGGAGAATTAACTTTGGAAAAATATGCTCCAACCAGACTTTGAGAAGCACCCACATCTGCTGGCTGCAACCAGTCATAGAACTATGTGCAGGCAGGTCTTTAAGTGGGATGAAAAAAGTGGGGGCTCTCAATAAAGGAACATGTCAAATACATGTCTGTGATTCCCATAGTGTGCCACCTGACCGGTATTTTTATTTCTCTCCGAGATGTAATGGTATCCAGATAAATGACACAACAACTGACATACACCTAAAGGCTGTCAGTATGATTGGATTTATCAAAGGGTGTTAGCTGTTTAAGATAAATGAGTAACAACGATTTGTTATAAATAATTAACATTGAAAATGTTTCACTTCTGAAACTGAGTCTGTGAATTAAATAGCATTGAGGCCTATGGAAGGAGTTTTGGCCTTCAGTTACATGTGCTTTATATTAGATTTGTATCCTCTTTTACTCTCCATATCTTGTCCATCTGCAAATCTTCAACCACCCCTCGTTCCTCTTCAGCATCCTCTTTTCACTCTTCCCCGAATGCACTTTCTCGAATGCACTTCCTCTCATCTGTCACTTCACCACCCCAAACATGCATTGCACTCCCTCAAATCTAAGCACTTTAATTTCTCTTACTCTAATGCCTTGCACATTGTTATATTGTACTTAGGCTCTTCCAGCTAGGCTGGGACTGCACACCTTTATGATTTACCTTCGGTTCCACAGTGATGTCATTGCTAGTGGGGACCGTTGACAGTTGGCTCCAGCTGTGTCTGGTAAAGCTGTCGTGTGGGGTTTATCTCTGTCAAATAAACTCTTCTCAAGAGGAATCCGTCTGTGCGTTTTGCACTTGGACATAACAATTTTGGCGACGATCTGCCAGACACAAGGCGGTGGCAGAGACACAAACCCCAACGACGAACCCAACTCGTGGAGTGAAGCAGCTGATGTTGTGAGCGACGTGCCGGTCCACTTTGAAACGCTGTGTGTACAGTTAAAGAGGAGACACACGCAACAGCCTGTAAGGCTGTGGGAGGCACAGAGAAGTTGCCGGAGGAGTCATGGTGTGAGGCAACGGCTGACTGTGCAGGCGCAGAGGAGGGAGCTGAATGAAAACTGAGCCGTGCGCGGAGAGACGCATCGGAGTGTCTTCAGCCCAAAGGCAAGCTGTCGCGGTAAGGAGAGCGCGGCGGGGAGTAAGCTGAAGAAAGCTGACATGATAAGGAGAGCGCAGCGAGCAGTAAACTGATGTGAAAGGTAGCGCAGTGAGGAGAGCGCTACGGGGGTAAGAGACGCCGTGGGGGAACTGTTAGAGCTGTTAAGCCAAGCGCCGAGTGCAGGAGGAGGATCAAAGAGGGAAGGCACACTGTTGGATATGGACATACGTGTGGCAAATAACAATTATTATTTAAAAAAGCTGCAGTGTCAAAGGCAGAATAGTCGAGTACTTTACCGAGTGTGGAATGCAGCAACCTGTAGGTGAAGGAAGGTTCTGATCTTCTTGTGGGAAAGCTGCCTCGTAGTTTCCATTGGATATGTGGGGAGGGGTCTAAACTCGAAGATCATTCGCAGCTGTCTGTTGTCCTACCATTGGTCGATATACGTCTTTTAAAAAGTAAAATTCAGTTGGCAGTGAGATTTGCTGGTGTTTGCTGCCACCTTGTGGACTAAGTTAAATTCTGCTAGGAGTAAATAACATCGAAAATGGATGTCAGTACTGCAATAGTAACACCACCTCCGTTTCTTATGTCACCAGGGGAACCTCCAATTGAGTGGGAGGACTGGATTGATTGCTTTGAGAATTATCTCTTAGCTTTGGATGGTGCCAAGTTTCCTGCAATTAGGAAGAAAGCATTGCTTTTGGGTTCATTAGGCAAGGAAGGACAACATATTTTTAAGTATCTACCACCTGTGGGGAATGCACAAGGCGGTGCGATGGAGGATGTGTATAAGGAGGCTGTTCTACGACTACAATAAGGTTTGCAAAACAGGTCAACGTGGTTATGCGGCGGCATAAATTTTATACACAGCCTCAACGCTCAAATGAGAGCATAGATGACTTTGTTGCAAGATTGAGGGAACTTTCAGCTAAATGTGAATTTGGTGTCATGCAAGAGGAAATGATCAGAGACCAATTAATTGTGCAGTGTAGCTGTAAGAAGATTCAAGAAAGGTTGTGGGCGTCAAGCAACCCTACTCTTAAAGATCCTATAGCTATCGCAAAGGTCGTGGAGGAATCGGAAAGGTGCATGCGCGAAATGAAGATTTCTGCAAGTAGCAACAAAGAAAGTGAGGTGGCACTTCTGGGTGATGACTCTGAGGGGGTCAATCTTGTCAAAAATAAGACGCAGACTATGGCTGGTGGTGGGAACAGGAACAAATACCAGAAGGGGTCAAGTAACTCACAAGGCAAGTTTGCTGGTCGCCATTGCCTCAGGTGTGGTAGCAGCTACCACATGGCAGATTCCAAACAGTGCTACGCTGTTGGTAAAGACTGCCTTAAGTGTGGTAAGAGGGGGCATCTGGCACGTATGTGCAAACAACAAGAGAAAAAAGTGGGTTTCGTGGAGGAGGAACAGACAAGCTACCGAGTAGTAGTTGTAGGTGATGATGCTGCAGTTGGGGATGTAGAAGTAAACGACAAGAGAAGGATACGACCTAAAGCAGACTTTGAAATCAATGGCTGTCAGGTCTCATTGATGGTGGATACTGGTTCGCGTTATACAATTGTCCCATTGGATGTTTTTGAAGCAACATGGCCTGGCGAGACTTTAACTAGTTCAGATGTTCTCCTAAAGGGGTATCAAGGAAGTGATATTAGTGTAGTGGGGTTCATGACAGCCAAGATCGTGTTTGAGGGAAGAAACATGTTTGGCAAGGTATATGTGGCCAAGGAAGGTCCACCCATTCTAGGTTGGTCACACCAATATGACCTCAATATCATTGTCAATCCCAGGAGTGCAGTGCCTGTTATGGTTGTAGATACGTTGAACTTGAAGGAACTGTTAGAGGAGCATCATGGTGTGTTGGAGACAAGGTTGGGTGAATTCAAGAACTATGAGCATGTTATCAAACTCAAGAAAAACTCAATTCCAATTAAACATGTTGCAAGAAGGGTACCTATGGCAGCCAGAGCAAAGGTGAAAGAGATCATTCAACAACTATCGGATGACAAGGTGATAGAACCTGTTGAAGCGACCAAATGGTTATCTCCGGTCGTGATAACGAAGAAGGCCGATGGGTCCCTCAGGTTCTGTGTGGACTTGAGAAGTTTGAACGAAATTGTTATTATGGACAATTTTCCCTTGCCCAATATTAATGAACTGATTTTAATGTTGTCTGGTGCCAAAGTGTTCTCGAAATTGGATATGAGAAGTGCATATCACCAGGTTAAACTTAGTGCACAGTCTAAACATCTCACTTCCTTTATTACTGGTGAAGGCACTTTTCAGTTTTGCAGACTCCCTTTTGGTTTATGTTCTGCTGCTAGTGTTTTTCAGCGTTTAATGTCTTCTGTCCTTTCAGGTGTGGAAAAGGCTGTGGTGTTTCAAGACGACATCCTTGTGTTCGGAAAGGATGTGCTGGAGCACAATCAAACGTTGGCTCGGGTTCTGGCTCGCATTGCAAAGGCGGGTTTAACCTTGCGTAAAGAGAAATGCAAATTCATGACGCAAGAGGTGGAGTATTTGGGGCATCTTGTTACAAGGGAAGGTGTCAAACCAAAAGCGAATTTAGTTAGTGCTATTGTGAATGCGCAAATGCCACATGATAGAGCCACTCTGAGATCCTTTATGGGTCTTGTTGAGTATTACTCTAAATTTGTTCATGATTTTGCCCACAAAACTGAACCTTTAACCTCTTCCGTGCTCATGACGGCCCCCGGCCGTCATGAGTCACGGTGGGCATGTGCTCACGACGCGCGGGGGCCGTCAGAACCACGCCCGCGATCGGAATGTCCAGCACCTGGGCGGAATTCCGGCCGCAGCGAAGCGGTTAAGAGTATTACTAAGGCGAGGCAAAAGATTCGTGTGGGATGAATTACAACAGTCTGCTTTTAACATGATCAAAGAAGACATTGCACATGCAGGTGTGTTAACTCCGTTTCAAAATGGGGTTAAAAGTATTGTTACAGTTGTTGCCAGTGCTGTTGGCATTGGTGCTGTCCTGGCACAAATGCATGGTAAAGAGGAGAAAACGGTTGCATTTGCCTCATGCTCTTTGAGTGAAGCGGAGCGTAACTACTCCTTAATTGAGAGGGAGGCCTTGGCAGCCGCTTGGGCCACTAATTATTTCAGAGTGTTTTTGTGGGGTAGTGCATTTAACTTACGTACTGATCACAAGCCGTTACTTAAAGTTCTGGGCCCTGGTGGTACTAAAAACTGTTTGGGGAGGCTGGCTAGGCTTGCTGTTAGATTGCAAGAGTTTGACTGCAAGGTCGAGTATGTCCCCGGGTGGAGGAACAGGGTTGCTGACTGTTTGTCAAGACTCCCTGACAAAGCAGCAGTTGTATTAGACCTACCCACTGAAGAAGTGGTGGCAAATGTTGATGACGCCATGGAAGGGTTTGCCAATGCCATTCAAAGACAAACTTGGATTAAGGCAATGGAAGAGGATACAGCTTTGAGGGGTGTTGTGCGATTGATGAAAGGTAGTGTGAGGAGAGAGAGCAATCTTCCGGAAGGGGTGAGACTGTTTTTGAAGGTTGTGGATGAATTATCTATAACTGATGATGGGATGATCATGCGGCAGGACAGATTTGTACCACCTTCTGGGTTATATGCAAGATTGATTGGTTTGGCACACAAAGGGCATTTGGGGCAAGCAATGACCATAAAGAGATTGAGGGAGAGTTATTGGTGGCCTTTCATGGATCGACAGGTCAAGGATTGGGTGGAGAGGTGTGAAGCTTGCAAGGACTCGGAAAAACGATTGAGGGTTGGTTTGGGATCTTCTCAAGAGTCTCAGCACGTCTCCTTAGCTGAGAAGGTTTGGGAGAAGGTGTGTTTGGATTTTATTGGGCCTTTTGCATTTCTGCCTGATCATGAAAGATTTGCGGTTGTGTTGGTTGATGCAAAGTCTAAGTGGTTTGAGGTTGCGTTCATGAGTTGTATCACCACTGCATCTACCATTGGTGTTTTGCGTGATGTGTTTAAGAGGGAAGGTCTTCCATCTGTACTCCTTACCGACAATGGAACTCAATTGACGTCTTGTGAAATGAATACGTTTTTGGATTCTGTGGGAGTCAAGCACTCTTGTTGCTCCTTGTATAACCCGCAGGGGAATGGATTGGTTGAAAGAATCAACAGAATGGTGAAAGGCACTATGCAGTTGGCACATAGTGCAGGTTTGTCCGTGCAGGGTGCTGTCAGTGAAATGCTTTGGGCCTATCGCACCACCTCAAATAGTAACTTGGGTAAGAGCCCATTTGAGATGATGCGCGGCAGGGCAGCTTGTACTAAACTGGTGCCGTCATGGATGCGACAAACAGCATTAGCTGGTATGGCCAAGGGTGCGAATGCTAAGCAGGACAGGCGTTTCATTGATGTAGGTGATTGGGTTAAGGTTAGGCCCGGTGGTCACAGAAGGTTTTTGAATAAATTCAAGGGACCTTTCAAAGTCAAGGCTGTAGGAGGCAATTGGGTCAAGTTGGAAAATGGCCAAACGTGAAATTTGAGGCATGTTGCATTATATCAGAGGCAGGGTGGTTGTCATGAAAGGACTTTAGAACAGGAGACTGAATCTGGTGTGTGTTCACCTTGGCTGTTGATGAGTGATGGTGAATTTTCAGGGGGACAGTTTGGTGTTGGTTTGCGGACTGGTGAGGGTGATGGAGCTGATGGTGAATTTGTGGTTGCTAGAGAGAGAGATGAGTCTGTGGGCTCATCTCGAGTCTTGAGGGAGGCCAGGGAAAGAAGAGCTACGGCCTATTTGGGTGACTACGTTGTTTGAGTTTTCAATGCACTCTTTCTTAATTACGTTCTTCTTTTCTTTCTTTCCTTCTGCTCCTTTTCTCTCTTATTGCCTTTTAGTTGGGGTCTCAGTTTTTTTTTTTTGTTTTAGCGTAAGATGGGGAGATGTGTTATATTGTACTTAGGCTCTTCCAGCTAGGCTGGGACTGCACACCTTTATGATGTACCTTCTGTTCCACAGTGATGTCATTGCTAGTGGGGACCGATGACAGTTGGCTCCAGCTGTGTCTGGTAAAGCTGTTGTGTGGGGTTTATCTCTGTCAAATAAACTCTTCTCAAGAGGAATCCGTCTGTGCGTTTTGCACTTGGACAGAACACACATATTTTAACATCTGTGTACCCCCTTCACACACATTTCTACAGAATTTCAGTTGCAAATGGAATACAGAAACATTGTTCTGTGTGCTCTGCAGAGTGGCCAACCCACTGACACCACTTTGTTTGGCTTCAGCCTTAGCACCGGGGAGCTCAATCAAAGCCCCCCATAAACACCTGGCATGGCTCAAAGTATGCACAGAAAAAATACAGACAAACAATAATATAAAATAGCTAACTCTTGAAGAATGTAAGATTAAGTAAAGCGTGTGAAATAAGAGAGGAACTAAATCGTTGAAATGCATTCCCTTAACATTTTTAACATTCATTGTTTGCAAGTCAATCCATGTTTTTGGCATCAGTGTTAACTTGGGGGCATGAAGTTTAATGTCATATATCAGAGAACTGTCCACTGTAAGCACATATTTCTCGCCTTGCTTGACTCAGATATTTGGATCAACTTCGCAAGGGAACAAGAACCCTGCTCGTTATTTGGATCCATTTCACGGGGGAACAAATACAGCAGCTCCTCTTCTAATGGAGCCTGCAATCTGCAGTGAGGGCCTGGGGTGTCGCAGTGGGGCAGGTTAGCGTGATGAGGGGTCTCAGCACAATATACATAACACAGCATTAGCATTGTAACACTTACCATTACCAAGAACAAGGCCCAGGATCACACGTGCTTGCATCCACTCTCACGTATGAAGAAAGGTTGGGACCTACACCTTTGAATGACGGACGTCTGAAGTCACGCAGGGATGAAGTCTCCGATGCCCGAAACCGTGACGCTTATTGCCTCACTATCCTACAGAGTCCATACAACCATAGACCTCAATGGCAATGACGGGCTTTTAAACAGAAAGCACCGCATCCTGCATTACAGTTCAGAAAGTTTACTGCCTGGCTTCCGTCTCCTGCTTCAGAGCGAGGCGGGGCAGGCAGCCCGAAACAGGCAGCCCAGACTTAAATACATCGATTTATTTAGAGATACGATCGTATCTCAAAATAAATAGATCTATTTAATATGTTTTTATGTAAATGTGTAGGAATTTCAGAGGGGCACAGCCCCTGAGCCCTAATGGAGAAATCGCCCCTGTAAAAATATATAGCATATCGGGAGCTTGTTTAATTATGGGGGTAATATGTTCATATTTAGGCAGGGCAGTAATCAGTCAAGTAACTCAATCTGTGTCCGTTCTGGAGATGGTCTCCATTTGGGTGATTGTGTGCGGTCTCGGACACACTTGGCTTCTGTGAAGTCATTCTTGGGGCTTGTAATTCCAGCTTATTTGTTGCTTTAGTGTTTAGATACCATGCTCACTGCAAAGTAGAACAAGTTTGTTTTGCTGTATTGTGATTGGGTGATCAAACGAGTAAGCCAGTTTTTCTTGATCCTAGAAAACTGACCTTTGTTTATTTCTCCGAAAAGCCTGAGATATGGTACCCCGTGGCTACTAGGAAGTATCCATTGGCTACCATAACTCAGACTTTCGAAGATAAATTAATAGACATGCAGTTTCATGAAATGGTCAGGTCTATATTTGGGAAAAAAGATGTACGATTGGTTTGGGCCAATTCAAGATATTTTTTCACCTTTCACTAAGCATCTTTTTTATGGACATAATGAGTTACACTTGTGTTTCCCAAGTGGCTGGGTACTCTTTGTCCTAGATGTATAATTGGTTTCAGAGATCAGTGTGCGAGATGCAGCTAGCAGAAAACTTTAGACTGCCTTCAAAACCACCACTGTCAGTAAAGTGTGCAAAGGCCAGTTAGAACCCATATTGTTTTTCTACAAGTCTCTTTGGGTTTATCATACATTTAGCATGGTGAGATATGAACAGGCCCAGCGGTTCCTTACAGAAGCTGATCTCTTACTGTGCCTGTGGTATCTTTTCATGTATGAGAGCACTTTTCTTCAGTCCTCCATTCACCAACTATGTGGGATGCTTACATCACCTAATCATCTTAACCACTTTTATGGAATATGCTTCTTTGTGAAGTTCTTCATCACAGTTTTGAATCACTGAGGTGGCCACAGAACCATTCAGCTATCTGCAGATTTGTCCCCTCTGCCTTTTCCAAAGACCGATTTAGGATCGGAGTCATCTACGCATGCAAAGAAGAGCTCATTAGATCTTAAGGAGAAACTGCACATGAAAGTAGAAGCGCATAACCAGTATTTACTTCTCCAGCTCTTTGTGAAGATAAATGTCAATTAATAAAAGTGATTAACCTAATACCACCTTTCTGAGCTTGCAAAGAAGCCTGCATGCCGATTCTCAACAGTACCAAGTGACCAGAGAAGTGGCTACAGTTTATATACACAAACACAGCTAACCATGGTGTTTAGGACTGTTGGACCAAAACACGCACTTAGGATCCCATCAGACACAGCCTACAAGACTGCAGACTTAGAAATACTCTAAAGGGTTTTGTACCGAGGCAACTACTGGGGAACCCATCACACACAGCCTACAAGACTGCAGGCTTAAATAAACTCTACTGGGTTTTGTACCAAGGCAACCACTGTGGGAACCTATCAGACACAGCCTACAAGATTGCGGGCTTACATAAAATCGACAGGGTACATCTAAAATTGAAACAGCAAACCTAAACCATACACCAATTGTGCATGTAACGCACCTCCCCCAAATTTTTTTTACCCAACCAGAAAGTCCAATGTTCTGAGTTCAATCACTCAGAGAGTGTGCACCTCCACCACTCCTGCTGTTTCCAAAGAGCGGTCTAACGCGACCAAAATCAAATGTAACACCAATGTGGAGTGCACCACCAATTAAATGGAGGAAAAAAGTTATGTCCATCCAAAGAGTATCAAAACAAGTATTTCCTTTATTCTTCTTTTTATGGTTAAAAAACAGCAGCCAGACAGCCGACGCGTTTCGTCCAAATCATGGACTTCATCAGGGCTGCAATGTATACAAAAACATAAAGTGTATAATACAACATGAATGGACAAAGACCAAGGCAATACAAATTAAACAGTAAACAATACATTTAAAAATGGTCTCACTAACATAAATCGATCATAAGTCTTAAGCGGTATATCCGCCACATTTCTAGGACACAGTAGTATTATTAATTCATTAGCAATGTCAGAAAAAACATGATGCATAACACCTATGTTAAATGGCATATTGTGGTACCATAAACATTACGAAAGTTTGTTGCCCATAGTAAGACCGTATCTTATGGGCAAAATCTGTCAGATTGACATCAAAGAATCAGAGGTAAGTAGGGTAGATAGAGAGTATAAAGAAGATGTAAGATAGACAAGAGCAAAAACTAGAACAAAATAGGTGTGTGAATAATCAAAAAGATCCAATTAAATGCCATCTTAAAAATTATGAGCACTAACCATAAAAAGAAGAATAAAGGAAATACTTGTTTTGATACTCTTTGGATGGACATAACTTTTTTCCTCCATTTAATTGGTGGTGCACTCCACATTGGTGTTACATAAAATCGACAGGGGTTTGTTCCAAGTTAACCACTGTAGAACCCATCAGACACAGCCTACAAGACTGCAGGCTTACATTAACTCTACTGGGTTTTGTACCAAGGCAACTGCTACGGAAACCATCAGACACGGCCTACAAGGTTGAGGGATTAAATAAACTCTACAGGGTTTTGTACCGAGGCCATGCCGGGCTGTCCTTTGCAATCTGTTGAAGTTTTCTTCTTTCCTGGCCCCAGCACCCGTGGTCACCAGTGATAACTCGTGCTATAGATGAAGATGGTGACAGCACTAAAGGATGGGCCTCCTACGCTGCGTTAGTTCCCGTGTAATGGCACCTGCGACATGAAAGGTGTCTGTGGAGTGTGACGTAAGATACAAATCTGGGATATGCCTCTCCTCCTCAACTGGGCCGGACTTAAACACAGGACAGCTTTGTCATCTTCCGATGTTTTGTGTTTATTTTAAGCATTTGTATCAAGCGGGCAGCCTCCAAATAGTATTATGAAGTGTCCCAAACAAATCGTGGCACCAAGGATAAGAGAAGAGTACGGGGGGGGGACACAGTGGAGCGAGACTTGAAGAAAGAGTGCCTTGAATGAAGTGGACATTGGAGTATTAGATGGGCCACCTGAAAGACGTAAAAAGCAGTACATGCACACTGTCAGGGCAGGCAGATCACACACATCTGCCCCAGACATGGAGGGGGACACCGTGCTGGCGTGATGTACTAACGGCGACTTGCGCGCAATACAGGCAGGAGGCGCAAAGGAACTTAAACAAATACAACAAGCGTCAACGACCTCCCTGCAATTAAAAAAAGAAAAACAGGACTTCAGGTCGACTGTAGTGTGAAAATCCTAATTAAGATTAAGTGGACGTACGTTTCACTGTAATCCTAGCTGAGAGGTCAGAACGTGTGCCTGCCGAGGATGAGAAGTTCAGTTACACAACACATTCTCACTCTCCATTACATGCCTCCCTCTTCGTGTGCCTCTTAGATGTGAAGAGGTGGTGATTACATTTCTTTACCAACAGCGTCGCCTAGCGCCCACAGTTTATTTTTGCTGCTGAATTCCAGAACCATAGACCTAACATAATCAAATGACAGGAATTCTTATATAATGCTTGCCATCAATCAGCGTCTCGACCCTTTGCGTTTGAGCCACCCGAAGATTTGGGTTTGAAAAAGTGTAGTCAAAGTTGTGGGTCTTTTCTGTACAACATGCAGTTTCTTGTAAGAAATGAACCTTTTTACACATAAACAGAACATATATGAACTTAATAAATCAATCAGGGTTTTGTATAGCACGGCTACTCATCCGTGAGGGTCTCAAGGCACTGAGGTGGGAGTGCTGCTGATCCGACAGGGTGTGCAGGTTCATTCGAAGATCCAGGTCTTGAGGTCTTTCTTGAATTGGGTCGAAGACACAGATTGCCTGAGGTGGAGGGGCAGGGTGTTCCAGGTCTTGGCTGCGAGGTAGGAGAAGGATCTTCCTCCGGTTCTGGTCTTGTGGATCCTAGGGACGGAGGCCAGGGCGAGTTGGGCGGAGCAGAATTGTCTGACGGGTACGTGGAATGAGAGGCGGTGGTTCTGATATGCTGGTCCTGCGTCGTGGAGGGCTTGGTAGGCATGTGTGAGGAGCTCGAAAGTGATTCTCTTGTTGACTGGGAGCCAGTGCAGTTGTCGGAGGTGTTGTGTGATGTAGAGAACCAGTCTGGCTGCGACATTTTGAACATTCTGTAGTTTCCTGAGCTGTTTCTTGGTGATGCCTGCGTAGAGTTCTTTGCCGTAGTCTGCTGGTGATGAGTGCATTGGTGACCGTCTTTCTGGATTCTGTGGGGATCCTTCTGAATGTCTTTCGAAGCAGGCGGAGCGTGTGGAAGCAGGATGAGGATACTGCGTTGATTTGGCAGTTCATTGTGGGCGAGGAGTTAAGTATGATGCCAGGGTTGTGTGCGTGGTCCGTAGAGGTGAGCGGGGTTCCCAGTGCGGCGAGCCACCAGGAGTCGTCCTTACAGCGCAATTGCCTTTTATTCAGCTGTGTTCAGAATAATGCGCAACACAATGCAAACATTGTAGGAAAGAACTCTTTTTTTTTTTTTTACATGGCCTGCCCCACATTTTGCCTGGTATGTTATGTGATTTCGACTCGAAGTGCACTGGGTTCCTGCTAACCAGGCCCCCAGTGGCAGATATCTTCCCCAAAACCTGTACAATTGTTTCCCCCCCTATTGGCAATACTTTTAGAATTCTCTGTAAGTCCCTAGTAAATAGTACCCCTGGTACTTGGGGCCTGAGATACTAAAGAGAGTCCCCTAGGGCTGCAGCATGAATTGTGCCAACCTCAGGGACCCCTCATCATACACATGCAAGGCTGCCATTACAGGCTGTGTGTTTTGGTGCAGATAAAAGTGAAAACACAACATGACACACATCCCTATGTGCCATGTCCCCTAACACTGCATATAATATTTGTAAGTCACATCTACAGCAGGCCTGACAGCCCTAAGGCAGGGTGCCTAATATTACATGTAAGGGCATACCTGCATGAGTAGATATGCCTCTGTGCTGGTCAGTTCCATTACTGCGAGTGCAAGTGACTAGGGAAGCCATCTTGAGACATGTGCTGGACACGGTTGAAAACAAGTTTCCCAGTTACATGATGGCTTCACTTAAGACATGGATGTTTGGTATCAAACATCTCGTATTAATAAACCTACACTGATTCCAGTGTTGGATTTAATAATACATGCACCCAGAGGGCACCTTAGAGGTGCCCCCTGAAAACCTACCAGCCCCTATTGTGTTGGCTGACTAGTTTCTGCCGGCCTGCCGCCAGAGAAGAGTGTCGGACTCCCAAGGGTGAGAGCCTTCGCTCTCAGGAGGTCAGAAACAAAGCCTGCTTGGGAAAGGGTGATAACACCCCTCGCCCACAGGATGACCTACTTATTAGCATTCCAAGGCAGGGGAGCTTCAAAGAAGCTACTGCCTTCGAAATGCAAGTATGGTTCCTCTCACAGGAGAGGAAGCCGACCCCCTTTGTCCAGAGTCCTTTGGCACCTGGAAAGGTGGGAAAATTAGCTAGTCAGGTAGGCATGTCACCCCCAGGCTAGTACCACCCCTAATGTGGCCTAATTTGAGGTGGACATGACTTTTCAGAAGTGGCCATCTTTGTGTTGGCACACTTCGGAACTCTGGGACAGGGTTATGCCCACTTCCCACAGGAAGTGGTCATATAGGGGGCATAGTGACCCCAAGGGTAAGTAGCCCATTGGCTATTACCCTACACTCCCCTCACGCCCCTAAATTCAGTATTTAGGGGAGCCCCTGACACCAGGAAAACAGATCCTACCGACATGAAGGGAGTGAAGAGTCACATCCTTCAAGAACTGAAGACCCAGCAACTGACCTGTCACCAACCCTGCTGGCCTGCCTGAGGATTTCGACAGTTGCGCCAAAAGTCCACTTGTCCTGCAGCTGCTGTGTCCTCAAAGCCCAGGATAACTGCCAGCACTTCACCAGGAACCAAGAACTCCTGAGAAGTAGTGGACCTGCATCCTGCAGACAACCAAAGACTCCTGTGAGGACTTTGTGACCGCACAAACCTGACTCATGAAGACACCACTGCACCTGTCACTCCAAGCCAGAGTTGAAGTGGGCCAACTGTGTCATCGTGGTCCCCCAGCCCTCCAGAGACTGAGTCCACTGTGGTTTCGCCCACAGTGAGCTCTCTGACATTGCCTGCAGCCTCTGCACGCAGGTCCCCTGTACCGCCACTGCTCCTGGTAAGAAACACCCGACTCCCTAAAGACACCTCTGCACCATCGCCAATGGGCTGTGGAGAAGAGGACCAATGGTGTCCCTACATCCCGAGCATTGTGAGGCGTGAGTCCCCATGTTGGTTCAGCCCGACTGGCCTCCCAGTCCGAGCCTGTAGCCTCTTTACGTGAAGACTGATCCCCATAGAGTTCCAATGGGCACCCAATGCTGTTTTGCAACCCTGCACCCGGCCGCCCTTGTGCCGCTGGTGATGTTCTGGTGCTGCCTTGTACTTTGCCCACCACTCATATTAACTCTTGGAGATTGGTCCTTAAGTCGCTATACTGTACATGAATGCCACATTGACTTTTCTTCCCATAGGATAACATTGCAGCTTCTAAAAATTGCACGGTGTCGACTTTTTTGAATTGAAAAGAATTCATATTTAAAAACGTATTTACCTGAACGATTTGCTTCTGGTGCCTAAACATATATAAAGATACGTGTTATTTTTATACATTGGTGTGGGTCTCCTTATTGAGTCGTGTGTCTAATTTATTGACCAGTGTGGGTATTTTCAGATGTCTTGCACTCCTCTGTCATAAGCATAAGGCTGTTCGACCACATTGCCTCCTAGAAGAGCATCTTGGAATTGCCATAGCGAGCCCCATGTCCACTCATAAGGGAACCCCTGGACTCTTTACAAAATAAATACAATGTTGGTATATCATATAAGAGACAGCTTCCTACAAACATAGTGCCTGAGATTAGCCCAAGATACCCAAAAAGGTGAGTCCAAACCACGTGTATTTATATAGCGCCTCACACAGCACTTGTGCAGTTTTAAACACTGTAAACAACAGCTGTTGCTATTCCCAAATCAATGGTCCACATTTTACATGCGTCTAGCGAAGGATGGGAGACTGACCAGATCTTGCTAGGATTCAGACTCGTGTCTGCAGGTAAGAGCATATGTCAGAATAGAGCATTCACTCGCTGTGTCAATGGGGGCCAGGATGGGATTGAAGGATGATTATAATTCATAATGCATTTTAAGTCAAATTCCCACTTTAAGAACAGTACACAGATCCAAAGCAAGAATTGCTTGCACCTTTCAAAGAGTGTGCAGTGAGGCTAAAGGGATGTAGGGAACAGACAGACATATTTTGAGTTCACTGGATTTTATTTCAGTTGGATCATTAAGGCCCAGAGCTCTCAGTGACACACAAGACATGGCATGTGGACAAACCCTGGTGCCTGAGATGACGGCCTTTGCATATGCCTCTTATTAGGCCATGTTAAAGGAAGGACGCCAAGGTATCCAATGTGGTTTAAAATAGCACGTCTATGACTGCAGATCTGCTGCCCGCAGTTTCCTTTCACATTGTGTGTTAGAAGACTTAGAGAATATAGGGCCAGATGTATCATTTGCGATTACCAAATAGCAAATTTTTGCGATTTGCTATTTGGTAATCTCAAACACCCATGTACAAATGTGTGTTTTACACATTTTGTGATTCCCAAAGGGTCACAAATAGATCTACCTCATGAATATTAATGAGGTAGGTCTCAGTTTGCGACCCATTGGGAAACACTAAAATCACAGGGATGGTGGCAGACCACCATTTATGCAATTGCTTTTAAATAAAGCAATCTTTTTTTTAATTATAAATGCAGCCTGTTTTCCTTAAAGGAAAACGGGATGCGTTTAAAGAAAGAAAAAAAGTGAAACGTTTTCCTTTCATTTTTTAAGAGTAGTCCGTGGTCCTTAGGACTATTACCTGCTCTTAAAAAATATTTTTACAATCATTCACAGAGAGGAAGGGGTCCGTTGGGGACCCCTTCCCATTTGCAAATGGGTTACCATCTACTTGAAGTAGGCGGGAAAATGCAAATGTTTTGTTTTCACACATACCACTGTGATTTTTTATTAGGATGGGACGCCCTAAACACGCCCCTTCCTAATTCCAAATCGCAAACCCAATTTGCGATGCGGTAATAGATTACCAAATCGCAAATGTAGATTTGTACATTCCAAAAAGCCTTTTTAGGTCTCGCCTGAGCCAGCGCATGCGCTGCTCTGGCGAGAGTTTTAGTAAGCGGGTTTTGGAAGTGCAAACAGCACTGGCGACCAGCTTGCGTTCACGTGAGCGTGCACGCGCTTCACGGGTCATTAAGTGCATCGCGATCACTTTCACTTTAGCGGCTTTGAAGTAAAGAAATAGATTATTTTTCTATTTCTTTACTTTTGCTATAATCGCAGCACCCGCGCTTTACTTTAAGCGCGGGTGCCACGATATAGCAAAAGTAAAGAAATAGAAAAATAATCTATTTCTTTACTTTTGCTACAATCGCGGCACCGGCGCTTTACTTTTAACATTAAAAGTAAAGCGCGGAGTACATGGATTATAGCAAAAGTAAAGAAATAGATAATTTTTCTATTTCTTTACTTTTGCTATAATCGCGGCACCCGCGCTTTACTTTTAATGTTAAAGCGCTTTACTTTTAATGTTAAAGTAAACGCGGGTGCCGCGATTATAATGGTGTAGCCAATAGGTCTTGCTTTTGGGACCTTATAAGTATTTAGTTATGCAACTGTTGCATGGCTAAACACTTATAAGGTCCCAAAGGCGAGACCTATTGGCTATGCCAATGCTTGTTTGCTCTTGCAAACAGGCCAGATTTTGCAAATCGGGCCATTTGTGAACGTAAAAAAGCTTTGTACATCTGGCTCCTGGTTTTTACTTAATGTGTGCTGATTAAGGATGCCCCTGTAATCCTTTTATGATAATGTTGTAAAACGGGGCAACACCTGTTAAATGAATCTAAAGATATGAAGCTACCATGTCACTGTAATCGTGAAAGTATGATGTGTTTAAAAATCACGCCCTTCCCCATGCAGTGTAGCAAGCTTCACCAGGGTCTTCATTTAGCGCTGGGAGAGTCCTCTGAAGAACCATTAAACCATCACTGTCCTACAGTCAGTCTGGTCCCTAGGTGTCCAGAATTTCCTTGTGCCCAAGTCAGTTGATCCCATGGGCCACATCCATGCTGCCTATTGTATCAGACAGGATCCCAAACAATTAATATTTTAAAAAAACTGTTCGGGTTGAAGACCTCCATTATAAACTTTATTTTAAACCATACAATCTGACCTTAAGTTCCCATCATTCCGCAATGTTTGCAGTCCTACAACAACTGTAATTCAGCGCACAGAGTAACACCAGACACAGAGGGGAAGGTCTAAATAATTAACATTGGAAAATGTTTTTCATTCTTCTTGTATATTATTGCTTTGAAACCTAAACAGGAATTGTTTTGTTGAAATTATCTTACAAATTATAAGGCACTTTGTAGGAATATAATCGGTGAAAGTTGATGCTGCAGATCCTACAAGGACTGGAAGAACTTATAATGGAAACATGGGTTCAGATTAAGTGCTTTAAAAAAAATAAAAAGGCAAAAAAAATACATGTCTTCAAATCATAAGCAAGTTCAGTAGTTTGAAATGTGTTGCTTGTTTTGTTGCGGGACTTGGACAAATAAATTATAGCATAAAAATCCTACCCATGGAATGCAGCCAATTTCTTGGAGTCCTGAGAACTAGATGTTTGATACTTTTGAGTTGATTCCTCCATGACTGCAATATTTCATATTGAGTTGTTCGCGACAGGCAATAGCTGAATCACAAACCAAACAATACACACACACACACACACACACACACACACACACACACACACACACACACACACACACACACACACACACACACACACACACACACACACACACACACACACACACACACACACACACACACACACACACACACACACACACACACACACACACACACACACACACACACACACACACACACACACACACACACACACACACACACACACACACACACACACACACACACACACCCTTTCTTTCAAAGCTGTAACACTGTGCCTGGAGTGGCAAAAGGCTTTTGTCATTTTACAGCTCGGCATGGTTAGCACTGTGCTAGTCCTATGCTTAAAAGCTTTGCTGTAGAAGTGGCAAAAGGCTTTATTCATTTCTATCTCGGCGTGGATGGCACTGGGCTAATTCTACACTTAAAGACTTTGATAGAAAAGCAGACATTTGAGGTGAGCAAATTTAGAGTGTGGCTGGTTTTGAGGGTGCTCTATACTGGAGCTGCTTTCCACCTAAACTTGAGAACTACCCAGAGTTCTCAGCTTCTTTTTTGCATAAAGTATGCATCACTCTAAGCCTGAAAGCTTGTTGTTTTGACTGATACTGGGTGCTCCCTTGTGTCTGGACAGAGCTATACCTCTCTGAGGAGCTCCAATGAGAGCAAAACACGTGTCAGGGGTTGCTTTTATTCTTTTAGGGTTGGCTTGGTTGGTATTTTACTAATTCAAAGCTGTAATACTGTGCCTGGAGTGGTAAAAGGCTTTTGTCATTTTACAGCTCGGCATGGTTAGCACTGTGCTAGTCCTATGCTTAAAAGCTTTGCTGTAGAAGTGGCAAAAGGCTTTATTCATTTCTATCTCGGCGTTGATGGCACTGGGCTAATTCTACACTTAAAGACTTTGATAGAAAAGCAGACATTTGAGGTGAGCAAATTTAGAGTGTCGCTGGTGTTGAGGGTGCTATATACTGGAGCTGCTTTCCACCTAAACTTGAGAACTACCCAGAGTACTTTGCTTCATATATATATATATATATATGTATATATGTATTTGGGGCAGACTATAAATGACTTTTTAAAAATGGCGCTCATTAGACGGAAGAAGGCTGCTGTGACAGCCGAAAACGCGTTCTCTCTAAGTTGCCAGGTTGGAGGAGACCTAATGCAATAAAAAGTGCCTTTGAAACTTAGCACTCCTCGTGTGCGTGCTCTATTCTTTGTGGAGTAGTGTTGGATTGGATAACTTTAAATGCTGGCGGTCGGCATTTTTCACGCACCACCAGTTGTTATTTTGGGCTTTTCAGCGACCGCAGTTTGGAGGAGGATGAGTACGATAGTGCTATCTGATTAGCCCCCAGGGGTGCAGTCGAAACGAGGAGAATAGTTGACAGCAGTGTGGATGGCGGAGCTCTCGACGCGGGGAGGTCTTTTTGGCATTCAGCGCGAGGTCTTCAGCTTTCCCCTGGCTCGAATTACCTCACACTTCGACTGTTGGATCTCTGGTGACTGGGCACCGTCTCGGCCGATGCTGATACGGTGAGGTTTGCTTGGCAAAATTGAGTTTTTGAACAGTGCTCTCCCCCGACCTTGCACTAAACGATATTTTATTGACTGCAGATGCGTGCACTGAATTGATTTGGCCTGACATTTGAAACAATGGCAGTGTTCCTACATATATCCTTCTGATTTAAGGGAATCCATGTGGGAGCCAACACAAGCACGGTGGCGTAACTGTGTCTATATCTGCACGTACCAGTCCAGCATCAAATCATCCCGATTGCATTCTTGACGGATAGGCGAGGGTTTAAGGGTCCATTAAGATCGTGAATGTTTGTTCTCGATGCTCTTGGCAGACTGGTGATTGCAGTCTGCACGTGGCTGAAATGAAGCATTGTGGGACGGGTAGTCCTGGGGAGTATTGCGGATTAAGTGTGGGACTACAGCGACGCTCTTCATCACATATTTTGGGTGTGACTAGTATAATGAGAAAGTCGCTTCCTCACGACCCGGTATCTCAATACTCTCTGCTTCATAACTTTGAAAGAAAGCTACCGGCAGTGCTTTGTGCGGTTCCCCAAAGGATCAAAGGGACAACTATACATTCATGTATATTTTCATTTTTATTTTTTCGGGCAGTATTAACACGCACCATTTTGTGATTGGTTTTTAAATGTGCTATGACAACAATGTAAGCGCCCACTTTTATTTACATGCTTTTTAACAACTGTTTAATAATTATTATTTCAGATACATTGAAAGCATTCGAGTTATAGCCCAGTTTGCAGGCGATTAGGGTGGGTCCTGGGACGCACTAGGCGGGCTATGGGTATATATCATTGTACCGTGCACTATGCATTTAAGCCAACATGATTACATGTTGAAGTCACCCCTACGACCACCTTTCCTTATTAAGTGCATTTAGTGAATATGCAGCTGCATGCTCGTGCTGATTAGTAGTGTGTCTTTTCAAATTACAAGCAGTATGTTTTCTGTGTCTATGTATTTGGGGCAGACTATAAATGACTTTTTAAAAATGGCGCTCATTAGACGGAAGAAGGCTGCTGTGACAGCCGAAAACGCGTTCTCTCTAAGTTGCCAGGTCGGAGGAGACCTAATGCAATAAAAAGTGCCTTTGAAACTTAGCTCTCCTCGTGTGCGTGCTCTATTCTTTGTGGAGTAGTGTTGGATTGGATATATATATATATTCACTGAAAAAACCATAGGTTTTAGGGACAGTTATAGTTAGTTGGACATTTCACTCGTACAAAACCATAGAAATTCCCCCGTTATAGTTAGTTCAGCTAACTATAACTCGCGCCCCCGCAATGCACTGCTGAAGAAGTCACATATTACATCACTCATGACATGGTCAGTGACATCACTGATGACATCACTGATGACATCTCAAATGACATCACTGATGACATCATCCAGTGACTGTGTGTTTCTGTAAAGTTTAAATATGTTTAATATATATAGGGAAAGGCGTATTGAAGAATGAGTGGGTGTATAAGTGTCTGAATGGATGATTTAGTACGTGAGTGACTGACTCTACAAGTGAGTGATTAAACGTATCTTACTGAATGCATGGGTTAGTGACTAAACTATGTGAATGTCTGTATCCGTCTGTTTGTTGGTGTGTAAGTGGATGCATGGATTTGCGAATAGCTACATGAGGGTCTATATGGGTTATTGATTGGTTCTCTGAGTATCTGTATGGCTGCCTGAGTGTTTGTGTGGGTGGGGTGTGTGTGACTCTGTACATAGATGTGTGAGTGGGTGATTCACTGGGTGCATGATTTCAAGAGTGCATCTGTGATGGACTGCTTGGGTGGTTGAGTGTGTGTATGGGTGTGTTAGTGAGTGAATGTATATCTCAGTGGTACATGTGCGAGTAACTACATATGTAAAAGGCAGTATATATGTGTGTTAGAGTATTTAAATGGCTATAAGTGAGAGTGTGTGATTGTGAGAGTGGCTGTATGGATGAGTGTGTGCTTGTATCAGTTATTGTATAAGAGCGTAAGAATGTGCTAGTATTTGTATGAGTAAGTGAGCTGGTGTGTGTATAACTGTATAGGTGAGTAAATGGGTGTGTGATTCATTTTTTGCATGACTGACTAGGTGTGTGAGTACCTCTATGGATGAGTGGCGGTGTGTGAGTGTTTATATAGGTGTATGAGTGCATATGATAGTCCTGTACTGAGTGACTGTAAGTATGAGTGACTGTACGGGTGAGTGAGTGGATGTGTGTGTAGACCTAAGAATCAGTGAGTGGGTATGTAGTTTTTGGTGTTGGAGTGTCTATGGTTTTGAGAATGGCAGTCTGTAATTTAGAGTGGGTGTATCAAAAGTTATATTAGGGTGTGAGAAGATGCATGAAATTATCACATGGATGATGTCATCAGTGATGTCATTTGAGATGTCATCAGTGATGTCATCAGTGATGTCACTGACCATGTCATGAGTGATGTAATATGTGACGTCATCAGCAGTGCATTGCGGGGCGCAAGTTATAGTTAGCTGAACTAACTATAACGGGGAATTTCTATGGTTTTGTACGAGTGAAATGTCCAACTAACTATATCTGTCCCTAAAACCTATGTTTTTTTCAGTGAATTTCAAAGGTTTTTTAAATGCTAATTTCTAACTATAACGTGCCTGAAACCTAAGATTTTTTAAGTGAATTTCAAAGGTTTTTTAAATGCTAGTTTCTAACTATGCCTACAGAGGTAGGACATGTGAAGAAAGAAGAAAAAACGCACAGAAAGAAGCAAAAGATGTGCAGAAAGAACCAACAGAGGAGCAGAAAGAGGCCTTGTTGCAAAATCATCCTGTGCCCACAACTTTTTCAGACGGGTACTGGTGGTAACTGACTCTGACTAACCAGAGCCAGTGCTATGCTAAAAGACACTTAGAATACAGTGAAAACACCTACATACACTAGGGAACACTGTGCGTTGGGGTACCCCTGTGATTAGCATGACCTCCTCTGCAAGTCCCTAGTACGTAATAGGGCAGGGGGATTAAAACTACCTCTTAAAACGCGCGTTTTAAGTTGCGGGATTAAGTCCCCTTGAATCCTGAGGGTCCCTGGGGCCCAACTAGCCCCCCAGGTACCTACAGTTAGGACCACAGAGCTGAGTTGCAGAGAGGCGTTCCGAGGCCACGCACCTTTTTTCACCTCTCTGCAACGCAACTCTGTTGTGCTTACTGAAGGTACCTGGTGGGCTAGTTGGCCCCCAGGGTCCCTCAGGATTCAAAGGGAATTAATTCCCCAACTTAAAACGCACCACAGGGCGTGTTTGCGCACGTCACCTGAGACCCCGCCCCCTCCCTTCACCACTGTGCAAACGCGCCCCGTGGCGCGTTTTAAGTTGGGGGATTAGGTCACCTTGAATCCTGCGGGTCCCTGGGGCCCAACTAGCCCACCAGGTACTTCCAGTAAGCACCACAGGCCTGCGTTGCAACGCCTGTAACAAATTGTGCAGTTGTGTTTAGGTAGTGAAGAGGGTCGTGCTGGGGGTAGTGTTTTAGGGTTTAGGGTAGTGCAGTGGTGTTTGTGTAGTGTAGGGGGTCATGCTGGGGGTAGATTTAGGGTTTAGGGTAGTGCAGTGGTGTTTGGGTAGTGTAGGGAGTCGTGCTGGGGGAGTGTTTTAGGGTTTAGGGTAGTGCAGTGGTGTTCGGGCAGTGTAGGGGGTTGTGCTGGGGGGTGGTGTTTCAGGGTTTAGGGCAGTGCAGTGGTGTTCGGGCAGTATAGGGGTCGTGCTGGGGGTGGTGTTTCAGGGTTTAGGGCAGTGCAGTGGTGTTCGGGCAGTGTAGGGGGTCGTGCAGGGGGTGGTGTTTCAGGGTTTAGGGCAGTGCAGTGGTGTTTGGGCAGTGTAGGGGGTCATGCTGGGGGTGGTGTTTCAGGGTTTAGGGCAGTGGTGTTTGGGCAGTGTAGGGGGTCTTGCTGGGGGTGATGTTTCAGGGTTTAGGGCAGTGCAGTGGTGTTCGGGCAGTGTAGGGGGTCTTGCTGGGGATAGTGTTTCAGGGTTTAGGGCAGTGCAGTGGTGTTCGGGCAGTGTAGGAGGTCGTGCTGGGGGTGGTGTTTCAGGGTTTTGGGCAGTGCAGTGGTGTTCGGGCAGTGTAGGGGGTCGTGAAGGGGGTGGTGTTTCAGGGTTTAGGGCAGTGCAGTGGTTTTCAGGCAGTGTAGGCGGTCGTGCTGGGGCTGGTGTTTCAGGGTTTAGGGCAGTGCAGTGGTGTTCGGGTAGTGTACGGGGTTGTGCTGGGGCTGGTGTTTCAGGGTTTAGGGCAGTGCAGTGGTGTTCGGGCAGTGTAGGGGGTCGTGCTGGGGTTAGTGTTTTAGGGTTTAGGGTAGTGCAGTGGTGCTTGTGTAGTGGAGGGGTCGTGCTGGGGGTAGTGTTTTAGGGTTTAGGGTAGTGCAGTGGTGTTTGTGTAGTGTAGGGGTCATGTTTTAGGGTAGTGCAGTGGTGTTTGGGTAGTGTAGGGGGTCGTGCTGGGGGTAGTGTTTTAGGATTTAGGTTAGTGCAGTGGTGTTTGGGTACTGTAGGGGTTGTGCTGGGGGTAGTGTTTTAGGGTTTAGGGTAGTGCAGTGGTGTTTGTGTAGTGTAGGGGTCGTGCTGGGGTAGTGTTTTAGGGTTTAGGGTAGTGCAGTGGTGCTTGTGTAGTGTAGGGGTCGTGCTGGGGGTAGTGTTTTAGGGTTTAGGGTAGTGCAGTGGTGCTTGTGTAGTGTAGGGGGTCGTGCTGGGGGTAGTGTTTTAGGGTTTAGGGTAGTGCAGTGGTGTTTGTGTAGTGTAGGGGGTCATGTTTTAGGGTAGTGCAGTGGTGTTTGGGTAGTGTAGGGGGTCGTGCTGGGGGTAGTGTTTTAGGATTTAGGTTAGTGCAGTGGTGTTTGGGTAGTGTAGGGGGTAGTGTTTTAGGGTTTAGGGTAGTGCAGTGGTGTTTGTGTAGTGTAGGGGGTCATGCTGGGGGTAGTGTTTTAGGGTTTAGGTTAGTGCAGTGGTGCTTGTGTAGTGTAGGGGGTCGTGCTGGGGATAGTGTTTTAGGGTTTAGGGTAGTGAAGTGGTGTTTTTGTAGTGTAGGGGGGTCATGTTTTAAGATGCAACGCTCCAATACCTGACCAGTCTGCACTACATAAAACTGCAAAAAAACTAAAAAATAAAAAGTGTTTTGCACACTTTTGTCATTGGGCTATATGTGGGCTACATCTGGGTAATATTTGTGCTACATTTGGGCTCTTTTTTCACTGGTGGCCATCTTGGAAGACTTCTTTGTTATGAAGTTTCCTAATTTCCTCATTTACTGCAGTCTCCTCAGTAGGAAATGCTTTCAGTTTTTTCCTTTGATTCCATCAAGAAGGCATTCAGATGTGTCTCACATTTGCCATAAATTCAGAATGTTAGCACTCTAGTTGCTCATTAGATCACTGTAGTAAAGCTACTGCTCACCAGGGAGTTAACTGGAAGTCTGCTGCTGGTATTGAAAGTGATTGTTTCAGTCTGCATGTCAGAATTTTCTAATGAAATAGAAGAGGATTTGAGATCTCACTTAAAACATGCCCTAATTTTTCTTTCTGCAGCACTAACCATAATTTCTATTTCAAAAAGAACCCCTCGTTTTGTTCCTTTTAAATTAAATGTTTTAAGTGTTACCGGTTTATTCCAATCAAGATGGCTTCAGGTGTGCCATACTTTTGTCATAAGTAAGGCTGTTAGCACTCTAGTTGTTCTTTAGAACACTCTGGGAAGCTGCAGTAGAACACAAAGGAATCAACTGACAGTCTCTGCCCTTGTTGGATGTACATGTTTTACTGAGAATGTCAGACTTCATTCTCACATGACTGAAAAAGATAATGTGAATTTACAGAAAATATGCTTTCATTTTAGCTTCTGGAGCACCTTCCAAAACTCTATGGGACAAGCATGTGAAAATAGTTTTCTCTCAAACATGATTCATGATATCCCAGCAGAAGGTTTTTCACAGGGTAAAATCACCTTAGAACACACCACAATTCCTGAAATTAGTATGGTACCATCAACAAATGAATTCTAATGTAACTAAAGTCTGTTATCACCCTTTATAGTTCTCCTTTTGGTAACCCTCAAAATCTTTGATTCACTACAATGCATTTCAATGGGGTACTATCATGTATATTGGTCTCAAGATGGCTGCCAGCAATTCCAGGATGAAGTGCTGACAGCCAATCAGATCTCACAATGACATGTGTGGTTAGGCTCCGCCCAGATATATATGTGATTTTACTTTTGATTTTCTCAGGAACTACTGAATTGATTTACACCATTTAAGCAAAAGGCATGACACTGAACCAAGGGCTACCTCTTTGCCAAATTTAGTGTAATTCCGTTCAGCAGTTCGGGCTGTAGCCGCGATGAACGGTTCCTATGGAAAAATGAATGGGGAAAACGCGTTTTGGGACCCCCCTTTTTTCTCGGCCCCCGCTTGACGTATCACCCCGAGACTTTCAGGATAGGAGCGGACCGGAGCGCCCCAACAAGTTGGAAGCTTTCGCGAAGATTCGTCAACCGGCGCCAACGTTATTTCAAATAGAATGTTGCGGATTTCCTATGGAAAATAGGTCCTAACTATAACTATCTACTGGCGACCGCCAGTAAATAATATATATATATATATATATATATATATATATATATATATATATATATATAGTGATCATGTGCTCAAGGCCACAGGGCGTGGCCGAAACGCGTCATGGGCAGCACACAGCTCATTACACTAAAGGACATCACCCCATGTGCATGGTCTGACCACTACTGTATTAATCTGACCCTCTCTCTTACTAAATGCAATACCCGACCCCCTCCGGACTGGAAATACGTCCGTAGCTGGTCCAAAATTGAGGCCCCTACATAAATTAGCGCCCTCCGAGAATGCCCTCGGAAAAAGCCGGATACAACAGATATTGATGGATGGTCTGAAACTGTCTCCAGTCGGCTTCTTTCCGCCATCAATAAAATTGCCCCTGAAAGGAAAATAAATACAGGCAACAAAGGCAAAGGTGCTCCATGGTTCACGGAAGAACTCAGAGCCCTGAAACGTACGCTCCGCCACTACGAACGTCAGTGGCGCAAACACTATGAGCCTCAGGCACTTACAGAGTATAGAGCTAAAATTGCTTCCTATAAAAGGCGCTCCTCAGCAGGAAGGCGGACTATTATGAAAACAGGATCCTAGTAGCAACCAACAAACAAAAAGAAACGTTCAAAATCCTAAAAGAACTCAGTCAAAAACAATCACTGCCGCTTTCATCTAACCAAGAACAATGCAATCAATTTTTAACGTATTTTTCCAATAAAATACAGGATATCTTGACTGAGATCGATAACTCCCCATTTAAGCAAATCCCCGTGGTTGAGACAGGCATTCAGAGAAAGCAAGCAGAAATGCTCACTTCCTTCCATAATATCGACTTGGATACCCTCCGACGTTCTGCCTTAAAAATCAAATTTAGCCCTCCCAGAAATTGAGGAAGAAGTCCTTGCTTTGCTAAACCTCTCACTGGAGACTGGGAAGGTACCAAGCTATTTCAAGGAAGCCAGAATAATTCCCTTGCTTAAAAAGACAGATGCCGATCCTTCCAATATGAAAAACTTCAGACCCAACTCCCATTTCTTGCCAAAATCCTAGAGCAACATGTCCTGCAAAACTTAGCTAAGTTCACGGAGGATAACAACATTCTGGAGGACAGGCAGGCTGGTTTTTGCGCTCACCATAGCACTGAACTGGTGATGCTATCGGTGCTTGACGATCTCCGAAGAACCGCTGACAATAAAAAGCCCTGTGTCCTAATCCTCCTTGACCTGTCGGCAGCATTCGACACGGTCAACCATGTCCTTCTCCTAGAAAGACTTAGAGCAATTGGGATCCGGGGACCTGCCATACAATGGATCACCTCATTTCTGATGAACCGTTCCCAAAGAATTCAGATAGGGGACTGGGTGTCAGAGAGGGGGCCCGTTCCTTGCGGTGTCCCACAAGGGTCGGCCCTGTCACCCCTCCTATTTAACATCTATCTTAGTCCTTTAATCAATACCCTCTCAGCCATTGAGTGCCAAGTCTTCAATTATGCAGACGACACCCAAATTATTTTGCAAATTGAGAAGACCCCCCAAGCATATTCTCGGGTGAAAGATGTTCTACGCTTCACGGTCAACTGGATGTCAGCCAACGCACTTAAGATTAACCCAGACAAAACTGAGGTTCTGGCCATGACCGATGCCGATAACCCATGGAATTCCCTCTATTGGCCACAGGAGTTGGGCGCTGCTCCTGCTCCAGTCCCAGTGGTAAAAAGCTTGGGAATTAGAGTAGATGCCAAGCTTTCCTTGGCTAATCAAGTTTCCACTGTGTTTGGTACCTGTGTGGGCCTACTCAGGCTTCTTAGGAAACTCTCCCCGATTCTCTCCTTCTCGACCATGAGAACAGTAGTGACTGCCATGATCCTGTTCCGCCTCGACTATGGCAACTCGCTCTACATCGGACTGCCAGACTCTCTAGTTGGCAGACTACAGATAGTCATGAACGACGCGGCAAGGCTTATTTTTAAAGTTCCCAGACACACACGGGCGTCCCCCCTTCTGCAAAGCCTCCACTGGTTGCCCTTAAAACAGAGGACCAAATTCAAGGGCCTCTGTATTGTGCACAAAGCTATTTATGGACAAGCTCCCGCCTACATTAAGCAACGCATTGAGAAATACGCCCCATGTCGCTCGCTAAGATCATCCTCGATGGACCTACTAAATTGCCCACGCTTCAATTAAGCTACCAAGGGAGGTCGATCCTTCTCCGTTATCCTACCCACTCTTTGGAATAAGCTGCCTAGTCAGCTCCGCGCAGAAAGCAGTCTTCTTCCTTTCAGAAAAAAGCTGAAAACATTTCTCTTTACAGAAGCTTGGGCTTACTGATTTCACTCGCCTGGGTCTGACGACATTCCTCGTATAGCGCTTAGAGACCTTCCGGTATTAAGCGCGCTATAAATCCAAATTAACATAACATAACATAACAAGCTTGCAATAAACTTTATCTATTAGCACCAGCAAAATCGGAGTCCGTATCTGCTTTGTGCACAACTTGCACTCGGATTATTGTTTCGAGATATATATATATATATATATATATATTATCTACTGGCAGATAGTTATAGTTAGGACCTATTTTCCATAGGAAATTCACAACATTCTATTTCCAATAACTTTGGCGGCGGTCGACGAATCTTCGTGAAATTTTCAAAACTTATGGCCCGGTCCGATCCTGAAAGTCTCGGGGTGATTCGTCAAGTGGGGGCCGAGAAAAAAGGGGGGTCCCAAAACGTGTTTTCCCCATGCAATTTTCCATAGGAACCTTTAGTCGCAGCTACAGCCCGAACTGCTGAACGGAATTACACCAAATTTGGCAAAAAGGTAGCCCTTGGTTCAGAGTCGTGCCTTTTGGTTAAATGGTGTAAATCCGTTCAGTAGTTCCTGAGAAAATCAAAAGTAAAATCACATATATATCTGGGCGGAGCCTAACCACACATGTCATTGTGAGATCTGATTGGCTGTCAGCACTTCATCCTGGAATTGCTGGCAGCCATCTTGGGACCAATATACATGATAGTACCCCATTGAAATGCATTGTAGTGAATCAAAGATTTTGAGGGTTACCAAAAGGAGAACTATAAAGGGTGATAACAGACTTTAGTTACATTAGAATTCATTTGTTGATGGTACCATACTAATTTCAGGAATTGTGGTGTGTTCTAAGGTGATTTTACCCTGTGAAAAACCTTCTGCTGGGATATCATGAATCATGTTTGAGAGAAAACTATTTTCACATGCTTGTCCCATAGAGTTTTGGAAGGTGCTCCAGAAGCTAAAATGAGAGCATATTTTCTGTAAATTCACATTATCTTTCTCAGTCATGTGAGAATTAAGTCTGACATTCTCAGTAAAACATGTACATCCAACAAGGGCAGAGACTGTCAGTTGATTTCTTTGTGTTCTACTGCAGCTTCCCAGAGTGTTCCAAAGAACAACTAGAGCACTAACAGCCTTACTTATGACAAAAGTATGGCACACCTGAAGCCATCTTGATTGGAATAAACTGGTAACACTTAAAACATTTAATTTAAAAGGAACAAAATGAGGGGGTTCATTTTGCCATAGAAATGAACAACATTCCCAGCACGACCCCCTACACTACACAAGCACCACTGCACTATCCTAAAACACTACCCCCAGCACGACCCCCTTCACTACCTAAACACAACTGCACTACCCTAAACCCTAAAACACTCCCTCCAGCACGACCCCCTACACTACACAAACACCACTGCACTAACATAAACCCTAAAACACTACCCCCTGCACGACCCCCTACACTACCCAAACACCACTGCACTACCCTTAACCATAAAACACCACCCCCAGCATGACCCCCTACACTACCCAAACACCACTGCCATACCCTAAACCCTAAAACACTACCCCCAGCATGAACCCCTACACTACCCAAACACCACTGCACTACCCTAAAACACTACCCCCAGCACTACACCCTACACTACACAAACATCACTGCACTACCCTAAACCCTAAAACACTACCCCAGCACTAACCCCTACACTACCCAAACACCACTGCACTAACATAAACCCTAAAACACTACCCCCAGCACAACCCCCTACACTACACAAACACCACTGCACTACCCTAAAACACTACCCTCAGCACGACTCCCTACACTACCCAAACACCACTGCCCTACCCTAAACCCTAAATCTACCCCCAGCACGACCCCCTACACTACCCAAACACCACTGCACTACCCTAAACCATAAAACACTACTCCCAGCATGACCCCTACACTACACAAACACCACTGCACTACCCTAAAACACTACCACCAGCATGACCCCCTACACTACCCATACACCACTGCACTACCCTAAACCCTAAAACACTACCCCCTACACTACACAAACACCACTACACTACTCTAAACACTAGAACCCAGCACGACCCCCTACAGTACACCAACACCACTGCACTACCCTAAACCCTAAAACACTACCCCCTACACTACACAAACACCACTGCACTACCCTAATCCCTAAAACATTACCCCCAGCACGACCCCCTACACTACACAAACACCACTGCACTACCGTAAACCCAAAACACTACCCCAGCACTACCCCCTATACTACCCAAACACCACTGCACTACCCTAACCCCTAAAACACTACCCCCAGCACGACCCCCTACACTACCCAAACACCACTGCACTACCCTAAACCCTAAAACACTCACCCCAGCATGACCCCCTACACTACCCAAACACCACTGCGCTACCCTATACCCTAAAACACGACCCCCTACACTACACAAACACGACTGCACTACCCTAAACCCTAAAACACTACCCACAGCATGACCCCCTACACTACACAAACACCACTGCACTACCATAAACCCTAAAACACTACCCCTACAGTACACAAACACCATTGCACTACCCTAAACCCTAAAACACTACCCCCAGCATGACCCCTACACTACACAAACACCACTGCACTACCCTAAACCCCCTACACTATACAAACACCACTGCACTACTCTAAACCCTAAAACACTACCCCCAGCACGACCCCCTCACAACACAAACACCACTGCACTACCCTAAACCCTAAATCTACCCCAGCACGACCCCCTACACTACCCAAACACCACTGCCATACCCTAAACCCCAAAACACTACCCCCAGCATGAACCCCTACACTACCCAAACACCACTGCACTACCCTAAACCCTAAAACACTACCCCAGCACTACCCCCTACACTACCCAAACACCACTGCACTAACATAAACCCTAAGACACTACCCCAGCACAACCCCCTACACTACACAAACACCACTGCACTACCCTAAACCCTAAAACACTACCCCCAGCACGACTCCCTACACTACCCAAACACCACTGCACTACCCTAAACCCTAAATCTACCCCCAGCACGACCCCCTACACTACCCAAACACCACTGCACTACCCTAAACCATAAAACACTACCCCCAGCATGACCCCTACACTACACAAACACCACTGCACTACCCTAAACCCTAAAACACTACCCAAGCACGACCCCCTACACTACCCATACACCACTGCACTACCCTAAACCCTAAAACACTACCCCCAGCACGACCCCCTACACTACTGCACTACCCTAAACCCTAAAACACTACCCCCAGCACGACCCCCTACTCTACCCAAACACCACTGCACTACCCTAAAACACTACCCCCAGCACGACCCCCTACACCACCCAAACACCACTGCACTACCCTAAACCCTAGAAAAGAAACCCCCACCCCATGCCCAATACCCCTTACCTCTCACTCCTCGTGGTTCCTCTCTCCTCGTGATTCCTGCTTCACGTCGTCTCTGAGGGGCGGTGCACGTCGTTGTGAGGAAACGGAACAGCCTGTTTCCTTACAACGACGTGGATCATCTACATGTTTTTGAACGCATGGTCATTTACCATACATACCTTTACAACAAAATTCGTTGTAAAGGCATGCGTGGTAAATGACCATGCGTTCTAAAAATGCGTAGTAATGACTTCGCGATGTACAACGCATGCGTGGTAATGCATGCGTTGTAATGGTATCGCGAAGTAAAAAGTCGTTGTAACGGCTGCTTACCGATCGAAGCTGGCCCCTGTTCTTCAGTGAGACGTTTATTTGATTAATTAGGCGGCAGGAATGTGGTTTTTTTACCGAAAAGTGCATTCCCGGCTGTTGTATTGTGAAAGTGTCCGCGTGGCCTGGTTTCACTTCCAGTGAGAGAGTGAAAGAGTCTGTTTGGATCTAAAGGAGTTCTGTTGTTGGACGGGGCCGGCGCGAAACGTCATCAGAAAACATAGCTAATGGAAAGCGTCCTCCCTGAAGTGTGGAGCAGTGCCATGAGAGGTCAACGAGTGTGCGTCCCACCGCAGTATGACCGTACCGCGTGACCCATGTGCCGCCTCCAGGGTACGGGAGGCAGAAGCGGCATCGCAGGTCCTCTTGAAGACCGTTGTAGCACTAATTCTACATTTTGGTACTAGGGCATTTTAACTTCGTTGTTCCTGCCAGATACAAAGAGAAGATCCTGTGTTATTCAGTGCCCTCGTTACCTTTTTTGTGGGTTGTGGTGCTTGTCACTTCGCTGCCCCGCCGGTGCACACGACTGGGCACCCCACCTCGTGTGCCATCTGCAGGGCCTCTGCCCTCTGATCACTGGTTTTGGTTTCTGGAGTGGCAACATAAACAGTTGCTCCCAAAGGACTAGCCTGAACACTTAGGTGAATATCCCCTGCACCAGCATTCCACGGAAATTCTTTCCTAGCTCTCCCACGTCAACGTGGACGTCATAATAGCACGGCTCCGCTCGCGACACCGTATGACGTCATCGGAGCCATAAGAGGACCTCGTCGGCGTGCTGACGTCAGTTCCACCCATTTTTCCGTGCCACCGAGGCAAACAGGCGGACCGAGACATTTTCACATGTATACATAGTATAATAAATATATATATATTCACTGAAAAAACCATAGGTTTCAGGCACGTTATAGTTAGAAATTAGCATTTAAAAAACCTTAGAAATTCACTGAAAAAACCATAGGTTTCAGGCAGGTTATAGTTAGAAATTAGCATTTAAAAAACCTTAGAAATTCACTGAAAAAACCATAGGTTTCAGGGGCGTTATAGTTAGTTGGACATTTCACTCGTACAAAACCATAGAAATTCCCCCGTTCTAGTTAGTTCAGCTAACTATAACTCGCCCGCCCGCAATGCACTGCTGATGACGTCACATATTACATCACTCATGACATGGTCAGTGACATCACTCATGACATCACTGATGACATCTCAAATGACATCACTAATGACATCATCCTTGTGATAGTGGCAGACCTCCTCTCACCCTAATATAACCTTTGATACACACACTCAAAAATACAAACTGACATTTTCAAAACAATGGACATACCAATACCAGTTACAACACACCTATTCAGTAATTCCAAGATCTACACACACATCCACTCATTCACCAGCAGTCCCTATACAGTCACTCATACATGTACTCACTCATCATATGTACTCATACACCTATACATCCTGTTACACACCGCCACTCATCCTTAGAGTTACTCACACACAGTCACACATGCAAACAAAGTATCAAACATCCATTTACTTGCATATACAGTTATACACACACTACCACACTTACTTCTACAGAAACTTACACATACTTACTCTCTTAAACAATCACTTATAGAAACACCTACTTATTTGTACAGGAACTCTTCCAATCTCTCACTCTCACATATACTCACTTATATACACCAATACTCACATATACTAGTTTAAAACATATGTAGTTACTCATAAAGACACTATTGAGACAGTCATTCACTCACTAACACACCCATACACACACTCATCCACCTATACAGTCCTGCACACATGCTGTCTTCAACACATACAAACAGTGAGTCACTCATTCATGCATCTATGCACTAAGTAATACCCCCCACCGAACCATACAGACACTCAGACACTCATACTGATACTCAAAAAACCAACTAATAGCCCATATAGACACTCATGTAGCTACTCACCAACCCATGCAGCCACTTATACACAAAGTGAGAGACTTATACAGATATTTTCATATTTAAACATTACTCACTAACCCATGTATTCACTAAGATACACTTAATCAGTCAGTTATACAATCAATTTTACAAAAAAATCATCCATTTAGACACTTATATACCCATTTATTCTTCCATCGACCTTGAGATATACATATATAAAACATATTTAATTTTCAGAAAAACACACATTCACTGGATGATGTCATCAGTGATGTCATTTGAGATGTCATCAGTGATGTCATGAGTGATGTCACTGACCATGTCATTAGTGATGTAATATGTGACGTCATCAGCAGTGCATTGCGGGCGCACGAGTTATAGTTAGCTGAACTAACTATAAGGGGGAATTTCTATGGTTTTGTACGAGTGAAATGTCCAACTAACTATAACGCCCCTGAAACCTATGGTTTTTAGTGAATTTCTAAGGTTTTTTAAATGCTAATTTCTAACTATAACGTGCCTGAAACCTATGGTTTTTTCAGTGAATATATATATATATATATATATATATATATAGTTTGCAACCATATATAATTTATTATGCCACAAGGATCACAAAACTGACAGACTTGTTTCGGACCCCTGGCCTTTTTCACAGACCTTGACAAAGGCCAGGGGGCCGAAACGCGTCTGTCAGTTTTGCAATCTTTGTGGCGTAATACATCATATGTTTGCAAATTGTCCCTGGAGTGCACAACATTCTTTGGTGAAAACGCATATATGTATATAGATATAAGAAAACAAAGTACGGAGAGGCAACACAACAGAAAAGGTTAATTTGTATACATTGAACTATCACAGAATGAGAGCTGGAATCTTCAGTGTTTTCTGTTGCTTCTTTTTTTTTTCAAAAATATTTAGGTGCAAACGAACCACATGCAGCCAACGCGTTTCACCCTGAATTGGGCTTCATCAGGGCTGCAATGAATTTTAACACAAAGATAACTTACAATAAAACACAACCCCAACAGAACACATAATCGCACATAAAAATTTAACAACACTATTATATTGTATTAATACATGTTACCGAAAGGTAAACACCAGTCATTGTTTTCTAAACTGTTAAATGACAGTTTCTGCCATTTGGTGTATTTTCATAGTGAGTGAGAACAAAGAAGGCCTCCGAAAATCCAAAGATGTGTGAGAAGAGGAGCAATACAAAATAATATTCAAACCGAAACCTGTGAATCAAACAAAAAAAGGGGGGAAATGAGAGAGAGGAAAACAAGGAGTTGTTGCCATGAAGGGTGAAAAGAAACCAAACCAAGAACTCATAATTTTTTAACATATCACCGATAAGCCATATGTGAAAAGGGAAGGTATTTACCGAATTGGGGAATAGAAAAGAAGATCAACTGGATCCTTACCAATACTGGTAAGGACAATCTAATGTCACAGGGTGGCCCATCAGATTGGATAAAAAGCCTTCATTTTAACCAGTCTTATTGACTGTCATGTGACCAGTCAGAATAGCACTTGCGCTGGTTGTGGAACAGACATTTATATTGACCGGTTTTTCAACTGTCTTCCTGTGCTGATTCTGCAAGCCTCTAGGGCAGGAACGCACATAAATTCTGTTTAGCTGATTTCAAAAAAGAAATTGTGTGTTACGATTTTCCATAATTTAACATTTTCATTTACCCACTTAAAAAAAAAAAAACTCTCTGAAGACTACTTTATTTGCTACCAATTCAAGTTTAGGGTCAGATTGTCTGGTCTGCAGGCTCCAACAATTAAGTGAGAAAAGTTGAACAGAGCTCAGTGATAGAGGCAGGCCTTGGTTCGTTCAATGCTGATAGTGAAACAAGGGTGCTGAAGCTTTATTTAAAATTGATTGAGCACCCCGAAGCTACAATATCTGCCTTATGCACAGATATGAACTAAGGATGTCAATGGAAGATGCAATAGCTTCTCGTTGAAATACGCTGAGACTACTGATCCTGTGGTGCCCGTTATCGAAGTTGTGACTGATCCTTGCACTGGAAAAAATCAAATGCATTGGCAAGGTGATTATGAAAAATTGTGACTGCAATTTTGGAATTTGTGCATCGCTTATTCATTTTCCCTTATTTGGTGGAGCGCAGCGATGGCACAAGCTACCAGTTTTTGTAAAAATTGGCATTAAAGGAATATCTAAATTATCACATATACAAATCCGAGCACTCAAATAATCATATATGCGACAGTATCTTATTGGTAGTCCATTTTAATACACATTCTTCAGTTCAGGCCCAAATCGTAGTCCAAGTCTTCACGTTTAGTTTGTAGTAATTCTCATTTCCACTTGTGTTCAGAAAGCAGACAATCCAATACAATTGTTCAGAGCAACGAGCAGTTGGATACACAGCTAAGAGACAACAAGCCAACATGCTGCTCGAACACGCAGAGTACTCTCTCAGGAGACATGGATGTTCTTACATAAACGAATTTGCACCTTTGGTTTCTACTGGACTTAGGCATTACAGTGCCCAACGCTTTGGATATTGAATTTGTGGATGAATCTACATGCACCTTTTTTACCAGCCCTGAAGAAGTCGAGGTCCCAAAGACCTAGCGACGAAACACGTGTTGGCTTGTTGTCTCTTAGCTGTGTATCCAACTGCTCGTTGCTCTGAACAATTGTATTGGATTGTCTGCTTTCTGAACACAAGTGGAAATGAGATTTACTACAAACTAAATGTGAAGACTTGGACTACTATTTGGGCCTGAACTGAAGGACGTGTATTGAAATGGACTACCAATAAGATACTGTTGTATATATGATTATTTGAGTGCTCGGATTTGTATATCTAATATTTTTGCTCTTCTTTGGGAGGGCATATAGGATTGTGGATGGTAACCAATCCTTTCCTTGAAGCACCACTTATACTCTTCCTTTGCTATATACTTTCCCCTAAATAAGAGTACAGTGCGCCCATGTTTTTGCTTTATACCTGCTTACCATATCTCTTTACATAATCTAAATTATCACACTGACGTTACCACAGACCCTGTAGTCCCTATCTTGCTAACACATCTGGAAATGCTAAACCCACAGTTAATAAAAACCGGCCTCACCCACCAAGCAGGACATGCGTTGGACCTCATTTTCTCTACTAGTAAGCTCCCACGTATTGACACCCCACTGACATGGACAGATCCCTTTTTGATCAACTTCCTAATTCCACTTACCACGATGCCCAATACATCTAAGGCTGAGCACCAGTCCACCACCAGACCCTGGTAGCAGATCACTGGCGACTCATTTCAAGCAGCCTTCTCCACTTTCAACCCAAATAATCTGTCAGATATCAATGCAACTCTTGCACAGTAAAAAGATTCCCTTGCGCAGGCATTCAACATTGTGGCCCCCCTACAAACCACTCACTAGGAAATAAACCACTCACTAGGAAATATCCCAGACCCAGCGCACCTTGGTACTAGGCGGAACTGAAAATGGATAAGACCCACTGCAAAAGGCTTGAGCGCAACTGGAGACTGTCTAAAAGCAACTCTGACAAACAAATATTTAAAGATGCACTTCACTCTTACCATGCTAAAATAAAGACTGTTCGTAAACAATATATTGTTCTTAAAATCGACCTGGCCGGTAACTCCTCCAAGAAACTTCTTAGAATTGTAAAAACGTTTGCCCAACCACAGGCCTGTTCTCCTCCCCCATCCCCAGCATCCCAAGTCTTCTGTGATACCCTGGCAACTCATTTCCAAACGAAAATTGACACCATCTACGATAGCTTTCAATCTACACTCATCTCCCCCACCGCTAGACAACCTTACTTGAGCTTTGTGACACTCTATTGTTTCGAGCCAATCTCACTAACCCAAATGATCGACTCACTAGCCAAAGCAAAATCTGGTTCTCCTGCTGATCCCTGCCCTCCAAAAATCATTTCACTTCTCTCCTCCCATCTTGCCCCGGCCATCTCTGAACTATGCAACCAATCTTTGACCCTAGCCAAGGTTCCACGGCAATGGAAAGCAGCCCACGTAACCCCCATCTTGAAGAAACCAACCGCCGACCCTAAGGACTCAAACAACTACCGCCCCATATCTCTCCTCCCTCTGCTAGGAAAGACATTAGAGGCCCATGTTAACAAACATCTTATGGCATACCTCGAACAGAACAATCTGTTGGACATCTCTCAGTCAGGTTTTAGACCATCCCACAGCACAGAGACTGCTCTACTTGCAGTAGTAGATACCATTAGACTGTCACTTCACGACGGGCAACCAGCTATGCTGGTGCTGCTTGATCTATTGGTATAGAAAAAAGTTGGTCCTAGACTTATTTACCACGCAATGAAGTCGAAAATATTTACGATTTGAGATCCAATTTAGGCATGCATACAATCAGCAAAAAGTATCAAATACAAACAAATTCCTTAAATGTGCACCAGGCATAAAGAACAACATTGGCACCTATTGACTCTTTAAGACGATATCTGTTTTTATTCACGGACACATATTAAATCGGTAAGTACATTACCATGCTCAGTAATAGTTATGAGGTTGCTCCAAAGGAAGGGGCGTGAAAAAGTAGTGCTCATGCGTGCAATAGATAAGGTGAAAAAAGGGGAAAATGGGAGAGTAAAGATAATTCAAAATACAGAATAATTACAATCATTCCAAACAAAAACTGGTTATAAGTAACAACAAAACCAGTTAGTCATGGCCTGTCCACCATCAATCATTTTTATAGTCGTTATTGATCATTTCAAAGAGAAAACAGAGAGGTATCATCTGTAGGTTGGACGGGATAGTGGTGGCATGTGGTACAGGCCCACTTGGGGATGAGTGTCGACGTTTCGACCCGACTTTAAAGCATAGAGGGTAACTACATCCTCAGCTCGCGGGTCTTCCTCAGGACAGGGGAGGTAGGAGACAACCTATTCGAAGGTGCCCGTAGATTAGGAGTTCTGATCACAGCTCCTGGGGGTGGGAAGTCCGCACTGCCATTACTGTGTAATGAAAATTATTTCAAGGTAAGGGTAACAAAAGACCCTGTCATCGTCTGCCAAACTAAATTAATGGCGGGAGAAAATCTCCATCACGGATGAGCCAATCGCCCCAAAGTAATCTTACAGAAAGGTTAAGCAGCCCGGGAGAGTCGACACCTCGCTCGTTGGCACCATTCGACATCATCTCACACAGAATCCCATTACAACGTCTGCAGCAGACAGGTATCAGGGGTACAGCCCTTAACTGGTCGAACCACTTCCTTAAAGACCGAGTCCAAACTGTCTCTATGGGACCTTACCACTCCAGGAAATTTTCCCTAAATAAAGGAGTTCCCCAGGGTTCTTCTCTGAGCCCAGCACTCTTCAATGTATACGAAGCCCCCTTGGCCCGACTGATCAAATCCTTTGGATTTGAGACACTCTCATAGGCTGACGACACCCAGTTGGTCGTCTCATTCGGTCTGGACATTGAGAACGTCAAACAAAGATTCTCTACCTGCATGAGGGAGGTTGCTTCCTGGATGTCCTCTAACTGTCTCCAACTCAATGGGAGCAAAACAGAAATTCTCTTGTTCGGCAAGGCCCAAAGTCTCTGGACTGAAGACTGGTGGTCGGCAGAATTGGGCCCCACCCCTTTGCCCAGTAGAATCGCTGTAAACCTAGGCATACTCATTGACAATCAACTTTCAATGCAAGACCATATATCCTCCACATGTGGCACCTGCTATGGCACCATGCGCCTTCTCAGAAAGATCTTTAAATGGCTCCCATTGAACTCACGTAAAACACTCACTCAGGCGCTGGTCATTAGCCGTCTAGACTATGGTAATGCCTTGTTCCTTGCCTCCAACGAATCCCTTCTGTCCCAACTGCAAGTCTTCCAAAATACAGTGGCACGTATGATTAACAGCCTGCCACCAAGGACCCCGTCTGCCCCCACACTCAGAGCCTTACGTTGGCTCCCGATTTGCAAGGGAGCCCTGTTCAAACTGCTGTGTATAACTTACAAATCTCTATCAGGCTCTGGCCCAAAATACCTGCAAAACAGGCTTGCTTCTTATATCCCTGGCAGGAACTTGCGATCTAGCAACCAATCCTTTTTACACCTCCGCCAGATTCGTATGGCTAAATAAGGAGGCCATGCCTTTTCCCACCTGAGCCCGCTCCATTGGAACAAACTACAACTGACCATACCCACGTGCCCTAGCTTTGCGGAATTCAAAAAACATCTTAAGACCTGGTTGTTCTAAGACCTGGTTGTTCTAATCTACTACCTCTATTTCAGCTATCTGCCTTCCAAGCGCCGAGATATCCCTACCGGGATGAGTCGTGCGCTATATCAAGCAACAAATAACATAACATCTAAAGTTAATAATTTTCTCTTTGCTTTGAAGAATCAAAGTCGTGAAATAACAATATCGCTATAAATCTTTTAAGAGATGAATTGATGTATGTATCTTATGACAGTAGTGATGTTTGTTTTCTTTTGTTAACAAGAGCTGTACAGTCAAATGAAATGATTGTAATATAAATCAAGTAGGAAAACCAGAGACTCTTACCTGCATGTCCCAACTGCCTCCCGCCATGTATCTCCTCTCCTGCCTGTTTATCATGCGACCTTGCAGAGCAGGTCTCTAAAATCAGACCTGTTTATATCCTCTTGCTACACCATACCATGTTGAACCTCGTGTACGTTTTAGCAGATAGACTGTGGAATGGGTGTCCAACCTGTCCTAATCATTCGTCTCTGTTTTCTCACCAGCTGGGGGATGGCCGTCAATGTGTATTCCACATCTGTGACCATCGAGAACCTGAGCCGCCATGACATGCTAGCTTGGGTGAACGATTCTCTGCAGTTAAACTACACCAAGATTGAACAGCTATGCTCAGGTAAGGCTACAGCGATCAGCCATGAGAAGGCTTCCTTTGTGAGGTGCTTGTCGTTGAGAAATACCAATAAGATAACAAGATGGCGTTCCAGAACATCTGCACCAAATTGAATATTTCAGCAGCTGATTCAGATTAAGGTTGAATCATGTTTCGATAGCAGGAGTTTACTGATGCATATCCTGGACATGTTAACAATACTTTCTCTTTTCACTCTTAATTTAGACTTTGGCATTGATAAGAAAATGGGTTGTGCTTAAAGGAGAAAATGTTGCGCACAGGTTGCCAAGGCCTTGACTACATTACTTAGGTACACTCTTAGTAGTACACCTTCACCCTGTAGGACTTAGGAGAGTGTCTGGAATAGAAAGACAATGGTGATTTCAAAATAATGTGTTGCCAACCCTATTTATAAATTGGTCCAAGCACTCTCCTCACATGGCCCCTTCTAAATTATGAGTTTGGTGCACTTAAACTTCTAAATAAATAGTGGTGATAGTAAACAAGCATCTTGGACACGAGATGTGGTATCCTATTGCACTGTAGTTATAGGGCTTTCTGTCTATACACAATAACACGAGTCAAACAAAGGGGGGAGAGAGAGGTCAGGTTACAGAGGGCTCGGCCTCCTTACTTAATTGAAAAAACAAGAAGAGCCCCACTGTATTGGAATTTACTATCTTCCCAGTGACCTTTATAGTTTTTAAGGAAAACAGTACGTTTTCTTAAAATAACCCTCACCCACCAAGATGTTCCATGGTGGCATGCTTCATCATTGGGTTCTTCCCGCCCGCTGCGGGACGGGGCGTGCTGCGACCGACGGAGACGTGGGAGCACTTTGTAGGATGTAAACTATAAGGTAAATGATGGTATAAGAGTGGCAGGGTCTAAATAGATGGCATCTAGAATACGTAGATGGGCATCAAATTAGCAACAAAGGAATACTGTCATTTCAAGTGAACAAGGTAGCTCCCGAAATCCTCAATGCACTGCTTTCATAGTTATCAACCCAGTTATTTTTTCCTACTGTTTGGATCAAGGATTTCAGAACTCTAGGCATTACGTTTTAGTTATGTTCATTTGCAAGGTTTATTTTGCTTTGCTTGACATCTTTTAAAGGCCTTTGCTTTTGAAAGAGTTAATTTGATGGTTGTAATTAAATGTTTTTTTCCTATATTTCTCAGTATAATTCCACTCCTATAACACAGAAATGTCCAAAACCACAATCGCCTGGTTTGCTTTTTATCGGTTTTCCGTACAGTCAAACCATAGGCGATTGCATGTCCTTTCGGAGACTTCAGAGACTGACAGCAGGAGGCAGTTTGATTTAACCTCAGGTAGTGGAAGCTCTCCAATCTACCTCAGAAATATCAAGGATCCAACCCATTAAAAGATCAACAAAGGACTTCTCTTCTTTGCAGGCGTTGGGTGAAAAGTTGTCTGATGCCCAGGCGGGTCCTTCAGAAAATGAACTGTTAACACCATTATGGCAGTCACCTCTCAGCATCAGAGGGCTCCATTGGAGACCCAGACTATTACAGCTGAGTCCCAGAGCACAGAAAAACCAACTGTCAGTGATCTCCCTCAGGACAGGAGGTTCCCTTGCCCCACAGATCAACTGACCGTAACATTTTGCCTTTAAATGCGTCTGCTAATTCAGGTGACCATTCCAGTTCATCTTCGAATGCCTTAAGGTCTAGGAACTGTGCTCTGAATTCATAATCCTTCCCAACACATATGTTATTTTGTCTTTTTTCTCAAGTCTAAATTTATGAAAGAAAGTGGTTATTGTGTGTTACTTTTTTGTTCATAAATAACTTATCAGATATTCATTGATTTATATTACATGATTAAAAAAGATGCGCTGCATAAGATGCCGAATCTAATCTTTTTAGGAACTTCATTGCTTTTGATTCCAGACTGGAGACAGCTTGGCTAAGATGAATACAGAAACCTAGTGGGTTATTACAAATACTAATTCATTGCTGTGAACGATGGTCGCAATGGACTTTATTACAGACATGCCAGAAGACCAAGTTTAAACACTATTTTTTATAATTGTTGGTTCTATAACTAATATGGGTTGTTTCATTCTAGTTAATAGATTGTCTACAGCCAAGTCTACACATCCGCTATTTGTACAGCACATAGTTTGCTTCATAGTTTAGCCTGTGAGGTGATCTAAGATAGGGGACCACAATTTGCATCTCGATTCTGGACACCCTTTTGTGAACCTCTTGGCATCGAGGTGGCTTTGTCTTCTCAACACCCACAGACAGATAGTGTAGGAAAGTGGGTTTCTGTTGCAGTAACGCCCTCACCCCCATTATTTGCCAGATTTCTGATGCTTTTTGACTTGATGTGTTCTGGGTCCCTGCCAATCAGGTTCCCAGGGTCTGTGTTCTTTCCCAAAACTGTACCTTTGTACCCACAATTGTCATCTCTCTGGCCACATGTAAGTCCCTTGTAGAAGGTACCATGAGTACCAAGGGCACTGTGACCAGGGAAGGCCTCTAAGGGCTGCAGCTCATTTTGTGTCACACTTAGAGGTCCTGTACCTTAATACACACACACTGCCATTGCAGGCTGCGTGTTTTGGTGCAGAGAAAAGTGAAGAATTGACATGGCATATATACCTGTGTGCCATGCCTGCAGCCTGTGCCTATGGTATAGGTAAGTCACCCCTCTGACTGGGTGCACTATACCACTGGTGAGGTTACAGTTGCACGAGCACTGTACCCCTACAGTGTCAAAGCCCATTCTTAGACATTGTAAGTGCAGTAAAGCCATAAAGAGTATATGGTCTGGGGGTTTGTCATTACGAACTCCACAGCACCATAATGGCTTTCCTGAATTCTGGGAAGTTTGGTAGCAAACTTCTCAGCATAATAAACCCACACTGTTGCCAGTGTGGAAATTATTATAAAATGCACTCAGAGGGCATCTTAGAGATGCCCCCTGAAAAACAACAAGCCTCTGGTGGGTTCCCTGACTCGTAAACACCAGCCTGCCAACACGAGACAAGTTTATAGACCCCTGGTGTGGGAGCTTTCGTTCCCTGGGCCCAGAAACATAGCCTTTCCTGGGCGGAGGTGTTTACACCTCCCCCAGGTCAGGAAGAGCCATCTATGGCAGGGGAGCTTCAAAGGCCTTGCTGTCTTTGCAACGCTACCCCCAGCCTCTTCTGCTATCAGGAGCAGGCCCCCTTCCTGTCTCACCCCCTTTTCGACGGGAAGACAGGCGGGAAAAATTAGAACAGCCCAGAAGGTGTGCCCACCTCTGCCAACCCCACCCCTCAGGTGGGGGAGACGAGGTGAAGCCCACCCTTCAGTGCCAGCCATCTTGCAGATGGCAGGCACTCTCCAATAACGGTTAGGGATTGTGCCCACTCCCCCATGTGGGATGAGCACACCAAGGGTGTAGTCACCCTAAGGTCAGTAGCCCATTGGCTACTACCTCGAGACCCTTAAAACGCCCCCTAATAAATACAGTATTTAGGGGGCAGCCCTAAACCCAGAAGGCAGATTCCTGCAACCTACGAAGAAGAAGGACAGAAGAAGTTGCACAGCAGAGGAGACTACCGAAAAGAACTGACTTGGCCTCAGCCCTACCGGCCCATCTGCAGTTTCCGGTGATCCTGAGCCAAAAGTCTAATTGTCCTGCAGCAAGCGACCTCCAGAACACCTGGTAGGACTGTCTGCCTTCAACAAAGACCGGATCTCCTGCGAACAGCAGCTCTGTTCAAAAGAAACGACAAAGAAAAGCTCTGAGCCCGCTGAGGAGGAAGAAACTAGATGCCTGGAACCACCACTGCACTCGTCGCCTACAGCCCGAGTCAAAGGTGCCCACCGGTCCCAGCGAGGTGTCCCAGCGCTCCAGAGTCCGGGTCCACTGTGAGTTTACCCCTCCAGGACTCTCCGTCGCCTGCAGCCTCTGCACAGAGACCCCCCTCCCCAACGACGAGAGGCATGAAAGATGAAATCCGATTTAAAAAGTCACCCCTGCAACCGGGCGCCCTGCACCCTGGGGAAGAGGACCTTAGGCGCACCTACGTCCCCAAGCTCTCCAATGTATCTTCCCAGATGTTGGTTACTCCTGGAAGACTTCCTGGACCGAGCCTGCAGCCAAAATCCAAAACCAGCATCCTCCATAGGATTACATTGGACTCTCGACCCCTCCTAAGCACCATGCACCAGGCCACCCTGCGCCGCTGGCGGTGTGGACTTGGTGCTGACCTGGGAACCCCTTTGTGCTGACCTTAACCGTAGGAGCTTGGCTCTCAAGACCAAGTGGGCTGCCCGTGAGCAGCCCCCAACCGAAGGGCCTCTTAGCCCCGTTGACTAACATTGGGCCCCTGCACTCTGCCGCCCCGGTGCCGCTGGTGGTGCAACTTGAGTGCCCATCTAGACCTTGTGGAACCTTGGTACTAACCCCCAAAACTCCCACTTGTAGGATGTTTACTTACCTGTGAAACCGCTAACACGTGTTGAACTGATGTTTGTATGGAGAAGAGATAACTAATTGCAAAGTCTAAAAAGTCTCACTTACCGTGTAATGTAAGATCCTTCGGTGTGGTATCTAGGCCTTAGTATTCAATGTAATCTTAAAGTAATTAAAAAGTATCCTAAAAGTATTTACTGTGTAATTCAAACTGCTTCTTAAAGTGATACCAACATGTAACAATTGCAAATCCATCCTCGTTTGCATTTCTGTGTAAAGGTTTGCAATTGAAGGTATATTTTACCTACTTGTACCAAGTCCTGCTTGGTTCTAGAAATAAAATTCAAGAATACCTTTTTTAATACTTACCCAATTGGTCTGGATTTTGTCTCTTAGTGTGTGCCATCAGTCTTGATTGAGTGAATACATTAAATGCTTAACACACCCTCTGGATAAGCCTAACTGCTTCCCCACACTACCACAAAGAGAGCTGTTAGACCTTAACTTATTTAGCCTCTGCTATACCTCTGGGGACTCCCTGGACTCTGTGCACACTGTACTTTACTTTGATATAGTATATGCAGAGCCAGCTTCCTTCAGATAGGCAGACAGAATTAGTTAATCAAGAGCTAGAAAGATATCTCCATTATGACCTTACTCATCAAATTAGTTGGGTACAACATGTCTGGCTTTGGTTATGATAACTCTTTTCACAGCAATAGGAGTAAACATGATTCTTTATTTTGCCTTGATATCCTGCCAGAATACAATCTAGTCTACTGCCCACTCCTATAGAGAATCCTACAGTTACACAGAGACTCAAATCTATTCAAGCAGAATGGGAAAAAGATAAAACACCATGCAGGAAACATTTACTGTGTAAGAAATTTCAGAAGGGAACCCCAAAAAGAGACTTTCTTACCAGTGTCACACATTGTAGGCACTTACCCTATGCATGGTCCTTCACACACCTCAAGAATGGGAGCTCAGTCAGAGGCCACTGAGTCCATCTTCTAGGAGCTCAGTCAAAGGGCATGGACTCCATCTTCAAGGACTGGCACCAACTGAATCCCAAAACCAAAACGTTTGGGCTAGGCAGAGATTCCAAGTCCTATGGAGGAGGGGGCAGTCTGATGATTGAGTAGAAGGGAAGGTTCCTGTTTGCCTTCCCTTCAATTCCTGGATCCTGAAATTCCTCCAGAAATTTAAGAAAAGCCTTGGATCCTCAATCATCCTTGTGACTCCTGCTTGGCCATACCAGTTCTGCCTTTTGGAACTCTTGCATTTACATGAGGGAGATCTCCTAATGCTCCTTCCAAGACAGGATTCATAACAGTGGGGAAGCGATAGAGATGTAGATCTAGTCATAGAACCTCTTAACTTTAATGCTTTCCGAGAATCTATCCATTGGCCATTTGGATCTTTCTTCTGATAACCTTGATAGTTTGCTGGTTGTCAGAAAATAAACTTGTTCCTAATATAAAACTGAATGTTTATGATTTTGCCCTTGGGCTCTGAGGAAGTAAAGCATTCTTCTTAATGTGCTCAGTGGACAGTATAATGTCCTTTCAAACAGTTGAGTCTGGTATCCAAATTGACACATACAAGACTTAGCTAACAGCAGTGACCAGGTACATGAATAAGTAAGAAAATCTTTTTTATCCACAAGTCTGTTCATCTGATGAACAGGCCTTTCAAACCGGCGGTCTCCTGCGAGCTCAAGTATTCTCATTGAAGACAAAGCTGCTTATTGCCACCACACCTGCATTACTTAAGAGTTCACACTAGCTACAACAGTACAAGAAGAGAAAAGGCAGGTCTTTAAATTTGTAAATTACAAAATTTCCTAACTTTAAATTACTCCTTAATATGGTGTAGTTGATGTGGAAGACAATTTTTCCATAGTGCAGCAGGCAATGCTGTGAAACCTAAACCACCATGCCTGTTTTTCCAAACAGGGCACTTTAAAACGATGGAGGCTAGAGGTCCTGAGAATGCGAGATGCTTGATAAGGTTGATGATGGTGCCTAGAAGGACAGGAGTATTGCCTTCGATGGATCTATGAACTAGACATAGAAGCGTTAAGGTGATTGTGGCATGGATTGAAAGTTAGTGTATATAACAAAAAAAGAAGCGTGTTAGTGTGGCTGAACGTAGGGCACCATAAATCACTCTGGTATCAGAATTCCGGATTATCTCTCAAAGATCATCAGTTTCAGCTAAAAGCACCAACTCAATGCTGTGGGTGAGTTTGGCATTAACTAAGATATTAGTTCCTTGAGCTTCTTATTGCTTCTTCTGCAGAAATAATCCGGCACAAAATAGATGTAAGGTATAGTCTTTGGTTCTACTTTGACTGATTCAAGGAATTAACTTACACTGATGAGCTTCTCATCCTTTTTGCTGGTTTAGTTGTGAGGATAAAATGATTTATGGCTATCATTCGGTGATAATTATCAACTTGTTTCCAGTATTGCTACGTCTTTATTGCATTGAGGGCTCCTGCAAATGGTTGTTAATGTTGGATGTGAGCCAGCGGCCTTTAGCTACATTTTCCATGTATGAAACAACCCATGTGGATGTTCAGTAAATGTCTTGGATTATTACACATGCACTCTGCAGGCTCTCTACGCATCATGTAGGATTTATGTATAATTTAGTCTAGAATGTGTTCTTCGGCATTGGCAACCCAATGTTGCCATTTCTCCTCCTCACTCTTATTTTGTTTTTGCTGGCTAATCTTACCATTGGATCAGAAAAAATAAATTAGAGCCAGTAAGGTAAATGCGCCTATGTACAAGTGGGGGTGAAGTTACCTTTAAAATGGCTCCATTATCTCTAGTTTACAGCTCTCTGCTATTCCCGTGATATTCCCCACAACACCTCTGCCACTGGTCAGAACATAAAACTGCTTTATTAGGGAACTGGTGAGGATCAGCACATGCATTTTATCGGGCAGTGCTACAACATATAAGGCTTGTTGTTATATTATTTTTGATTCTCGCGTCAACTGATGGCATCTTGCTAAAAGTTATTTAATGAACAGTGGCTCCAAGAAGACCAGAATGATTTGGCCAAAAAATGGAGGAAGGTTGGGAATAGAAAAGACTCTACTGAGTAAGAGTAACTGGTAGCTAAATCATTTCCACAATCTGTCAGCAATTGGTGGCCTCTCGGTTTGCCCATGAGGTTGAGCATTTTTGTGTACGGTTTTAGTGCTATACCAAAACCTAAAGCATCAGTCTTATGCTTTTCTCTCACTGTCACCTCTTTTACCCACCTTACCCTGCTCCCCGAGTCATCCCTGTCTCTATTACCCTCTTTCTCTCACCACATGGGCACTCAAATAGTTTCAACACTATATCAAAACCTAAATGTTAAAAGCATAAACAAGTTCAGAATGTCATCTGAAATGTCTGCCCATTAACAAGATGCACTAATATCATTTGTGATGGATACTTCTTCCTGCACATTCCTCACTCGTAAAACAATCCCTGGCATCGGACTGAATCCGGAAACCTCAAAGCTCTTACATCGCCAGCAGGGGATGCTGGCTAGGGTCGACGCCAGAAGAAGTGATGTTAGATTACGACCTAGAAGCCATATAGCACCCAATCTGTAGCAATAACGTAATTTCCCTTTTTTCTTTAGCGCCTTTAGCATGAATCCAAAGCTTGTGCTCTCCTGAGAGTTGTATTTCCTCACACAATTTTTTTTATTGCAGTACCATGTCTCCACCCAAGCGTTTGGGCTTCAAGCCTTCTAGGCACTGAGAGAGGCAGATGTCCATTACTGACCTTCATACTATTTGCCTTTGAGGGTTTGGTTCTGACCACAATTTTTGTCACTGTGACTTCTGTTTCAGTATGAACTCAAAGGCCATAAAGGGGCATGAGGCTAAGCTCTTCATGATCAGAGCCCATGAAGACAGAAGTCGTCGTCGATCTCGACCCTGCCTGAGATCACCTTCCTCTTCCGAGATCAGAAAAAAGCATCATAAGAAACAATAGAAGTGCTCAGGGAAAGTTAAGTCTCCCAGACGGCCCTGGACTCCCACAGGATCTTCTTCCCCAGAGCAGGAGTTAATCCCCTTGGAGCCAGAAGAACCAGCTTCTGGCGGCTCCCCGCTTGTTCCTCAACCAGACCCAACCCATGAGTTTGTCTTGTCGATGCTGAAATCTGTTGAGTCTACTCCACCGGCACCAGCACACTTCCTACGAGATCCTTACTGGTGCCTCACTTACCAAACAGCCTGCTGCCATTGACGAGACTGCTGGAGTTCCCAGGCACAGATCCGGTGGCCTTCCTGAACTCCAGTATATTCACTAGGAACCAACCAATCCCCATGTTCATGCACATGACACTGTATAACCCAGTTGCCCGGATCCCGATTATGGACTTCTCCCGGGTGGCAAACTATGCACTCCCCCATCCTGGATCTACCAACTTCACCTTCATCAGAGCGGCACGTGGAGCCAAGGGTGCCACCACACCCTCCTCCTCCACCTGCAGAGCCTCAGCAACACAGATCCATCATCTAGTAAGGAGGCTCTAAGGTTGTTTGAGGAAGAGAATTACAGGGACAGGTTCCACCAATATTTAGTTCTGACTCTGATCCCGTACCTTTATATAAGTAAGAAACGTCTGGGAACCTGAAGCAAACACTTGCGCGTCTTCAGTGGGTTGAAGGGTTTATTAGTGACAACAGCATAACAGTGTGTCTATCCTAACAGGGGCCCAGAGATAACTGCCCGTCCTGGAATCCCGAAGGTTCCGGGGTTCCATGACAGAGCAGCATTCCAGACTCACATCACCACACTTCTCCCTTTTTCCAAATAAGAACAGATTAAAGAAGGAAATAATAAAGAACATATAACTGTAACAAATCTGGAGATAATGCAATACATTACATTAATAAACAAGTTAACAGTGTAAACTAGAAGCACAATACACTTTCCTTCCCCTTAAAGGAGAAAAAAAAACTAATCACAAATAAAATCTTGCCACTTGCTCAGTGTGAACTTAGTGCGAACACTCCTCCTCAAAGTTCCATGTGAGTCTCCCTCATCAACTTGTTTGGATGGTTGGCTGCAAGTGTTTTGTTCCTCGACATCCTTAAAAGCACTGGGATCAAGTGCTAGACGAGAGATATTCCACCATTTGCCATCGGAGAGTTCAGAAATTTGTAATGGGTCTTTGAATTTGGAAAAACCTTTCCCCACAAGACAGGGATTCTTGACGCGAACCCAGTCACCAATTTTCAATCTGTTCATTTTTTTATTTTCAATGTTTACTCTTTTTGCACTAGAGTAATCAGAGTTAGATTTTGCTATACTCCACGATTCATTCACATTCAGATCTTTATTAAAAATTTTGGTCATCCAAAAAGGACATAAGTCAGTGGTTGCTTTTCTGCCACGCATAAGTTCAAATGGGGTTTTAGTTGTGACACTGTGAGGGGTTGTTCTGTAACTCCAAATCAATTCTTTTAACGCCTTTTCAACATTTATGTTACATCTCAACATAGATTGAATACACTCAACCAACATTCTGTTAAAACGTTCCACTTTTCCATTACTTTGGGGATTATATAACGGTGTTTTAATATGTTTGATATTCCACTTTTCTAAAAAAAAAAACTTGATTTCGAGAGAAGTGAATTGAACACCGTTATCCGTTAGGATTTCACCCGGAATACCTTCCCTTGCAAACACATCTTGAAAGAAATTAATTACATTTTTTGTGGTAGGTTCCATTACACCTCTAACCTCCACCCATCTAGACAAGTGGTCAATCATAACAATGAAATATCTCATATAGTTGGGAAGAATATGATAAGGTCCTAAAAAATCCACTCCTACACGTTGCCATGCTCTTCCTGGACAAATAGTGGGAGATTCAACCACCCCTTCAGTTTTCAAAACCTTGTCACTAACTTTGCACTTTTCACAATCATATACATAAGTGTCTATTTCATGGTCCATTTTTGGCCACCAAAAATTTTCTCTTACTTTTCTTTTGGTGGGGGTGGAACCTAAATGGCCAGAATGTGCCAATTCAACTATGCGTTTGTGAAAACAAGTGGGGGAATTAATTTATCACCACGCATTAGTTTACCTCTCTCTAATGATAATTCATCAGAGACTTTCCAGAATACTTGTAACGTATCAGATAAACTTCTTTCTTTTGGCCAACCTGAAGTGACCATTCGTACAACGTCTTTCAACACAACATCATTGTTTAACTCTTGTACCCATTCACTCTCTTCCTTGCAAATGCTGAAATCACCAATGTAGGCAATAAAACATTCTTCAACTTCTGACTCCCAATCATATTCATTACAGTCCTCAATCGGAAGCCTGGAAAGACAATCTGCCCTGGAGTTTTTCCCACCTGGAATGTACTCTACAGAGAATGAAAATTCTAATAGTCTTGCAGAAAGTCTAGCCATGCGGGCAGTAGTGCGTTTTAATTTCCTCCCTGATAAAATATCCACTAAAGGACGATGATCAGCCCTCAAAGTGAAAGGTCTTCCCCACAAATAGGCTCTAAATTTCTCTACACTCCATACACACGCCAAGAGTTCTTTTTCTATGACGGAGTATTTGCGTTCAGGTGAACGTAATGTTCTAGAGGCAAAGCCTACAGTTGTCTCATGTTGTGAGAAGTTGGCCTGGTATATGCTGTTCACTAATTAAAGTGGACACCTTGCACCAGGGCAAATCGACTCTTATGGTAGATAGGTTTAAGACAACCTTTTAAAGAAAGCTATCCTAGTGGTAGCTGTGGAGAGCAGCCTTCAGGCTAAGTCTCGGAGGAATGTAAAGCAGCTTGTTTTACCATATAATCTCTTGAATCACCAAATGAAAAGACACCACACAGGTATATATATCAAATATATATGTATTTATTTCTAAATAACTCTCTACTAATCTCTTTATGAGATTAGAAGACAAACATATGCACAAATCAACGTTTCACAATAAGTTAAGCACAAAATATGGCTGGGGCCCTAGGGGCGTACCAGACCATATACTAAGTAAGAGACTTAGGGACAACGACTTGCAGGGAGACAAGGCCTAGGGCCTTCAGAAGTGCAGGGGCCTCACGAAACCACCCAAGGCAGGTAAGTAAAGGACCCACGGGGGACGCGTGCAGTGTGGATACACAGGCGCGGATCGCCGTTAACTTCAATGGGGCAAGTCGCGGTTGGAAATAAAGAGTTTTAGGATACTTCTATAGAACCTACAAGCAAGTCACTTACAGGGTAAGTCGTTCTAGGGCCCACACCCACAGGAGCACCGTTGTGCTGGAGTTACCTCACCCAGGGAAGCCGGGTGCACAGGTGTCCTTTGGTGTCGGGTCGCGGCGTCGTTTTCAATGGCGAACAAAGAAGACTTGCTGCTTGCGGGAGCTGAAGAAGTGTCCGGTGGAATCCAAGCCTGGATTCTGAAGAAGGATGACCTGAAAGCAGAGGGGACAGTGTTCAAAGTCACTTGGCAGTGACCCGGGGCAAGGAAGATGGATGCCCACCGTCGTTGGTCGCTTCAGGTCGGTTGCGGGTGCCTTGACTCTTCAGCCACGTGGTCCAGGAGGCGTCGACGACGACCAGAAGCTGGATTCGGTGTGTCCTCGACGTCTGCAGCTGACTGCGGTGTCGGCAACTCGATCGGAGCCAACAAGCCTTGGCAGCCGCAAGTCTCGGGGAGATGAAGAAAAGTCGATGGCGCAGACCAGCAAGGTCTGTGGAACTCACCCAGCAAGGGTAAGTCAGGGCAGGCCTGGAGCAACCAGGGGAGCCCTTTGGTTTCTTTAAGAAGTCTTCTGGGGACCCACAAGCCAGCGGGCAAGGGATCGCAAAGACACCTCGGGCGGAATCACTCAACAGGAGCCCACGGTCACTCGGGACGGTGTAGGCCTCTGATCTTCGGAGGGATTCCTGCTGGAGGTCAGGACCACACGTGGTCCAAAGCACAGGTTCGTAGAACGTTGTGAAGGGGTTGCACTCGACAATAGTGCACGGTACCCAGGGGTCGCGGTTCCTCGTTACTCGTGGGGTCCACTTGCCTCAGCTTCGCTGGGGACTCACGATGGCCTGAGAGAGGTCAGGAAATCCACTTTCTGGGCTGCAGGGACTTCGGACTCCGGCGGGAGCGGCGTAGTTTGCGACCGTCGTTGTCGTTTTTGGTGCCTGCCAAGCAGGAGTCACTCCTTGACTCCAAGGGAGATTCTTCTGTCTTCCAAAGGTAGTGGAACGTCGAAGGGCCAGGATTCTTCTGTAGAGCGTCGTCCAGGGGTTATCTGCTTTGCAATGGCAAGGTTCCCCCTCTTATACTAAAAAGAGGGGAAGGACTAGCTCTATGACCCCACCTATGGGAGGGTCAAGGGAGGGGTGGCTACACCCACTTCCCTTTGTCCAGTTTCGCGCCAGAGCAGGGGCAGGTAGCCCCTGAGCTGGTTTGAACTGGCATATGCACAGAGGAGCCTTCTGCTCCCCCAGTGCAGGACTTCAAAGCACTCTAAGAGTGCACCCACCCAGCCCCAATACACTAAACCCTGTCTGGAAGGTGGTTACACCTCCCTGTGACAGGATGCCTATTGTTGGGCTTCCTCCACTGCGAGTTTCGGTCATCAGCAGGAGGGCAGCCCAGTGTCTGTGACTGGTGGCATCCATTTTGTGATGCCAGGGCTCTTTAGGATTCTACCGCGTTTCCACAGCAGGTACATGTCTTATCCCTCTAGAAGGGTGGAATGCTACCCCCGCCGCCAAGATTGGCGGGGGGTAGTATTCCAAGATGTTTGACACCAAACACGACATGTTTTGATGCAGCCATTCCAAAGTTAGCATTTACCGCGAGGATATAATGCACTTAAATAGTATATGGTTTAACCGCATCCACAAACAGCACCAGAGAATGGACTCTGAGAACTGCAGAAGGGCCCTGCTCATGCAGAGGCACCCCCTCACATAGAAGCCAAGCACCCTGCCCTCAGGATTGATAGGGCCTGCCTTAGGGGTGACTGATAGGTTTATATGTGTGTGCAGGAGAGATATAGGAAACCTATATCTCAGTGAGGGGTGCTAGCACCACCTCACCCAGGCTGCAGTAGCAGGCCTGTGGTGTCAGATTTAGACTGCTTCCCAGGGGTGGCATAACACATGCTGCAGCCCCTGGTAGGCCTGTGAAGTACCTATGCCCTTGGCACCTAAGGTACCATATACTAGGGACTCATAAGGCACCACAGTATCCAATCACTAGTGCACCTAGAGTGCACTCCATGTCGTTTAGAGAGAGCAGATAGACTGGGGCCCTGAATAGCAGGGTCCCAGTCCAACTAAGTCATAAACCAGCAAAACACCAGGAAAAAAGTGGGGGCAACCATATAGTCAGATTCCACCTTCCTACATAACCCCCCCAAACGAAAGGAGATAAGGCTAACCTTGACCAGTTGAGCCTATATTGACTAAGTGGCCATATAAGGAAGCACCTGCACTAGCATGGTTGCCCCCTATGTTATGGTCCACTAAGCAATCCCTCGCCCTAAGGGTATGAGAGGGTCTCCACCATGGGGAATCACTACCTCTGGTGTGCTTAGGAAAAGTACAAGGCCGGTGAGGTGTCTGAGTAGGGAAGTGAGGCCCTAGGAATGTTGGCCTCAGCTTCCTCAGATCACTGGTCACCATGTATGCCTGTCTTTCCATGACTGAGTTGCACTTTGCTCTAAGGGTCAACCTTTGGCTGCCTACAGCTGGGGGTTGGGTCCCTTTGGATGGAACACTGGAGGGACATGGCAGGTTTGGAACCTTCTGGTCCCAGGTTTGCCCTTGCCTACCAGAGTCCTTCTGGGGAGGTCCCTACATAAAGGTATGGGGGATCCCTCAGTGTGTAGAGGAATTTTCACCTGGCTAGGGCTACTAGACTGGGTGCCCCTAATCTGCTGATGGGGGCTTCCTCTGGACAGGGGGCCCGGGGGTCCACTGACCTCCCTGACCTCTGCAGCCCTGGGCTGACTGAGGCAGGGTAGAGAGGGGCAGGTTACCTGCTCCAGACTGGGTACCACCTTGGAAGGGTCCTCTGCCATCAGGGGTGTGGCCAGGCCAGGCCTGACTACCTCTGTGGCAGTTCCTTCACTAGGGGTAGGGTCAGTTCCCTGAGGAGGCTGACCCTTACCTACTGTCTGGGGGAAGAAGACTTTTCTTCAACCCTTGTGCTCTCTTTCGGGGAGAGTGGGCCATTCTTTCAGGCTCCATCTCTCCAAATTCTTGGGCTGGGGCTGTGGCCATCACAGCCCCACTAACCTTTGCAGGGACGCCCAACATCCTAAGATGGGTTTGGTGTTCAACTTCAGCCCAGGCTGAAATTTCCAAATCATTGCCCATCAGGCAATCTACAGGTAGGGTTGGGGACACTGCCACTCTTTTGGGCCTGTGACCCCTCCCAGCTGAGATTGACTATGGCCATGGGGTGATCTGTTCTGACACCATCAATGTTGGTCACCTGGTATTTAAACTCAGGTAAAAGCTGGTGAGGGGGACTAGTTTCCCTGCCACCATGGTGACACTAGCCCCTGTGTCCCTAAATGCCACAGCTTTCTGACCATTAATCATTGGCTCCAGTCTGTACCTGCCCAATGCTATGGGACCCATGGTAAAGGTGGCATATCCTACACCACCATCAGAATCTGAGGAGTCTGTTGAGGGGGTCCTGTCTAAACTAGGGCCCACCTCTGTTCCTCTTGCAAAAGCACCTAACTTTTGGGTGCACTACTCCCAACTGGAGGATTACTACTGGTAGTACCAGGAGGGGTGGTAGTAGTTGTTGGAGGAACATTTTCTTTATTGCCATTCCTGGGACAACTGGGATCAGATTTCCAGTGCCCAGGCTTTTACAGACATGGCAATAGGGTTTCTTTTCAGGAGAGGAAGGAGTTTGGGACCCACCCCCAGAAGAGGAATTTTGGGGCCCTGTAGTGGACTTATCCTTGGATTTATCCCCACCTTTCTCTTGGGACTTGGTAGAATCTTTCTTGTGGTCACCACCCTGATTCTTAGGCCTTACTCTGGTTCTGACCCATTTGTCTGCCTTCTTTCCCAATTCTTGGGGAGAGGTCAGATCAGAGTCCACCAGGTACTGGTGTAAAAGCTGGTTTTGACAATTATTAAGGATCTGTTCTCTCATCATTAGATTATAAAATCCTTTGAAATCAGTAACCCTACTGCCAACCAGCCAACCCTCCAGAGCCTTGGATGCACAATCTACAAAGTCTGTCCAGTCCTGAGTCTGTGCCTTCTGGGTATCTCTGAACTTCAACCTGTACTCTTCAGTGGTTAAGCCAAACCCATCTATCAGTGCACTCTTCAGGACCTCATAATTATCAGCATCCTCTTCTCTAACAGTGAGGAGCTTGTCTCTACCTTTATCTGAAAAGGAGAGCCACAAGATTGCTGCCCACTGCTTTTGGGGGACCTGCTGTACTCTACAGGCCCTCTCCATAGCAGTTATCCACTTGTGGATATCATCCCCACTCTGGTAGGGAGGAACAACCTTGCTCAGGTTCCTATGGTCAGGGACATATTCTCTGCTTCTAGGGACACTGTTGCTGCCACCAGGGGGTTCTAAACCCTCTCTTCTGGAAGCTCTCTGGATCTCCAGGGCTTCTCTATCCAGTGCCAACTGCTTGGTTCTGAGGGCCACTTTGGCTTCCTCATACTGGAGCAGTTTGCACCTTCTCTCAGAGGAGGTCTCTCTTAAGTTAAAGTATGAGCTCCTCTCCTGGACAAATTCTCTGCCAGAGTGATAAGAGTGCTCAGATTCCCTGGAAGGGGATCTGTGCCTCTCATCCACTCTGCCAGTTCTCTTAGGGAGAATTCCTCTGTCCTGTTCAGGCCCCTTGAAGCCTGGCCCTTCAATCACAGAGTCTTGGTCATTCTGATTTTCATCATCTGACCCAGATACTATGACTGACCCACCCACTGATTCAAACCCTTTAGCTCCTAGAGCCAATCTAAGGTCATCTGCTGTTAGCAGATCTATCAGGTGCAGAGTTGAGGGACTCTGTCCTAGCCTCAGGTGTCTGTCAACACACATGGCTCTCAAGTCAGAGAAAGCCATGTCCTTATACTGAGGCTGAGTGGATCCACTGGGTCCACCCTTTAAGGACATTCTAGTGTTGTGCAGTGTTGTACTACCTACACTAGTTTGTGGCCTACTGATCCTAGCTTGAGCTGTGGAAAGGGTGTGCTATCCCTTGGCACACAGCTCTAAGTTCAGTAGAACTTATTGATACTAAGCTTGACTTTATATGTACCTTGAGTACCTATAATGGTTTTCAGTTAGTAATTCAAATAGAGATTTTCTGGTAAAACAATGGCAAGCTGGAATCCCACACGCTGCCCACCAATGTGAGAAGTTGGCCTGGTATATGCTGTTCACTAATTAAAGTGGACACCTTGCACCAGGGCAAATCGACTCTTATGGTAGATAGGTTTAAGACAACCTTTTAAAGAAAGCTATCCTAGTGGTAGCTGTGGAGAGCAGCCTTCAGGCTAAGTCTCGGAGGAATGTAAAGCAGCTTGTTTTACCATATAATCTCTTGAATCACCAAATGAAAAGACACCACACAGGTATATATATCAAATATATATGTATTTATTTCTAAATAACTCTCTACTAATCTCTTTATGAGATTAGAAGACAAACATATGCACAAATCAACGTTTCACAATAAGTTAAGCACAAAATATGGCTGGGGCCCTAGGGGCGTACCAGACCATATACTAAGTAAGAGACTTAGGGACAACGACTTGCAGGGAGACAAGGCCTAGGGCCTTCAGAAGTGCAGGGGCCTCACGAAACCACCCAAGGCAGGTAAGTAAAGGACCCACGGGGGACGCGTGCAGTGTGGATACACAGGCGCGGATCGCCGTTAACTTCAATGGGGCAAGTCGCGGTTGGAAATAAAGAGTTTTAGGATACTTCTATAGAACCTACAAGCAAGTCACTTACAGGGTAAGTCGTTCTAGGGCCCACACCCACAGGAGCACCGTTGTGCTGGAGTTACCTCACCCAGGGAAGCCGGGTGCACAGGTGTCCTTTGGTGTCGGGTCGCGGCGTCGTTTTCAATGGCGAACAAAGAAGACTTGCTGCTTGCGGGAGCTGAAGAAGTGTCCGGTGGAATCCAAGCCTGGATTCTGAAGAAGGATGACCTGAAAGCAGAGGGGACAGTGTTCAAAGTCACTTGGCAGTGACCCGGGGCAAGGAAGATGGATGCCCACCGTCGTTGGTCGCTTCAGGTCGGTTGCGGGTGCCTTGACTCTTCAGCCACGTGGTCCAGGAGGCGTCGACGACGACCAGAAGCTGGATTCGGTGTGTCCCTCGACGTCTGCAGCTGACTGCGGTGTCGGCAACTCGATCGGAGCCAACAAGCCTTGGCAGCCGCAAGTCTCGGGGAGGTGAAGAAAAGTCGATGGCGCAGACCAGCAAGGTCTGTGGAACTCACCCAGCAAGGGTAAGTCAGGGCAGGCCTGGAGCAACCAGGGGAGCCCTTTGGTTTCTTTAAGAAGTCTTCTGGGGACCCACAAGCCAGCGGGCAAGGGATCGCAAAGACACCTCGGGCGGAATCACTCAACAGGAGCCCACGGTCACTCGGGACGGTGTAGGCCTCTGATCTTCGGAGGGATTCCTGCTGGAGGTCAGGACCACACGTGGTCCAAAGCACAGGTTCGTAGAACGTTGTGAAGGGGTTGCACTCGACAATAGTGCACGGTACCCAGGGGTCGCGGTTCCTCGTTACTCGTGGGGTCCACTTGCCTCAGCTTCGCTGGGGACTCACGATGGCCTGAGAGAGGTCAGGAAATCCACTTTCTGGGCTGCAGGGACTTCGGACTCCGGCGGGAGCGGCGTAGTTTGCGACCGTCGTTGTCGTTTTTGGTGCCTGCCAAGCAGGGGAGTCACTCCTTGACTCCAAGGGAGATTCTTCTGTCTTCCAAAGGTAGTGGAACGTCGAAGGGCCAGGATTCTTCTGTAGAGCGTCGTCCAGGGGTTATCTGCTTTGCAATGGCAAGGTTCCCCCTCTTATACTAAAAAGAGGGAAGGACTAGCTCTATGACCCCACCTATGGGAGGGTCAAGGGAGGGGTGGCTACACCCACTTCCCTTTGTCCAGTTTCGCGCCAGAGCAGGGGCAGGTAGCCCCTGAGCTGGTTTGAACTGGCATATGCACAGAGGAGCCTTCTGCTCCCCCAGTGCAGGACTTCAAAGCACTCTAAGAGTGCACCCACCCAGCCCCAATACACTAAACCCTGTCTGGAAGGTGGTTACACCTCCCTGTGACAGGATGCCTATTGTTGGGCTTCCTCCACTGCGAGTTTCGGTCATCAGCAGGAGGGCAGCCCAGTGTCTGTGACTGGTGGCATCCATTTTGTGATGCCAGGGCTCTTTAGGATTCTACCGCGTTTCCACAGCAGGTACATGTCTTATCCCTCTAGAAGGGTGGAATGCTACCCCCGCCGCCAAGATTGGCGGGGGGTAGTATTCCAAGATGTTTGACACCAAACACGACATGTTTTGATGCAGCCATTCCAAAGTTAGCATTTACCGCGAGGATATAATGCACTTAAATAGTATATGGTTTAACCGCATCCACAAACAGCACCAGAGAATGGACTCTGAGAACTGCAGAAGGGCCCTGCTCATGCAGAGGCACCCCCTCACATAGAAGCCAAGCACCCTGCCCTCAGGATTGATAGGGCCTGCCTTAGGGGTGACTGATAGGTTTATATGTGTGTGCAGGAGAGATATAGGAAACCTATATCTCAGTGAGGGGTGCTAGCACCACCTCACCCAGGCTGCAGTAGCAGGCCTGTGGTGTCAGATTTAGACTGCTTCCCAGGGGTGGCATAACACATGCTGCAGCCCCTGGTAGGCCTGTGAAGTACCTATGCCCTTGGCACCTAAGGTACCATATACTAGGGACTCATAAGGCACCACAGTATCCAATCACTAGTGCACCTAGAGTGCACTCCATGTCGTTTAGAGAGAGCAGATAGACTGGGGCCCTGAATAGCAGGGTCCCAGTCCAACTAAGTCATAAACCAGCAAAACACCAGGAAAAAAGTGGGGGCAACCATATAGTCAGATTCCACCTTCCTACACATGTGTAATATCGAGTCGAGTTAAAACTGCCCCTAAACCATACTCAGAAGCATCCACTGTAACAAAAGTCTTTCTTCCCTCTACAAAGGATTGTAGTGCTGGTGCAGAAGTGATATCTTTTTTAACTTTCTCAAAAGTGTTTTGACATAGGTCTGACCAAACAAATTTTTCACCTTTTTTGAGCAAAACCTTAAAACATTCAGTGATTGTGGCAAAGTTTCGCATGAATTTTGCATAAAATTCACATAGACCTAAGAATGATAACAATTGCTCTCTATTTTGTGGGGCAGGAGCATCTACAATACTTTTTACTAGGCTAGGTCTAGGTTTTACACCTTGCTCAGAAAATACATGACCAAGATATTCAATTTCTCTCGTTTTGAATGTACATTTATCTTTCCGTAGTGTGGCACCTCTTTTTTCCAAAGTTTCCAAAACATCATTTAGTGCAAGATCATGTTCATGTTCAGTAACAGCAAATATTAAAATGTCATCTTGAAAAATTACAACATGTTCCTTACCAATGAACATATCTGTCATGAGCCTCTGAAAAACTGCCGCAGCAGAAGCAATGCCAAATGGCATCTGACAAAATTGAAAAACTCCATCGGGAGTTACAAACGCTGTCAAATGACGAGAGCTTTCATCCAGTTCGACTTGGTGATAAGCCGCTCTTAAATCTAATTTACTAAACCAACTGGCTTGACCAACGTTTGTTATAAGGTCTTCAATTCTGGGTAGGGGGTAATTGTCTACCCAAATAGCTTCATTTACACTCCTCATATCAACACACATGCGCAGCTCTCCATTCTTTTTCTTTGCTAAAACTATGGGAGATAACCACAAAGTTCCTTCTGTCTTCTCAATAATGCCTTGTGAGCACATATCATCAAGCATTGCAGAAAGATCTCCTCTCACACTTAATGGAATGTTCCGCAATTTGTGTTTGACTGGGGGAACATCATGTTTGACTTTAATATGATATACAAAATCTGAAATTTTACCTAGCTTATCTTGAAAAACTTTGGTGAATTTTTCATCCCATACGTTTTTACTGTTGCTCACTGTTCCTAATCTCTTCTTTTCAAATGAGATGGGTTGGTCTAGACCTGGTCTGATTGTAATGCCAAATTCAGCTTGGTGGATTAAACCTAAGACATTAATTCCTCTTTTGGCAACATATACTTTCCCATTAATTGATTCATCTAAAATCTTAATGTCAGCCCAAAAGAAGCCAATGAGATCTACTCTGCTCCCTTCAAATGCTACTGTAAGAATGTCTGGTGGAAGTAGAGTTTTGCCATACCAGTACTTCACAAAAACATCATGTGAAATGATAGTTATGCGTGCGCCAGTGTCAACTAATAGTTGAATAGAGTGACCTTCAATAGAAACATTAAGATTTGGATCAACTACTAAATCTTCATCATTTGAGTTAACACACCTTACACCTAGAAGTAATTCCTTACTTTCTTCAAAGTTTTCTTCATCAAAGTTGCCACCAAAATCATTTAGAACACAACGGACATTTGTGGGTTTGCCTGCCCTGCACATTTTCAAAAAGTGGCCTATTTTCCCACATTTCTTACATTGTTGACCCAATGCTGGACAGTATCTGAACGAGGAAACATGTGAAGGTGAACCACATCTATAACAATACACCTTATGGAATTGTTGAGAAGGAAAATTAAGTCTATTGAACGTTTTCGGTTTAACATTGCTTGGAAATTTTTTATTGGTGGGTTTGTTAATTACCGCACCAGAAATTGTAGACTTGGCTAAAGATTCTTCAAGCAATTTTGCGTCAATAGAAGAACCTTCAATGCTTTTAGCTAAATCTATAGCTTTATCTAATGTCGGGTTTTTACATGCAAGTAACCTTTCTTGTATTTTCTTAGAGTGGCATCTAGCTACCAATTGATCACTTATTAATTCTGCAGTGAAGTTATCAAATTCCCACTTTGAGGCTAACATTTTTAACGCAGTAACATAAGTGTCTATACTTTCATTAGGTTGTTGTGTTCTCGTAAAAAATTTGTATCTATGTACAACCATATTCTTAGTTTTTGAGAAGTATTTATCTAGTTGTGCAATTGCTGTTTCAAATTCATCGAGATCTTCATCTTCAGCAGGGACATGTTCAGGTAGGTGATCATAAACATTCTGTCCTTCTACGCCCAAATGATAATACATCAGACTTTTGCGTCTTTCTGGTCTGAATTTTTGTGCGTCGATTGCTCCTAAATAGGCTCTAAAAGATCTTAACCATAAATTCCACTCAAAAGGTGGTTCTCCAGGATCTCGTAGAAATGGTGCTGGTGCTTGAACACTTTGCATGTTGGTAAGATGTAAAAAAAAAATTAGAACAACAAAAAAATAAGCGTGCAAATCGCTGTAACTTGCACTTTTCCCGTGTAGACTCCTTAAAGGAAATGTTGAAACAAACCAGGAACAAAGCGTGCAAATCACTGTGAAATGCACCTTGTGATAAAAGTATTAAGTTGCCTAGTATAAAGTAAAGTTTGTAAATCACTGGTGACTGCCTTCTCTCTTTTTTTAATATGTGAATATTGATTTGCAAAGCGTGCAAATCGCTGTTGTAAAATTTCTTTTAAGATTCCGATTTCTTTTTTTTAAATAGAGATCTGCCGGATGTGTCAAACGCTATTGTGAGATCTAGCATGAAGAATTGAAACACACCGGAAAGTACTCTTTTTATGTTGTTGCCAAACACTGTTGTGAGGTCAAACAGAGAGATTGATAAACACTGCGAAGTCCTCTTTTTATGTTGTTGAACTTGAAAATCTCCCAGAATGCAGTGTGTTACAAGAAAAAACCCAGCGTCTGGAGATGTCGCGATCCGCTGGCAAACAATCACTGTGCCTCACACCACAGGAGTAGAACCGATTGTGAGCTGATCATCATCCGGTAGGTTCAAAGGAACTATTTCTTTGAGTTGATTACAGCGCGGCGAGCCAAAAGGGTCTTAAACTTTGAAACAAAAACGTGTCACGCGCTATTCACCTCGCGCAACATGACTCATTCTTTCGGCTTCCGCCTCGCGCAGCAAGACTCTTGCCATCTGTCTTCACCTCGCGCCGCAAAACTCGTGCGTTCAGTCTCGCGCAGACCGAACCTTTCAAACGGGATCGTTTGGATCGGCAAAGACGGCAAACAATCAAAAAAAAAATCTCACCTCATAAAACACGTTTCAGACACTTGACAACAGCGACAAGTTCAAAAAGTCACCGATTCTCTGGCCCCTGTTTTCTTCACGTTTCAGTGTTCTTTTAAGTTGTCAGTCTGGATTTTCTTGTCTCTCTTGTCCTTAGATGAAGAGGAGACGATTCTTCAAGGTTGCCCTCTCGTCGCCAAATTACTGAAGCAAACACTTACGCGTCTTCAGTAGGTTGAAGGGTTTATTAGTGACAACAGCATAACAGTGTGTCTATCCTAACAGGGGGCCAGAGATAACTGCCCGTCCTGGAATCCCGAAGGTTCCGGGGTTCCATGACAGAGCAGCATTCCAGACTCACATCACCACATGAACCCCTTTGACATTCCTGGATTATCTTTTGTGAGGGGCTTTGATGCAACACTAGAAGTGGAATTGGCATTCACTTTGTGCACCCCTACTCCAAAAAATCTCTCTCTCCATTCTGTCATCAAATTCAGCAGAAGTTCTTGATCTCCAACTTCCATTGGTTGATGTCAAAACGAATAGCCTCATGAAAATTCTTCTCCTGGTTCAGCCAGCATCAGAACCATTATTGCTTTTTAACAAGGCCTTGCTGGACCCCATCCTGGCGGGTTGGGAAAAGCCATCTTTTGCGCCAGAGGCCAATCGACTGGTGGGCCTGCTCTGGGTGATCCCACTTTTCTCTCTGCCTTTCCATCACCAAAGAACTTTGTTATTCAGGCATCATGTTCTCTGACCAGTTGCATGGAATGTTCCCCACTACCCCAACAGATAGAGAATCTGAGTGGCTGGAAGCCTGGGGAAAGGAGGGCTTCACGGTCATGAGCATGGCCATGAAATCACTGAATGCCAACTGTCTGTTGGTGTGTTACGTCAACGCCTTGTTAAGAATGGCACAGACGGTTGTTCCTCATTTTCAAGAGACTCTGTGAGGCCACTTCCAGGAAGTTCTTACAGATGGCCAGAATGTGGTACAACATATCATCAAGTCAGGCGGACTCTGTAGCCCATTTCATGAGCACTTCAGTTGCCATTGGACGACATGTTCGGCTCAGGACCTCAGGCTTCTCGTCGGACATGCAGGCCTACTTGATGACTCTTCTGTTCTATGGCATAAAGTTGTTCTGCAAGAAAGCATCTGCAACACTTACAGCCACTACAGCCCATGGTTGCTCATTATCCCTCCAACAAAACCAGCCTTAATGAGACTACTGTCAATTCTGCAATTTTCATGACTTTACCTAAGGGTTTTCCTTTCAGTAACAGCAGTCCTATCAGCTGCAAGGACATCCGCCCCAAAGGGCAGAGGCAAAGTTGAGGCAGTGGATCCCTCCAGCAAGCCGCCTCCCCCTACTCCTCCATATCCTCCTCTGCTCCCCTTTTAGGCAGTCCTTGTTCCCGTACCCACACACACCCAGGGAAGAGTGAACTCCTTTCTGCGATCATTTCGGACCAGTAGGTTCATCAGATTGTGGAAAGAGGTTGCCCATCACTTCTTTCAGGCTCCACCTCTATCCCTCCCCTCTTCCTCCTCCTTTCTTGGACCACTTGGTCTTTCTGCAACAGGAGGTGGCAGCACTCCTATTGAAAGGAGCAGTGAACTAGTGCCTGAAAAGGAAAAGGGACAAGGATGTTACACATGTTACTTCTTAGTACCCAGGTAGGGCGTTGGTTTGCGTCCGAACCTGGTCGGCAGGGAACTGAACATCAACCTCAAAAAAGAAAAGTTAAAGATGCTGGTCTAGTTCAAGTTCTAATGGCGATGGAATTTGGAGACTGGAGGGCGTCCCCCGACCTGCAGGATGCATATTTTCACAGCTCAATCCTGCGGTCTCACTGTAAATACTTGTGATTTGTGGTGGGTTCCTTGCACTACCAATTTGCAGTACTTTCCTTTGGCTTAAAATCAGCATCTGGAGTCTTCATGAAGGTGATTGCAGTGGTTGTTGCCTATCTCAGAAGGTTGTTCCCCATCTTTCTGTACCTGGGTGACTGGTTAATCAAAGCCAGTTTGCATAGGTGGTGTTGCGCTATCTGCAGTCGACTCTGCTGTTAAACCTGGCTTTTCCATCAATTATCTCAATTCTTCCCTGTGGTTCTCCCAACGACTCTAGTTCATAGGGCCAGTCCTGGACGCCACCCTTCTCTGTACCTTTCCTCCACCTCAAAGGAAAACCGACATCTGGGAAATGGTCCCATCCTTTCAGCAAGGAGCGCAAGTCTCAGTCCTGAGAGTCCTAATATTCCTAGTTCTGCTGGCTTCCTGCATTCTTCTAGTCACACACACTTTGGCACATGAGGGTCCTGCTGTGGTGCTCCAGCAGGCAGTGACTACAGTACTGAGGAATCCTGTTGGACTCCTTCATGATCATCCCCAGCGCTGCAGAGAAAGTGACTTGATGGGGAAACAAGGCAAATCTAAACTGCCGGATGGCGTTCCCTCCCCCTTCAGGCCGTGACTACTGTAATGACTGATACCTTTACCCTAGGTTGGGGAGCCCATCTAGATGATCTGGAGATCAGAGGCCTCTGGTATCCGGTGGAGCAGGTTCTTCACATCAACTTGTTGGATCTGTGGGCGACTCAGCTGACGATCAAGGCCTTCTCCCCTCCATCCAAGGTTGGTCCATCCAGATCTTGATGGACAACTCGACAGCAAAGTGGTACGTCAACAAGCAAGGGGGAGGAGGGTTTTGTCTCCTTTGCCTGGAGGCATTAAAACTGTTGGCTTGTTTAAATGTGATCTGCATCAGTGAAACTCTAAAACCCCTGAGGTGCCGTTTGCTTCGGCCAGTATTTGTAACTCTAAATGTGACGACATGTTGGGCAGCTGTCTTAATTTGCTTAAAAGGAGAATCATGTCAGTTAACCGGGCGTTTTCTTAAATTTATGAAAGCAGCAATTGATCATGTAAAATGTTCGATATATTGGCGCACTTTGACCTCTGGGGCTGCACCCTACTGGCTTGGAGCACTTTTAATCAGTGATCTCCACGACTAATGCTGTGTGAGGCGAAGGTGAAAGGGTTATGTCGGACTATTGGGGATGGAGCGTATGTGGCCTCAAAAGGGGACTACTAACTTGATACCTTCTCAAAACAATGTTTTATAATTATTATATGTGTCAAGATTGAATGATTTTAATTAATCGAACATCAATAAACATTTATTCATTCTTAGGTGCATGTTCAAGGGATCTGGCTCAACGGCATTCCCATAGCATGGATCTCTGAATATCAGAGCAGAGAGCCTGAGCCGGCATTTTCTTGCAGATCACGAGTGGTGTTTTCTACCTGAGGTAGCCCAGGACATCTTAGCCCAGTGAGGAACTCCTCAGATGGACTTTTTTGCCTTTTCGAAAAATGCTCAATCTTGTCATTTTTGTGCTTTCCACTATCTGTTGAGGGGAGCCTTTGAGGATGCGTTTCAGTTGAGGTGGAACTTTCAGCTGCATTAGGTGTTTCCTCTCCATGTCCTTGATTACTCAAGTTCTGAGGAGGATTAGCCAAGACCAGGTCCACGTCATTCTTGTTGCCATGGATTGGCCAATAATGGGTGTGGTATGCAGGTCTTCTGCGCTTCTCCACGTGTCCCCAGCTTCGCCATCCTTTAAGGTCGGACCTTCTCTCCCAGTCAAGGGGAATGGTTCTCCACCCCGATGTCTGGGGCCTCCACCTACATGCTTGGATATTGTGTGGCGTCATCTGTGTTTCTTTCAGCTGCCACCGGAGGTGGTAGACGTCATCTAGTCAGCGCGTTGCCCCTCCACTAAATCTGCTTACTAGGGCAGATGGACGTAAGTATATAAAGAATGGCGGATGGAATGCTTGAATTAATCTCAGCCACTAGTAATTACTTGGGCTGCATCCCAATCCATTGTTATTTTGCACACCATGTCACCTCAGTTTGGACCCAGCCATATGCAAATTATTCTTGACCCAGGTCCAATCAGAACAGTACAGCTTAACTGCCAAGCCAGGTCCTCCCTGAACCGTATCTGGTTTCTCCCTAGTTATGTGGTCATCACCTGGGTTTAGGTTGGTTCCAGTGATACAGTGTGCACAGGATTTGAATCTGGGCATTCCTGCCCACTTAGGGAGACACACTAAAGTATACAAAAAAGTGATGGATGGAATGCTTGAATTAATCTCAGCCACTGGTAATTACTTGGGCTGCATCCCAATCCATTGATATTTTGCACACCAGGTCACCTGAGTTTGGACCCAGCTATTTGCAAATCTATCCTGACCCTGTTCCCAATCGGAGCAGTCCAGCCCGAACTGCCAAGCCCTCCCTGAACTGGAACACAAGCAACCCAGTGCCGGTTTCGCCCGAGTTATGGTCTCATCAGCCAGGTACAGCTTGGTATCAGCAACAGAGTGTGCACGGGAACCACGTCTTGGCATACTCGTCCCACTTAGAGCGACACACTAAAGTATACAAAAAAGTGATGGCTGGAATGTTTGAATTAATCTCAGCCACTGGTAATTACTCGAAGATGCATCCCAATCCATTGTTATTTTGCACGCCAGGCCACCTCAGTTTGTACCTAGCTATATGCAAATCTGTCTTGACCCTGCTCCAATCAGAGCAGTCCAGCCGAACTGCCAAGCAAAGTCCTCCCTGAACCTGAACACAAGCAACTCAGTACCGGTTTTTCCTGAGATATGGGCTCATCGGCCAGGTACAGCTTGGTTCCAGCAACACAGTGTGCACGGGACCCACATCTGGGCATACCCGTCCCACTTAGGGCGACAGACTAAAGTATACAAAAAAGTGATGGATGGAATGCTTTAATTAATCTCAGCCACTGCAAATTACTCGGGCCGCATCCCAATCCAATGTTATTTTGCACATCAGGTCACCTCAGTTTGGACCCACTCGGGCAGATGGAGCAGATTTATTGTATGGTGGGTGAACTATAACGTGGATCCCTTGCAGGCCAAGTTATCTCAGGTCCTGCAATACACACTTTCTCTTCCTTAAAGTGGTTGTGGAATAGGCATTTTCAAGGGGTATTTAAGCTGCTTTGTCTGCATTCCTCTTCTCTGTTGGAAAGGGTTTGACAAATATGTATCCTCCTACTCCTTTTGCTTCAGTGGGACCATAATGGAACCTTGACTTTTCTTGTGGGGGCTTCGTATGAGCGGAAAACGTCCTTTTGAACAAAGACTTTATTACGAAAAGCCTTTAGAACAAAAGCGGCATCACGACAGCGTCCTTAGTACGCCCGTTTTTATGCCAAATTGTTCACTATCACGTCAGAAGACTAAGGAAAGGGGAAGGGGTGGTTTTAGGCTAAGGGAAGGGGCGGTTTTTAGAGCTAAGGGTGTGGGGAGGGGTTTAGGTCTAAGGGAAGGGGTGGTTTTAGGCTAAGGGAATGGGCGGTTTTTAGAGCTAAGGGTGTGGGGAGGGGTTTAGGGCTAAGGAAAGGGGCTGTTTTAGGCTAAGGGAAGGGGCGGTTTTAGACCTAAGGGTATGGGGAGGGGTTTAGGGCTAAGGGAAGGGGCGGTTTTAGGCTAAGTGAAGGGGGGTTTTAGGGCTAAGGGGAGGGGTTTAGGGCTAAGGGAAGGGGCGGTTTTAGGTCTAAGGGTATGGGGAGAGGTTTAGGGCTAAGGAAAGGGGCGGTTTTAGGCTAGGGGAAGGGGCAGTTTTAGGACTAAGGGTGTGGGGGCGGTTTTACGGCTAAAGGTGTGGGGGCAGTTTTACGGCTAAAGGTGTGGGGGGTTAGGGCTTAGAGTATGAGGGGGGTTTAGAGGTGTGAAGCCCACTGACCAAAACACTCGGCACCATCCCTGAGGTGCAGTGGCACCCATGAGGCAGGCGCGGCCTGCGCTTTCCCTGACTCGGGCCGCAGCTGTGGCATGGGCCGTGGACTGTCAGCCCCCCTACCAGACATGCCTGTAATGTCTGCAGTCACCGGTGAGAGAAAGAACAGAGCATAAACTAAATACCGATCATCAAAGCAGCGTGTAAAATGGCCATTAGAAAGATAGCCAAAAAACAAGTAAGTGAACTGTATAATTTCTAAAAGAAGAAATTGGCATGATTAAGGCATTCATTGTTACAGTATGTAAGTTAGCACTCTACGTGCCAGCGTACTGATGTACTTCATTGTACAAACTGGCGTGATAATGCCAGCTTCGAACTAACGCATTCGTTATGAAAGCCGTCGGCCTAATGGCTTTCATACTAACATCATACATCACGTTTCAGCCCCATACACAGTTGTCCAATGAGGATGTTGACTCTCAAAACGGTGTTTTTGCTGGTGATCACCTCCACCAGATGTCTGAGTGAGTGGCAAGGTCTTAGTTCTCGTCCTCCTAGTACCTCTTTCTGTCTCAACAAATTGATGTTGAGAACTACGGCTGCTCTCCTGCCAAAAGTGGTGACTCATTTTCACCTGGATCAGTCCATCACCCTCCCATCCTTTTAATCCCTGCTCCGTACCTCAGATGAGGAGGAGCTGTTGCATCAGTTAGATCCTAGATGGGCGGTCAACTTCTATCTGGACCGCATCAAGGATATACGTCTGGATAACCAGCTCCTTGTCAGATACTGCTAAGAAGGGTAAAGCAGTGCAGAAAAGGACTCTCGAGATGGATCAGCCTTTATATCAAAACCTACTATGCCCAAGAAAGACCCTCCAGAAGGTATAAGGGCTCAATCCAGCAGAGCCAAGTCTACTACTTCCGCCCTTGTCAGAGGCGTCCCCATCACAGAGATCTGCTAGGGCAGCGTCTTGGGCATCCCTGCATACACTTGCCAAGCATTACTGCCTGGATTCTAAGTTGCATAGGAACAGACACTTTGCCACTTCTGTTCTGCAGGAGTTCTTCACCTAACCATCCATCAACCCTCCTCCAGAGGTGGGGTATTGCTCTGAAATCTGTTCTACAGCTAAGGACTCTGCAGGTAGAAGTACCCATCAGAAGAAAAAGTTACTTACCTGCGGATACAATCTTTGTGGTGGATACTCTTATCTACCTGCAGATTCCTCACTGACCCGCCCACTTCCCAATTTGATTTATGTGTATAGGAAAAGGTAATAAGATTCCAATTTATCTTTTGGTACAGCACTACCCTGTTGATGTCAGTGAACTTCTCTTGTGAAGGTGGAGGCCTACTGATATCAGTATCTCTCAGCCATTCCCATATGGCTAGCTTGAAAGTAATGTAAATGCAAGTACCATGCATGTGCCCACATGTATAAGCAAGGAGAGCCAAGCAGGACTGCAGATGTATACCTTGCCCTGCGCTCCCCTTCTACCATACGTTTACAGCATGTGTTATGTTATATCCATTTAATAAAGTGCAACGAATCACACCCGAAGGTGTATCTCGGCACTCAACTTCCACATAAGCTAGTCTACTCATGAAAACAGCCAGGTTTTTTTAACAATCTTTTGTTGTTTCTCGTGATGGATGCATTTAAGATAAGATAAGTAAATGGTGTTAGCAAGACTGCAGTTAAGCTTGAGGTTGACAAGCCACAGGTGCGTCATAGCTCCGAAGTTTATCAGCGGGTGGATGTAGGGTAGCTGAGTGAACCGTAAGGGTGTTAAGTTTTTCACAAATATTATGTCACCACGACCAGGTAGATCATTCATGGCCCTGAGGCAAGCGCAGGTAAAGGCCAAACTACCAATTTAAAGAGAAGTAACAAACAAATTATGAGCCACACAGCTCCCCCAACTTAACTTGCGGCAATGCCTAACATCCTTTCCGAGACTGGCAGGCATATTTGATTTATTGTTGCGACTTCTTGCAAACTTTCTCCACAAATGCGCACACACAGGAATTCCACATTGCTATTTTAAAGGCTTTATTTCAAGTCAGTTTTAGTGCAGGGTAAATGAAAGAATATAATTACAGGAACCAATATCACTGTTGCAAAGGCAAATGCACGGAATATACATATCATGAAAGCAGGCAACATAAAATACAGTGCATTTTTAAGGATCTCCAAATGGCTAATCTTTAAGTATCAAAGGTTTTGCCATAATAAACGGCTTAGTATTGCGATTAAGCCTGCCAATTGTGTAACTGAACTTCAGTCAATCAGTCGATTTAGAAAGCGCGGCTTGTCACCCGTGAGGGCCCATTGAATAACCAGGTCTTCAGCGTTCTTCAGAAATCCTAAAGAGTCTGGGGTCCTCAAGGGCAGGGGGGGAGGTCGTTCCATTTCCAATGTGCGTCCTCCCGTTCTGCTGCGGCGGATGCGGGGGCCTGGGCCAATGCGAGAGTGGAGCAGCCGAGGTCTCTGGTGTACTTTGCCAGTCTGTAGGGGCCTATCTGTGAGAGAAGGCCAAATCGCGCAATAACTACACTCCACGCTGACTTGAAGCGTAAAAGGCCATTTAATAGGACAAGGTTATCATAACTCCAAACATTTATTAAACATAACATGCAACTGTATAACTTAACTCAACAATTATAACTCGTACCCCTCATCCATTCTTCAACCATCTCACCTGTTACACTCCTCCCCATTCTTGCTGTAAACTTCTTCATACATCCCTTCTCACCTTCACAGCCCTCTTAAACATCCTCTCTTGACTTTCTTCTGCTGCACCTTGCATCCTGCGCTCCGCCCTCATTCACCTGCATACCTTCCCCTCCCCCCCCAGAGGGGTGGCTCTGCCCGTCCGAGACTCACCACCCATCCAAAGTTCCGCAACCCTAGAGCCTTATAACCTGTCCTAAACTGGCACGCTTAACTCTCACCCCTTCCCCCCCTTTGGACTGTAGGGTGGGTGGGTGGCTAAATTCTAAAGAAAACCCCCTCCCTAACCCGGTGGTGCGAGGTATTGGGAAAGAGGCCGGTACCTCCCACCTCAACACCTTTATAGGCACCACCGGCCCGCCCCTAAACCCTCCCTAATGACCCCTGCCGTTCACCTTGTCCTTCCTGCCGCGCAAAGATCACCGGGGGAAGACTGGTCTGCGACCCTGCTTCCACCGGGGGCTGACATCACGCAATAACTACACTCCATGCTGACTTGAAGCGTAAAAGGCCATTTATTAGGACAAGGTGATCATAACTCCAAACATTTATTAAACATACCATGCAACTGTATAACTTTACTCAACAATAATAACTTGTACCCCTCATCCATTCTTCAACCATCTCACCTGTTACACTCCTCCCCATTCTTGCTGTAAACTTCTCCATACATCCCTTCTCACCTTCACAGCCCTCCTAAACATCCTCTCTTGACTTTCTTCTGTTGCACCTTGCATCCTGCCCTCCACCCTCATTCACCTGTGTACCTTTCCCCCGAGAGGGTGACTCCGCCCGTCCGAGACTCACTACCCCTCCAAAGTGCCTGCCACCCAGGGAACCCCCGTAGGGCGGTTCTCTGCCCCCATTAGTTTTGTGCACCTTTCGCCCCTCACTCCCCCATGCGGCACCATATGGTCTCATTCCAGAGATTGCTGATCGTATCCCTCATCTCCATCATATAATACGCATTGCCCATTCTCGAAAGGTGCACCCCATCATCCCGGAATAACACAGGCTCCTCCAGCCTCAAACCCCCATGAGTAATCAATTTTATATCCCTAGCCTGGCAAAAAACTCTCATCACCCTATTCAGTTTCCGCCGAGCTTTGTCAATGGCCGCATGACTGACTGCCCCCCTCCAAACTCTTCTAGGCACCAGGTCGGTCCATACTATACATGTTCCTGCCAAATTCTTCTTCAGCACCTCCAAGTCCCTTTGCATGTCCTGTAGCAATGCCAGGCCTGACATTCTCACCAAGTCGTTTTCCCCAAGATGCAGAACTAGCATATCTGGGCAGCCCCTCTGAGTTACCATTTTTGTTAGCCAAGGCAGCAGCGCACCCCATCTCATACCCCCTTTACCCCACCAATAAACTTCATGGTGGCTACTCCTCAGACCCAGAGTCCGTCCATAGAGCTGTTGATCCGAGTACTTGGCTGCCCAGTGCACGAACGAGTGTCCCACAATCCAGGTGACTGTCTTGGTCCCTGGTCCTCTTACGCAGCCTGCAGTATAAAGAGATAAACATTAGCCACTGGAAAACGAACCCCATCTTCACCCCTCCCCTTTCAAGCCTCCCCTGTGGCCGCTCCCATTTCCCTATCACTTCCACACATATCTCTCACAACAACGGGAGCGCCATCGTCCTATCTGGCGAATCTGACCCCATGACCACCCCAGGCGCGCCGCTGATGTAGCTGCGCCTATTCTGAAGGAATGCGTCCCAATCAATCAATCAATCATGTCACTTATAAAGCGCACTACATACCCGCGAGGGTCTCAAGGCGCTGGGGGAAGAGGGGGATGGTGCTGCTACTGATCGAAGAGCCAGGTCTTGAGGAGTCTTCTGAAGGCCAGTAGGTCTTGGGTCTGTCGGAGGTTGGTGGGGAGGGTGTTCCAGGTCTTGGCGGCGAGGTGGGCCGGCTCCCTACCCACCCTTCGAACGGTCCTGCGTAATACCGCCAGTAACTGAAAAGACGTCACTCTTTCCCCAGAAGCATGGCTAAAAATTTCCGTTCCCTGACATTTCCCCTTCAACTCGTAGCTTTGCCATTCATGCACCGGGCACGCATCACTGCATCCACTTTCTTTCAACCAAACCCATCTTCCCCTCCCTGCTTGGTCCGTTTTTGATTGCCTCAACCAAATTCCCAGGTTACCATGTTCCAAAATCACTTCACCATGCGACAGCCCTGCCCGCCGCGGTGATCCTAACAGCTCTGAGACTCGTAAAGCTCCGAAAAACATCCAGATCATGCACAGCCTAAATATGGCCACCTCAACTGTGTCATAACAACAAACAGGTAAAACTCCCACCAACTCCCTCAACACTTCGAAAGTAATAGCTCCCCTCAACATTCCTCCCCCCGTCCCCCTCTCCCCCAGCCTTTCAACATCCTGCTCAGCAGTTCATCTTTGGCAGGATCGAAACCCAGATACAATTTACTGTAAAACGCTATCCCTGCCAGTTTCCCAGCTATGGTTGTTTGCGATAGCCCCTTATCAATACAACATAACACAAAGTTCAAAACTCCCTGCTCTGCCTCCTGTCGAGTGATGTTCCTTGACGCCACTCCAGGACCCAAAAACTCTCCAAACTCGGACCAAGCCAGCCTGTAACTCCGAGTTGATTCTGCCAGCGATTTTTCAACCAGGCCTACTACTCTCACTCCCCCCCAGGACCTGATGTCGTCCGGCAACTGTGTCTTGCACTGCTCCGCTCCAGGTGCCAATCTCCGAAAACGCTGCCACTGGGAACGAGACCAAGTATCCGCCACATCATTGCTAGCCCCAGGCACGTGTTTGGCACGAAAAACTAAATTCAACCGTAAACAACTCAACATGAACCTGCGCAACAGTCTCAACACTCTCAGGTCCCTCGCCTTCTGTCTGTTCACTAGTTCCACTACTGTGGTATTGTCTACATGAAAAAGCACTGTCCGGTTCTGCAGCTCACTGTCCCACACCACCAACGCCACCAATAATGGAAAGAATTCCAGAAAGGCAATGCTCCGTCCTTCACTCAACCAATGCGCCGGCCACTTCTCTACACACCAACGCCCGTCCCAGAACAAACCAAAGCCTGAAGCGCCAGCGGCATCAGAAAATATCTGCACCTGCCAGACTGTGTTCTCTTCCACAAAATTCAATGAGACGCCATTGAAATCGTCCAAAAACATCTGCCACACTCCAAGATCTGCCCTGACCCCCATCGAGATCCTGACCCTGTGGTGTGGTAGTATGCCAAGCCGCCTGCAGAATGTCCTCCCTGCTCTCACCACCCTGCATGCAAAATTCAGGAAGCCCAGCAACTTCTGAACCGCCCTCAACTCAATCTTCTTTTCTCCCATCACGTGTGACAAGAATGCCTGCATATCATCCACTTTTTCTTGGGGCAAACGTGCAATCCAGTCCAGTTCAATGCCACGGAATGTCAACCTGCAGCTGGGCCCAGCTGTCTTTTCTGGTGCTAAAGGTACCCCAAAGGACTGCATCAAATCCTCAAACTGCTGCAATGCTCTCTTACAGTCTCCGGTGCCCCATCTTCCAACGAACAAGAAATCGTCCAGGTAATGCGACACCTGCCTGTGGCCACTCTTCTTGATGAACACCCATTGCAAGAATGTACTGAACATCTCAAAAAGCGCGCAAGATATGGCATATCCCATGGGCAAGACCTTATCCACGTAAATGGCCCCGTCAAACTGCATTCCCAGTAGCGGAAAATCCACCTGATGAATAGGCAATAGGCGGAAAGCAGACTTGACATCACATTTCGCCATCTCTGCTCGCCTTCCATACGCCCTCACCAGGCGGACCGCATCTTCCACTGAGGCATACAGCACCCTCGAGTCGTCCTCCGCAATGAAATCGTTGACTGATTCCCCTTCTGGCCATGAAAGGTGATGAATCATCCTGAACTCCCCCAGGTCTTTTTTAGGGACCACCCCGAATGGTGACACAATCAGGTCATCGAATGGAATACGTGAATGGGCCTGCCATCCTCCCCAACTTCTTTTCCCAATTTTGCTGCTACCACTCCCGGAAGTTTTTTGGCTGATTTCAAATTGTCTGCGCACCGACGTGCCCTCGATAACCCACTCGAAAACCTTCTTTGAAACCCCACTGCAAACGCAAGGCCGCTTCCCTGTCAGGGTAAACCGAGAGCCATGGGCCCATGGCCTCAATCTTTATTGGCGTAGGGGCCCATGGCCTCAATCTTTATTGGCGTAGGGGCCCTTTGGTCCAGCCTGCCCCCGCCCTTTTGTTGCCCTCCACTGTTCGCATGGCGTGGCCAATGGAAAAACATTGGGTGAGTGGGTGTCTGCCCCCGCATTTGGAGCATTCGTGCTTGAACTTACATGGGTACCTTGAACAGAAACCCTTGTTGAAGTTCCAGCAGGCCCCTGTTGTTGCTCCCGACGCCTTTGGCGGGCCACTGGTAGTACTGGCCCCAATATTAACCCCACCCGCCCCTTGTTGGGCCGGACGCGCCTGAAAGGACCGATAGGTCACCGGCAGACCGCTAACAGTATGGGTGGATGCCGAAGATTGTGTGGAAGACATCCACTGCATTAATAACTCCTGGTCCACCTCCCCCCACGGCTTATCTGGGTTGAGGCTGACTCGGGCCCTAAACTCTTCGTCATAGCTAAGCCATGCAAATCCCCTGAAATGCATCTGCGCCTTTCCATATTATGTCCATATATTTCAACAGAGCGATTGCTGTATCCAAATATTTCTCGCAATAAATACTCGCGAAAATCAGGAATGCCGAGGTCCAGTTCTCCATATTAATGGGAACCTTCGGCCGTCTCGTCAGTTCCCATTCTTCTTCTTTTGACCCCTCTTTAGCCTGTATTTCCCTGTGTAACAGTTTAAATACGTCTTCATACTCATGTTTCCAAATCCTATTACGTGTCTTGTCCGATAGGTGGGAACCTTGTGGCATCGCCAAGCCCATGTACGGCAGTTTTTTGTGGTGTTTGTCACCTGCCTTGTCTTCCTTTTCGTCCTCCCCTTCAATCTTGTCAGTCTGGACACCTGCACCTACTAGACGTGCCGCCCCCACCCCCACTTCCCCTGCGCTCGTCCTGAGCTGCTGCGACCCCCCAACCCTACTTCCCGTACTTTCCCTTCCCCCACACCCAGCAACTGGCAAGATTTACCCTTTTTACCCCCGCATCTTCCCCCCAGGCTGTCCACCAATCCCCCATACCTGAGGGGCCTCCTGGAGTCTCCTTGTCACTGACCCGGCAGCTGGAGGTTTTCTGCGGCACTCTCTTCTCCTTCGTCGGCATAGACCCCTGCAAAACACCAAGTTTCTTGGTTGCCCTCTCCGTGGCCCCAGAGGGCCCTTTCACTCCCTCATCCTCATCTCGCACTTCACCTTCCTCCCACTCGTCGCTCTCCTCCTGATAATCTGGCACCAACTCGGCCTCAGTCACCACTGGCTCTCTCACTGTCTCCTGCACTCTTTTGCTCTCTCGCCACACCCCCACTCTTTCCGGCGCACTTTCTCCCGACCGCCGGCTTTGCGCGCTCCCTCGGTGGCAGGTCGGCCGCCGCGGACCGCCCTGCTGCTTCTGACCAGCGTCCCGGAGCTATTTTGCGCCCCGCCCGTATCTCCCTCCCCCTCCCGGCCTCCTCCGTCGGGTGAGTCCCCTCCCCAAGCTGCTCCAACTCGGGGGGGTCCCCCGCACCACCAGGCCTCACCGCCGTGCTGGCTGCCCCTGCCCTCTTCCCTAACTGCCGACCAGCAGTAACCCACACCCACTTACCACCTGCCTGCTCCTGGTCTTGGAAACTGTCCCAGTCCCCCTCATCCTCCCCTCAATCAGCATCACCCATGGGGTCCCCCCCCTTTTGCCTCACACAGGGCTGCCCATTTTGCTTCGGTTTCCCTGATGATCTGCCTCTGTTCCCTGATTTTCTCTTCTAGGGACAGCCCCTCCCTGTCCAAGCCCCCCCATCCCATAGGGCTCCTGGCCCTGATTCCCCGCTGTTTTGGCCTTCTTAAATACTGGGGCCTTACAGCCTGCTGCCTCCCTCCCTGCATTTTTCATTGGGGGCCTACATGATGGGTCCAGTGGTACAGACTCTGTCCCTGGGGCCCCCAGCTGCTCTGGAATCAATCCGGCGCCCGAGCTCAGCGGCGCCGGATCATCGCTAAATTGCTTCCCCCCCCCCCCCGCCTACACCCTCATTACAAGGCATCTCCAGCCCCGCGGGAAAGCTCCTTCGCCTGCCTCCGCGCTTCGGCTGTGCGGTTTTACCTTGGCCACGCCCTCTGGGCCCAGAAGCTCTTCTACACCAGCAGACGCGATCCGCGTGGGTCGAACCATGCCGACCCACACCTCCTCAAGCACGCCGGGACGGAGTAGGTCCGCCCGGCCAGCCTGCCCCAGGACACGCAGCGCACTGCATCGTTGTCCAGGCCAGCCATCCCTCGGGAAGTGTTCCTGGGAGCAAACGAGGACTCGGTCTGCCTACCCTGCTGCCTTAAGGTGACCCTGCCCTGGACTATGCCGTTAGGCCTACCCTGGAAAAATTGCTGCACTCAATTCTAAAGAAAACCCCCTCCCTAACCCGGTGGTGCGAGGTATTGGGAAAGAGGCCGGACCTCCCACCCCAACACCTTTATAGGCACCACCGGCCCGCCCCTAAATCCTCCCTAATGACCCCTGCCCTTCACCTTGTCCTTCCGGCCGCGCGAAGATCCCCGGGGGAAGACTGGTCTGCGACCCTGCTTCCCCCGGGGGGCGACATTGTGTCTCTGCAGTAAAATGATGAGACAAAGGGTGCCGCTCGGCTGTCTGTAATGTCTTGGCAGACCCCATCTGTCTTACGGAGAAGGCATTGAACAGCACATTTACACTGTCCAAGGCGTTTATTATGCCAAAAATAAACTTTATGATCATGATATCGAGTGAGAAAAATATCATGAAAATTCTGGTGCACAGTCATGTAAAAGCCTACAACTTTTTCCTAAGCATCAGCCATTCAAAAGAGTGTATGAATATATGAACCCGAAGCATATCAATCGCACAATAAATGTAATGCACATTGTTGCACAGTAATAAAAATAAATCCATCAGTTGTTGTGAATGGATAGTTTTATTTTGGCCTAAAGTCTCAATGAACAACCAAGTAAAAGCACAATGTAGAGGCTCCCGATAGACACAATTTGACAATGATATGACTGGGATCTTAGAATTTCCAATTCCTCTGACTCTCATTTGTTCTGTAGTCTCGCTAACCCGAGATCCAAGTCTCTCATTATCGGGATCTTTTGCAAATCACTGATTTCCTCAAGTAGCTTGGCCATTCTGTTAATGCCTTTTCTCATGGACATGGGTTTTGTTTGGAACATTAGGATTATGTTGCCTTAAAAGCTCTATTTGTAAAGTCTGGCTTTACTCATAGACAAAATCTCCTAGCTCTCGGCCTTATGCTCGAAATAGATGACATGCTATTCCAAACAGACAAAAACCCTGTTGTGCAAGTATGCGCACCTTCTCTAAAACTCATGCTTATTATTTATTCATCTGGTAGAACTGGCATAGCGCTTCGATATAGCACAGTGAGGATGTAAGGGGTATAAGTTGTGATGTTAACATTTTTCCTTGTTTTCACTGTTATTGAAAAGTTTAGTGGCTTTTTATCATCTTCTGTGATGTTACCAATATTATGTGCACTCGATCCTGGCATTTTAAGATAAATATTTTAAAATAAACATACTTATTTCATTTTTAGTGAACTTGAGTGTGTAAATCATCAATGAACAATTGTTTCGATTACCACTGCACCCTGTTAGTAACCCAAAAGCATTGACACCACCTCATTTATATATTGGGTGGGATTCTGCGGGACTACAATAACCTTTCATTCACATTCAGTGCTGGTGCATTGGACTAAGTTCACTTGTGGTCGTGAAAACAAACCTTGTAGAAGTGAACCATAGCCTCAGTTTACGCGACGTTCTCTTCAGACATAAGAAGATGCAAAGTGTCCTGCTATCATTTATTGATTTAAAGCGAAACCAACTCAACCATACAAGAACCCTGCCTGAACGCCCTACGTCTGGTCTAGGCTAGTAAAAGGCAGACCATTGCCTATGGTGTCAAAGGCTGTTGATAGATCCAAGAGGATCATGGCAGAAGCTTGACCTTTATCTTGGATCTCCAAGAGCTGCAGTTTGACCTCCAGCACTGGTGTTTCCGTGGCTGTATAGGCCTGAAGCCTGACTGATAGTAAGTAAACAAGAGTGTGCATTCTGGATAGTCTTGAAGTTGAGATGGGGCTATGGATTCCATTAGCTTGCCAAGAATGGTGAATAGGGGGATCCATAACCACACTTTTCACCCATGAAGGAAACACAGCTTTTTTAAAGGGTCAGCATGTATTCCCTCTTCAAAGAAACATTACCTATCAAAGAGATATCCTCAACTAACATTGTAGTATTTTCATTTACCTGAAAAACTGGTAAATGCTAAAAGCTCAATTGCATGCCGGGATGCCAGTCTCGTGTCTCAAGGGGACATTGTCCTATCTACTCTGACGCATATCGGTATGTGGTGGGTTTGGAGATCTTCTTAACTTTGCAGATTGCAGTGGGGTCTAAGGCCTGTTAAACATCTTCAGATTTTGAGGTAAATAATTGGCTTTTAGAACACTGCATAAAAATGAATGCTGTAAAACATACTCATTCATTCCTGCCTTAATTTTTGCAACTCTGTGCTTACTTCATAAATCAGCTAATAGACTACAGTTCATACAAATTCAGCTGCTTGACTTATCTTTGGCATAAAGAATTGTAATTCTGTTTACGGTAGCATGAAGATGCTGCTGCCTGCCCTTCAAGGAGTTATTTTTAAAGTAACAGTATGGATGCATCAGATTTTCTGTCTGAATCAGCCTCTATTTTTGATCAGGACATTCAAGAAGTGTAATCAGAGCAACAGCTTTGTTCCGCCTCACATCTAGTGCCTTCTTCCAAGAGATCTCAATCGCACAAGAGATCCTTCTCTTAATAAGAGTCCACATTGGGAACTTTTTTCCTCTGGGAATGCATTACATTCTAAATAGTTTAGCTTTCTGAAAGCAGCTTAAAAATATTTCTTTAAGATCTTTGCTCCTCATTTTCATTGCTACCCTTGCTGCTCTGTGTAGGATGCTCTACAGTGCCTAGAGACCCTCTGATTAGGGTGTAGCTCACACTCTACAAAAGGCCATATACAGTAAAATAGAAAATATGTAATTTGGTAACTAGAAAGTTTACTAGCGTGCACGCACTACTTTATGCAAACAATTCCTTTTTGGATCTTAGAACTGAGATGAGCGAATTTTCAACAAAAGTCACCTAGGCACTTGGATAGATCCTGTAATTGCTTTCAAGGATGACAGCAAGCTCTTTATAAAAGTTGGTTGTGTGTAGATTTGTGCTTTACTCATGCATGCCTCATGAAAGGCACTTTCAGCAGAAAAAATGCCTTTTTATGTATAGAGCTTTGAGCTCTGCATTTGTGTTCATCATCCATTTAGATGGTTTTCCTCCATCTGAAATGAGTCCATGTGCAAATCAAGTCACATCTTACGCGCTTGCACAATAGCCTGTGTTTCTTGTCCGGGGGCCCTGCTCTTAACTACGGAGCACTTTTAGAGGCATTCCTGTTACCTGCTGCCGGTGGAACTCTCTTCCTGGTCAACACGCCCTGGTGGGACTCTGTGTCCCAGGGTGCAACGCCGGTAATCTCCTGCAGCTGCGAGGGAGGAGGCGTGACCATCGCGCTACAAAGCGCAGCCTCGACCCCCGCGGGACGCGCGCCGGCCGAAGCCCGGACCAAGGGCAGGCCCGTCTGAGCCTGTGCGAGGCTGGGCTGGGCCCCATCTTTTGGCCTTGTGACCTGGAGACACGTGACTGTGGGAGAAGCAGTAAGTAGCCTGGCCCAAGCCCACTAGTGACTATCAAATAGAAGACTCTCTGGCAGTAACATTAGCGCCGCAACTTACAAAGCCCCATTGCATTGAGGGAGGGGGGTTATGATTCTATATTCTTGATTTTGCCTACGAATATACGCTTGCATGAGGGCCAAACCGAACATTCCGGAACTATATTAGGTCTGACCATCTCTCTGTGCCGCCAGGAGGGACTGAGATCGGAGACTAATTGCAGTATACATACTAAGTACAAGAATGGGTAAAAGAAAGGTGGGAAGCGTGCAGCCCTCGTCGGAGAAAAAAATCCAGTGCGATACACAACAAGCACAACAAACTCTATTGAGCTACCTCACTGGAGCGATGGGGGCGTTAGAGAAACAAATATCCTCTGTAGAGGAGTCAATAGTATCTGGCGCATCATGCACTATTATTGAGTCAGATACCACTACTGTAGGACTGTCTGGTATGACAGGGGGGTGTCTAAAAGATATAACATCCCAGAATGGGTGCGTGCAGAACATGATCGATGAAGTAATGCTTAGCGACTCTGATTCATTTTCACAACCCCCCCAGAAGCGGCAAAAAAACCCCGACCCCAACAGATAAATCGAACAAAGGGAGTGGGGGTGTAGCGGATGGCATAAAAACTTCTAAGAAAACTGCGCCAAGTACCCCGAAGTTGGCTAAGCAGGGTAAAAAAATTACCAGTATGAGGAAAGGCATTACGAAGTCCAAAGAAGATCTAATTAAAAAGACTGATCCTCGGGGGAACGATCTAAAAAACCTAATTTTGCTAGTAGAAAGGCTAGATCTTTTTGTACGGGTCTCACTAGATAAATTAAGGGAAAGAGTAGATCAGATAGAAACACGTCTGACAAATTTTATTACCGGGGAAGGGACCACTAAACACACAGGCACCGCTCCCAGTCAGGGGGGTAAGGGTAATCACGAAACATGTAGGAGTACCAATATAACCAGTATTCAACATCAGAATAGAGAGGTTGGCAAACTAAGTCAGAGTAACCCCCACTCACCATGTCGACCGGCTACTCTATATACACCAGCACAAAACACCACGGGTCAGCATACAAGTGTTGCAGCAAATAGGGGTATGAGTCAAACAATGAATTTAGAGCATGGTGCTAATAAGACCATTACCAATCAACCAACCGCGCCATTACCATCTAGACTTTATCCTACAGCACGAAATGAATCACCAATGGAACAACCCTATTTAGATCTACCACCAGCAGTTACACCATACACGGTTGTATTAGCAAATGTACCCAGGTTGAGGTTTTCAGAAAATGAATCATGGGAAATACTAAGAAATAAGTCATTACACTGGCTAATTTTGAAGGTTGGATACACGGAACAGCTCTTTGTGGAGTTTAAGATGGCGCGTAGGGTCCAGTGGGTGGGGAAAGGTAGAAAAACACTACATGGTGACTGTGTGGTCTTAACGTTTAAAACCCCCCTGCTAGTGGAAAACATTTTATGGAAGGCAGGGAACAACACAATGATAATGGGAGGCATTAATATACAACCGCTGGGATTTTTTTACCGACCGCCAGCCATGCAGGAAAGAGGAGGTAGGGTTAGAAACGTTGAGTCGAGAAACACGTACGCATATAACAAACCAGTGGAAAACCGGTTTGCATTACTCCCCTCTTTGGATGACATTGACTGACTGGACCACTCACTGCAAATAAAGCAAAAGAAAGTGGCAATTTTTAGTTCCTCCAAACCACAACACGTTTACCAAACTCCAAACCTAAATCCAACTTTGATTAGAGCACATGCGTGAGGGCATAACACGATGGAATCACAGAACATAGTTCTAGATAACAGCCCCACTAGTACAGGGGTTATCACTAACTCGAGCCTAGTGATAGATCAGGGAACAAAGTTGACTACGAGCCCATACATCTATCCACGTAGTTCCTCTTTACTTGACATCCAAACCGAATTAATAGCAAATGAGAATAGCCTCACTGTACTATATTGGAACATAGCGGGCCTACGTTCTAAGTTAACCAATCATCTATGGTATGATTTCGTGAAGGAATTTAATGTCTTTTGCCTTCAAGAGACTTGGTCCATAGATGAAATCCATATTGAAGGTTATAAGACCTATCATACACCAGCTATACCGTCTACTTCTGGGAGGCCAAAGGGTGGCCTGAGTACATACGTCTCAAATTTGGTGACGATAAATAAAATAACCACTGTAAAAACAGAACCCAATTACCAAATAATAACCCTGGATATGGATAATCAAAATATGCTTGTCCTGACAAACTTTTATAATAATATTCAGAAGGATTTATTGAAAGACGTCCTGAAACCACTTAGAAATACCTTGCAGGAAATCCAGAACGGCAGTACACGGAATGCCTTATTTATATGGGGGGGATTTTAACATGACTTTATGTACGACCAATAACAACTTAACATGTGGCCTGGTGGATGAGGAAGACTCTAATATACCGCACTTCCCCCATAATGCATATGGAGACTCTTTAAATGAGATCCTTTTTGTCTTGGAAATGGGTTTTGCGAACGTACTGTGTTCTCCACCAATTCCATTCTCACAGACCTTTAACGGGAGAGGCCTGAGCTCAATTATAGATTTAATATTAATTTCAAACAGGTACGCATCCAGCCTGTTGAGTTACAAAACGCACAAGAACGCGATCAGTGATCATTTTCCGACGAGCGTATCCCTATTCTTTCCTACAAAAACCCCTAGAATAAACAACAAGAGGACATATGGCCCACAAAACCTAACAATTGATAGAATAAATGGCTACTCCCTAAAATGGGCGAAAGCTGACCCGCAGGAGATTACTAAAATAGTAGTCAAAAAATCCCTTAGCTCCATCATGAAGTGTTTAGATTCTTCCATTTCACACGAGCAAGTGTTAAAAATCTATACAGAAATAATGAAAACAATAAGTGAAACACTGAAAGTACAAGCTAAACAGAGGAATGGGAAGAACAAAGGGTGGTTTAACAAAAATTGTACAAAAGCCTACACAGAGTTAAAACGCGCGTTACACAAAAAGGAAAGGGATAGACTCGAGATTATACAGTTTAGAAAGGCATACAATCAGGCCGTGAAATCAAGGAAAGGAGAATTAAGAAAAGAGACCTGGGCTGACTTACACACGGCATGTGTCAATAAAGATAGCACTGCCTTCTGGCGAGTAGTAAAATCCCCATTTTTAGTAACGGAAGACACCCCCACTATAGAAATAGCAATAGATGAAAGACACTGGGTGGAATATTTCTCGAAGATCTTCGGCCAAGCCAATGAGGAGAACGACAAAGTAGCGAAGACTATAAGTCTTAGCTCTAGATCCCCTTCAACAGTTTTCCCATTAGATTTAGATATTATCCTAGTGGAGGTAGAAGGTGCTCTAAAGGCTAGTAAAGGGGGAAAAGCTCCGGGTCCGGACGGAGTGCCAGTGGACATTTTTAAGTATAACATGGAACTATGGAGCCCCCTACTAACGAGAGTGTTAGAAGCTTGTTGCGCAGAGGGACTGATAGAATCATGGTCGGAGTCCATTATGGTACCGATTTTCAAGAAGGGCGACCGACAGAATCCGGCTTATCGTCCGATCTCATTGCTGGATTCGATGGGTAAAGTGGCAGGTCGTATAGTTCTTAACCGTCTTCAGCAATGGGCGGAGGATAACAACATCTTATCAGATCTCCAATTTGGGTTCAGGGAAGGGCTAGGTACAATCGAACAGTGCCTTAATTTAACTATTCTGATGGGGAAATATGAAAAGGCAAGAAGGGGGAAATTGTACCTGGCCTTTGTTGACCTTACAGCCGCGTTTGACTGTGTATGTCATGCCAAATTGTGGAGTATTTTAGAGGCAATGGGGATCGAGACTCCCATAATCAATTTTTTAAGAGAGCTCTACAAAAACGCAAAAGCCCGGGTTCGCTACGGTCAAAATGGAGAGTGCACAGAGTCGTTCCAAGTGGAGAGGGGGGTTAGACAGGGCTGTGTCCTGGCACCCTTTCTATTTACACTATACACGAATGGGTTAGAACAAGCCATGCTGAAAGGGTGCCGGGACTTACCCCAACTCCATAAACGCCCTTTACCCGCACTACTCTCCGCGGACAACGCTGTAATTATGGCGCAGACACCATTGGGCTTACAGCGTGCAATAGATAACTACAATGAGTTTATGAAAGACCTTGGCCTAAGAATAAACACTTCTAAAACTTTTATAATGAGCTGTGGGACTGGTATAAAGAAGCAGAAGGACCACTTTATAGAGAACAGAAAAGTGGAGTCCACAAAAACCTATCCCTATCTAGGCATTCTAATTGATAATAAGAACACATGGCATCAAGCGATCAAAACTAGGAAATTGCTCTTTATGAGAACAACAGTGGCCTTAGTGAATTTTGCACATAAACTAGGTAAGAGACCTCCACTAGAGATGCTTCAAATCTACCAAGCTAAGTGTGTTAGTACAGCGATCTATGGGGCAGGGGTTTGGGGATACTGCAATGTAGATGAAATTCAGAAAGTGGAAAATGCCTTTTTAAGATATTTATTGGCAGTCCCACAAGGCACTTCAACGTACATATGCCACAATGAGCTAGGGATACCTTACATTGCAGATATAATAAAAATCCGACCGGTACTACTATGGCACCGGATTTGGACGTCCCCAAAAACAACTTTTAATCGAAATGTATTAAGTGACAGCCTCAAGCTAGAAAAAGTACTAAAGATTGGGTGGTTGAAATATATAAAAGATTTTCTGACGGACATAGGCCTACCTGAGTCTAATAAAAAACCCACATTGATTGGGTCAATCCCAAGAAAAACTTTTAAAAAGCAATGTATGACCCATATGGAGGAGATTAGATTAGCCTCTGAGGCACAAAAGCCCACGGTGCAAAGAAATCAAATGATGCGCTCATCATTTAGTATCCAATCATACTTAACCTTTACATCAAGTGGGTATGATAGATTTGTACTAACCCGTCTAAGATTGGACATATTTCATCGCCTGGTAAGCTTTCCGACAATAAATGACTGGGCAAAAATTCTACCTAATTGCCCTTGTGATGCAGTCTCACCCCAAACATCAATGCATGTTTTATTGTTCTGTAAATTTTATAAAGAACATAGGAAAAAGTGGATTTTACCAATCTTGAAATTATGGGGGTTAAGACAATGCCGCCCAGCCTACCTTGCTTTGCAGTTTATGGACTCAGATTGTGTTACGAGAAATATTGCACAATTTTTGAAAAGTTCTATTAGACATAGAAAGCATCTTTGAACAACGTCTTATATAAGAGTGTATTCCTAGGCTGATTCCTATTAACAATTGTTTGGATGTAACAACCTCGTTTTAATTTCATAAGTAATTTTATCAATTTTATTGTAAAATTGTGATGATAAAGAATATTTAACTATACTAGTGTTCAAATTAACTGTTTTATGATAATCGAATAAGTTTTATGAGTTTTTAAAGGCTGCTATAAATTGTGCTTTTATGGTTTTTAATGTACCAAATGAAAACCGAATAAAGCTGATTTTGATTTGATTTGATTTGTGTCCATGTGCAAATCAAGTTACATCTTACATTGACTACAGTTTCCTAGTTAAGCTGTGTTCTCATTTAGGCTATTGAATGAAGAATTTTGATTGCCCAGTGTAGTTAGGATACACAATCTAGTCATGGCTGAGCAATCACTGTTAATCGAGTGATCCCAGCATCAGTTGGGTGTGTGTGGAAGAGCTAATAACGCTTACAGTCCATTCTACTGTCATAGAAATTGCCAATGTTAAGGCAGTAAAGCGTGTGAAGGAAGTAACATAAAAATCCAGCAAAACAACTAACTAGAAAAGTCCTGAAGTAACTAATTGCACATTGTGAAGACAGAATGTATAATGCAGCCTGGTTCTTTGGTTAAAAAAAAGTGTTATATACCCTAGGTAGGTATTTTACAGTCAGCTAAAACCTAGAACTACACTTAGTATTATTAAAACACAGAATGATTGTTTCTTTTATCAAAAGATAACTATTGATAATAGATGCTATCTGCTGTATGACATTATCCCAGGTTGTCTTTGTTTTGCATGCGCTTCTCTACATAACAATATGCAGACACTAGGTAAAATGCCGACACTCGAGAATAAGATATGCACAAGCAATGTCACCTCTCTTAAGTTACCTAGATGAGTTGGTAACACCCACAACAGCAGCATTTCTTTACAGAAGTTAGTAAAAGAAGTAATTAGCCCTATAAAACAGCATTGACGTGAAGTGAACCCTGGTACACAAGGATATCAAAGTGCTGAAAAATAGTACGTTCAGAAGGGGCTGTAGCAAAGAACAAGAGTCTAAGAACCATCTCATCAATAACACTGAAATGGAATCTGAGGAGTAAACTCAGTGGTGGGGACAAAGAATAATTCAACCACAGCAGAGGACTATAAGAACATTGTCAATAGAGGCATAATCCCACAAGATAGAGCACAATCTTGTTTTGACTGGCCCAAAGATCTTAATCTACCCAGTTACTTAAGTTTTCGGTCTGTCATATTTTTTATCTAACTGCCCCCCTCCTTCCGCTTGCCATTTAATGTCCTGTTTCTTTGCTTCCATTTTTTATCTGTCTTCTTTTTTTTTAATGAATGTATATTAATATATTTTTAAACCTATGCTGTGAGTTACACAAGGCCTGTTATGCAACAAATATGGCTTTCAAATGTGCATTATTCAATTTAATTGAATACAGTTTAATACAGGCGTTCAAGTTGATGATGTAGTAGCTTAGGAAGAATAACATGAGGATGTAAAATCTAATCTGATGTAGTAGCCCGGTTGCTGGATTAGAGCATGTACGATAATTGGTCTACAGGCAGTGGAGTCCGAAAAGAACTGGAGTTAGTCTTAAACAAGAGTAGGATGACAGATAAAATGAGCTCTGTGCTGTTTACAACATTGTAAACAGATGGTAACAAAACTTCCAACTTCTGCTATATGACCTATGTTGCATGCCCTATTGACGTAACAACGTTGTTTCCTGTAGCTACCCCCACGCACACATTGTGGAAACAGAATCCTGGTTCTATCAATTCAGTGTGGGACGTTGACTGAGGCAATCCTGGTTCTTTTTAACTCCACAAACTGCTTTGTGTTAAATTTTCTGCTCTTAAGCCATTGAATTATTTATATCCTGATGATGACCCATATAATGCTAGGGGTCAAAACGTCGTTGACGATTTCAACAATTGAGACCAAATATTTGTAACGTTGTTAAGGTTACTGATCAATCACTTGTGCCTACTACTGAAATCAGTTAAATGTTCCATTGTTGTTTGTTCTTTTATACACACTATTACTCTGGTTATTTTTCAGTCACAGTGTGATAAGTCGAGCACTGAACACATTTTTTATATCACAAACAAATAGGGTGCCTGAAATGAAGATCTGGGAGGTCATCCGTTATCGCTAGACTCAGCGAGAGTCAGATTAAAATGGGAAGGCCATCCTTAATGGAAGAGGATGTCTCACACACACATAATAGTGTCATGCTTCGTCATCTGCATCCGCTCCCCACCCCGGTAAGATGGTACTACCAGGGTGGACTCAACCTCTGCGAAGACTTGGCGATAGGAGGGAGTTCTTACATAAAACTTACTGGTCAAGGCAGGATCCAGATAGTCTAAAAATACCTCAGAGTTCCTCGGTTATCAACTTTATTCGTAAGGACTCTGGGTATGTCTAAAAACACTCCGCTTGGTGGGTAGAGATAGCGCTATGGCTCAAACCCATCCGCTGATCACCAACATGTTTCTGCCCTCAATAATTAGCCTATCTGGTCTGGGTCATTTGTCATGACTGAAGGATCCCTACAAAAATAGCCAAGCAGCTTAATTTATCCTAAATGGTAATGCATGTGCATCACCAAACCACATAAACACCCGGGTGAGTCCTACCTGGGTTTCTTTCCAAAAGATTATCGTAGAAGACCTATCATGAGGCGATATTAGAAAAAATACAAATGTATATAAATGGGACGCAGTATAATTCCTCATACAGAATCAGCAAATATATCTTCTAAAGACTTATAAGTGGGTCCAGTTTCTCTGTTACTATCACTGAATGATAATAGATTGATACCTGCTCTTGATTGAAATTTATTTTGTGATTATTGTAATTGTGCCACATAGAACATTTCTTGTACATGGTGTTCCAGGTGGTATTGGGGCTGCACCTGTTGTATTTAATTAGGGAGGTTTTTCAATGCATTAACTGCCTTTCCGTTGAATACATATTTTCTAAATTTACCCCTGAGCCATCTTACATTGAAAATAATATCCTAGCATGTACGACTGACAGTTGGCATCCTCTGCCAGTGCTTACCCCTTGTACTTTCATTAATTGCCCTTAGGAATACAGGTGTGTCTTTTATACTCACCTATCGCTCCCTCTTTAAAAACAGCCACATTCCTACAAGGAATGCACACTTTGGCTGATTAAAGTATCAGTGCAGGCACAATGATGGGTCGTAATGCAGTAAAATCACTCAACTCTTAAGATTCCTAATTTTGACAGCACTTTTCTGGAGCTCAGGTCGTTGCTCTATAAATGACGCTGTCGAGAATGCCATGGGAGGACCTGTAAGATGAGAAACTGGTCCAAGATCCCCTCCATGATTACAAAAGTCCTGCAAAGCACGATGACAAATGTGAAGGTTTACACCAATGAGTATCCAGTCTTAATCACTTTAATTCTGAGAGCTGCATCAGACCAAAGTATCAAGAAGGAAAAGTAGAAATGGACTGATTGAGCCGAAGTAGTTGGACTGAGGTCATGCAGCATGATACAATCAGACCAGTGAGACAGAGAGGAACTAAGAAGTTTGGCAGAATCCACGATCACTTGAAATGTGCAGACCTTGAAGTAGTCCAGTGGATAATGGTGATTGTCCTCTCTGTAGAACAGACAGGTGTAGACTAGTGATTCTAGCAGTTAGAGCATACTGTAGATATTCTGCAGATTTGGGCAATTGAAGACAAGTTTACCAAGTAGCGAAGTAGTTAAAACATTGTCAACACATCGATCTATGCATGGTTGAGCGTGCCCTGAAGATGTTGAACCGGAGGATAACTGCTCTGTGACCTGCAGCCACAAGAGTTCCAAAGGAATAACAGACTATATAACTTGCTGGAAATAACTAAACTTTGCATACTGTTCTGGTGAGAAGAATGAAAACACTTTAAAGTTAGTCTTGGAGACAATGTTTAGCTTAGAAATCTTCACTAAGGAGTATGACCAGCATATGCAGTTGTCCTAAGTGTATACTCCTTCTACTAGATAAAAGATAAAATGCAAGGAAGAAACAGTGATCACCTTTGCTGTAATGTGGTGGAGAAAGTGGCTAAAAAGACATAATGAATGCTTGAGATTAGACAAATGCTCATCTGTAACAATTTAAGTCTTCACAATGGTAGATGCAGGTCCCACCGTCTCTGAATATTAAAATAGACACAGTTACTGATTACCTCACTTGCCCATCTACTCACTAGGTCCTACCTCACATTTTCTGAACTTTGCTTTACTCAGGGCGGAGACCTTTAGCTCTTTAAAGAGAGGAATATGATGATCATTAATTCATGGAAATATTTTCACTGTTAGCGGTGGGCTTACTGCAAACATTAGCATCAGTGTTTTATTATAACTATTATCTGAAAGAGACACGTTAGTGACAGATTCCTTACCTTAGAATATCCCCTGGCGTCAGGCTGGATCCGGAAAGTTTTGCGTAGCAGTACCCTTGCGCGTCGGTAGGCGGCGTCGTGCGGCTCCACGTCCGTCGTCGGGATTGCCGGAATGACGTCGCGGGCAGTACTTAGACGCCGCCCCTGCGCGCTGACGTCAGTTCTTCTTTTTCCGCGCCAGTAAGCGCAGATCCGGGAAGAGCAGTGCCCTAGTCATTTTTTGACTAAGTTTTTTTGTGATTTTTATCACTGTTTTTTCTCGAGTCGTTTGACTCCGGCGGTGTCAGTAGGGATGCCCGGCTTCAAGCCATGCGACGCCTGTGGTCGGATGATGTCGATCACGGACCCGCATCGAGACTGTCTCTACTGCCTCGGACGCGACCACGACTCCAAGTCGTGCCCCGACTGCCAGGCCTTGCATCCGAAGGCTTTGCGAGAGCGGTCTCGAAAGCTCCTCGAGGTCCGGCAGTCGGCTCCGCGCCAACCCAAGCCCCGGTCACGTGAGAGGTCGAGGGGCCGGTCGCGGAGTCCTCATCGGTCGTCGGGGTCCAAGTCTTCGCACTCCTCCGGTAAGTCAAAGCACAAGAAGTCGAAGAAGCGTCATCGCTCGACGACTTCCCCTCGCCGGTCTCGCGACTCGGCTGAGGGTCCTGTTGGCACCGTACCCGCGGATCCGGGAGTGCCTTTGGAGCCGCCGTCGCATTACCCGCCTTATCCGGGTTCGGCGGCGACTCCGGCCGAAATACAGGAGTTCCTGTCGGCCATGGCCCGCCTCTTCGGGCCTCAAGGTCCCCCCGGTGCGCCTTCGGGCCCCGCGGGCCCTTCTGGGGTGCCTACGGCGCCGCCGGCGACTCCGGTCCCGGCGCCGCCAGCGACGCCAGCCCCTGTCCCGGCCTCGACCCCGGCGTTGCCGCAACCCCCATCGACGCCAGTTGACCTGACGACACCTCCACCGGCGCCGATTTCACCGGTGCCGTTCCCGACGCCGCCCGGGGCTCCGGGCGGCGTCGTACCCCGGTTCTCTCCGGGCACGGTGCCGGACCGGCGTCGGTCGACGCCGGCCCCGGCGCCGATGCGGCCGTGGGTCCCGCATGTCCCTCCTCCTTACTTTGAACCTGCTTTGGAGGACGAAGAGGACTGGGTGGGGTCTGAGGACCCTCTCACTGCCCAATGTGAGTTCGATCAGGACTGGGCTGAGGAACTTGGGGAGGCCTGTGGACTGGACACCTCTCCTGACACTGGCATGCTGTCTCCTCCTTCTGTGGTAACGGAGGAGGGAGCAAACTTTGCAACGGTGTTGCGTAGGGCAGCTGAGGCTTTACACCTCCAGTTACCTACAGTGGCTGTCAGGACTAACATCCTGACGGAAGTGCTTCAGCCGGCGGCTACCTCCTCGGAGCTACTGCTGCCTTTCAACGAGGCACTTTCTGAAGTTATTTTGGGCACCTGGTCCAAGCCCACCACAGGGGCTCCTGTGGATAGGAACCTAGCCCGACGCCATCGCCCTGCTCCGGGCGACCCCCTGTTTCTCTCCCAACACCCCACCCCCCAGAGCTTGGTTGTCCAAGCCTCTGCTTCCCAGAGCGCCTTCCCTACCGCTCCCCCGGATAGGGAATCCAAAAAACTGGATCAATTTGGGAAGAAGGTTTTTACTTCCTCCAGTGCTGGCTTGCGGTCTGTCAACACCACTTGCCTCTTGGGCCGATATTCCCACTGTTTGTGGGATTCGGTGGCGCAGGTTCTGCCCCAGTGTTCTGAGGAGGTCCAGACACTGCTTTCCCGCGCCATTGCGGAAGGAAGGGATGCGGCAAAGTATACCATCAGATGTGGCCTAGATACCGCCGACTCGCTGGCAGCAACGACAGTAGCGCTGCGCCGCTACGCCTGGCTGCGAACCACTGGTTTCTCGGGTGATGTCCAAAACACTCTTATGGACATGCCCTTTGATGGTGTCGGTCTTTTCGGCAACAAGGCAGACCATGCGCTGGAGCGCTTTAAGGACTCACAGGCTACAGCCAAGTCCCTGGGCCTTTCTGCTGTGCGCCCTCTGCAACAGTCTGCCTTTCGCCCCTTTCGTGGCCACGGAAGGGGCGCCCAGTCACGTCCGCTGCCCAGCCACCGGCCCGCGCAGCAGGCGTCTACGCGTGGCCGAGGACGTGGCTCCCGACAAGGCGGGTTGGGTAACCAGCGTGCAGGTCAGGCCACCACCCCCGCCCCGTCCGCGGCCTCCAAGCCCTCCTAGTCCTTCCTTTCAGGTCCACAGCACGCCAGTAGGAGGCAGGGTCCGCCATCACCTTCCCCACTGGCGTGCCATCACCTCGGACAAGTGGGTCCTGGACATTGTCCGAAGGGGCTACTCCCTCCCCTGCGTGACCACTCCCCCCGCCATGCCACCTCGATGCCACCGCATGTCAGGGGATCACTTGGTGCTTCTTCAGAAGGAAGTTGCGGCCCTCTTGGCCAAGAGGGCCATCGAACGCGTTTCGACCCCAGAAGTAGGGCGTGGTTGTTACTCCCACTACTTTCTGGTGCCCAAAAAGGACAAGGAGGACATGCGTCCTATCTTGGACCTCCGGACCGTCAATCGCTTCCTCCGGAAGGAGAAGTTCAAGATGCTCACCCTAGCTCAGGTCTTGACTGCCCTCGACCCTGGAGACTGGATGGTAGCGTTGGACTTGCAGGACGCTTATTTCCACATTCCCGTCCTGCCTGCCCACCGGCGATACCTGCGGTTCACGGTAGGCCACGAGCATTTTCAGTTTTCCGTGCTCCCCTTTGGCCTTACAAGCGCCCCTCGGGTGTTCACGAAAGTGATGGCGGTGGTCGCAGCTCATCTGCCCCGGGCAGGGGTTCCAGTCTTTCCCTACCTCGACGACTGGCTGCTGAAGGCGGGCTCGTCCCAGGCAGTCGTCTCCCACCTCCAGACTACGGCCGAGCTCATGCACTCGCTGGGGTTCTCCATCAACGTGCCGAAGTCGCACCTGATTCCTTCTCCACAGCTCCTTTTCATCGGAGCAGTTCTGGACACGACGCAGTTTCGGGTCTATCCTCCCGAGCGGCGAGTCCGGGATATTCAGGCTATGATTCCGATCTTTCGGCCTCTATCCTGGGTTTCGGTACGGATGACCCTGAGGCTGCTGGGCCTCATGGCCTCCTGCATCCTGCTGGTCGATCATGCCAGATGGCATATGCGGGCTCTGCAGTGGGACCTGAAGTTCCAGTGGGCGCAGCATCAGGGCAACCTGTCCGATCACGTCCAGATCTCGGAGGGGACTGCAAAACAGTTGCAGTGGTGGCTCTCGAACCGGCAATGGGTCTTGGGCAGATCCCTCTCCCTTCCCCAGCCAGAGCACACATTTGTGACGGATGCGTCCCTTCTGGGATGGGGCGGTCACATGGGAGAGGTGGAGATCAGAGGCCTCTGGTCTCCGGCGGAGTCCCGGCTCCATATCAACCTTCTGGAGCTCCGGGCGATCCGACTTGCACTCAAAGCTTTCCTTCCCTCTGTCAAAGGGAAAGTAGTGCAGGTGTTCACAGACAACACCACCGCCATGTGGTACTGCAACAAACAGGGCGGGGTGGGGTCTTGGACCCTATGTCAGGAGGCTCTCCGCCTCTGGACATGGCTGGAACATCAGGGCATATTCCTGATGGTTCAACACCTGGCAGGTTCCCTGAAGGCCAGGGCGGACGAGCTCAGCCGCAGAGGTGCATGATGGATCACGAATGGCGTCTTCACTCGGAAGTGGCGCAAGGACTCTTTCTACAGTGGGGAGAGCCTTGGTTAGATCTATTCGCCACCGAAGAGAACGCGCAATGTCATCAGTTCTGCGCGTTGGAATTTCCAAGGCGGCACTCGCTCGGCGACGCTTTTCGTCGCGAGTGGAGTTGCGGTCTGTTGTACGCCTTTCCGCCTATACCACTTCTACCCAGAGTGTTGAAGAAGATTCGGCGCGACCGGGCCCAAGTCATTCTTGTGGCTCCGGACTGGGCTCGAAGAGTTTGGTATCCCGAGCTACTCAGTATGAGCGTCGATCCCCGATCCGTCTGCCTCTTCAGGAGGATCTTCTGTCGCAGCAGCAGGGGACGGTCCTCCACCCGAACCTGTCCAGTCTCCACCTCCTTGCGTGGAGATTGAGCGGCGGCAGTTGATTCCTTTCGACTTGCCTCCCGAAGTTTGTGATGTGATTCTGGCAGCCAGGTGTCCCTCCACTAAGGTGGTATACGCCTGCAGGTGGAAAAAATGTGTGGCATGGTGCACAGCAAAGGCTGTGAATCCCCTTTCTGCCCCTCTTTCTGAGGTTCTTCTGTTCCTTCTTTCTCTGACCCAATAGGGTTCTGCCCTGGGTACCATCAAGGGCTACCTTTGTGCAATCTCGGCCTTCCTCAGGCTTCCTGATCAGCCCTCCCTTTTCAAGTCCCCTGTTGTTAACAGATTCCTAAAAGGCATTACACACCTCTTCCCTCCTGTTCCGTTTGTGATGCCTCAGTGGGACTTGAACTTGGTTCTTACCTTTCTCATGTGCGCTCCCTTTGAGCCGCTGCATAACTGTCCTCTTCGTCTTCTAACTCTGAAGACAGCTTTTCTGGTGGCTATCACCTCCGCTCGGCGGGTGAGTGAGCTCCAGGCTCTTTCTTGCAAGCCTCCCTTTCTGTCTGTCCATCCAGACAAGGTTGTTCTCAGGACGCGTCCGTCCTTCTTGCCAAAGGTGGTTACTGCTTTCCACATTGGGCAGACCATCACTTTGCCCACCTTCTTTCCGCCTCCGCATCTTTCTAGAGAGGAAGAGAGGCTCCACCGTCTGGACCCAAAACGTGCGATTTCCTTTTATCTAAATCGCACACAACAGTTCCGGGTGGACGACCAGCTCTTTGTTGGCTACGTGGGTGCCAAAAAAGGTCGGGCGGTACACAAGCGGGCCATCTCCCGCTGGGTTGTCTTGTGTATCAAAGCCTGCTATTCTTTGGCTAAGAAGGAGCCCCCTGTTGGGCTACATGCCCATTCCACCAGGGCGACAGCCGCCACCACGGCTTTGGGACGTGGTGTCCCATTGCAGGACATTTGTCAGGCAGCTACCTGGGCCTCGCTGCACACGTTTACCAAGCATTACTGCCTTGACAGCCAAGTCCGGAGAGACGGCTTCTCTGGCCGTTCTGTTCTCCGAGACTTCATCGTCTGATCTTTGTTCGCAGACCCACCACCGGGGTTGGTATTGCTGGGGTATCTATTCTAAGGTAAGGAATCGGTCACTAACGTGTCTCTTTCAGATGCACAAGTTACTAACTTGTGTAACGATATATCTGTAAGAGACAGTAGTTAGTGATAGATTCCTTACCGACCCGCCCATCCTCCCCGTTCTGCGAACTGATTTCTAGGGTTAAGGACATCCCTTTCAGGGCCCTAGTATTTTTTCAGACACCAATGTCAGCTTCTTGCATGGCTCTGCGTTCCTGGCGCGGAAAGTCGTGTACAGAACTGACGTCAGCGCGCAGGGGCGGCGTCTAAGTACTGCCCGCGACGTCATTCTGGCGATGCCGACGACGGACGCGGAGCCGCACGACGCCGCCTACCGACGCGCAAGGGTACTGCTACGCAAAACTTTCCGGATCCAGCCTGACGCCTGGGGATATTCTAAGGTAAGGAATCTGTCACTAACTACTGTCTCTTACAGATATATCGTTACACAAGTTAGTAACTTGTGCGTTCAGCCATTACCGGGCATGAGGGTTGTGTGTATGTGTGTGTTTAATTTCAGAGTGACTGACATTCCCTATATTTTCTTCCTCAGGTGCTGCATATTGCCAGTTTATGGACATGCTCTTTCCAGGGTCCATACTCTTGAAGAAGGTCAAGTTCCAGGCAAAATTGGAGCATGAGTATATCCACAACTTTAAAGTACTACAAGCTGCTTTCAAGAAGATGGGTGTCGATAAAGTACGTTCTGCTTATGATCACTTAATTCTCAAAAGAAACAAGGAACCATAGCATGTTTTCACTAAATACCAGCTGTACTTTGCTTAACAGATAAATGTGAAGTGCACCTCGATCCGTACCGTCTCGCGCCTCCCAAGCTGGCGTCTAGTTCATTCACGGTTAGACACCAGCTTGGGAGGCGGGTGACGGTACGGATCGAGGTGCTGCTCTGCTCTACATTCTGGAATAATGATGTTCCCCTAAACATATGGGGTCCTGTTGAATAAATGGTTAATATCCATACCAGGAATCTAAATTGTTCTAATATGATGAACTATGGCTTACCTTTGGTTGCAATACCCCGAAAGACAAATTTATGCCCTGACAAAGTCCACATGTAGTGGACGAAACGCGTTCTGTATAATTTTCTATGAAACAAGAAAAATAAACATTATCTTGGACATCACATACAAAGAATGGACTAATTGAATGTGGAATTTTAACCGTGCGGTGCACTTCACATTTATCTGTTGAACTTCTTTGATCCTTTGAGGTTGCACCTTGGAAACAGCTGGTGCAGTGGATTTTCACGTAATGCTGCATTTTACAATAAATACTTGGACTTTAATTTTGTTGGGGGGATAAGGAGGGAGGTGCGACTGCCTTATTGGCTCGCTGTTTCATTGTTTTGTACAACTGTACTTTGTCTACATTTATCTGAACTGTGGAGTTAGCTGTTGGCATTCTCCTCATACACTTAAGCTGAAACAGTGGTACACCTAAATGGGAGCAGACAATGACGCCTCTTCATCCACAGTGTGGTGTAGCGGAATCAAGTGTTACATGTGGGATGGCATGCACATATTGTTTAAGCTTACATTGGTACTGGTTGATGATAATGCTGGTAGTCTGTGGGTGTGGGCTGTAGGACATATCACAATTGAAGTAATTCCATTGATTCAGGATTTTCCTGAATTTTTTATCTACAAAAGTCCCAGGTCCCAATAAGTGTAGACTCATCACCTACCTCTCCAACAAACTGAATGACAATGTGCCAATATCCTCCAATTAAGCAGTAGTCAATATAAAGTGCTATGGAGCATTGCAAGATAATGTCCCCATTAGTACTGAATTGGAGAGTTTCTTCATTTTTTAATGTTTTAATATGCTGGAACTGAGCTTAATCTGCCACGTCAAAGCTTTGTTTGGTAATCGGGTATCTTTTTCATAGTTTGGCCTATCCTTTTCTCTTAGGCTTCTTTTTGAGTAAGTAGCAGTAAGATGTAATGACAGTGAGCTATTGTGACTGCATGCCAAGGTATCTGTCTAGTGGGAATTGAAGTTTCCCAGGAAGATGTTGTTAGAGCTGGTGTTAGTTTTTTACAAAGATCTACATATATTTTCAATGAACTGGAGGTTGTTACCTAGAGGGTGTTGGACGATGTGGAATTGGGTGTTCTAGGCAAAAGTTTTCATTTCTATTGACAGTCAAATGTGGAGAACTCTTCCAATGTCAGTCACTTGCATGAGATCAAGCATCTGGAGATAACTGCTACACCTTCTACAGCTTTGCCTTCTTGATCCAGACAAGTAATTAAATAGCCTGGGGGCATGAAGAGGTCCCATAGTAGTTGTGAGGAACTATTTAGCCACCTTTCACTTAAGTAGGGAGAAGGAGAGAGATGCATAGCGCTGACTTGAGTGGCATGGATGACTGGAATGGGCAATCTGCAGAACTTACCTCACCTCATATCAGGCAGGCCCACCTAGCCAGAGACACCAGTCCCAACTTCTCCCGAATTTCAGGTCTGTTTTGTGCTGGTCACAGGTAAGCAGGGATGCAGAATACCTCTCTGTGCTCCCAAGGTTGTTGAGGTAGGGTGTTCTGTGGACCTAGCATATCTGGGATATTCACCCGATGCTGTATTCCGACCAGCAGCTCACACAGAGCCCTCATCTAAGGGGCCCATCTTGCCTAGTATCTTGTACTAAAGCCATCTTCAGCTTTGCTCTAAAACGTAGATGAATCTGCCTTCTGAACCACCATTTGGTTACTTGCCAACTCAGTTTAGCCATGCAAGAATGTTGTCATCCATAGGTACAAGGTCCAGATCATGTAATACACCACGGATAACAGAGGAGGCATACAGGGTTGGTGTATTCAGCCACCCAAATTCCGCCATGGCAGGAACCAAGGAATTGTGGTTTAACTTCATCACGTCTTTCCAGTTCAGAACAGGGTCATTCTTTCCAGCAGAGCCACATTCAAATATAGTAGGAGTTTTCTTAACCAAAACAGGCAGGTGGGCTGGGCACACACTCCACATCAGAGCCTTAACATCCAGGAGCTGCAGCAGTGACACCAGAGACCCATGGTACAGGCAGGATGCACCGGTTAACACTAGGTTTATCTTCAGACGACCTTGGAGTTGTTGACTGGAAGGCTGGTGCACCCTTTTGTGGTATTTTTTAAAATCTTGCATACCTAGACCAAGGGTGCTATGGTCACTGCATTTCCGTATGTGCTCATAAAGTCTTAAATAAAAGATCATAATTATCCAGTATATTGTGTAGCAGAATGTGCCCTAGAACTGGTCCCACAGAAAGCTGGCGGCTATAAACTAAAGGATATCATTGAGAACATGCCTTGCTGAGATATCAATTGAAGCGTTATGGAAAGTGTATCTCAAAGGATACTCATGATACAATGTCTCGTAAACATTCAGCAGTGCTGCTACCATAAGTTCAAGTCTGTGAATGTGCCATGATCTGCAGAGAATATTTGGGCTTTGAAACAGCTCGAAGTTCCATAAACTCTCTCTTCAGGTGCGAGCAAAGTGCAGAGCTGCTCAGGTGTCGTTATTGTAGATGCTAAGATGGTTCGGTCATTGTCTTATGTGCAGATATGGAAGACATATTGTTTTGTCAGCTAAAAAGGCTCATAATTATACACCTGATATTACATGAACTTGGCATGGCAGCCTATTGTGCAGACTACGATAGGTATTTCCAAAAATGATTATTTAAATTAATCTGAGCATCATGTGTCCGAAAGATTTAAGAAATAAAACTTTATAGTAAGAACCCATTGCATCAACTCATACCTTCCTGATTAGGCAGGAAAAAGATCAATGAGGGTGTGCTGTGTGCACAAATCTGGGCGAAGAGTCAAGATGGCCGTGGTGTAGGAGCTCTTGGCTACGGCACCCGGGGTTTGGGATTACCTATCGGTACATATCTCTTGCTTACCCCTGCCATCCAAGTCAACAACAATCATCCGGTGAATACAGACAGTTCGAAGAACACAGACATACACAACAACCACTTACCTGATGCCCTGGTTGTTATCTTGGCTCCAAGGCACTGACCGACTCACGTGTTGGAAGTACTTCAGCGCAGCACCTGGCAGGGACATGGCGATGGATGTCCACCGCAACCGGAGAGAGAGAGACGAGCTGGGTGGTGAATGGCTCCCGGACTGCATGATCTGGTAAACCAGTGAGTGCCTACCTCCCCCTCTGTCAGAGCTCGGCTCTTGATTCAGCCTTCACCAGGGGCTAGCAAGGTCGAGATCCCCCTCGTCCAAGGTTAGCTGCTGCACCATAAACGTTCCCGTCGGCCTGTCCGCGACACTTCTGCCAGATTAAAGCAGAAGAATTCCTGAGAGGCAGGTCACCATCGCCTCTTGACCTCCGCAATGGCTATTTCCCGTTCATTTGATTAAGTACCCTAAGCACTTTTGCCTTTTCCACTACTCCCGCCCGCCCTGGCCGAATGGACTCAGCATGACACTCACATGAGAGCAGTCGAGTGCCAGCGATTCCTGGATGCGCTCGCCTCTCATCTCGGTTTGAATAAATGGCCTAAGCACTTGTGCCTTCGACTACCCCCGCCATCCCTGCTCGAATGAATGCAGCATGACGCCTACATGAGAGCGGTCGAGCGCCAACGATTCCTGGATGCATTCGCCTCTCATCTCGCTCACATCCTCTGGAGCTAAGCAGCTTTGGGCCATAGCCACCTAGTTCAACAACCTCCCCCAACTTCCTGAAATCAAACACCAGCCCCAATCAGCTTACCAGGCTTTTGTCTATTGGCTTCAGTGTAGAGTGAGCCTAGCGAGGGGGTGATCCAGAGGAACCTGCACACCCTCCTCCTGTGCACTACGACACCTACTTTACCACTTTGATCAGGGCCCTCGCTCTGAACCCTACGATATCCTGATACTGTTAGGTCTTGCGCCAGAACAAGTCTGGTGTCCTACTCTCTTTCCTGGACAGTGTGTTCACTTGAAACAAGTGCGCTTACGTGACTAACCCAGCTTTACCGGTCCTCAAAACCCTCAAGGCCCAAACCTCTATTTTGTGACTCCGACTTGGCCCACTCATAGAAGATGGCGCCCCCTCTCTCAGAAGTGCAACTAAAACAGGACTTGCATCCTCCTACACACAACCCTGGAAAAGCGGCAGCCTACCTTTGACTGTTTATAACTATTATGATATAAGGGAAGAAGGATAAAGTAAGAGAAGGAAGGGAAGGGAAAGAGAAGAAAGGGGGGAAATAAGGAAGAGAACAAGGAGAAAATATTAATATAAAAAAGGGAAGGGGAAGGAAGGGAAGACGAGCGAAAGCCTATCTCTCCCTCTTTTCTTCTCTCTTTCAAGCTTATCTCTCCTTCTTTCCTTCTCTCTTCCTTATGGGCGCATATTCTCTCCTCAGAGGTACCATCTCGCTTCACATAATGGAAACAAAGCTAGATCCCTCAGGTCTCCATGCCTTCACCATTAATTACCCTCCTAATCTATCAAAAAATGCATCTAAAAGGCACAAACACCAACTACTCAAAACCCGCCCTGAAACACTTCTCTCAGATCCATATTTCTGTGTAAATAAGGGTAAACTAACCAATGGCCTCATCTTCTACTCCAGAAAACTGGCACAATGGAGGAATGTCTTTTATTCCATGCTTCGTATCACTGACACCAGAAAAACTCCTTATGGCCTCAAACTATCTGTATCGCCCTTGCCCTTCTGCAATGCGAACGCTATAATATCCCTATATAACAACGGTATTATCCTAATGCAAGCTTCGAATGGCAATTTAGCTACAATGGATAAGATCTTCCCTATCCTTAAGAAAGCAGTGAACAATAAGAGTTCACATCCACCCTCAAATCACCCTGGTTACCATGATGGCACTCTCACACCACATCAAACATCCTGGGTGACTCCAACATCACCCAGCCCTCCCCATATCTCAAGCGATCTCTACCCCACCCACCCTCCTGACTTAGCAACGCCAGAGTCCTCACCCCCCGCAGGGCCTATAAATCAAATGGTTAGTTGCCTTGCACTTGGACATACTCCCCCAGCCTCTGTGCGGACAAACTATGAGTTTCCCACCTTTGAACCTTCTCCGGTCATCTGCTCAACCAGATCTCCCACGCGGCCTCTCCCCACTACCGGAACTCACACCACAACCCTTAACCAACTTTCACGACTTTGACTGGGCCGCACGCCTTGATGAGGTCTCTATCTGCATGCGCCACCTCACGGACAAACTCCAGAAATTGACAGCCATCACTATCGAGCTTCTGCTCAAGCATAGACCCACTAGTACTGTGGGGAACCGGCCCAGTTCCCAAACAGGCTTAAATCTTGCCCAAGGCCCGCACAACTTTCATCTTAACTGAGAAACTATACACTTCCCCAATGCCTCTTCTCGTCCCAGGAGACTGAAGGCTGATTTATCTGACAGCGACATCTGCAACCTACTCCTCTCTTATACCAACCCAATAGACACTAACAAAACCTCCGGGGTCAAATCCAAGCCATTCAAGCTAACCCCTACAGAGAACCCACACACAATCAACAGATGTATAAATAGCAATAACCTCAAGTGCATTAACATCCCTCGGACTGCCACCAGCCATTCTACTAGCCAACTAAAATGTGTACTTCTCAACTGCAGATCAGCTAGTAAACATGCACCCAATATCTACGATCTCATCCTAACAAATGAACCTGATATCGTTATCCTCACAGAAACCTGGCTAAACCGCTCCTCTACTCAAATCCTCAACAGAACTATGAAACCGGGCGGTGGAATAGTTTGAATATACCGAAACACACTCTCTGTGTATCAATCAGAAACCGTCACCATACCCACCAGTGAATATCTCTGCATCAACATCTCGAGCAATAAAAGCCTCATTTGCAAACTACACACATTCTACCACCCCCCTGGAGGCAATCTGACATTCGTTGCATAAATCATGGAAATCATCACATCCAACGATGACCCCCAAGTGACCCAAATCTTCCTTGGAGACTTCAACCTCCACTGGAATAACCCGAACGACCATGCAGAGAACTGTCTAAAAACCTTCCTATCTGACCACGATCCGACCCAATTCTGTGACAGCCCAACCCACAACAAGGGAGAAACACTGGATCTTATCATATCTAAAATGAACAACATTACACTGGAATCCATTATCCCCTGCGGCTGGTCTGACCACTACAGCATCATCTTCTTTATCAACTTGGAGGTGACCCTGAAGAGAGACCAACCCAAGAAACAAAACAATGGAAAAGGAATCTCCAAAACATCAATCCCAAAGTCTTAGCAACCCGATGTAACACTGCCTTGACTCACCAAGCAGGCATGATAGATATACATGACATCACAGAGTTCTATAATTCCTCTATTTCTGACATCCTTGATTCTATTGCCCCCTTCAACAACAAAAAATTTCCACTAAAATCTCCAAACCTTGGTTCAATGACAATCTAAACTCTGAGCGACGCTATCTAAGATCAGCCGAAAGAACCTGGAAATCCGGACCCTCCACCGAACACCTGAAACACCTTAGATCAGTAAGGAACTCATACAACAGAAACATCAAAGATGCAAAAGCCGTCTTCTTTAGAACTCAGCTTAACCAAGCCAAAAATCATTCCCAAAAACCTTTTGAAATCATCAAGCAACAATCGCTCAATGCACCAAACCTGCCACACCATGGTGACATCACTACCCCAACCTGTGAGGAATTAGCCTCATTCTTCTTGGAGAAAACAAAAACCATTGAAAACGACCTACAATCAAAGTGGGAACTTCTTCCAACTATAGGGCTCGCTTCCCCACTCGCCTCTCTGGGCTCAGACCCATTTGGTCCCCCTGGAGATGTCCCCAAAAACAATGCCTCCTGGCACACTTTATAGATATTCGGAATGGTGCACAATTCAAGTTCATTGCATCAATGAACATCATCCAGCCAACGCGTTTCGTTCAGTTATTACTTGAACTTCGTCAGGGCTCTTGAAATATTGATAGGTTTGGGTATCCAATTTTTCTGACCCGGTTGGTGTTCTGACGTGCAGCCGTTGATATCCGGCGTAATTTACGGGCTATCAAACCCGTGGCCCTAATATGAGGCTTTTCCATTTCAATACCCGCCAGCTTTGTGTATGACGATTCTTCATACAGCAACGATACAGGTGTTACACCCTTCACTTAAAGAGGCCTGGGATCAAATTGGATACCCAAACTTATCAATATTTCAAGAGCCCTGACGAAGTTCAAGTAATAACTGAACGAAACGCGTTGGCTGGATGATGTTCATTGATGCAATGAACTTGAATAGATTTAATAAAAGAGATGACTAAAAGGAATATCTTGCCGTACTCACTTCCTTATTGACTCTGGATAAGAAGGTTCATGGTGCACCATTCCGAATATCTATAATTTCTGTTCTGCGTTTGCAGTTGCACCTAACGGCGGCAGGTGCAGGAATTGTTGTGCACATCTATTGGATAATAAGGAAACGGTACAGTGAAGTGCAGCTTTGAAAGTCTGCTGTTATTGTGCTCCTGGCACACTTTCACTCCCCTCCATGAAAGTGACCTCTATAACATTCTTCTAGCGGTCAGACCATCTAACCACTTCAGCGACCCACTACCACATCAAATCTTCAAAGAAATAAAAGCTACTATTCTCCCCTCATGGTCTAAGATTGTAAACGCCTCAGTATTGCAAGGCACTATCCCAGACTGCCTAAAAGTAGGGCAGGTAACCCCCCATTCTAAAAAAAAAACCTAACGCAGACTGCTCAGATCTATACAACTTCCACCCTATCTCCAACATCCCCACTCTGGCGAAACTTCTAGAAACATGCGTGCAAATTCAACTCTGCAACCACATTGAGAACTTCCAACTCCTGGATCAACATCAATCCGGTTTTCATCAAGGACACAGCACAGAATCTGCACTCACTCACATCATGGATAACATATTAAAAATGCTCGACCAAGGCCAAGCCGGCGACCAAGATGGCCGCACGGCACTGAAGCTCCTGAGCCCACCGCCCGAATCCTCATGACGAAATAGTGTTGCCGTCGCCTTTCCCCCTCACAAATGTTGCTATCCTGCCGCCTGCACTGACAAAGCATGCTGTGAGGGCTATCTGATCCACGCCATCGAGCCCCTGCGAGACCCTATTGGAGCGGGAGGCGGCCTAGCCTGCCTCGGAGGCCCTGCGACGACAGGGGTAGCGGGTAGCCGCTGGGCCTCCCCTCCTCTCCGCACATATCCGGCCATCCCCACCCCTGCCGGGGTCTGACGAGTTAATTTTGAACCGTCCAGAGGGGCCCGCGGCGCCCACCCTAGGTGAGTGGCTGGTGCCGCCGCTTCGGCCCTCCGGCAGACGTGCGCCGGCTAGGGTGGTGGCTTGCCTGGTCTGCGGCCGCTTCCCCGCCCCGCACCGGCGCTTCATTACGACGTTGGGCCCTCCCTGTCCCCACGCCAGAGGCTTTTCATTCTTACCCCGAGGTTGGCCATACGGCTCGACATCACTGCCATAACAGCGCAGGGCTGCTGGCCCTAATCTACAGGCCTGAGAAAAACTTGGTATACCCCGCCCTTACCTGCAGTATCTAGATCGCTGCCTTGGACGTCCCGGCCCATGTAGAGAGGGCTGGGACGCTGCATCCTTCCTCTTGTGACACAGGCGCGACCCGGCAGCACGGCGGCGGCGGGGAGCCAACTGAATCTACTTCTGGGCCCGGGCTGCGTGGGATTCCCTTGCTGCAACACCTGCTTCCTCATCACTGCACTGGGCAGCCCGGCCATGTCAAGCACAATTATTGGGCGGCATCCTCCGTGTTTTGTGGCCTTCTTTGGGGGAACTAATATCTGCCAGGCACGCCCTAGAGGCCCCACGTCGCTGAGGGCCCCGAAATACTTCGCTACTTGACACGTGGGGTCCCCGCCGGGCTCCTTCTTTTTCATCTCCACTCCACTGCTGGGTGTTTCCAATTCTCCGCTCCCTGGGGCAGGGGCCCACGACCCACGCCTTACCAACTCACAATTATAAGGGCTGCATAGACAGGACCAACGCCTTACCTGCATTTGCCGACGACCCCCCGCAGACACAATGGGGCGCGGCGATCCCAAGCAGCGCAAGTTGACGTGCGGCGCACCGGACCGCCAGGGACAGACCCTAGACACAGATGGCGTGGCGGACTCTGAGGCGCAACCCCCCCCCCCTCGAAGGCTTGGCAGCCATTATAGTGGAACTAAGATCCAGATTCCGCGAGATTCGACACACTCGTTTTGCGGTTTGAAAAAATGGGAGAGCGCCTGGACAGGCACGGCACCCGTTTGGACGCGGCCGAGGAGCGCATATCCATGCATGAAGACCAGACAAGAGATATGACACTCCACCTGGAAAAAATGGAACGACTGCTTAAAGCGGTGGCTATCAAAAACGAAGATTTGGAAAGCCAGATCCAGGAGGAATAACATACGGATTTTGGGATTGGCATTATCAACCAACCTCGGACGCCCAGAGCTCTTTGTAGAGACATTACTCACCGATTTGTTTTAGCCCCAACACTTCTCCAAAGTACTCCTTGTAGAAAGGGCAAACAGATCCTTGGGCCCTCGCCCTGGAGCCCCCCTGAGGCCTATAATTGCGCGTCTCTTAAAACTATAGAGACCGCGACACCGCCCTCCGCTTGGCCCGTGAGAACTCTCCACTGCAGATTCAGGGCTCCTCGCTCTCCTTTTACCCTGATCACACTGAGGCGGTCCAGGAAGTGAGGCGAATGTGTACTGCCGTTAAGGCACAACTCCGCAAACTTGGCCTGAAATACGCCATGCTATACCCAGCGAGATTGCGGGTGACTGTAGGCGACAAACCCCACTTTTTTGACACCCCGGCAGACGCCTTAGCCTTCTGCAAGACACAAAGGGATAACAATCGAAGGAGCCCTCCCCACTCATCTGGACTCTCATCCCATGATCCCCTGATCGACTGGTGGCCAGTGCAGAACTCTTTCCTCCGGAATAACCACGGCTCTACTTTTTCTGCAATCATTGGACTACCCTACCATGGCCATGCACATAACGGCCTTTACCGCTGAAATACAGTTGCATGCTTACTGATTAATCCATGGCTTTGTAAACTTAAGGGACTTCCACCCTTCATAATAACTCTATTTCAGTGACGAATCTTGCGGATCGAGTGTTGGGCCCCCGAAGCCTGCACCCACGGATAATTCCGACTGTTTTTGATGTTAGTATTGGGTATTGAGATTTCGCCAGGTTGTTGTCTCCTGGTGTGGGTGAGGGGTGGGTTAATTGGGACTTGCTTGTTTTTTGTCTTCTCTCAGACTTCTTTTTCTCCTCTCTTCTCCCTCTTTTGTGCACCTCCTTCCCTCTTCCATACAGTACACTCCACATGTATACTCGGTACACTCTCACTTCGGCACCTTCATGACGGTAACTCTAACACATAGGTTGAAGCACGGCTACTGACTTGGAATGTTCGCGGCCTCAGCAACCCCGGAAATGTAAGCTAGTACTATCCTACCTACACAGACACTACATTAAGATAGCTTTTCTGCAGGAAACCCACCTGCCTCTGCAATCCTCTCCCCCTTTTGCCTCCTCCTGGGGTCCTCACCGATTCTTCGCTGGATACAGCACATACTCCTGTGGCGTATGTTTATACACCACAGCCTCCCCTTCACGCACCACACCAGCATCGCAGATGAACACGGGCGATACATATTAGTGACGGGGACACTGTTGGGCAAAAAAACCCTGTTTCTTAACATTTACGCTACTAACACTGACGACCCCACTTTTTTCTCTGAAATACACACATTGCTTGACCAACATGAACCAGACACCTTAATCCTCGGCGGCGATCTGAATCTATGGCTGGATCCCAGCTGCGACACATCCGGAACTGGGCAAGGCTCTAAACCCCAGGCCTTTCGGGCCTTCCATGATCTTTCGGCCTCAATGGCACTCTTCAATACATGGCGCACACAGCACCCCGGAGATCTGGGTTACATATTCCACTCGGCACTGCACTCCGTGTGGACACGTATTGATTATTGGTTTGCAGACGCCCCTACTTGTCAATGGATACGCAATGTAGAAACACTGCCCCGCACCCTATCGGATCACGCACCTGTGCTACTTCACCTAGTAATTCCCTATTCTTCTGGCTGGGAACGTAGATGGACATTCCCAGCCACAGCACTACTAGATGAACTGTTCAAATCGGAGCTGCATACCGCGATCCTTGAATATTTTGCTCTTAACACAGACTCGGTGGCACAATACGCAATATTATGGGATGCATTCAAGGCATATATTCGCAGCATATGCATTTCTAAACAAGCCGGAGTACTTCGGGCGATACGTGGTAGTCTCGCCCAACTCGAAACTGAACTGGCCAAAATAGATAGTTCTACCGCCACTCCAGACACTTCCCTTAAACGGGAATATCTCCTATTGGAATTTAATGACTACGCAGACAGAGAGACCACATTGTTGGGCAAATACCACGCGGTGTGCAGATATGGGGAGAGAGAGCGCACCGGTATGGACACATCGCAACCCTACGACGTGCCGACAACACCGTTGTTACGGACAATGCAGACATATTAAAGGAACTAGTAACGTATTACAGATCTGTATATACTACTAAACTCCTTGCAAACTTCACTCAGCATCTTGCCTACTTGGAAGAGGTGGCGATGGTTTGGCTAATCACTGGCCAGGCACAATTCCTCTGTGAACCTTTCACCACTGAGGAGCTCGACCAAGCAATAGACTCACTTGATGGCTCAAAGGCACCAGGCCTGGACGGCCTATCCGGAACCTTCTACAAGACGTTCAAGCAGACACTGATACCCCACCTGCTTGAGGTCTATGCGGAATCCCTCACTAACGGCGCACTCCGACCTTCAAAGCGGTAGGCAGCAGTCTCTCTTTTGCTGAAACCCGGTAAGGATCCCACTGCCTGCCCCTCATACCGACCACTATTCTTGAACAACTTCGACAACAAGATATTGGCCAAGATGCTTGTGAATAGGCTGCCCCTACTGTTAGACCAGATTCTCTCCATGGTACAATCCGGTTTTATTCCACATAGGTCGATGGCACTTAATCTTAGCTAAGTCTTCTCGGTGTTAAATAGTATCTCACCAACCACCCCTGCAGCAGTAGCGTTCCTAGACGCAGAGAAGGCCTTCAACTCTTTGGAGTGGCAGTTTCTCTTCGCAACACTTTGCAAACTAGGTATGCCCAACAACTTTATTGCACTGACCTCACTCCTGTACTCCACTCCCACAGCTAGGCTTCGGGTAAATGGATCTCTATCAGGCCCCTTTCCGATCTCACGCGACACGCGTCCGGGTTGCCCGCTGTCGCCGTTGCTTTTCATTGTGGCCATGGACCCCCTAGTTAGGCATTTACAGGAGAAACACATGCACTGAGGACTTCAGTTCGGCCCTGGTCCGCTGCTACTCTCCATGTACGCAGACAATATTCTGCTATTTATCAAAAACCCAGCTAAAAACTTGCACCCCCTTATCAACGAGATTGGCCGCTTTGGGGATATGTCGGGCCTATGCATAAACTGGGATAAGTTCGAACTTTTCCCCTTGACAGACTCAGCTATCCCAGCCGGCAGTGCCCTTCCTTTTCGATGTGCGACAGATGACACTAAGTGCCTAGGAATCACGCTCCATAGAAACAAAGAACAGATAATGCGACTGAACTATGGGGCTGCTGTGGACAAGCTGGCCACTTAGGTGGAGCGCTTGATCCGTCTACTGCTGTCTATGGCTGGCCGCATAGCCCTCATCAAAATGAATGTCCTTCCTCGTTTTTTATATCTATTCGTTAATATACCTATCCCCTTGACAAATGCATTCTTTTAACAGCTACGCGGTCAACTGCTCCGCCTGATATGGGCTGGTCAAAGCCCACGAATAGCATGGGATACACTTACACTCCCCTACGAGCGCGGTGGATTCACGGTCCCTGATCTCAACTTATATTATTTGGTCGCGAAGGCCCAGTTTGCGTACAACTGGTTTCACCCTGATGCCCGCATACCTTATATCAAACCCAAAATGGACCTAGCCGACCTCATCCCACTCAACGCAATACTTCCACAGGGTATCTGACTGGATCCCAACAACATACAAACATTGTCTACCACATGCTGGGCCTGGCGGAAACTCTGCCTGCTTCTAGGCTCAGGCTCTCTATACTCACCTAAACTCCCACTATCTCAAAATCCATGGATACCATCAACATCCGAGAAATTGGTCCAACACACCCTACAAAAACGACATCTTCGTACATTTCAGGGATCTTTTCCCCAGATGGGCACATTATAACACTTGCAGACCTTGCTGTGTGCACAGAAATGTCCCATATGGACAGATTCATTATGACTAGACTACTGAGCGCCCATCCCGTCCTTCCCGTTCCCCCCGGACGAATTCACGCCTCTCTCGCTCTTCATAGCAGACCATGACCGTTCGCATCTAGTCACCAAACTATACCGTGCCTGCATGGCACTCAAACAGGTACGGGACAGAGGGGCACGACGCCATTGGGAAGAGGACCTGGGACTACCGCTCACTAACCAGGAATGGGCCTGCAGCCATGAGCAAATTAAGAGGGTCTCGCCCAACCATCGACATAAACTATTGCATTTTAAATTTGATACTATATTACGCCAAAAGAACTGGCTAAATACTACTCCTCTAAAACTTCACAATGCCCCAAATGCTATTTATTAGACGCAGACTTTTCCCAGATGACCTGGACCTGCCCTCTCATATCCACCTTCTGGGCTTCGGTATTTCAGGTGCTATCGGCCATGATCTCCACATCACTTACACCACCCCCCAAGCTGGCCCTACTGGACATTGTCTCAGACATCCCGACTCGCTACCGCAGGTACACAGCGATAGCATTAATATTAGCCAAAAGGGAAATTGCTATACATTGGGGGGCTCGACAGTGCCCCACAACAGAGGCATAGCTTCACAGCATGGCATACTGTGATATGCAGACCGAGATTTACTCCTTCCTACAGCCCCCTACCTCCCGACCTAAGAACATTTGGCACATATACCGTGCATACATACTTACCCTGCAACACGATTCCACCGCTTCTTCACCGTCGGCTACTCCTGAGCCCGGTGAGGACCCGCCCACCCACCCTCCTTAACCTACTCCGTGCAAAACCCCATGAGTAACTCATGCACACATTCTCTATTGCATGTACTATTCTACTGCCGGACCCTTATCCACTAACCTACAGAACCATATTCCTGTTTAATAATACTTATCTTGAGTGTCTATGCGATCATCCCCTTTTCCCCCTGCCCTCTCCTCCCCTGATTCTCTTGTCGATATGACATACATTATATACTCTGTTTCTATCTCTTGCCTTCATTCAACATAATAGAAATTATGCTAGTGCTATTTGCTGGCTAATCATTATGTACCTACAAACGCTGTATAGATCAAAGGCACTAAGCTCTTTCCTTCTTTTCTGACCAGATGAAACTATGGTATCCTTTGGTATGTCTGTTTTTGATTTTCTTGGGCAAATAATAAAATCTATAAAAAAAATAAAAAATGCTAGACCAAAATGAATCATGTCTTCTGATACTAATTGACCTATCCTCTGCCTTTGACACTGTTAAACACGACAGTTTACTGTCCCTACTGGAACGAAGGATGGGCCTATCAGGCCCTGTACTGCAATGGTTTACGTCATTCCTCGACAACAGAACCCAAAGAGTCAAGGTGAATCAATCCCTCTCTCAGCCCTCCGTGGTCAATATGGGGGTACAACAGGGGTCCGCCCTTTCACCCATTCTCTTCAACTTATTTGTGTAACCTCTTGCAAATGCACTGAACTCTGCGAACATTCTTTATCACATGTATGCAGATGACACTCAGTTGTATCTGAAAATCTCCTCCTCAGAAGACTTAATTTCCCTCAACTCTACCCTGCAGAGCACTCAAAACTGGCTCACTGGTAACCATCTCAAGCTCAACACTTCCAAAATGGAATTCTTCCTCATCGCTCCTCTTACTCACACTCCGAAGATCGACTTCTGGATGAAGCATCTAACAGCCTTCAACTGTTCTCCTGACGTTATTGATTCCGCTAAATCCCTTCGAATTACACTAGACAAACACTTGAATATCCTGAATCATATCACTAATGCCACCAAAGGAGCCAATTACCAGATCAGTATCCTAAGGAGCTTAAACCCTTCCTACCACTGGACGACTTTAAGCTGGCGGTCCAAGCTCTTGTGTTGCCTAGATTGGACTACGGAAGTTCCACTCTATGCGGTCTTCCTAAGTACAATCTGGCCCCACTAAGGGCCTCCCTTAATGCTGCGGCCAGATTCATAACCAGTACAAAAAGAAATACTCCCATATCTCCAGCCCTAAAAACTCTGAACTGGCTCCTGTACGAAGCAAGAATACAGCTAAAGATTGCTTGCATGACTCATAAAGCCCTACATTTCAAGACCCCCATATATCTGGCACAAAAGCTAGAGTTATCGGGGGGATGCAGATCTACACGAAGTGCGAGCTCACTGCTACTGAAACCACAGATTCTCCACAAAAAGAGAACGAGCTACAGAACCATCTTGGGTATCGCCCCAAGATATGGAACTCTCTGCCACCGGATGTCCGTCGAATCTCATCTACCTCTTCGTTCAAAAAAGAACTTGAAAACTCTTCTAATGAACAAGTTTTTGCCCTAAGATAATCGCCTTATGTTCTTTGGAGAGCACATTATGTCTTATTGTTTATATACCTTCCTATTATTCCGATACTCTGTATGGCTTCACAGACTAAACGACACTCTAAGAGAAGTCCAACGCTGGCTAACACTCAACCACCTGAAACTCAACCAAGACAAGACGGAAATCCTTCTCCTCTCCAACAAGGAGCAGAACCCCCAAGTCACAGAATGGCTAAAAGCCATAGATGCGCTCAACTGCAATCTCACCCTGACCGACTCCATAAAATTACTAGGGATCACTCTGGACCCAAAATTAGACATGGCCAAACACATCAAGAACTCCGCTAAGAGCGCCTTCCTCAACCTTAAACTGCTCAACAAAATAAAACCCTTCATCCCTCCAAGTGATCTCAAACAAGCCACCCATTCCCTGGTGTTGTCCAGACTGGACTATGGGAATGCAACCCTCACAGGAACAGCAAAATCACGATTAGCTCCCCTTAGATCAACTCAATGCAGCAGCCAGAATGGTCACCGGAGTGAAGAAATTTGAACACATTTCGCTGGCACTCAGAGAACTAAAATGGCTCCCAATCGAAATGCGGGACAATTTCAGAACTGCCTGTCTCACGCACAAAGCTCTACACACTGGGAAACCCACCTACCTGGCCGCCAAACTCAAGAAAGCCGGCCAGACAAGGAACCTCAGGAGCACCAACACTCTACTCCTCATCCCCCCGAAAACTCGCAAACAAAAAACCTCATCTCGATCCTTCTCTGGAAATGCACCGAAAATCTGGAACTCCATCCCAGTCCATATCAGGACTAACCCCTCCTTTGTAAAATTCAAAAGGCAGCTCAAAGACCTCTTCCTCAACCGCTCCCTTCCGAATAGATAGCTACCACCCGAATGCAGACTCTTGTCCATTGAAGCACTCAGCCACCTGAATATTAAGACTTCTACCTCACCCCCCTTCTGACTCGTTCATATGCCCCCCTCCCGGAAAGGTCTCCCCTCGAGTCTAGGTATATATCACCCTAAGACTCCGTGATCTCCTGTTATTCAATGTGTATTTCGATCTGAGTCGTTTGACTCGCCACAAGTCTACATGTATACTACTGTTTTTGTTTCTTTTTTTTTCTTTTACGATGATCTCCTGCTATGCAATGTTTATGCTGATCCGAGAATTTCGACTCGCAACGAGTCAACATGTATACTATTGTTATTTCTTTTGTGATTTCCCTTCCACTTATGTTGTAAAGCGCTCTGATACCTTCGGGTCTGGCTAGCGCTATATAAAACTCCTTAATAAAATAAATAAATAGACTACTACATTGATGTGCAACCATAGATATCAGTTTTACCATACTACTCTCATATATGTGACGAGTGTCTGTTCTTACAACTGTATTCTACCTACCCTATAATGTAAAGCGCTCTGATACCCTCTAGGGTCATGTTAGCACTATACAAAACTTTATAAAAAAATATAATAAATTGTATGAATAAAAGACCGAATGGAGTTGGAAGACTGAAGGGAACCATTTCCTGTGCAGGAAAGTAATTAAAGCCTGTCTCTTCGACTTAGCAGTATATACACCTTAATGTTCACTTCCAGAAAGTGCCAAGAGATCCTCTAGGCATATGCTGCACTTAAGAAAGGTAATAGAGTAAATTAGCTGCTTTTTTTTTTTTTACTTCTTGCATATACCTTTAAAGGGCAGTGCGTACTTTCACAGATGTATTTTCTGCAGAAATCATCATAGACAATTTGCGAATCCTAGGGTTTTGCTAGCTTCAGATTTAGGAACAAGAAAATGCAGGCTTCACAAGACAGAGTGAACATCGGTAGTCTAGCTACAGAACATGGACTTTCGAAGAGCAGAGTACTGCGGACACAGATCTGTGTAGGAGCTAAGGGCCATATGTATCAAAATGTCCTTTTGCGATTCTCAAATAGCAATTTTTTGCGAATCGCTATTTGAGAATCGCAAAACGCTATGTATGTAGGATTTGCAATACATTTTGCGAATCCTTCATATTTCTTAATTGCGAATCGCAAAGTGCGATTCGCAATTAAGGAATACCTCCCCATTCATTCCTATGGGCCTAGAGGCCCATAGGAATGAATGGGAAGTCATTCTCAATTTGCGATTAGCAATTAGAGAATCGCAAATTGAGAATGCAATTTCAAGGATGCCAGGGTGTCAAAAGGACACCCTGTTGCACCCCTGAAATGTGCATGTGTGCACATGTGGCACACATACGTGCCCTAAGGGCATGTATGTGCGCCACATGGCACTTTAAAAAATGCAAAATAGTGCATTTTTAAGTGAACTCGCAAGTTACCACCAACTTGAAGTTGGTGGTAATTTGCGATTCCTTAAGCCCAAATCGCACAACTTGGGTGCTTCTTACATTGCATTTAGGGAATCGCAAACTTTGCGATTCCTTATTTTGCGAGGGGGTTTCAGTGTGATACATTGCACACTGCTAATTTGCGATCGCAAACGCTGAAATTCTGCGAATTTCGGCGTTTGCGATCGCAAATTGGCTTCATACATATGGCCCTAAGAGATTAAAGGCCATCAAGTCCATAAGCACCAAAGTTTTGACAATGAATAACTGGGTGCCAGGGCTTAAATAGACAGAACAGAGGACAGGTCATGGACGTGTTACATGGACAGTTTGCACTGTTGATCCCCAGATGTTCTATTTTCAGTAGCTCCTCGAGATATGGGGGAGAGACAGACCAGACACGTAGCTTCAGGTGAGTGCAGTTCTGCATAAAACAATTGAGAGTAGATTTTCCTAACACGCTTGGAAATGTCGGAATCAGTAGAAAAGTTTGAATAGAGCTCTGCCTGTGTCTTACTGAGTCTGCGGTTGTAAACAATGGATTATACTAGACAGTAGCCGAAGCTTGAATTCATGACTGCCTTATGAAAAATGAAGGATACTTGAATTGAAACCTGTGTAGTAGTCACAGTCATCAAGCTTAGTCAAACTGCTCCTTCAAGATTTTTACAGCCTCTTCCTATGCCTCTTTACCTTTCATATGCCTCTAGTTAATTGACACGTCATTTCAGTGTGTTCTCGGTAGAACTTCTACCCTTAAATGGCCATTTCGAGATTTAGGCAGAAATATACTCTCTCTCACAAGGGAGACACTTTTTTTCTTTTAAACATTCTCAAAGTGTACAAGTATTAGACATACATGGTATCAATGGAGCTGAATCGTTTTTCCTTTCGGCCGGCAAGAGGCGGAAGAAGCACTGTTCTTGTTCCTTGAACCGCCAGGACAGGTACAGGTGTTCTGTAGGATGGCCCAAACTCCTTCTTGTCCGCGATCTTGTCTCTGACCAGGTCCCCAACCTTTGGGACCGATATAGGTCTTGCCGGAACTGGTTTCACTTCCCCAGTGGCGGTGCGTTTTACTTGAACGTTGCTGTGTAATGCCCGGAATTCATTGAGTTCCTGTAAAACAGCCAAACGATCATTCAATTCAAATGGTTTTACATCTGCCACTGTGCTGGCACAATCGAGGTCAGGTACCCACATTCTTGTCCCAAACAGGATCTCATAGGGGGTACGTCCTCCCAAGGATTTTCTTGGCATATTATTCAGTGCCCTCTGGACCTACAGGTGATTGACCCAACTACCGCCCACACCTAATACCCTTGCTGTTAAGGATTGCTTTAGGTCCCGGTTTTTCCTCTCCACCACCGAATTTCCCTCGGGATGGTAGGGGGAGGAGTACCACAAGGCCACGCCCATACTTTCCATGGCTTCCTTGTAAGCCTGTGAGCTAAACGCAGGGCTACGGTCGGAATGTAACGTGCCAATTGCGTATGTCCCAATAAAGACTCGCAAATGCTTTATAACAGTTCGAGCGTCAGACGAGCGCTGAGGCCAAACCCATAGAAATCTAGAGCATGAATCTACTGCCACCAAGATGTACTTGTAAACCCCGTCTGAATTTAAGGGGCCGCAGTGATCCAAATAGACACATGCGATAGGTCTGTCTGAAATGAGTAATGGTGTTTGTGGTGGCTGTGCTACAGTGGAACCTTTCATCTGCTGACAGATGTCGCACTTTAAGACAAAAGCCTTTGTGTGTTGAGACAAACTTGGCCACCAGAATCGCCGCTTCTGTAACGAAACTGTAGCAGTGACTGCTGCGTGTGCAGAGCCCAGACCCTCGTGTGCAGCTAGTATTAAACCTAATCTGCGATCAGTGTTTGGTATAACTCTATCCCCCCACTCCTGGAATTTGAGCATACAGTGTGTTTTGCGCATCTAATTTATAGGAATATTTGAGTGGAAAGCCCTTCGGAACGGCTGAGCCGTTCTTCGAGGCGTTGACAGCTATCAGTATGTCTCCGTCTATCCTGGTGCTAGAACGAGTGATTGCAGCAACGACAGCAGTTCGCACTGTCGCCTTGGCGGCTTCATCAGCCAGTTAATTCCCTTCAATGTGTATGCCAACATGCTGGTGACTCAAGGTGTGAATAACTTGAGCCTGTGGCAGGCATGCTTTCAGCTTTGCCACTTGTTCCCATAACAATTTATGTTTAATTGTGCAATCCTTGGAATCTCTAAACCCATTCTGGCCCCAGTAATGAAGATATTCATTGTAAGACTGCACACAGTAAAACGAATTGCTCAATATCAGTGTGGGGAATTCCCTATCCGTATACTGTAGTGCTAATATCAGGGCTTTCAGCTCTGCCAACTGCGCTGTACAATCTCCTAGATATTGCGTAGTCGTATTGCTGGGATGGAACCTACCATCCCGCATACGTCCTTTTACTATAGTACACGCAGCGCTATATTGTTGTTTACTTCCTATGGCAGGCTGAGCAGATCCATCTGTATAAATGATGTATTCATATTTTTCTAGAGGCAAGATTTAATTCGGGAGAGGGTATTCTTGTTCGTACTGCAGGAACGCTTGTGTTTTTTGTGTAGAATCTTATTTGTAATCTACATCTGTTTCAGTGAGAGAATTAGCCCATTGTATCCATCATGGATGCAGTGCTTTTGCATTTGAAATGCTTGCTTTGGTAACAGCTTCTAAAGTTGGTACCGGGGTTACCACAATTATGCGTTTCCCCTGTGCTAGTGATTTTTCTCTCACTACAGCAGTCTGTACTGCGGTCAATATTTTTTCAGTTGCTGCAAATCGCATTGCAACATTTGTGTATAAATGCGATTTGTATGCAATTGGAACTGTCTCACCTTCATTGAACGTGAGGTAAGTATATCCTGATAATCCAGGCACGACCCGTAGTTGGTAGTATTTACACGTCTGTGCAAATGTTTAGATGCTATCATGTCAGCCTGAACTGAACGGAGAGTATCTGTGTGTTGCTGTGTTCACTGATGTGGTGTGAAATCAGGTCTGATTAAGTTGTAGAACGGTTTTACTCTTTCTGCGTAATCTAGAATCCTAGGATGGTTTGCAAACCTTTGAGAGACTTAGGAAATTGGAGCAGCGCGCACTTTTGAAAAAAGTTGGCTGCCAGGCTCTTGCCTTCACTTGACAGTTCATATCCCAAAAATAGGACATTGAGATGGTCAATTTTTGGTTATTTGAAATTAAATTTGTAGGCGAAATTGGCGAATCCTACAATTATGTTGTTCACCCTGCTCAAGTGTTCAAGTAATTCATCGTCCGTCAGAGAGATGTCATCTACATAGGGCACTGCCTCCTCATCGCATGTTTGTAATATTTCTGACACTTTTGCCGAGAATAGCCCAGGGCTGTTCTTATACCTTTGAGGCAAATGACAAAAATTTCGCCGAGCGCCGAAAATACTGTCAAAAATATGCTTTCTGGAGCTATATTTTTGCAGAAGAATCCATTCGAGATATCTAATGTCGTTTTGTATTTCTTCCGCACAGTGTTATTCATTAGTGCGACACTGTGTGCATTTTAAACTGCAAATGTTCGTGTGCATGTGTTCAAATGTCGGTAATCTAAAACTAGACGATATGTGTTGTCCAGTTCATTACTGGAAACAAAGGATTATTCATCGGGGAGGTGCAAGTCTCAATCACACCTTGATATTCGAGTTGGTCTAAGATTTCTTTCACCTGTCTTTTTGCATCGTTTTTTATAGGGTACTGTCTCTGAGGATTTGGAGTAGATTTTAATGGGATTTTGTGGCGGGTAGATTCCACGTCCCACCCTACATGGTTGCGGTATAATGACGGAGCTAGCGCTAGCGCCCACTCCTGAGCATATGAGTGTTTTAAAGATACTGGAACGAGGTCGGAGAAAGCAGGCAAAATGACGCTTTCTCCTTTTGGGCATTCCATCACAAACTCAGGCGGCCAATCTCTTTCTGCTAGCAGTATGTCATATCCATATGTTAAGTTCTCCCAAAAGAGACCTTCCTTTCTCGAGATGTCCCCATCTATTTGAAGTGTAATTTCATACAATCTATGTGGGACACTAACTCTCGTATCAGGTGTTTCCACCGCGATGTGTTCATTCAATACTGCTGTCACCAGAAAATCCTTCAGGTTCTGGCGAGCTATTGTCACCTCTGCCGCGCTGTCTAGCATCATCAGAGCCCATTCCCCGTTCAGAAGCTGAGTCCTCAGTAACCAAGCATGTCTAATTTTTAAGCCATCTACTTTCTTCTTTTTGATTTGAGGTTTTGCTTTAGGTTGATCTTCTTGTTTGATAATATAATCTGAATTGCGATGTGTTTCCCTTTTTGTCTTTGGTCGATCTTCTTGCTTTTGTTCTGATCGCCCGTCCCTTTCCGAGTTTTTTGATGAACCCTGGAAGGAACGAAAGGAACATGTATCAGTGTCCTGATACCGATCGGGTTTTCAAATGTTATCACGATTCCTAAGGATGTACCTCTTTTCCGAGAACTCCCGTTGGGGAGACCCACCCCTTGATCATGAATTCTTTTCTGAATTCTTTTTAAAAATTTTGTTTTCCCATTTCTTTTTAGAAGAAGTGGGTGCTTGCTTTGAGTTGTCTTTGTTGGGACTACCCGCCATTTGTAGCTTCCCTGCTTTGGTTCCCAAATTATCTCTACCTAATTCAGCATAAGTTTCTTCGATAATTTTTGGTAAGTCTCGCTCCCTAATTCTTGGTGCTATTTCCCTTAGTTGGCTGTGTATGGCCACTGCTGCTGCCGCCCCCTTTAGGTTGCTTAGCATTATTACCGAGACTTAGGCAAAATCACCCAACAATTTAATTCCCAAGTCCATGGCCGGACCAGCCCCGTACTCATTCTGTATTTGTTTCAACGCTTCTGGATGGAACTACTGCTAAGGAAGGAGTACTGTGTATTCTGATGTAAACGGCAGCAAAGATTGTTCCCCAAGTGCTACAATCCTCAATCGAGGGAACCATCCCCATTGGCAAGCAAGTGGTTAGCATTCTATGTTTTTCCTGCGGACCCGTATGGGGAAATACTGCTTCCAGCTGTGCAATTTTTTGTGCTCTCCAGAACGGAATTATTTTCTTCCGTTTGGAAGGAATTGTCCCCATTACTGATTTCAGTGTCTGTGGGTTAACTGTAGGTGTGGACCAGCTGGAGCATTTCTCGCAGGTTGGACTGTTAATGTTCGCATGACGAACTGCACAATGTGTCTGTATAGCCTGACTATGTCTTTGTATATTCTACGTGCTTCATCCACTGGTAGTGTATCTATCTGTGGATGTGGAGTATATGTTGCTAAGACCGGCCAGGTCGCTCCATCTATGCCGAGCAGACCGAGTCCCACGACTTTGTTGTGTGTGGGAGGGCGCCTTTAATCAAGCTTTTATGCTGCTGGTAAGTTAACTGGACTTCAATGTCTTCGTATGGAATGTATTCTTCCGGTGGTTCTGCTACAATGCATGTGTGGAACAATTTAGTCACCGGATCTGCAGGTGGGAACTGAACCCAAGTATAGACTACCTCTGATCCGAACACCTCATGTGCCACAATCACAAAGGTAACACAGCCACCAGTTGCTGGTACGCCGTGTTCTAACAATTTCATAGTAACTGCATGTCTGCAGTTCTCTGTGATGTTGAGAGCGTTTGCAACTTCGTCTTCCCCCGTGCCTGAACCACTAATCGTGGACTTAGTCATTCTCAGGCGAATAACCAAAGTTCTAGTACCTAAGGTTTTTGCACAATGTGAGAACTTTTTATCCTTACAAGCTTGCTAAAACCTTTAACCAATACACAGAGTATATTGCTCAGCTGAGGCGGATTTTCTCTTCTCACTTCAGGCGTCTCTGAAAGAGTGTGAGTAGGGCTTTCTGAGAAAGCACGACTGAACTACTCAGAGTTTTACTGTTAATATAAGAACCAAACCAACTTTGCTGGCGCTATGTCGTGTAGTTTCTAGAAGTCCCCCAGGACCTGCGTGTTTTGGATGACCTAAACTGAGGGCTTGGTGTCCCAACTGCTTCCAGACACCTCACAGGATATGTCAGCTGTTAGACCAGCGAGCTCGACAGTGCCACTAACACCCCCCTGTATTCTACAGTGGTGTATGTAGTCTCTGGCAACCACTGAACATGACAACCCTGATTCCTCAGGGATTGTGGAAAACAGTACAATACGTTTCGCTCAGACACTTGTGCTTGCTTCCTCTCAGAAAATACACAGAATGACGGTTAGGACGTTTCAATAAATGTTTATTGGTCCAGCGAAAGTCTTGTGTAAAACATGTGCTGCGACAATCAGGAGACAGAAGCATACGAAAGAGATTGCTAGTACCAATATAGTGAATAGTAGATACATTTCTACCATAGTTCTAATAAGATGAACAGAAGCAGTTCAGATAAAAACAGTAGCACTTGTATATTCCTAAAATGTGCGCCCTAAGTAATTTGCCTAAATGTACCTATCCTAACCTGGATGTGTAGGTGCATATGCGTTTAGCTATGTGTATCTCTAGCCAAGAAACCCCTAGGGACGAACCAGCACCCTCACCTGATGGTTTAGAACGAAGGACCCCGTCTCTGCGTCGAGGATGACAACCCTCAAGGGATGTCTGACCACTGTGTGTCGAAGATTCGGCATGCAGGACCCCCGTCTCAGCTTGGAAGGAATTCCCCTCTAATTTGTAGGGGGGAGTGAGGGTCTTTTATACTAAAGTGGTCACTCCAGGGTTTTTTCTAGAATCGATATGTTTTTAAAACAACCGTGGATGTTTTGAAAACAATCATAAATGTTTGAAAACAATCACCAATGCTTTTCTAAACAAGTGTGATCATGCACAGCTGGCTGTTGGTCAAGGATGAAAAAAGTGGTGACTCTTATACAGAGTAAATCTGCCGTGCCTGGGGACATGTTTATGTACGTCAGGTACAGGGATTATGATAGAATACTTAGAGCCTGGTGTCGAGGAGACAGGAGGAGGCTCCTAGGTAAAAGGTCACCTGTTTAGAATCGTTATTGTCGTGTGGATGGGACAGTGTATGTAAACATGGGGTATACATTAATGGGACTATCCTAAAAGACATGACAGTTTGTCTTTTATTTGCTTGCAGGACCTTAAATCAGCCTCTTGTAGGAAGGTTCTCGGTTCAGGGAACATGTTTCCCTTCAGAATTGTCAATCACTTTCAGGCCAGCATATTATTTTTCAAGTTTTCACCTTCAAACCTTTTCAAAATTGAGCAGATTAATCAGGGAATGACAAAACTGTCAGTGAAATGTGTATATTTATAGATGTGTATTTGGTGATGAGATTGAGTCGTTCACGGTTTAGACTGCATGTGTTATACACTGTTCAGTATGTGACCCACATGAAGTGTTTGTAGGGATCTGCTGTAATGTAAACCCATTTAATTCACCGTGTTTCTACCAATGAGCAGTGAGTTGACTTAATTTGCAAATGTAAAAAAGTGATAAACCTACGGTGATATGCTGGATCAAGAACATCCAGTGGAACATTTTTTATTTACAGAGTGCTGTAACATTGTTAGGGTACTCTATTGTATTATCCAGAAGAGGCATGCGCATTATAGGTCATAGCTGTAAAAAATAAAGTGCCTAATTACTAGATAGATTCCTGTATTAGTATTCTCTATTTGCATTAAATAGAGATGCACTCTTGAAATAGTCAATATATGTTTGTTGTCTTTTCCCACAGATAATTCCAGTAGAAAGATTGGTAAAAGGAAAGTTCCAGGATAATTTTGAGTTTGTTCAGTGGTTTAAGAAGTTATTTGATGCCAACTACGATGGAAAAGAATATGACCCTTTGTTATCAAGGCAAGGGCAAGATGTGGTTGCTCCTCCGCACCCAGGAGAGCAAGTCTTCAACAAACCCAGAAAACCCATTGGCACAGCAGGTAAGAGTGGTTGTCCCTCTGCAGGATTGTGGTGAAGGAGAACCCATGTATAACACAAACTGCAGACTTAATATACCTGTTTAATATACAAGTACCTAGCCTTTACTCTAACAAAGTGTGAATCAACTACCCTCGGGAGTGTTTCCACAACACGCGAAGTGTAAGCTAAGAATGTGCAGCTCCAAATCATGCCCCAGCAATTATTTATGTAGCTGCATAACATGTAGAACAGAAATGTTTTGCACAATAATATTAGCAGTCAACAGCATCTTGAGCACCTGGGTAGATATTAGCATGTACAATGCTCATAACAATAGATGGCCATTCCACTTTTTCCCTCAAAACTGTACACTAGACTGTTGAGTCTCAATAAGGTCTCCTTTCTCTCCCCTTTCTTTCTAATATTTACCTCCCTCCCCTGGTTCCATGTGAAATGGTCACAGTAAAAATGACAGCTGATGATTTGACATCTGCAATATGAAATTAGTTGAGACTTGTTTAATAAGATTGTGGACAATAGAACAAGATGCATTTTACACAAGTAATTCAATTTTATTTTCATATATATTTAATTTTGAAAGTTCCAAGTCTTAAAAGAAACTGTTCTTCAGTACTACTATGTAGAGATTAGAGAAGCTTTGTATCAATCTGAAGTAAATGTCAAACGGCCACTGGTTAGTGAACTTTTTTAAATTGAATTTTTTAACTATCATTACAACATAAGGCCAGAATACAAAGAAAAAAAACCAAAAAACTAAATTTGAGCTGCAGTATTGCATAAAGTTACTACGTTGCTGGCATAATAGTTAATAGCAACACTAATGTATGTAGTGTAAGAGTCTGTATTTGTATAAGCATGTTCAAAGTCCCTCTCAAGCTATTTCCTTCTCTGTCATCAGGTAGGTTTTTAAGGGGGGGCCAATGTATCCTTACGGCTCAATATCTCCACATATGTTTTGAGTTGATCTCTACAATAAATAAAATCTGTGATCTATTGTTGCTTCGTCAGCACAGTCCATTTACCCCAGCAAATTGCTATTCTTTTTGCCATCAGTAGTGCAAGTGCCGCCAACTTCCGCATTGCCTGTGTCACATTTTTACTGAAGCCCAGAAGGCATGTTCGAGGTCGTTTCCATAGGGGTTTATTATCTGCTTTCGATATCGGAAGACTGGGGGGAGGGTGGGGTGGAATTACTTCCAAGTCAAGTCGATAAAATTGGTCTGTACTTCTCCACAGTTTTCCCTTAGTCCATACCTGTACGATTTCATCAGGCTGTGATAGAATTGGTGCAAGTACTCCAAGTGTATTTTCTGCAGGTTACCATTAGAGGAAAACATGCCTGTTTGCGTACATCACTTCACCCAATCTGCTTGTGTCTGTGATGAAGCAAATACTTCGTTCCATCTATTAAGTGATTTCTCTGTCGTTATTTGGCTCTCTGTATGCATGCATGCTATTTAGCAGGGTTATCTTTTTTCTGAGCGTATCAGTGGTCAGCAGTGCTCTTAGTGCATGTAGTATGGGGGGCGTATTCAGAAACTACGGGAACGCTGCTTGAACTGCAGCACAAAGGCGCTAGTATGTAAATGTTAATAATGGCGTATGATTCACGCTACATAAAGTCCAAGACGCAGTGGAAAGCTTCCAGGACCAATTGCAGCCTCTCGCCCAGCCAGCGCAGGAGAAGGAAGACCTCACACTGCACGACATCATAGCGGCTATAAGTGGAGTGCGAACATCCACAGAAACATGAATAGACTTCGTGCCGACAGACGTTTCACTCATAAGAGCGGACCTCCGAAACATGGGCGCTAGAGTCAAAGAGCTAGAAGAAACTACAGTAAACCTTCAGGATGATGCAGAAGTCCTCAATAAACAAGTTTGTGATCTACAAGCTACAAGTAAACTTCTAGAGGCCAAGCTCGACGATTACGAAGGCAGGTCACGCCGCAATAACGTTCGAATAATTGGTGTGCCTGAGTGAGCAGAGAGACCTGTAGAAGACCTCTTTGTCGAGGACCTGGTCATGAAACAACTACAGCCTCGGGGGGCTATCTCGATATTTCTCTGCTGAAAAGGCGCACCGGGACCCTAGTGGACGACCGAACCTGGGGCCCCCCCCCACGGCCAATCCTGACCCGAATATTCAATTTTCACAACCGAGATGCTATGCTACAACTGCTCGCCGCGCTCCTCCACTGTCATATGTACGATCACCATCTTCCCAGATTTTATGGTAAAAGTCCAGAGGCAGAGGAGGAGTTTCCTCGAAGTTAAAAAAGCTTTGGGAGACAAGGCACTCCATGCTCTTCCTGGTGAAGCTGAGGATCGAAGCTGAAGGGAAGACCTAGTACTTCTCGACTCCCGATGAGGCCTGGGATTGGCTGGAAGGGTGGCGAGTGGTGGGGAGCTCCAGCCCCAAGGCACAAAGAGAAAGGCAGACAAGGAGACCCGTGAAGCACACAGAGCAACATGCTGGAGGCCCCGGACAAGAAGATCATGGCTTGTTGGAAAACCATCAGACCCGCAAGCATTGATTGATGATGAATAGCTCTGGACCTCTCCACCTCTGGACAAAGGGATAGCTAGTGGCACTAAGTAGAGACTCGCATTGATGGAGGAATGTATGACAGAAGCAGCCCCACGGACCACCGGTTGGCGGAGGGCCCTCTACCAAAAAGCCACAGCACCCTAGTGAGAACTGGTGGAGGACTGTTTTTCTGAGAAAAGTGGACAGCCTTCGATATGTTGGTAACAATTTCTTGTTCCTCAGCATGCATGAGATGGGTGGTGGGTGGATTGGTTGAGCCACAGTCCTCCAAAGTTCAGGTTGGGGTGGGACGATATGCACTCTGCAGAGTAGTTGGGGATGCGGGTAGTTAAAGGCCTGTCATGCAGGGAGGGGGGGCTTCGTGTTCCCTGGTTCTGGGGTGAGTTCAGTAAGTATCACACGGAAGGGGGGGGGGAGACAATTTCTATATCCAGTTTATAGTGTTCAATCTGTTGGAAACGGCTGCAACTGGACTGTTACACCAAGCAGGGTGACAAGACAGGGCTCCACAAAAGACCCCAAGCCTTGGCCCCATTTTTTGATCTGTGGGCTAGCGGGAGGGGAGGAGGCCTGGAGACCCACAAACAGATTATGTCTGACTCTGTGGCCGCTCCCACGTTGCGGCTCCTGTCCTAGAATGTAAATGGCTTGGGAAACAAACTCAAACATGGGATAGTGCGCCAGTACATCAAATGCCTGTCCCCAGACATAGTCCTGTTACAAGAAACTCATCTAATAGGCAACACTTTTAGAGCTTTGGACCGATGGGGCTATTAATTAGTGGATCCCTCTCACAGTGGGGCAGATCTGGACGGACACACAGGGCAGATACACAGTGATATCAGGCACATGGGAGGGAAGAACTGTGATGCCAGTGACAGTATATGTTCCGCCAGCACTGAACAACATAGCCTTCCCAGACCTGAGCAAAGTGTTGTTGGGCTTACCAGAGGGGGAACTTCTGATTGGAAGATATTTTAATACAACACTAAGTGATCAAAGAGACCGATTCCTCCCACGATGCCCACCATGTAGACACTTTTGTCATTGCGACTTTATGTTGACTGGTCGATGCATGGCAAACCCATAATCCGGACACACAACACTACACATTTCTCTCGGGAGCACACAACAGTCATTCGAGAATAGACTACATCCTTACCCTGGCTGACCAAGTCACCAATTTTCGTGAAGTGCAACACCTGGCGAGAGGAATCTCCAATCACTCCCCGGTGTGGGGATACACCGCACCCCCCGAAGGACCATCTCGTTGAACCCCTGGTACCTAAATGTTCCACACATTAGGAACGGGTTGGTGCAGACAGTGGTTCATTACTTTAGAGAAAACTAAACCTCAGTCGAGTCCCCACAGATTCTATGGGAGGCATTCAAAGCGGTGGTCAAGGAACAAGCATTCTCCCTTTTGATTGGGCACAAAAGGGACAGGAGAGCGGCCGTAGAGGCGCCGGAAAAGGAGATACTAGATTTAGAGGCGGAACTAGCAAAGGGAAAGAATGACGATACTAGGCATACTCTAGACCTTAAGAGACCGGAATACAGAGACTTAGCGACTAAGGCAGCGAAAGCGAGACACTTGGCGACGCAACACAAAATTTACGATGTGGGTAATAAAAGGAGAAACAATTAGCATGTCTCGATGGGTTCGAATGCGCAGGCCGATGGGTCACCACTATAAACTCTGAAACTGGAGCAACTATAAAAGATCTGCAAGAAATCAGCGAAGTGTTCGCTGCCCACTACCCTCTTCTCTACACCCCCCACAACTCAAACCACTGTAGAGGACGCCGGAGAATTGTTGCCAGACTTGCCCCTCCCCACCCTTTCCCCTGAAGACGTAGCACGAATGGGATGGAGGGTGATCTCACTGATGAGGAGGTGGCCCAAGCGATCCACAGTATTCAATCAGGTAAGGCAATGGGCCAGACTGCCTCCCGATAGAGCTCTATAAGTTGGTGGCCTCCAGGGCGGCCCCTTATTTGCGAAATATTTACTTACATAGTCACAGAAGGGGGTGCTTCCCGAAGACCAGAGATTGGTCTCCATAGTGGTCATTCACAAAGAGGGTAAGCCGGCGGAAAAGTGCACCTCCTATCGCCCCATCTCACTGCTTAATGCAGAGGTCAAGATTCTAGCCAAAATACTAGCGTCCCGACTCGTACAAATCATCCCCAAATTGGTTCACCCAGACCAATCCTGGATTATGCCTGGGCAAAATACGGCACTCCGTCTATGTCGTCTTCAAGGAGTGCTTGGTCGGGTAGAGACCATACTGGAAGATGCAGTGGTTTTATTGCTCATTGCCCGCATGGCCTTCGATATGGTCGAATGGCCATACCTATTTGCCATATTGGACAATTGGGTTTTGGTCCTAAGTTTCGTGCATGGCTTGGGCTCCCTTACACGGAACCCCTTGCACAGGTGGTGATAAATGGGCGAGTTTCCAGTGTTTTTCACCTCCGGCACGGAACCTAACAGGGTTACCCCCTGTCGCCGCTAATTTTGGCGACCTGGGTTCGGGGAGACCCACTGATACGGGGGCTACGTTGGGCAGAGGTATGAAAATCTCTGTATGCTGGCGACATGTCCTCTATGGCGCGGCGCCCCTCTATCAACAGAATATTGAATATATTTCCAATTATGGCAGGTATCCCAGATACACAATTGGTCCAAATCCACGATATATGTACTGTGTGGCCCGGCCTCAGCCCTACCACTGGAGTGTGCGGCGAAGGTGGTACAGACTGCTTTCGATACCTCGGGATATATGTTATGACAAACCCAGATCTCTTCTACACCCACAATCTTCAAGCCCCACTGACGCAACTGCAGGGTGGTGTTCACCATTGGAGATCATTGCCGCTCTATTCAAAATGATGGCGCTTCCACGGTTTCTCCACGCTCTGCAAAATGTGCCGTTCCCAGTTCCAGGGGTCCTATTATAAGGCCATAGAAAGTGAGACCAGAGTACTACTGTGGGACTGAAAGCCCCCGCACATAGCCACGATGAAGCGGACGCGAGGGTGGTATGACAGGGGATAGCACTACCTGATATCCAGAAATATTACAGGGCTGCGCAACTGGCGGTCGTCAATCAGTGGGTGCACATGCCTCAAGATGAACCCCCATATTGAATGGACAGGTAAGTCCTGCGTCCAGGAGGATATATGCACGCTCTGTGTACCAACCAAAACGCCTCCGTCTTACTGGACCAATGGAAGAGACGGTTCGACTCTGGCACTCGGTGCATAGAGAGCTCGGTTGGCAGGACAAGATTATACAAGCTGCACCGCTATGGGACGCAGAAAGACTAGGCATGCTGAGTAAGTTCCCAGGTTTCTACAGATGGGATCTTATAGGCATCTCAAGAGTGTGAGACCTGTGGTCGAGGGGAGATGTCATCCTGTGAGAAGTTGGCCTGGTATATGCTGTTCACTAATTAAAGTGGACACCTTGCACCAGGGCAAATCGACTCTTATGGTAGATAGGTTTAAGACAACCTTTTAAAGAAAGCTATCCTAGTGGTAGCTGTGGAGAGCAGCCTTCAGGCTAAGTCTCGGAGGAATGTAAAGCAGCTTGTTTTACCATATAATCTCTTGAATCACCAAATGAAAAGACACCACACAGGTATATATATCAAATATATATGTATTTCTTTCTAAATAACTCTCTACTAATCTCTTTATGAGATTAGAAGACAAACATATGCACAAATCAACGTTTCACAATAAGTTAAGCACACAATATGGCTGGGGCCCTAGGGGCGTACCAGACCATATACTAAGTAAGAGACTTAGAACCAACGACTTGCAAGGAGACAAGGCCTAGGGCCTTCAGAAGTGCTGGGGCCTCACGAAACCACTCAAGGCAGGTAAGTAAAGGACCCACGGGGGACGCGTGCAGTGTGGATACACAGGCGCGAATCGCCGTTAACTTCAATGGGGCAAGTCGCGGTTGGAAATAAAGAGTTTTAGGATACTTCGGGAGAACCTACAAGCAAGTCACTTACAGGGTAAGTAGTTCTAGGGCCCACACCCACAGGAGCACCGTAGTGCTGGAGTTACCTCACCCAGGGAAGCCGGGTGCACAGGTGTCCTTTGGTGTCGGGTCGCGGCGTCGTTTTCAATGGCGAACAAAGAAGACTTGCTGCTTGCGGGAGCTGAAGAAGTGTCCGGTGGAATCCAAGCCTGGATTCTGAAGAAGGATGACCTGAAAGCAGAGGGGACAGTGTTCAAAGTCACTTGGCAGTGACCCGGGGCAAGGAAGATGGATGCCCACCGTCGTCGGTCGCTTCAGGTCGGTTGCAGGTGCCTTGACTCTTCAGCCACGTGGTCCAGGAGGCGTCGACGACGACCAGGAGCTGGATTCGGTGTGTCCCTCGACGTCTGCAGCTGACTGCGGTGTCGGCAACTCGATCGGAGCCAACAAGCCTTGGCAGCCGCAAGTCTCGGGGAGATGAAGAAAAGTCGATGGCGCAGACCAGCAAGGTCTGTGGAACTCACCCAGCGAGGGTAAGTCAGGGCAGGCCTGGAGCAACCAGGGGAGCCCTTCGGTTTCTTTAAGAAGTCTTCTGGGGACCCACAAGCCAGCGGGCAAGGGATCGCGAAGACACCTCGGGCGGAATCACTCAACAGGGGCCCACGGTCACTCGGGACGGTGTAGGCCTCTGATCTTCGGAGGGATTCCTGCTGGAGGTCGGGACCACACGTGGTCCAAAGCACAAGTTCGTAGAACGTTGTGAAGGGGTTGCACTCGACAATAGTGCACGGTACCCAGGGGTCGCGGTTCCTCGTTACTCGTGGGGTCCACTTGCCTCAGCTTCGCTGGGGACTCACGATGGCCTGGGAGAGGTCAGGAAATCCACTTCTTGGGCTGCAGGGACTTCGGACTCCGGCGGGAGCGGCGTAGTTTGCGACCGTCGTTGTCGTTTTGGTGCCTGCCAAGCAGGGGAGTCACTCCTTGATTCCAAGGGAGATTCTTCTGTCTTCCAAAGGTAGTGGAACGTCGAAGGGCCAGGATTCTTCTGTAGAGCGTCGTCCAGGGGTTATCTGCTTTGCAATGGCAAGGTTCCCCCTCTTATACTAAAAAGAGGGGAAGGACTAGCTCTATGACCCCACCTATGGGAGGGTCAAGGGAGGGGTGGCTACACCCACTTCCCTTTGTCCAGTTTCGCGCCAGAGCAGGGGCAGGTAGCCCCTGAGCTGGTTTGAACTGGCATATGCACAGAGGAGCCTTCTGCTCCCCCAGTGCAGGACTTCAAAGCACTCTAAGAGTGCACCCACCCAGCCCCAATACACTAAACCCTGTCTGGGAGGTGGTTACACCTCCCTGTGACAGGATGCCTATTGTTGGGCTTCCTCCACTGTGAGTTTCGGTCATCAGCAGGAGGGCAGCCCAGTGTCTGTGACTGGTGGCATCCATTTTGTGATGCCAGGGCTCTTTAGGATTCTACCGCGTTTCCACAGCAGGTACATGTCTTATCCCTCTAGAAGGGTGGAATGCTACCCCCGCCGCCAAGATTGGCGGGGGGTAGTATTCCAAGATGTTTGACACCAAACACGACATGTTTTGATGCAGCCATTCCAAAGTTAGCATTTACCGCGAGGATATAATGCACTTAAGAGTATATGGTTTAACCGCATCCACAAACAGCACCAGAGAATGGACTCTGAGAACTGCAGAGGGGCCCTGCTCATGCAGAGGCACCCCCTCACATAGAAGCCAAGCACCCTGCCCTCAGGATTGATAGGGCCTGCCTTAGGGGTGACTGATAGGTTTATATGTGTGTGCAAGAGAGATATAGGAAACCTATATCTCAGTGAGGGGTGCTAGCACCACCTCACCCAGGCTGCAGTAGCAGGCCTGTGGTGTCAGATTTAGACTGCTTCCCAGGGGTGGCATAACACATGCTGCAGCCCCTGGTAGGCCTGTGAAGTACCTATGCCCTTGGCACCTAAGGTACCATATACTAGGGACTCATAAGGCACCACAGTATCCAATCACTAGTGCACCTAGAGTGCACTCCATGTCGTTTAGAGAGAGCAGATAGACTGGGGCCCTGAATAGCAGGGTCCCAGTCCAACTAAGTCATAAACCAGCAAAACACCAGGAAAAAAGTGGGGGCAACCATATAGTCAGATTCCACCTTCCTACACATCCCATTTCCCAATTCGCTGCAGGAATATGACCTGGCAACAACGGAAACATTCCGATATCTGCAAGTAAGACACGCCCTCCTTAAGGTTATTTCACGAGGGGACGAACTCCCAGAGGCTTCCCCATTAGAAGGCAGACTACTAACAGATCATATGGACCGTAGAGCAATCTCCCTGACGTACCAAAAGCTATTTAATAACTCCCCGGACCCCCTCCTCCGTCTCCGAGAGCAATGGCAAACAGATTTGGGAGACATAGCAGACGAGGACTGTCCGGAAGCCCTAGCCTCTCCTAAGGAGATGGCCATATTGGCGTGGTTGAGACTGCTTCAACTCCGAATACTTCATAGTTCTTCTCTCTCCTGCAAAACCCTGGTTAAGATGGGCAGAGGCTTGGACCCTAACTGCTGTAGGCAAAAGGGAGGGAGGGTACCTTCTATCACATGGGAATGCGCAGCGGTGATAGATTACTGGGAGGCCATAATGCATTGCATGCAGGAAGTGTTTGGGGTGGAAATGTTACCCTCGCAATCCTGGGTAACCTTGGGGATGACTATAGCCAAATGCAACATTGCCCACTTGTGGGGAGTGTCCACCGCACCAACCCTTTGAGACTGGGAAAAAGACATGGACTGGTGCATGGTGGCCGAGAAAGTTGTCTACGAAAGTAGAGGTTGTCTCAGGATGTGGGAACAGGTCTGGGGTAAATAGAATGTTTATCGGGGAAGTCCGTTTATGGCCCCCTCTGTGAGGACGAGTAGTGCTGCATGCCTAGGACATAGTTTCTTACATGCTGACGGGACCGGGCAGGGAAGTCCTGCCTAATGGTGGAAATATGAATCTGTACGTTGTATAACCTGTTAATATCCTTGGCTATTTTGGTGTATTTGCTGCCAAATACTTTGTTGTATAATCAAGAAAAAGAATTAGTTTTTTTTAAATGAGGTATGATGATGTGGGTGACATATATCCTCTAGTTTAATGAACGTTCCCCTTGGGTAAATATGCTTCTTGTGGTGTAGTTGCACTTTGCTAAACAGCCCTAGTGTTTTCCCCTCGTGTGTTACTGATATCAGGGGGTGGTACAGTAGGGGGAGTTCTGGTCCGCAAAGTATGTCTTACTGAGCCAGTACTCTTAATCGTTGCCATGTATGCACTGTGAAATGTACCATATTAATTTCTCTTTTGTCTGTGCCCACACACTTGTGGGGTAGAATAGCATTTAATGGGATCGGAACAGCGTTGTCATTTCTACCGCGACATGTGGGGTGTGTGCATGTGGGTTATACCAGTAGTGTGCAAACTGGGCAGATAAATAGTGAAGCTCCAGACCCGGAGTGCCAAAGTCGCCTCCTGTGTAGGATAGAGTGAGTATTTCCCATCGCACCCTGATTGCTTTCCTGCCCGGACCAGTGTAGTAAGGTGTGCCTTAAGTGTCTTTAAAAATATTGCGGTAGGACTATGGGAATATTTACAAATAAGTAAAGGAATTTGGATTGTATACCCATTTTCATAATGACTGGTCTGTTTGCTATGGATAATGGTAGCCTAGTCCATTGTTGTACCTTGTCCTTGAGTCGCAATGCTGTAGTGCTGTAATTACTACTTATAATAGTGTCTAGGCCTCAATCTAACCATATCCCGAGATATCTTACCAGGTCATCACTCCACCTCGGGTGCTTCACTTCGCCTGGGCTAGTGGTCGGAGTCAATGGGAAGATCAGGGATTTGCCCGAATTAATTCTGAGGCCTGAGAGTTTCCCAAATGTTATGTATTCCTGTATGGTGCAAGGTGGGTTTTTGGGTTTTTAACCATACAAGACCATGTCGTCGGAGTATAAGGAGATGGCTAGCAGTCTCTGTGTAAAGCAAAGTGCTGAAGCAGCGTGGCGCTGTCTTATGGTACAGGCCAGTGGCCCCAATGCCATCACGAATAGTAGTGGGGGAGAGGACAACCTTGTCTCGTCCCCCTGCAGATGGGTATGGACTCAGAGGTATATCCATTTACCCGTATTTGGGCCGTTGGGCCAGTATTCAGTAGTTTACTGGTTAGTGAACTTAACTCAGTAGCACAAGCAAATAAGGTGAGAACACATTTGCAAGAAACCACAATCAAATTCAAATGGGAACATATATATAGATATCTATATATATCTATATATATATATATATATATATATATATAGATTATATATAGATATCTATAGATATATATATCTATATATATATGTCATAACTACTATATGAAATTGGATTATTGTCAGGGTGAACCATTCAATATGTAAAGTGTGTATGCAGTACCAAAACAGTCATATGCAAAAAAATAAAAATCGCAACCTGAATTTGAAAAATTGATTACAAATTCAATAAACAAAATTACATAAATCCAATAAGGAGAATCAGAGATCTGAAGTTTAAAGTTTTAAGTGAAAATAGCTCCACAGAGCACCAATGATAGTCAATGGTTGTGGTAGACCGGGACCTAGGTGCATTTTGAGACTGATCTGAAGGCGCATGAGTCTGATATACCACCGGTTCATCATGGTCAAAGATGTTACCTTGTGAAATAGTCTTTTAAGTCCCAACAAACCAAAGTAGTATACTTGTAAGGCCCTCTGGACCTCAGGGGAGGGCCCTTAGAGACTCTCAGGATATCAGGTAGAGGCCAGCAGCAAAGTCAAGCCACCACTAGTCAATTAAGCACATTAGGAAAAAGACCTTTTGCAGCTTGTGATGCCCATGTAGCTACACAGGCGGTCAGCCAACTGACCCTTGGAGTCCACTTTTTTATCCTGGATTCAAGAGGGAGCAGGTCCAGTCTTTTAGTGCGCCTCTCGGGTCACATACAACAAGTCCATTCTTCTGTTGATCTTCCGCTAGTCCAGAAAGTGTTCTTAAGAGGGTTCCTGGTGATGCCACATTTATGCCTGGCACCAACTAATGTTTCAGGGTGATTCTGGGCCCGTCTGTAACCACTAGGGTAAAAGTTCCCAGAGGTAACCCTACCCACTTTTGCAGCAGTACCTATCTGAACAGGCGCAATAAGACATGTGTCAGGTTATTTTCAAGATGGCTAAAGTCTTCGGCCACACTAAACTTGAGCTCAGGAGGGTGTGTGTGTGTGGGGGGGATGTACTATGGTAATCCTAGTGTCCCCCTCACATCTAACACTAAAATCCAGTTTGAAGCAGGCACTGAAACTACAACAAACCCAAAGAACTCTAGTAGGACAAAAGCAGGGCCCTTAAGCAACCAGACAGTGGATCCACAAGTATTGTCTTAGCTTCCTGTTCTCTTGCTTTCAAGTGTGCCCCAAGTGTAATTTGTGGATCAACAGACCTATCAAGCAGAATTTGACAGTGAGGTGTCACGAGATGCCCACAGCCCCCATTCTGAATATTCTGCGGAAATCAGAGAAGTCATCTCTGCCTGTTTAGGACAGCCTATTGTTTGCCCCTCAGAGACATTTCGCAACTGTTCACAGCTAAGCGCTGTCAACAACTTAGGCTAATTAGCCTTCTGACTGTTCAAGTAAGTAAAAGGTAACTTTCTAAAAGTTACTTGTCCTTAATATCCATTCGAATTCGGACCAGACCATTAAATTGGATTTTTAATAACTTAAAAAAAATAGTTGTTTATGTTTTTTTAGCTTGTCCCATTCCCGAGATACAGTATTAGTACTTTAAGCTGTGCACCTTTTTTTCTATATAAGACAGCTATACCTGCCATGGAGAAATAAGCTTTTTGGGTCATGGCATTGTAGGGACATAGTAACATTAATGTTTTTCATGTCACACTTTACAATACCATGCACCTCACCTTGTGTGCTGCTAAGCATACATAGGGGTGACTTATTAATATTTAAAAGGAAGGTTTTCTCCTTTCAAAAAGGATAATTTTGACAGGTCGCACTGCAGAGTTTATACTGCAGCAGTCAGGCCGTGGGTGCACTTTCTACACCTTGCGCCCAACCCTCAGCCGTGCCCAGCTAAAGGCCGCGCACAACGATATAACAATATAATTTGGGATGTCATCATTGATGTCATTTAACATGTCATGAGTGATGTAGTATGTGAGTTCAAAAGCAGTGAATATCTGGTTCCCAAGTTAATCAGTTCACTAAATTATAACTTGTGAATTTTAGAGGGTTTATGGCTTGTAAATGTTAGTTCTTATCTCATTTCAACACCTAACTATAAGGTCACTTTAACCTTTGTTTTTCTGTGGAGGGAGAGATGGATAGAGAGCTACAAAGATAGAGAGATACACAGAAAGTGTACTCTGATTATAAAACATAGTATGCTAGCTTGCCTAACTTGCTGGCCCAAATTACCCATTTGGGGGCGGAGTGGGAGGGGTTGCACCTTATGTTGTTTTCAGCAGAAGATTCAGAAACATTTTTTACATTTACTACAAATGATCTTACCTTTTTTTCAGTATTTTCTGTTTGAAGTATTTTCTCTGGCCTTTTTTCTACAATTTTTTTTTGACTAAAGTTCTTATTTCTACAATCTTTTAACATGCTACCCAGTTACCCATCCCCTTGCATCTTTGTTCACGTACATTGGTCTCTCCAGGTGATGTCTGCAGTATGTGACATGATTGGGTGTAATAATGAAGGTAGGACAGGTGATTTTTGGGTGGGGGTGCGGGTTGGGATGTATTGTTCCCCTCCATTGTCCTGACCGCTTGGGCCAGTGCCACCCCCATCAAATCATTATAGATTTCTATTTCCTCTTTGGCAATCTGTAGTCTGATCCCTGTCATATTTCCATTCAGAGGGTCATGCAACAGACCGGGGTTGCTGGGCCTACCATGTGGGGATCTGAACTTTAACTCATAGTATGCCGGGGCCTGACCTACTATGGGTCTTGAATAGCTAGGCCAAGTACTACCCCTTTGCTACTTGACTTTCAGTGGTAGCGCAGGTCGAGAAAACCAGCGATTTTCAGGGAGAGAGGTAGATACAAGACAGACGCAAGGCTCAAAGTACACACAGTAACCACAATAAGCTGATTGTCCAGTCTAATACCTGATTTTGTGACAAATGCCGTATTTACTCCAAGCACACACAGTATATCAACAGCACACTAAATAATACCCACAGTCTGTTAAGATCAGCGCACTAGCTTGTCCTGGGCAGTATCCCCGAGTCTCCCATTCCTAATGGAGCTGATTATTCTCCATTCGATAATGGAGATGGCTTTCAGTAGTGTTCCACGCTAGTCACTATGCAAAAAAGTTTTGTTCTGGCCTTAAGAGTCAGTTTGAGCAGCGCTACACGCCAAGTTCATGGAAGTCCCAAGAAGAACTGGCAGCCTACAATAGTCTTACCCGACTTGGTGCAGCTGGCAAGTTCAGCGAGAACCTGGGTGTCTCTTTTCAGGCTCTGGCCTTGCGATGTGGGATGGGCAGGCTGAGTCACTGTCTCCTCTGAATGCGCGTTAGGGATGCCAGTGTCTCAGGGTGGCCCACAGCGCTGTTGGACGTCGCTTCTGTGGCTTCCTCGGCTTCTGATGTTATCATGGGCGGCAGTCTCTAGGTCAGGTCTCTCTTGATTGAGCCTTTGTAAGGTGTCCTCTTGGCACGATCTTCCAGGCGACGGCTCTAATCTTCACTGTGGCCCCCCACCTGGCATATGGAGGTTACCAGCTTTTCCACAACAAGGGCGATGGGCATAATCTTCATGGCAGCCCCTACCTAGAATTCTAGGGTAATCAACTTACTCCAGCCAAGGCGCCTGCCCTAAACTTCACAGTGGTTCCCACCTGGCATACAGGGGTCACCGACTTTCAACAGCAAGGCCAAGGCTCTAAACTTCCCAGTGGCCCTCACCTGGCACACAGGGTTTGCTGACTTTCCACGAGAGGGAAGGACACCCCTTACACTCACAACAGACTGCAAATCTCATACTTCACTTACCAGGATCCACTCGACAGGTTCCCTGCCGGGCCTTGCTTCCCTCCAGGTGCTCACCTCCTCCTAACAGGGTCTGCTGGTCTTGCCAGGCAGGTTGGTGCTCCAGGCTCAGGGCAAGTGGTCTTCACTTCCTGGGTTATTTCCCCTCACACAGTTGGGAAACTAGCTCACTTGCACCCCAGTCCAGGTTGCAGCAGCTCGAACACTTGGTGATGTTCTTTCCATGCTGATGAACAGCTTTTGGGACTCATGCTCCAACGCTTATAGTCTATATCCAGACACAGAAGGGATTTAGTGTCCAGTCTTTTTAAATTGGTGTTGTGGGTGACGACTCCTTTGAAGTGCCCTCTCCTCTGCTTTGTACGTTGTTAAAGGAACAGCCTACCACAGCAGGAGCGTATGCAATTGACCCACAACATAGGGGAAGGCAGTAACGGGGGAGGAGAGGGTCACACCTGGATGCTGGATGTCATCTTAAACTAAAATATGCCTCAC